>CM076583.1:180989391-181643056 GCA_034641835.2 Pinus albicaulis | reverse complement strand
GGAGTCTTCTCATTATCATCAAGTGCCACTCCAGTGGTCAACAAGTACCATCTACAGGGTTTTTGGATTCTCTGAAGTAGAGGGAGTTGACTACATAGTTATCAGAGTTGGATCGATTGACCTCAAAAACCTTAACTAGAAAAAATTAGACCATAAAATTGGATGGAATGGTGTCCCAGTTTCAATGATTGTTACACATGGAGTGAGCTTCTAGCATTACCCCTTGAGGATAGTATTGATTGTTCTTGTACATATATGGAGGGATTAATCATGGATGTGATTGTTAGTGTGAGGCTAAACTATCAATGGGCTTGTGTATTTATATTTTGTACTTGATCTCAAAGAGTTAATTGTTCATGTTTTATTCTTCATATGATCATTGAAGAAGGGTTTGGAAGACCTTACATGGAGATGGGTTCAAAATCTTTAGTGGTGGAATTAGTAATTGATTCCAAGCTTGCAATTGATGAGAGTAGTGGTGAGTACAAATAATAGTGTTGTTGGATTCTCTCAAGGAGAAAGAGTTGACTACAGATTGATTGACCCCAAAAACCTAAATTTGATAAAATCGGACCACAAAATTGATTGACCAAAAAATACATAAAATATTCAAATTAAAAAAAAAAAACATATATTTATGGACATCCATATGAATCAAAACCATTATACCCAAATATGCAATGCTTCTGATGTATATAGCAATGAGGTTGCATATAACTACATAACACTAATAGCAATTCGTCTTTGAACCAAAATACGCCAACAGAAAGGTTCAAAATGGTGGCCTTGAGAGTCCAAAAAAACCCATTTGACAAAAAATAACTACATATTAACAAAATCATTGCTCTTGAAGGGATCACTTCCCACTGTCTTATTAGTAGAGCCTAAGCCCAAGGGCATCAAGGAGAATTGACCCTGTGACCTCCCATTAGAGAGGTGCTTTAACAACAAGAGCTCGACCAATTGAGCTAACCCTTAGGGCTAAGATAAAAAAATCTCAACTTGCTTAATCAATGATTTTGATTGAGTGAAGGGTATATTTTCGCTAGGGTCATGATATAGTAGTTGAATAGCCAATGGCACCACCAACATCAGGGTACATAGAGGGCTTGGTGGTCTTGATTAAATGCCAGTTCCAAACCCTCATACATGATAAAATCTAGTACCCTTGTTGTATTCTCCTTCCATGTTCACCATTTGGAGGTTGAGTTGTAGATTGCTTCGAAAGAGACATAACTTTATGAGTAGTGATTACTTGGATGTTGAGGTGCATGAACCTATACTTGTGTGTGTGACTCTTGCGAAGTAGGTGTGATGCTTATCATGATGGAGGAGGATTCTTTTAAGGTTTTGGAGGCATTGGATTTACAGGTTGAAGTTTCAAAGGAATTTGAGAGGTGTACTAGAAAACATTTTTCTTGTAAAGAGAGAGTGGTAGCTTCTGAGGTTACTCCAAAAGTGTTTTTACCTTGCTATGGGAGACTATGTCTCCTAGCCCCTTGGTGATGCTTCATGGACATATGGATAACTTAGTTTGGGTGGATGCTTGACTTTGGTTAAAGTATTGGTGTGGTGTCCTTATCGAGGAGGTTGTTAATCTGATTAACATCGACTAACTCATTGTGTGCACATATTGGGGGAACAATTTCTTGATGGAGGGAGGTACCTACCTAGGAGGAGTGGTGGTCATTTGGGGGAAGGCACTTAGCCCTATGATATTGGGACCATTTGATATATACCGTGGAGGTTAGACAATTGAGGACACTTGGGTCGAGGATAATGCTTCATGGAGGTTGGTGATAGACTTGGACATGTATGTTGAGGAGCATTGGAGCCTTGTGACCATATTACCACACATGAGAGTAGCTTTGGGCACATTAGAGGGCATGTGATAGACTTGGACACATATGTTGAGGAGGCGCATTAGAGCCTTGTGACCACATTAACACACATGAGAGTAGCTTTGGGCACATTAGAGGGCATGCAATACATAATTATTGGAGGACTGCCTTGTGTGAGGGCATTGGAAAATGGGCCATTGTGGAGGAAGGAGGATTGGTCTAACAATTTGGAGGACACACCATCTTAAAGGATGGGCGTTCGAGGGGGATCATGCTTGGAGGGTGTTCATGAGGAAATGCCTCGAGAGAGAGAGAGAGAGGTGTTGAATGTTCTTGAGGAGATTGCTTTTGTGAGATGCTAGGGTTTGGAGGCGATGATGGCTCATGTGGCTCTAGTTGTAGCACTAGAGTTTCTACCCTAGTAGAAGACATGTAGAGTGGAGCTAATGCCTTGCATGATTTTCGAGTCTTGTTCTCTTAGGATGTTAGGATAGGGAAAGATCATGGAGAGATAAGCTTGATGAGTCTTGAGTTTGTTGTGAGTTTTTGCTTGGAAGAAGACTCGGTTTTTGTATTCTTGATGTTCCATGGAGGTCTTGGTGCTTGTGTTGATATAAGAATTTAAGACCTAGGGTTTGAGGACATAGACCCTAGGATGGACTTGTAGATTTAGTGTATAGCACTAGAGTTGTCTTGCCATTTACTTGTGTGACGCAACATGACTAGGGTTTTCAAACCCTAAGAGAAACATGCTAGAGTGGAGAGCTTGTATGATACAAGCTTGTTGTGGAAGCCAAGGACTTGTTGGTGTTGATGCTAGCTTGTTGTGGATCTTTGGTGGTGGCAAATGTTTTCTTCATTTTTCCTAGCTAGGGGTTTGGAGAGCTTGAAGAATTGTACCAGCTTGTGATAAGTTGCATGTACATGTATTTCATTTCTATCATATATTTATGAATTTTGAACTATCCAATACATGTGTAATTGTGGATTTGATTTTCAACTTGCATTGTTTTCTTGAATAGATAATTTCCAACACTTGATGTTCATGCTGATATGACATTCTATAGATCTGAAAATGTCAGTGATTTAACACATATCTTGAAAATAATATACTAAATTTATTGCTGTAAATCTGCAGTAATTAAAGTGATCTCAGATTTGCTTTATTCTCGGAAAAGTATGCCCTATGGGCTAGGACTTGTTGCCATATGTTTGGTGTCTTTTCTATTAGGCTGCTTGGTGTGTTGGGTTGTGAGATGAAATATTGTCAGCTGTTTGCTGCTATAAATTAATAATTCAGAGCATACCTAAGGCTGAAGTTCACAGGGATATTTTCCAATATTTTCCCTAGCATTGTCGATAAGTCATATTCTAGATCCTCGACAATAAATTTTCCAAGATGATAAATGTAACTTTGATAACATCCATACTTTTTTGGGTTTCAAAGATATTTCAGCTTTGAGCAAGAAAATACTCCATTTATTATTATTTTTCTATTGGAATGCTTCTATTTAACATGAGAAAATGACAACTATTTGATGTGAGATGTATGATGTGGTAGAAACATATCACCTGTTATAGTGTGCGTCCCTTTGCCGAAGAGGTTGTGATTGGGGTTATCGATTTCACCAAAGACACCTAGGACTTATATGTAGTGCCATACACATTTATCAAGCATTGCCACATACACAAGCATGAGCACATGCATGAGAGTTTCATTGGAGAAGACTTGAACTTGGGTGGGAGTGAAACCAATGCCTTGCTTTCAACAACCTTTTAAGTCATTATTCACAATTTTTCTATTTTTATTGTGCTGAGACATGCTTTCCAGCTCGATATGGAAGAGATGTTGTAATGTCCTGTCTTGTCTTGTCCTGCAAACAAAAATAATAAAAGTAAAATTAGAAATAACCCTATGCTGAAATAAAAATAACTTCAAACTAAAATAATATAAACAAAAATTCTATGTTATTATTATTATTTTTCTTTATTTTTGTGGGGTAGTTAAGGTGAACTTGACTTGGTCAAGTTATCTGCTATTTTTGATATGAGAACCCATGGTATTACCCCATGATATTCTAGGTTTATGAGAATCTATGGTATTGACATGGTATTCATGTAGAATATAGCCTATTTAATGGGGGGAATTAAGCCAACAAATTAATAATCATAATTATAATTAATGGTTAAACTAGCCTAGATCCATCTCAACTCCAGATCTACCAAGCCTTGAGAGGGATAAAATCTCTTGAGGTTAAAACCTCTTTTAGAGTGAAAAGAAATTTGATCCCTTTCGGCGCTTGGTAGATCCGGTGTTAAGATGGATCTAGGTTGGTTTGTTTGGCTTCTGGAGTTGATTGCATTGATGCTTATTTGTATTGGTGTTTCAAGTGAGAACTCATCACACAAAATTAGGAATTAGTATGATACAAGTTGCAAATGGGATGCACTATATGTGGGATGGGATTGGGTTCCTCCTCTTGTTGGGCTAATGGAAGTATCAGTGAATGTTTTTTTCCCACCCTTTGGATGGTAAAGAGTGAACATGTGAACAATCAGGGAAAAAGTAGTAGTGAAGATTGAAATGATTTCTTATACGTCAGATGGGTTGTTTTACAAAGGGGGATTACTCATCCCATAACTTATATGAGTGTACCCCAATAAATGATGATAACCTACCAAAAAAACGAAAATCAAGTAGGTTAACAAAATGGAAAAACGAGTGACTCATAAATGTATGGCGCAACACACAATAAAACATTGAAGCGTGATGTGTGATTTTAGGAGCATGATATTCTTGCAAAGGATTCACACCTGATTCTGGATGCATTTCAACATTTGTGATGCTACCATAAACTTTTCCATGCTGGCTTAAGAAGGTGGTGATTCTCTATCCTAGCTTAGAATGCGTTTTATCTCGTTTCATTTTTTTTTCTTTTTCATCTTACATTTATATAGAAAAGTTCATATTTGAGCAAGTGCCAACTCATTTTGAATATTCATCCTTGGATTCCGAGGGCCTTAGATGACATGGCATGATGTATATGCTGTTTATGAGTTGATTTTGCTATCAACAAAGTGTGATGGGATATCTAGACTCTGTGAAAGTTTTTAAGGAGAAAGAGGCATAATCATCTTCTTAGCATTTACAACCTCTGTTTATGCTTATAAAGCTATTAGACTTGTCTTTTTGTGCCTTTTAACTATCAACATAAAAACCGATCAATAAAACAGAGATAAAACATGACTGACATTAGTGGTAGACTTGTTTTACATCAGTAAAGTGAGTAAATAGCTTCTGGAAGGGTGAGCCTCATCCATCCTCGAACCGCGAAATCACCTCCTCTTCCTTGGAATATCTGAATGGTAAGCGACTCTACCACCAACCACAATAGCTGCTAGTAACCTGTAGGGACTCAACCTGATTTGAACCTGACCTATGTCCTCTTTTCTTGCGACATGCCTTGGGCAAATTGGTTCAACTAATTGAGCTAATCCTTGGGGCTTGCACACACATACACACATTCACTCATCACTCACTTTCTCTCTCTCTCTCTCTCACACACACACACACACACACACACACACACACACACACAATTGAAATATTAAAGGATAGCACAATCCTTACAAGATATTTTGTGGGTACTCTAATTACAAAGTTCTTACCTATGAGTTATACGATATCTATGCAATATTTGATCTATCGTGAGGTCCTTCTATTGGTATTGGACATTTATTGAAAACTATTTCTATGAATGTATCTCTCTTTGGAAAAGGAATGGAATTTCTACTTTTGCTAATGACTCTTCTCTTTGTGAGATATGTGCACATCTTTCCTCTTCCAAAAAGTGAGGTAGGAGAACACATACATACATACACAAACATATAGATATATATATACATACATACATACACATTGATTCACTTATATGACTTGTCAACATGAGCATATTGGCGTGTTTCTTTGGTTGTATAAGAACAGGAGACAATGCTAATGTATCTTTGTTCTTTTACCACTATGTTGCAAGATTGTGTACAACACATTTCTCATTGAGACTATTTTGGCCTTGTGAGTTCACAAGGAACTGAATTTAGTCAGCCTATCATATGAAACTCTTCTTTGTATTCTTATGAGCAAAGCTTACTAACGTTCTTAGGAGTGGATGCTATCGGTTTTCTTATAATATGATGATTCACGATTCCCTTATGTGTTGTTGGGATTCTTGGTAATCTTACATATGTTTATTCTTAACATTCTTTATATGTGGATTTTTGGTTAGTGATATCATTATGCTAATGATTCTTATGATAAACATGACCTTGTTTATTCCTATGTATTTGTAATTGTTATCCATTTAGAGAGAATTATACAGAGGAATTCTCCGTAGATGGAAATATCTTTACTTATATGGTTGTCATATTCATGAGGAAAGTTGCTTTGTGTTTATCGTTGCTCTCTCATACGTTGATTTGTGAAGGACAACCATCGTTGACAAATGTATGCATTGTTAAAAGGGGATCCACGCTATCGTACATGGCGACTTGCTCTTTTGTTGAACTTGACCCATATGATTATTGGTTCATTTTGAGGCTTCATGTTGCATTGAAAATGGAAATGATAATGGTGATATCTCACACTTGCGTGTGTTTCTTCAGTAGATGTTTGAGGAGTCTATTTAGGAACTTAGGACAATTGAACAAGATGATTGTATATGCACCAAGAGTTCTGTCAAGCAAGCGAAAAAACTCTATAAAATATCATTCGCAATGATGTATTTATTGATCAAGGACATAAGTGCTGAAGAATGGCATGCATAATGATGTTTTTGTCGAGTGAGGGCATATACACAATACTACAAATATGCTGAAAGTTTTAAGGTTGTAGAAAGTAATTGATTGGGCGTCTATCATTCGTTTGTTTTAGCAATCAAATTGGGATGGTGGAAAATCTGACTTTTTCTGTGTCTCAATGAGTAGACTAGCAAGGTTTATATTTAGCCTTTCCATTGTCATAGTGTGTAGGCTAGCAAGGAGACCTTGTCTTGGTAAATGCCCAACAAGGATATTGTTTGATTGTTAGCAACTTAGCAAAATCTCTTTGTGGGAAAAAGTCTCAGGCCATCCTTACATCTATACCTTGATTTGGGATTAGCTGACAATGATGATCTACTACTTAAAAATCCATCATCGCATGTCAAATATAAGTATTTTTGACTAAGGAAATCAATCATACATCTTTTTTTTTCCTAGTTATGAACAAATGCATTGTGTCTTGAGGTATTGTTCTTTCAAATTATTGTGCTCTTGCTTGTAATGAATGTATATAAGTTGACATAAAAAATTGGTATTGTAGAACCCATATTTTTTATAGATTTCAGATTTCTGTGGTGTGAGTTTTTAGTTGTTGAGTTCGGAATCTCCACAGTGAGCATTTTTGCGTTTACGTTTCGAGTCTAGAACAAGACCCATCATCAGGACAAATCAACAAGATTTGTCCTGATGATGGGTCTTGTTCTAGACCTGAAACATAGACGCAAAAATGCTCACTGTTGAGATTCCGAACTCAACAATTAAAAACCCATATTTTGCTGACCAGGGGTAGGCAACAAGGTGATGTAGAAATCATAGTTTTAAAACTCCGACTCGGACTCCGAACTGGTCGAGGGTCGACTCCGACTCGGCCTAGTTGATTTCAATGACTTGGTCTTTGTAAAAAATACATTAAATATTTAGTTTTTTTATAAAAAAAAAACATAATTTTAAAGATTTCATTCATGTTTCCATACACAAAACATTAGAATATAGAGAGAAGACAACATATGGTCAAAGTAGGCTCATGAATATATCCATTATATCAAAATGGCACACAGTGCACCGTCCAATACATGTAATATATAGAGATCAGAACAAAAACACATAACCAAGGAGGCTCTAAATGACCTCTACAACAAAACATCACTAGTCACTACTGGCTACTGCTAGAGAAGCCAACATAATCTAGCTTAGACTTTGAATTAGAGTCAGACGGGGAAACCCATGGCTCCTCCTCATCACGATCTTCAACTGCAACTGTAGAAGTAGTAGCACTAGCAGGGGCAATAGTTGCATGCTGGGATAAAGGAGCTATGCGCTTGCGTCGTCGTTGAGTAGAGGAAGTGTCTGCAATTGGAGGACTTGGGGCTGGGCCTGGTACTAGTGGATCTACATTTAACTGAAAATTATGTTCAACCAATGCCTCCATCTCTAAATCCAAATCAAGATCAATATCCTCATCATAATCAAACTCTGCTAGATGACTCTCCACTACCCAATTTGTTGTTGGATGATCTTCCAACACAATGGGATATGTATCAGGTCTATTGTTCAACAATTGGTTGCGTCTAAGCCGAAGGTTGTATTGGACATAGACTAGATCTTGTAACCATTTTTGTTCCAAACGATTTCTCTTCTTTGTGTGAATCCTCTCAAAGACAAACCGATTGCGCTCACACCTAGAAGCATAACAAGTTTGATTGAAAAGACAGATTGCAAACTTCTGCAATTGAGGACAATGGCTACCAAATGCCTCCCATCATTGTGCTGCAAAAAACATAGTTATGTAATGAGTTATCTCAACAAATTATATCCAACTTTCAAATTATAAACAATTTAATAAAATTAGAATTTGAAAATTGAAATTGTTTGTTTCCCTGGCTCATCTGCTTCCCTTGCAATCCTTGCTAGGTTCTTGCCAAAGGTACCTGTGGCTCTGCTGAAATAAGTGATTTGTCGGTGTATCTCCAACTAGTCACTCTCCTTAGGGACCATGCGCTCAAGGCACTCAATCAATCCATCTCTAACCTCCCCAGTGAAAGATTCTGCCTCCAGAGCTTTATAATGATACCTCGAGTTTAGAAAAAACCCAGATGCATGTATAGGGTGATGGAGTTGATTGTTCCATCTTTGATCAATGATTTCCCAAATGGGCCCATACTTAGCCACTCTATCTGTGTATGTTGCCTTTATTTGCTCCTTTGCTTGATCCATAGCCTCATAAATGAAGCCCATAACCAATCTTTTCCCATCCACCAACCGCAACACCTTGACCAGTGGCTCAACAATCTTCACAATCTCTGCTGCCCTTTTCCAAAATATTTCTTCATTAACTTTATTTCTCACATCTTTGCCATCCTATTTGCGAGCCCATTGACATTCATTTCCTTTATCACTGGAAAACATCCTTTGCAAGTTTATATGTTGGGAAAGCATAGATTGCAATGTCAAAAAATGAGTTGCAAATCTAGTGATGGCAGACCTAAAAATATCCTTGTCCCCTGTGTTTTTCCTCATCAGGTTCAAAATCCATGAGTGACTGTAGATATATTTTGTTATGCTTTTGGCATGCCCTACAGTGTTCTTGATTCAATTTTATTTTACCAATATCCTGAAGCATAAGGTCTATCCAATGTGCAACACATGGGGTCCAAAAGATGGTTTGTGTTTTTCCTCTCACATTTTACTAGCAAGAACATAGTTAGAGGCATTCTCTGTGATGATTTGAGCAACATTAACCACCTCCACCTCTTCAACAACCTCATCCAAAAGTTGAAACGAGTGTGCATCTTTCACCTTATTAGATGCATCAACTGATTTTAGAAACATGGTTCCCTGTGGGCAAAAGATAAGAAAGTTTATGATGGTACGGTTCATTTGATCAGTCCATCCATCAGAGATGATGGTACATCCTCTTTTCGCCCATGAGCTTTCGAAATCTTTCAAATATTCATCAATGTACAAAACCTCCTTTTGCAAAAGAGATCCCCTTAACTCATGCATAGTAGGGCCTTTGAAGCCCTTTCCAGTAGCAAATATGGCATCAAACATAGGTTCATAATATGGTGAACGAGAAGCATTGAAGGGGATATCAACATCATACCACCATCTAGCTATGTAATCATAGACAATTTCTCTCAATTCTTTCTTCCAATGGTCATCTAAAGTGGGCTGCATTTGACCTCTATTAGCTTGAGGACCATGTGCACTATCAGAGGGAGAGGAGGGTGTGACTGTGAAATAACTTTTGATATCACCATTCTTTTTAAATTTACTCTTACACTTTTCTTAAATAGACTCCAAAGAGGGAGGAACATAGTGAAAGGAGTTGGATGAATTAGTGCAAGGGATAGATGAAGAGCCCTCATAATCAAAATTGGGGTTGGCAGCTATCATGTGTTTTATACTCTTCTTCCTCCCGATTTCAGCCTCTCTTTATTTTTGCTTAGATTTTGCTTCCTCAGACTTCTCAATTTTTTCTAGCAACTCCTTCCTAATATCCCCAATTTGTTCTGCTGGTGTTGCACATGGAACAATTTGGCATCTAATACCAGCCAAGTGTTGTTTCAGCCTATTAATGCCCCCTCCACCTCCTTTAATTTTTCTATGACAAAATTTGCAATGCATTTGATTATCAATCATCTCAGCATATGACCAAACAACATCTTTCATTCTAGGAGCCATTTTCTGATATTTGGACTTGGAAATGAAAGGACAAAAATCTAAAAATGAAAAGAAAAATAAATTAAAAATTCTTCAATGTTCATTTCTTTTACAAAAATTACCCTTTTCAATTTTCAGATTTGCAAAAATAAAAACATGCAGAGACAGATTCGAGAAGTGAAAAAAAATACCTCTAGGCTCTAGCCTCCTCAATGATGTTCCATCAAACCAACCTTAGCTCCAGTGACTTCCCAAGAAGTTCCTCACTGCTGCTCCAGTGATTTCCCATGAGACTCCTCATTGCTGCTCCAAAAACCAACTCCACAACTTTTCACAAACTCCTTACAAATGCTCACACAAATGCAATGAGATAACTGTGAGGAAATGTGAGGGGGTTGGGTAACTTTTATAGGCTTGAGAGAGGTTAGATCGACTTGCAAAAAACCTAAAACCCAGAAAAAATCTAATTTGGAGTCCGTTGTTACCTCATTTTGCCGCTGCAGACCAGTTTTGAGTGGCTTGGCCTGGTTATGTCAGGTTTGGTTGAGCCGGACGGTCCATTACTGAACTGGCGGAGTCGGTGACTGGCTTGGCTGGTTCGGTAGCGGATCGGCCTGGTTTGGTTTTTGTACTCAGCTGTCCCAGGTAGGGGTCCGGCTCGGTTAGCTCGACCGATTTTGATTCGGTTCGGCATGATGTTCCCTTGATTTGGGAGTGGCCATCAAGGTATTACTGTTAAAATTGGACAACTAGGTCCAAACTCCATGTTGTGATGCTTAGATGAAGATACCAATATTTTTATTGGGTTCCTCTTTCGGAGAGGTGTAAGATCGATCTAAAATTGATCTTAATCCGATGAGCAGAACATTTATTTTGAATTTATTTTTAATAATTTCAAATATGTGCAGGTCGGCCTTAAAGTTTTACCCCTCCTCCCCAGCGAATGTGTCACACACCTCAGTGATTGATATAAATAGAGTCAACGTTGGAGGACATTTTACTCATCTCATCCTCACACATCATCTCTCCTCTTCTGATTGGTTCAAGCTCCTTGGAGGCAGTTTCAGTTCACACGTGGGAAAGAAGGACGAAGACGTTGTTGCTGTCGTTGTTGCTGGTATTGCTGCTATTGGGGCAACGTTGACTTTTCTGGGGTTGACTTTGAGTTGACCGTGTCGCTGTTTTGAGGGCTATTGTGACACATGCTGGGTTGGTTGACCAAGGAGACTTTGCTGGTTGAAGGATCTTGTTGACCACCATAACACACCACCACATTTTTCTGTTTCTGGTTCGTTTTCTATAGATCCACTGGTATGTTCTATCAACATTTTACTTGATTGTTTATGTGATTGCTGCGATGAAAAGTAAAGTTGCATCAAGCATATAACATCTACATAAATTTACATGGTATCAGAGCTGAGGTGAAGACAAGCCCTAATTTATAGCAATCACCGAAGAAGAAAATGGGTTCCACAAACTATGGCTTCAAGGAGGATGAAAAATTGACTGGGAAGGATGACTTCCATGCTTGGAAGATGATATTGGGTCTCAAATTGGAAGACCAAGATGTCATGGACTATGTGCAGGGTAAACTCCAAGAACCTCCATCCACTGCTATTGTTGCTGCCAAAACAAAGTACAAGAAGGGGGAGATCAAAGCAAAGTTGATGATCAGGGAATCCATTCATAAAAGTCTGGTGGCCTACATCTCTGAGTTGGGCACATCCAAAGAGATGTATGATAAATTGATTCTCATGTTCAAGGACAACAATGTGAATAAATTACTATTCTTCAAGAATCAATTGAAGAATCTGAAGAAAGGCAGGGATGATTCTTTCCAATCATACTTTCTAAAGCTGACCGAGATCAGGAACAATTTGCTAGCTATTGGGGAGACAATAGCTGATCGAGAGATGGTTCTCACCACACTTGGAGGGCTCCCATCCGAATGGCATGTGTTCAACACTACCATTCTCAATAATAATGTGATACCTGACTTTGACGAGGTACTGTTGAGATGCGTTCAAGAAGAGACAAGAATGGAGTATGAAAATGAAGGGAATGTTTCCTACGCTTCTCATTCTAGAAAGAAGAACTTTGGTGGTTCAAAGAAAAAAGGAAGATCAAGGACACAAGGAAAGAAGGGAAAGTGTTACACTTTTCATAGGCCAGGTCACTATGCTAGAGAATGCACTTTCAAGAAGGATTCTCCTGATGATGATGACAACAACAACAACCGGAGGGATGGAAATCAAAGGAACAACAGGTTCCAGGGAAAGACGAAGGCTCGCTCCGACGGAAATGATCAACCTTTGAAAAGGTCAAGAAATTATAGGTATGAGGAATCAAATGTTGTTGATAAAAATAAATGAATTCATTCTTGTATCTGCCCTCTCTGCTACATCTCCACCCAACACTACGGATGTCTGGTTGATAGATAGTGGTGCCTCAAGGCACATCACTGGCTTCAAGGAAGAACTCTCTGATATGGTTGAGAAGGATACCAATCTGAAAATTATCCTTGGAAATAATGCCACATATCCCGTGAAAGGGACAGAGACTATGACCCTCCACTTGTCTCAAGGTCAAGTCCTCTGCTTGCAGGATGTATTTTATGTACCTAATTTGAAGAAGAACCTTGTGTCTATATCTACCATGGAAGACAAAGGTCTCAATGTGGCATTCACTGATAGAAAGGTGCACATGTGGAAGAAGAGCTTCAAGGAAGCTATCACGTTTGGGTCTAGAATTGATACACTCTACCAGGTTGGAGGAAGTCCACTGGGAGCAATGACATGAGAAGCTATCCGAAAGACCGATAATGGCACTGAATATGAGACGAACGAGTTCAAGAACTTTTGCAGAGGAGCCAGCATCAAGAGGGAGACCACAATGTTTGTGGGCTACAGTGAAACTTTGAAGGCCTACAGATTATATGTGCTTGGTCAAAGGGAAGTGGAGATATGCCACGATGTCACCTTTGACGAAGATACTTCCCTGAGAAAATTAGTTAATCTTTCGAGATCTGAGGAAGATGATGACGCAAGGCCTGGAAATCAAGAAGAACTGAAGGATGAAACAATGCTTGATGTTGAAGGACCGATGGACCCGATTGATCCACCTCTTTCACTGGGAAAGAGACCATCATGGCTCAGGGACACTCTCGAGGATGCTGAGGGACATGCAGCCCAAAAAAAAGGGGGGGACATTTCGTGAAAGCAAGAAGTCGAGTACATACCAAGGGTATCTAGCAGCCATGAGTACTATTGTACAATCTGAGCCTAGATCCTTTGAAGAAGTCGTAAAGAATCAAGTTTGGAAGGATGCTATGCACGAATAGTATGAGTCCATTATGAAGAATGATGTCTGGGATTTGGTTCCAAGACCGAAGGACAAAGCAGTTGTCACCTCGAAATGGCTCTTCAAGATCAAGCATGGATCAGATGGAAGTGCTGAAAAATTCAAGGCAAGATTCGTTGCCCGTGGCTTCTCTCAAAAGGAAGGCATAGATTATGATGACATTTTCACCTGTGGCTCGATACACCACCATTCGATCTATTATAGCCCTTGCTGCTATGCAAGGATGGAGTCTTCATCAGATAGATGTGAAGACCGCATTTCTGCATGGTGCGATAAAGGAAGAGGTATATATTGAGCAGCCTCTGGGGTTCGAAGTCCAGGATCGGGACACCCATGTCTGCAGGTTGAAGAAAGCCCTCTATGGGTTGAAGGAAGCACCTAGAGCTTGGTACGAGAGGATAGATAACTACTTGATGAAGCTGGGCTTCACTCGAAGTAATGTGATCCGAACCTTTACTTCTAGGCTGTCAAAGGAAAGCCTCTCATTCTGGCGTTGTATGTGGATGACCTCTTCCTGACAGGTGTTGTCCCTCTCATTCATCAGTGCAAGAGGGAGGGAGCTGTTGAGTTCGAGATGAAGGACCTAGGATTGATGCACTATTTCCTAGGCCTGGAGGTCTGGCAGAGACTTGGCAAGATTTTTCTTTCTCAAGGAAAATACATTGTGAAGCTTCTGGAAAGATTTAGTATGGTGGACTGTAAGTCCGGGTCGACACCAATGGAGCTCAACTTTAAGAAGTTGAGTAAGTCCGAGTCGACACCAATGGAGCACTGCTGGGCCCGTGCTAGCAAATCCTATTGAGTATTTTCAACTTGTAGGGGCCCTGATGATCTTAGTGAACACCTGTCCAGACGTATTTTGTGCAGTGAACACTTTGAGTCAACACATGGTTGATCATAACGTTCACTGGGTTGGTGCCAAGAAACTCTTGAGATATCTCTCGGGCACGATAGACCATGGGCTGAGATACACTGATAGGAGCATGACATTGCTTGGATATATTGATGTCGATTGGGCTGGCAGTGTGGTGGATCGCAAGGGAACATCTGGATGCTGCTTCGCACGTAGATCTGCTTTGGGCAGGAAACGAAAGTCGGTAGCCTTGAGCACCACTGAGGCTGAATACATTGCAGCGTGTATGGCCTGTTGTGAAGTCACTTGGTTGCGAAAGCTCTTCAGTGAGCTGTTCGAGCATGTGCTAGATGCCACCGTTATCCTTTGTGATAACTTGAGGGGGATTCATTTGTCATAGAATCCTGTGTTCCACGAACGATCCAAGCATGTTGATGACTGGTACCACTTTATCCGGGATATGGTACAACGAGGCGTTGTAAGGCTCAATCATATAGGAACTAATGAGCAGGTCGCAGATATTCTCACAATGCCCTTGGGGAAGGTCATGTTCCTAACCTTCCGTGAGAATCTTGGAATCGTGGAACGACCCTATTTTGAGGGTCCTGTTGGACGATGAGCTCTGGGAGCTCTTGGGGGGCCTTGGGGATAGTTCCTTGGAGATATAAGCACACACGAGGCTAGGCTTACCGAACCTTGTGGTGCTTCCGCCCCACCTTTTTGATATTTGAGTAGGTTCACCTCTCATGATCTATGCCTCGTATGCATCCTACCCACTGAGTTCCAGACTCATGGGAAGTACCTCTCATTTGGCCAATGAGGTGGGAAAAGCTAGAGACTAGTAGCAAATATTGATGGACGCATCAGAGATTGCCGTACTCTCTATCTAGGATGGCACGTGTCCAACCACTTGATCTGGGATCAAGTCTAGTGAGGTTTCATACCTCCTACTAACTTCGGGTCAGATGAACCAACTTTGGGTTGGTATGTGACTCTTTGAGTCCATGTGAGGTTTCGGACCTCCAACTGACTTCGGGTCAGTGAGACTAACTTCGGGTTAGTATATACTCTCTTGAGTCCAAGTGAGGTTTCGGACCTCCTACTGACTTCTGGTCAAATAAACCAACTTCGGGTTGGTATGAGACTCTTTGTGAGTCCCATAGAGGTTTCGTACCTCTGGGCTGAATCTGTCAGCCGGGATGATGTCTTTGTGACTGACCCATTACTGTTCTGAAATAAAGAGGCCAACAAAGCAAGTTACGGTAGGATGACGCACGATGTTTGATTGCACAGGTGGATGGAGTTCTCCCTAGTTGAGAGGGAGTGTTAAAATTGGACAACTAGGTCCAAACTCCATGTTGTGATGTTCAGATGAAGATACCAATATTTTTATTGGGTTCCTCTTTCGGAGAGGTGTAAGATTGAATCTAAAATTGATCTTAATCCGATGAGTAGAACATTTATTTTGAATTTATTTTTAATAATTTCAAATATGTGCAGGTCGGCCTTAAGGTTTTACCCCCCTTAGCAAATGTGTCACACACCTCAGTGATTGATATAAATAGAGTCAACGTTGGAGGACATTTCACTCATCTCATCCTCACACATCATCTCTCCTCTTCTGATTGGTTCGAGCTCCTTGGAGGCAGTGTCAGTTCACACGTGGGAACAAAGGGTGAAGACGTTGTTGCTGTCGTTGTTGTTTCCTTTGCTGCCATTGCTGCCGTTGTTGCTGCGGTTGCTACCGTTGGGGCAACGTTGACTTTTCTGGGGTTGACTTTGAGTTGACTGTGTGGCTGTTTTGAGGGCTGTTGTGACACATGCTGGGTTGGCTGACCAAGGAGACTTACCGCCATAACGCACCACCACATTTTTCTGTTTCTGGTTTGTCTTCTATAGATCCACTGGTATGTTCTATCAGCGTTTTACATGATTGTTTATGTGATTGCTGTGGTGAAAAGTAAAGTTGCATCAAGCATATAACATCTACATAAATTTACAATTACACTAGCACTCAACCAATGATTTATATTGTCAAAGATAGCCCAAGCGTTCTTGCTACCAATGATTATGGAAGAATGTTGTTGTTGCTCGAGTTGTGAGGAGATGAGGACTCAAGAAGCAAAGTTGTTGATGTTTGACTAGGATGAAGTTGTGGCGAGAATGATGCTCCTCTCAAGGGTGAGGTGAATGTAACACTAACATTTTCAAGTCATGGTATATATATATATATGAAGTTGGCATGTAACTATTATAATTAGTGTATGCTGTTATGACATCTCACTTTTGTGTATTGGGAGCTCAAGACCTGGACCCATATAAAGGGAGGCATTGATATATGTGAAATAATTCCTAGATTCTTCATTTTATTAAGTCGTTGGAGTTTAAACTCAAAGGTGTAATATGATGCAAGAAAAAGGGGCATGTGGGCTTGATTGCCTAAGGACAATAGAAGGGGACTATGATGTGACAATGGGAGTGAGCATACTTACCATAGTTGTGCGGTGATAACTACAAGGTGAGAGGCAATACTTTGTGGAGGCAGGCGCCACCTCCAAAGGGAGTTAGGATCCAAGCATTAACTTCCTCAACAAAATCATCCTACCTTCTTTTTTTATAAAACTCCATCTTGAGATTGTAAGAGGGCGATCCGTTTGCATAGGCAAAAGAACATTGTGATAGGGTTTTGACATGGTTGCTGTTGCATTCTACTCATACTTTCTATGCCTTTCTCCAACTTTATGACAGTGGCTATATCCAACATTTTCTTGTATACACTAGCCGTTGCCCTGCACCTCTGTGGATATTGAAATAGAAAACAGATTTAGGAAGCTTGTAGCTACATTGTTATGTGGATTTCTTTTGTTGTAGGCTTGTAGCAACAAGGTTAGCAACTAGAACTTGTATTAACGAGTAGGCTAGTTATATATTCAGTTGCTGTAGCAGCAGTGCCTTCACTCCTGATGTCTTGTGCTGTTATAGCTCTTATGCAGCCTATCATGGGTCCTCATCTATTGATATTTTCCTATTTTGTTGGATCTAGTGAAGAGGCTATCAATGCTTTTAAGTCCCATAGGAGATGTTGTGCCCACCATATACCTGTTGCTTGCCTGTAATGTCAATGTCCCAACTAGTGGGTGACATTCGAATAAAAAACAATCATTTGGCAATAGGTCTCACGACATAGTAAATGATAATTTCAAGGACTGTGCTCATGGTTTGCGCTAATTTTATTGTGGAATTATTTGTGAATTTCATACATTTTGGCTACCACTTCCTTCAGGGTTGTTTTGTTGAGGGGTTAATTTTATAAATGTATTCCAAAAGAGTGAAGGTGAAATGAAATTCTAGCTAATTCTGTTGGGTACTGTTATGTACTTAAATCCTCTTGGATAAAAAGGGTTGCAACTATAGATATAATTGGAATAAGGATATATATTGAGTAGCTGTCAAAGCTGTTAAATTACTTAAGTAGTTAACCGAATGTTTAAATATTGTTATAGAATTAAATAGTAAGATTATAAATTAAGGTTTAACCTAGTGAGAGCTTTTGATTAAGTTTATTACATTTAAAAGAACGGGTTCATCCAAGAATTATATATTAATACACGAGGTTGCTTTATAGGCTATAGCAAACCATTTATTAGGATAAGAGATTAATCATCATTCATGTCTTGGACATGAGATGAGTACTTAGTTCATCTTGATTGTTATGAAAAAAATATTCATCTTGATTGTTATAAAAAAAATATGAACGTGTTTTGTGGACAATAATGACGGAAAACTTGAGTCCATTGGGTTTAGGCTAAACGGTGGATATCTTCTACCTGAAAGCGTTTGCTCGTCGATATTGGGGCCTACGTTTTTTCGAAATTGGGCTTATTTCCTTGGCATGCTTGTGGGCGGTAGCACTAAGCTCGAAGTATAGGGGTAGTCCCTTTGACTCGACACCAAACCTCTTTGCTGACAAGCAAATAGATTTTCTAAAAAAGAAAAGAAACACACTTAAATTGACAAAGAATAAATTTACCTCTTTGCTGACAAGCGACAAGTATATTGTTTCTCTCGATTAAAAAAGAAAAGAAAAGTAACACACTTAAATTTACAAAGAATAAATTTAATCTTTAACACATATATCTGGTTGAAAGATTTGGCAATTGAGTTTAGCTTGCGTGGTTGGGCGGAATAGTTATTATCTTCCCCATTGAGGTTTTAATCCCGTAAAATTAAAATGTTGAGCTCTTCAAAGGAGTAATTTATGTGACATTTTAAATGAATATATAATGTGGTGTTGGAATTGACAAAGAATAAATTTAATGTTAACACACATATCTTGTTGAAAGATTTGTCAATTGAGTTTAGCTTGCGTGGTTGGGCGGAATAGTTATTATCTTCCCCATTGAGGTTTTAATCCCGTAAAATTAATATGTTGAGCTCTTGAAAGGAGTAATTTATGTGACATTTTAAATGAATATATAATGTGGTGTTGGCATGGTACTAACGATCTCACTTTTTTCCCACCAACAATCTTGCTTTTTCCTTTGGGTTGAGAGGGAGGCTGATTTCTCTTTTGAAAAGAGTAATCTATGCAGCTCTTTTAAATGAGTATATAATATGGCGTTGACATGGTACCAACAACCTCACTCTTGTTTTCGGCCTAAGAACTTCGAGCTAAGAAAAATTTAGATGATCTCAATGACAACTTTTTTCCTCAAGAAATCTTATTGAAAGACCAAAATTGGAAATTAAGTAATATTCTTTATTCCATAACATTAATGTTTGAAAATAATAGAGTTTAATAGGATGTCCAAAAGTTATCTATTACAACTTCTTGGTTGCCCTGCCTAGAAGGTATACAAAGAACACCTCACATTGAATGAGGAGGTTCTGTGGAGTCAAATGTCATTGCACGACACCTTGGTTGGTGGGTTCGCCCTCACGTATTGTGATACACGTTCCTTTCTCTTCTCTTTAGGTCAACCTACCAGAGTGGTGAACCCTCACTTATTGTGATACACACGCTCCTTTCCCTTCCCTTCAAATCAACTGTTTTCAGTTTTCAATTTTCTCCGTGATTCACATGACACTAATATTGATGGGCAAAGTTAAGTATCCTCATTTTGATCTTGACTACTTTTCAATATATAGAGTCATACATGTAATTACTTTTTTTTTTTTTTTTGTTAATTCTGTCAGATTATTATTATTATTATTATTTTTTATTTCTGTTTTATTTTTATTTTCTATGGTATTCTCATTTTGATCTTGAATATATATATATATATATATATATATATATATATATATATTTCATTGTATTATTTTTATTTTCTTTTTATTTTAAGTTTTTGATGTCATATATGTAATTGTATTTATTTTTTTGTTCTTTCATATTATTATTATTATTTTATTTTATTTTTAATTTTAAGTTTAATTTTAATTTTAATTTTTTTTATTCTCTCATATTATTTATTTTTATTTCCTTTTTATTTTTATTTTCCTTTTATTTTTATTTTAAATTTCTCTGGTTATTATTATTATTATTATTTTTTAAAATATTGATGGCAAATTTAAGGGGGGTTGTTTAGGGACTCTACAATTTCTTTTGGACTATGAAAATTAAATTTCATAGTGACACTGGAACACTCAAAATCCTGAAATTTGACAACGATAACCTAGATTTTAAAAAAATTCTACTAAATTTTCTCAAAATCACATTGGAATGTTTTTTTTTTTTTTTTAATAACATTTTTTTTTTTAAATTTATTTATTTATAATTTTTAATTATGTGTTATTTTTTATATATTGTAATTTTTTATTTATTTATTTATTCTATGTGTTTTTATTGGTGTTTCTTTTCTTTTTTCGAACACAATTGTAACCTATTTAAACTACACTAAAATTAAATATTCTCATTTTAATCTTAACTACTTCTAAGTAGATAGAATCATACATATAATTGTATTTACCCTTGCTATTGATTTTAAAATAATATAAATACATATCAGTTTATCGTTATAGCACAATTCAATCGAAGTGAATGCTCCTTAGCACACCACCTTTTAACGTCTTTGTAAATGGTCCAGTCACTAGCACTTCAACGTTTCAATGTAATCTTAATAAGCCTTAACTAGGCAGCGATACCTCATAATACCAAATTTAAATTAAATGATGATGGACTCAGTAACTTACTTGAATAATTGAAGAGTAGCAAGGAGCAAGCTTTCTCACACCTTTCCACACGGAAATACGAGCAAACATGATACCCCTGGTCTCTCCTTCTCGCTTTACAATTTCGACTCAAGGTGATCTTGAAACAAACTGTCCTCAGACATGTGGCCCAACAGGCTTCAATATTAATTCAAGCAAATATGTTACATACCAAGTTATGCCACAGAGTACTAGAGCTCGATTTGTCTCTAACTCTCAAAGCATTACATGCACACTCTCACACTCGCACACACACACACACACACAGATCGATTTCTCCTCTACTTGACTCACACTTATATAGCCTAAAAAGAAAGAGAATTATTGAGGGTCCTGTCGGATATTACTATTCCAGATGGTGTCTGCTCAATATTCTCGAGTACAATAATTAAAAAGAAAATGCACTACCAAGGTCCTTTCGGACTTCGCTCACTATCATAGTCCTCATCTGACGAAACAATATTCTTTAACGCTTCTTGGTTCAGCCAATCTAAATATTATGTTTCCCAATCATGTTCTTATGGGTCTTGAGCATCTTGATAGAGGTCTACGAACAAGGTTGCTTTTTCTTCATTGGATGCTTTTTCTTTTCCTTTTGCTGATACTGTGGCTGTAGAAGATTCTGCTTTTTCTGCTGCCTTTGATGATTGTCCTATTTCCCACTTTACTTTGTCTACGGTGACGTGCAGATTCTTTTGAGGGAAAATATACTTTTCATCTGATTTTTTCCATCGATTAATGAATGCCATTGGATTTATCTCAATGTCCAAGAAAGAATTTTTCTTAGCTTTTTAAAAAGTAGGCATTGATTGGATTGCCAATTCGACACCATCTAATAATTCCCATTTGAAGATTTGAAACATGCTGGTGGATGATTCGATTGCACATTGGATCCAAAGTTTGCAATTATGACTAATTTCTACTTTTTGTTGCCAGCCGAGTTCAAAAATCATAGCTGAGCAAACTTTTGTTGATAACATAAGATTAATCAAACAAACAACATCATTACTCCAATTTTCGGATCTAACACTAATAGTAATTAGTGCCTTTTGATTAATTAAAAATTTAATCACCTTCTTCTCTCCTTGAATTTCCTCTAATGTTTTCAACATGGATATTTTTTCAGACAATCTGAGATTATTGAATTCCTTTAACCAAAGAGTCACTTTTTGAACTTTTTCATGATTTTGAGCCAAAACAGACTCATCAACCTTTGCTAACCCAAAGATTTGTGCAAAAGGATTAGGAGAAATAGGATTTCTAAATTCGAGACTGATAGTCCCATGGTGTTGAGAATGTCCTGAGATATTGCAAGGGTCTTTCAATACACTGGGAAGATCTGATCTGTCTTTTCTTTTGGCAATATCCATCTTTTATTTCCCAATCAACAAATGATTCAAATAATTCATATTGCGGGAAGGAATATGTTCCTGCAAAATTTTCATCAATTCTTTGGAGATATGTAGCTTCAAGTTCTTCAAAAAGATCAGGGATGCTTAAAGATAACAAAAATTTTGCAATCCCTTCATTCATATTAATTTCTTCAAGATCCATCATCTTTGCTGAAGTATAAACAGTCAATGCAAAATTTATTCCTCCAATAATTTGATAATAATTCAAAGTCTTTAGGACTTGAATCATGGATTCAGTATATGATATGGTCCATAAATCATCAAGAGTTTTAAAATAGATCTTTACCTTCATGTTGGGTAGAGGATAAAGCTTTACAAGTTCTGGATCTAACCCTAAAAGGACTCCCACATTTTTTGATTGCCATCACTGGCACTTTTGAATCCATTGATTTCTTCTGATCCATAGGCCAACTACCTTCTTAATTTCTTTAGTTAAATCTCCAAGTTTTAGCTCAAGGATCTGAAATCTTTTTACAAAAGTATCAAAACTGTCATCATCTGGAGACTTACCAGGAAGGACAAATGGACTAGTCTTTCCAAAATAAGCATAGGCCTTATTCATATCTCAGGTAAGTGAATATGCTAAATAGTTTGAATTTCCAGGCACCCATTCAACCTCAAAATCATATTGCTGAAACCATATTTGCCATGCCAGCAATCTGCCTCTTGCTAATTGTCTGGAAATATTTGCTGATAAGAAATATTTAAAATTCATTGAATCAGTTCTTATCAAAAACTCCACTGGTGCCAAGTATAGTTCAAATTTTTGAATGCCATTAAAGATGGCAAGCGTTTCCTTTTCTGCAGTGAAATAATTCTTTTGGCGAGTTAAAAATTCACCGGATGCATAAGCACACAAAATTTCTTCTCCCTTTTCCTCCTTTCTTTCAAAAAGGACTGCTGCCCAAAAATCATCAGATGCATTTGTTTGCAAAATTAAGAAACCATCACCTGGAGGTTTGAGTTGTGGGAGATTTTGACATTCAGCCTTTAACATTCTTACTGCTTCTGTGGCTTCTGGTGACCAACCAGAATGTAAATGTTGTCTAATAGGAGCAGTTTTTGAGGATAATCTAGGAATGTAATTGTGGACATAATTCAAAACTCTTAGAAAACGCTGAATAGCCTTGGTATCTTTCAATTCATCAGGAAATTCAGATAATTTTGTTAAAACATGTGGTTGCATCTGAATCTTGCCATTCAGGATATGAATTCCTAAAAAATCAATACTGTCTTGAAATAAAACCATCTTTTTCTCGGATAAGACAATACCATGTTTCTAGGCTTCTTCAAGAAAAATCCTTAGATGTTTAAGATGAGAATCTAAATCCTGACTATGGATCAGGATATCATCAATATAAGTGACAATAAAATTAGACTTGCCAAAGATGTAGTCCATTCTTCTTTGGAAGAAAGCTGGAGCGTTCTTTAATCCAAATGGTACTACTTTCCACTGATAGAAACCTGCAGGACATGTAAAAGCAGTTTTATGCCGATCTTCTTCTTTAATCTGAATATGATAATAACCAGACTTCATGTTGAATTCGCTGAAGATTTTTCTATTTTGAATCTTCTGCATTATTGTTTCTTGGTGCGACAAAGGATAGTGAAAGCTCTGAGCTATTGCATTTAAGGGCTTATAATTTATGACCATCTGAGATTTTCCTCTTACTATTTCTGAATGATTTTTGACTAAAAAGGTAGAACAAGAATAATGAGATGAACTAGGTTCAATCAATTGTAGGCTTAACAGTTCTTCAATCTGCTTTTTTATCTCTTGTTCATCATTTGGAGTGCAGGGGATAAGTTTTCCTTTAACCCCATTGTCATGTAAAGTCACTATTTTTTGTTGAGGACTCTCAACACTCCAAAATTCTTGAGGATTGTTTGAACAATTTTTTAACAATTCTCCATAAATTGAAATTTGAGCTGGTGACCAGTCTGGATTTCCGTTTGCCTTTTGTTTGTTTTTCAACTGAATTCTGTCTTCATACAGCGGTAACACTTCTTGCCAATTATTTGAATCATTCTTTGGCTTTCTAGCACCTTCCTTTTTCTGGCTATTTTCTTTTCTGACTTCTGAATTAGCTATTGTCAATCTTGGGACTGATATAGCTTTTTTCTTAAAATTCAGAAGTACTTTATCTTCACTTATAGTGACAGGGAAGACAGAATTATTGAAAGGCATACCCAAAAATAAACTTGCTGATGGGTCATAATGTTGAATTGCAGAAATCTTAACAATACTCCCCCCAATTTTTAAAGAAATGTTATCCACATAATGGGTGAGATTGACTGTACCACCAACGGTTTCTGAAACTAAAATGTTTTCTAAAGGTTTCCACAAACCTTTAAACAAAGAAGGGTGAGCTAAATTGTTAGAGCCTCCAGTGTCAATAAAAGCATCAACATTTATCCATTCACCTTTGACTTGAACTTGCACTGGAATGTATAACAAATTATTGGTTGTGATAATCTTCTTGAGAAAATTACTTTCTGCATTATCATCATAATCTAGAATAGGGAGTGACGAAGAAGGGGCTACTTTCTTTTGATAGGGACAAAAAGAATTCAAAACTGGTTGAGAATTCTCATGAACTTTGTCTTTCATGATCGGCAGACACTGTTCAGTAAAGACAATATCATCTAAACTGGAATCAGAGGTTTCTTCAGTATCATCCTCACTGTATTCATCACTATAATGGAGTGTTGTGTCAGCTTCTTGTTCAGATAAATCATCATCTGAACAGTTGTAGCATCGATTCATCTTTTGAGATGTTTCTAGAATTGACTCATTTTCAGACAGAGAAGCATCAGTTAAAATATATACATCTGAGACTTCATCTTGAGAATCTACAGTGGACCAAGTATCTACAAAATCATCAACTTCTATACATGCTTTCGATTTATTTGAAGAGCTCTTAGGGCACTTTCTTGCAAAGTGTCCTTCTTGTTTACAAATAAAACAAGCATTATCTTTTCTGGGCTGTCTGCGCTTCTTCAAATATTTGAATTTTCTGAAAGGCCTTTTGGGATTGGCTACTCATTTTGGCTTAAATCTTCAATACCTCTTAGATTTTCTTTTCTTGAAAGGTGTCCATGGTAAAACAACTCTATAGACTTCAATACCAGGAGTGAAATCTTGAGCTTTCTTTTGCGAACACAGATATTTGACCTTTTCTTGACATCTGAATAGAAGATCTATCCAATAGATCTGCTCAATTGTCTTGCCTTGAATATCTAGATCTTTCATGATTAAATCACCCAAATTTGCAGGTAATTTTGACAGAAATGAAACCTTTTGAGTTGAGTCATTAGTAAGATTTGCTTTATAAATCTTAGACATATAATCACTTCCAAATTGATCTAAGAATTTCAAATCTTTTAGTTCCATTCTGGCAAGATCTGTTATAATTTGCTTCTTTTCATCAGCAGGCTCAGGGACAAATTGAGTTTTCAACAATAATTCAAGAGTAGCTAGACCAGCAGCAGCTACATTTAGCCTTTCTGTCTCTGATGGTCCCATCCACCAGTCATATACAGTCCCTGCCATACATTTCTCTACTAAGGCAAAAATAGATATATTATCCAATCTAGTTGTGACTTGCATTTGGTACAAAGCACCAATCCAAATTCTTATAGACTCAGCTGGATTTGTAGACTTGTCCAAATCTAATACATACCCACTAGAATTTGTAGCAAATAAGTCTTCTTCTACTCTAGGGTATTTATGGACTTCTCTAAACACATGAGCCTTTTGAATGGATGGTAGAATGAAAGAAGGGAACTTAGAAGCAACATTTTCTAATGTAGCAATTTCACTTTTTGGTTTTTGGAAGTTTAAAGTTTATGCTGGTTCCAATTTCTTTTCAGATGCCTTTAAGCTAGATTCGGCTTCACTGGCTTCCTGATTTTCATCTATATCCCAATAATTTGGAGTATCCATTGAAACATAGAATCTAGGACCCTTGGCTTCTTTTTTCTTTTGTTTTGCTTCTCTTCTCCCCTTTTCTTCTTGTTGCTCTTCATAGAGTAATCTTAAATTATTCGAGATTAATTCATTTTGAAAACCCAAATCATCTAAAACATCCTCGGCATGAGAACACCAAGTAGCAAGATAATTTCCAATCTGATATGTCTGATCTAGATCATTGGAGTTCAAAGCATTATGTTCTATGAGAGGAGCACAATCAACTCTTGTGAATGGTTGTCTAGATTGAGAAGAGGTAGTACTGAATTTTGTTTTGGGAGGCCACTTTTCTCCTTTGACAAAACAGTGATTTGCATACTGCCATTCTTCCATAGGTGGAAACTGGCTAGTAGAAATTCAGAACATTTTATTCACTGCTAAAAACGGTTTTGATTCTGGAATATACAACTCATTTGATGACAAAACAGGTTCTGTAGAAAAAAATTCATTAATAGGAAGAGTGTTATTCTGACTTGAAGATGCTTCTGTAGAATGAACAGGTAAAACATGTTGTCTTGGCTTGGAAATAGGTCGAGGAATCTCTGGTTTATTTGGAATAAGTCGGACTTGACCATTATTGATAGAGACTCTTTTGATTTTGGCTTCAGGATTTTTCTCTTCAGTAAGAGATTTGTATTGGAAATACCAATCATGAGGTAGATCAGTAGGATCATACAACACACCTTCAACTTCTTTTAAGAACGATTTCTTCTTAAAGATATAAGTAACAGGAACCTTATAAACATCAGTCACATCGAGAGACAGAGGATTCCAAGTCTTAGGATTTTCTATCAGTTCATGAGACTCATTGGGATCACAATCAATTCCTAAAGTTCGTGACTCTACTTCAGTAACAACTTTTCGATCAATAGATGAAAAAGAGCGTAAGAGATTCACCATAACAAGATAGAGAACAGGGCTCTGATACCGAATTTAAATTTAGGTACTCTTTCAATCCATTGATTCACGATATTATTAGCGCCGCCCTTTCAGCTGGGCTAATAGAACGTCAACCAATCATATCAAATTATTTTTCTCCATGTTTTGCAATTATCTAACTTTTATATATTTAGAAATATATTAGTTTTTCAATAAAAAAATAAAATTAGTTATTATAGATTACAGAATGACTTGTTAGTGAAATTGATTTCTTTCCCTTCAATTTTGGTCAGATGAGAATTCTGTTGTTGTCAATTAATTGATAGCACTTAAGGATGAGGTTTATTTTGATTTTAGTCTTATTATTAAGTGTTATTAGTATTTTTATTTCAGTTTTATGAATTTATCTATTAATTATTTAGTTTTTTTTTAATTATTATTATTATTATTATTAAGTTAGGTTGAATTTTTATTAAAGTTGAGTTTAGATCAAAGTTACTTGAAGCTAATTTTAGTGTTAGATGGAAAAACAATTTGTTTGATTGCATGATATTGTTATTAAAATTGTGTGAAATTCAGTTAAATTTAAATATTTTATAAAACAATATTTATTTCTCACAATTGATGTTAGGATATTTCAACACATAGGAAATAGTTAAGAATAGCTTAGTCTAGTGTAGAGTTAGGTAAAGTGTGTTTCTTTACCATGTACATTTGTGACTTATAATCCAACGGTCACGATTTGTAGTGATCCGACGGTTGTTAATGACACTTGATCCGTGGCTTAACACTCGATTGGTCCATGATCTCTATTTAAAGAGCATAGAGGGTCATTTGTCCGGTAACTGTTTATGAGAGAAACATATGTAACTTTTCCTTTTATATTAATAAATTACCTGAAGTGGCCGCATTGGCTCAGATCGTGGACTGTTTCCCTCTTTGAGGGTTTTAACCACGTGATTATATTGGTGTATTGATTTGTTATCTGTTTGTGAGCAGTGACCTTTGGTTCTTGATTTAAGGAACTTACCTTGTAAATTCTTACATGGTATCAGAGCTATTTTGAGGGCGCATCCGTTGTTGATCAAAATTCGAAGCAGGTTTGATTGCATGCGACTACTGTTTTCTAGATCTATTATTTCTGAACATTTTCAGGCTTGGAGAACGGCTCTGTTATGTCTGGAGCGTCTATTACAGTGAGGAACACCTTTCGTTTCATGCGAATAGGTTTTTGTTTGCCCAAGTTATGTCAGTGTAAATCTAGAGGTATAAAGTATCTGTTTTGCAGTTTTATTTGTTAAAAGTTTTGCTTATTTCTTATTTCGGTTCCCTCTGTTTATTTTGGTTTTAGGTTTTATTTATTTTCTAGATCTACACTCTATTTTCTGTGTATGCTTTTTGCTCTGCGCTGTGTGCAATTTCGACAAATCAGAAACGGAAGGAAGGGATTTTTTTTGCTACGTATGCTCTTTCCTTGCGTCTTTGTGCGATCTCGAGAAATCAGAAATAGTGGAAAAATAGATAGTTGCCAGTAAGGCTAACCAAAAATCTAACAATTTTCCGTAAGACTTGCATTACGTTTTTTTTTTCTCGGTTTTTGTGCAGGAAAAGACACGCACACCGAAGAGTTAAAAAAAAAAAAAAACTCCTTCCTCCTTTCAAACAATTACAATTTTTTTTTACTATCTCACTTGCTGAGAAGTTAGTTTATGAGAATAGAGGTCTTGGGTTCAAGTCTCTTTCTCAAGCTTCTTTTGTAAAAAGTTTTTGTTAAAAGTGGTGGATTTTTTTTGTTTAAAGTCGCACTTCATCTCCGTTCCCATAACTTTTCGGCATCTTCAACTCGTTTTTTAAAAAATGTATAACTTCTTCATCCGGAAGCCGTTTTTCGAGCCGTTTTTTTTGAATCAGCTTAATTTTTCGAGATCTTTCCATTGGAGCAGTTAGTTTCAGCTTCTCTCAGCCTAATTTTTCGAGATATTTCGATTGGAGCAGTTAGTTTCAGCTTCAGTTAAAAAAAAATGGAAAGTGCATGCCCGATTATTCTTAACAACACCAGTTATTTCCAATGGCTACCTCACATGGTAGATATACTTAGAAGTAAAGGGCTTTATAGAATAGCCACAGGACATGAAACTAAACCTTCTGATGATGATAAAGTCGCTAAATGTGAAAATAAACAAGATCAATTCCGAGGGTTGATAGGAATGTCCATTGCTTAAGATTTTCGATTTCATATCTTTGACATTGACACCCCTCATGAAGCCTTGGACAAGCTAAATATTGCCTTTAGCATTCAAAATCAAATCATGGCCCAAGCTCGAAAATGAGTTGCTTACTTTGGACCCTAATAATTTCTCCTCTATTGAAGACTTTTTGTCCAAATTCAAGACCCGTAGACTTCTTTTAGAAGGTTGTAAGGTCAAAAAGGAAGATGGTAGCCTTATGTATTGCATTCTTGCTAAGCTTGGCCCTGCATACTCTATATTTGTTTCCGCCTTCCATTCCACTAGAGAAGCCACCATTTCTTTAGGAACCACCTACAAGAATCCCTCTTTTGATTCTTTGATAAGAGAACAAGAAAAACTCTTACACCTTGGTCTTATCACTCCTGGAAACGCTTCTAAGAAAGCCTTAGCAGCCCAACAACAATCATATCAAAAGAATCCCAAGAAACAATATCCTAAAAAATATGGTCCGAACCAAACAAGGGTCCTAAGAAATTTCAGCCGCAAATTGAAAAAGAAACTCACCAAAATGATAAGGCAAATAAAAACAAAGGGAAGAAGACCGATAGACATTGCAACTTTTGTAATCGTGATGGCCATATAGAGTCCAAATGTTTTAAGAAGATGGAAGCCTTAGAAGCAGCAATGAAGAATCACAACATCAAATTGGAGCACTCTTCACCTTCATCTTCAGGAATGGTACTTTTTTCTTGTGGTTGTCAAGCATCAAGATCTGGTTATGCATTAAATGTATCTTCCTCTTATCATTCTCATGAGTGGCTCATTGATTATGGAGCTTCTTATCACATGACCAAAAATAAAGCCATGTTTTCTTCTTTAAGTGATTGTAACACCAAACATATTTATGTTGTTGATGATAGATCTCTTAGTGTTGTAGGATCTGGAACCATTCATCTCGATAATGGTCAGTTTAATGATGTACTATGTGTTCCTACCTTGTCATGCAACCTTCTCTTTGTTTATCAGATAACTCATTCAGGTGAAGGGAAAATAGTAGAATTCTCACCTCATGATGTTGTAATCAAGGACCTCAAAGATCCTAAACATATTTTAGTTACTGGCATTGCTGATGATTTCACAAGGTTGTATAAGTTTGACAAATTTGGGTTATCATGTCTTCCCTCTGTTTTTGTTGCTCATAATGATGAAGTGAGCAAACTTTGGCATGAGCGATTTGGTCACTTAAACTATCGCTCTCTTCAAACTCTATGTAAGGAAAATATGGTGACGGGTCTTCCTATGGTATCTTGCCGAGATGGTGTTTGCTCCGGATGTGTACTCGGAAAACATCATCAGGATAGTTTTGACAAACGTGCCTCTTGGCATGCTTCAGCCCCTTTGCAGCTTGTGCACAGTGATTTATGTGGTCCACTTCCTATTGTTTCTTTCTCTGGTTGCAAGTACTTTTTAACTTTCATTGATGATTTTTCCAGACGCACTTGGGTATACTTCTTAAAACTCAAGAGTGAAGTTTTTAACATGTTCTTGGCCTTTAAGGCCTTTGTTGAGAAACAATCTAGACATCAAATTCTTAAGTTAAGATCAGACAATGGCAGAGAATATGTTAACAACAAATTTATCAACTTCTGCACTGAGCATGGCATTCAATTGCAACATACTGTTCCATATACTCCACAAAGAAATGGTGTAGCTAAAAGGAAGAATCACACCTTAAAAGAAATGGCTAATTGTATGCTTCAATCTAAAGGACTTGGTCTCAATTTTTGGGCAGAAGCCATTAACTGTGAAAATTACATAGTAAATCGCACTCCTACTAAGGTTTTAAAGAATATAACTCCAGAAGAAGCTTGGAGCTCAATCAAACCGGATGTAAGTCACTTTCATGTTTTTGGAAGTGATGCTTGGGCCCATATTCCAGATGTGAAACATAAAGCCTTAGAACCTAAGAGTGAAAAATGCATTTTTGTTGGATATTCTGAAGATGTCAACGGATATAGACTTCTTCAACCAAAATCCAAAAATATAATCATTAGAAGAGTTGTAAAATTTGATGAAAATATATCGGCCTGCGAGCCTAGTTCGGCGGGTGTGCCACTTTTGGCTTGCGAGCCTGATTCGACATATGTGCCACCTCTCTCTTTCTCCTATTTTTAATAGCATTCCTTCTAGCTCAGATGATGACAGCGAGGATGAAAATTCTTCTCCACCTCTTGAAATTATTCCTTCTACTCCACCGCTTCCAAGATGGGTCCGCTCTACTCGAGATGCAGCAGGTTCTCTTGCAGGTGACCCTGCAGATTGACGACGTACTCGTTCTCAGTTTGAAAGAGCCTCTTCCTTATTAGCTCAAGTTCCAGAAAATTCTGATTCAGAAACCTTTGAAGAAACCTTTGGTCATCTAGATTGGGATGAAGCTATGAATGAAGAATATCGTTCCTTATTGGCGAATGATACTTGGGATCTTGTTCCTCTTCCAAAAGGAAGAAAAATTTTCAGATGCAGATGGGTTTACAAAATAAGTTTGGATCAGATGGAAAAGTGGATAGACATAAAGCTCATCTTGTCGCTAAAGGATTTCACAAGTTGAAGGCATTGACTATACTGAAACCTTCTCCCCTATTGCAAAAATGAATTCTATCCGCCTTGTTCTTTCCCTTGCAACCTCTTTTAAATGTGATGCCAGGTACTGGGTTAAGCAGATCCTAGCATATAAAAAAAACACGTGTGCTTCCTTCAAAATTAAAATCTTTTATTAAAACCACAAATATGTTCAGTTCAAAATACACATGAAGGAAAGAGAGCTTGATAAATAAAATACTGATATAAAAAACATAAAAAATATTCGGCCATATATTACAATGGGCGGCCTCATGGCTCTCGGCCCTTCAAACCATTCCTCTTACTCTCTGTATTCCTCACTTCCTCACTTCTCTCTGTGTCTTTTCACATTCTCACAAGTTACATATTTATACATAAATATGAATTTATTCCACTCCATAATTTCCTCCACACAAATCTCAACTTAAAATCTAATTTAGATTTATCTTTTTTTGGACTCAACTAAGCCCCGTTTATGGAATTCCTAATCCCTAGGTTATCTACCTAATTCAACTCCATTCATATCCTTAATTATTTAAGGAATATTTACAATAATCATCACATTTATAATTTCTCTCCTAATTTATTAAAAATGAGCAAATTAATTAATAAAATAATTAAAATATCTCACCCCCTTAATTACACAATTGAATAATGAAAATTTAACTCGATGCTCCTGCATTAGACTCCCCATGTAGAGAAGTTTCCATAGACTCTTGTCTATGAGGTTCGTCGCTTTTCTGTAATAATGCGACAGCCACAAGTCCTGATGACTTTCTCCCTCAAGGATTCCAAACTTTGTTATGCTGCTAGTATCAACTCGATTTGGTAACTCATCACGCATTCTGTTGATCGGATTCCATCGGCTTCTCCAATACTTCCTTTCGCCAATTCCTCGGAGTAACACCTCTTTGTCGAATTCTTTCATCTCCAATTGTGCTGAACACTCAACTTTCTACCATGAAGAATAATCAAGAACTCCTCCTTGATTATAACTATAGTCTTTGATTACTTTTATAGCAACAACTCTCTCGTCCGGTGTTGTCCCTGCATTCACCAACAAACTGTTAGTTTTAAAAAGATAAGACCTTTCAGTCTCTTTTGATGCTTCAAGTACAAATCCCCCAGCATCGACTTTCTGGACTTAAATAGATCCCGTTTTGAACTGTTGGCTGCTTCCATCTTCATCCTGCCGATTCAATATTTCTGTCTCCTTTATGTCTCTACGGACAAAACTTTCTTGCTGCTTCTAGTCTTCCATCTCAACTCCAAATAACTTCTGTTCAATTTCTTTGATTTCGACATCATTTTTGTTAATGTCGTTTTCTGTACCTACAGTTACATTATTATTTGAAAAGTTATAACATTCATTCAACTCTACAAATGTTAAAAACATTTCATCCCTATCATGCACAATAATTGTAATTTCCTCTAGATCAGGTTCTGCAAGTTTTACTTCTCCATCAGGTTCTTTAAGCCAATGTTCCAAGAACTCGATTTCCATATGAAATCTTTTCAGCATTTCATCACAACTTTCCTTCCTAGAGTCATTCTTCCTCTAGCAATCTTCCTGAGTTGTCCTGTTTCAGCGTCATCACATTGTAAAGTTATGTCAGCAAATTCATTAAACAAATACATTTTTTACCTCTTTGGAATATCTTTTCGGCATTTCCATTTTGCTTCTGCTCCATAGCATCTTCAACTCGCTGTCTTACCCCAAACAAGAATTCATTTATGATTTCTTCCTGTTGTAACAAATCAGTACCTTCCTCCTCTGAAAGGTATTCTCCATCAGACTCCACCTCAAGAGTTTCATTCTCCTCTGTGACAGTTTCACCAGACTGTTCATCATCTTTCGCACATCCTGCAAACATACATAAACTGTGAGATTCAGAAATAAAAGGCTTCATAGCCTCGTCTGCTTCTCTTGCCAACACATCTTCAGATTCTCTCGAACTATCCCAATAGTTCATGAGATCTTCCCCATTGATCTCTTCACCCAGAATTTCACCCTGTTCTGGGCCACAAATGGAAACATCCATTTTTAACTCAGCCTCCCTGAGTTCTTCACACCTCAACATCTGCTCGAGCTTTCTCAGCTCTTCTGCCAACTGTATGTTTACCTGTTTTTCCCTCTTTGCATGTAGTCTTTTCCATTTTACCTTCTTTCTCATGGTCCAACCATGTGTTTGGTCTTTCACACTTTCTGCAACAACTCCATTAAAAATTCAAGGTGAACTGTTATCTCAGCCTTCTCTCGCTCATAATCTTCATCCGTCAACTACTCACATATGCCACTTACCTTGGAATTTTCCTTCTTCTTCCCTCTGCTGTGGTCTTCATCAATTCTCTTGAAATCACTAACACTAGTCATCTTCTCCTCCTTTGTGAACTTCATCTGTTCATGTGTGGATTTCATTCAATCCTTCTTTTAGCAATCCTTCACACTTGCCATTCATAAAAAATCAAGTTCTCCTGCGCTTGGCTTTTCTGCCTTGAAACCAATCTCTGGAAACCCTCTTGCTTCACTCTGCTGTAAACAACACTTTAGTAACTCACGTGTTACAATGACCAATTCTTTGGGCATCGGGCTCTGCCAATCAAGCACCCAATTACATTCAGACTTTTGACTTAGCTTATGACTCTTTGACTTTAGACTTAACCCCTTCTTCATCTTGGATGAAAAGACTCAATTTTAACTCAAACTATCCAAACTTTCATTTGACTTTAACATCTGTTTTGACTTCAAGCTTTGCCCCAATAATAATGATAGTGGATATTTTGACTTAATTCAAGTTATACAATCCTCCAACAAACATACACACCTAATACATCTTTAGGATGTAAAATCTTTACTCCCTTTCATACTTCATTCTTATGAATAATGTACAACTCGTACATCACCTTCATTCTGAATAACACCTCTAAGATGCCGCCACATGATGGTAAAACAAAGATTTTACAACATCAAGCAATTATGTTTTCAATCACTAATTAAAAGAATTTTTTTTTTCCAACTACAAGTTTTGGTCCAAAATGACTTAACCAAAAATGTGAAGAATCCACATTATGCATAATAAACCCTCTTACATAAAAATGCATGTTTCTCTTTATATCACCCAGGATTAGCACATTTTACCATTCATTTTCCATTCATTTATACCTTCGCATTTGCAACTAGTATGGCAAGGAAATTTAATCATCCAGATTTTAGAATACCTCTACTCAATGAATATTGATTCATTCAATGAGCACTTACCTTGAATCTTTTCGCGGTTGAAATGATCCAACCCTCCTCTTGCGTATTCTTTTAGGAATACATTCAAGCCTCCACAGATTTACCTTGAATGTGCAAGGTCCAGTCTCTAACAATCTCTCCCCTTAGTTTAAGCCAAGTTCCTTCATCTCAATCTTTTTGATTTCAATTTCTTGCTTTGAAAACATGAAATCCTTTCAAGATTACATTCTCCAAAAACAACGTACATGAATTTTCAAAAACTTTATCTCGATCAATCCCAGTGACCCTTTCTTATGTTGGAAGGTTGTACCGTGGAAATACTAGATTCATACCTTGAATGTTCTGCTGGAGTCACACCTCTTTCACAAGCCCCACACATGCATTTTTTAAGTGCCTTAATACGACTGGCTTTCAAAACATTAGGTTGGTCGAATCCACAGCGTCATACCTCCATGGAAATAGAGTTAATTTTATAAGTCGGTATTGGATTGGAACTAACACCAATCTCTGTGCCATTCCTCAACATTAACATTAAAGGCTTACGCAGCCTCCACGAGTTTTTATACTGCACTCCAGTTATTGCATACCATAAATGATGAATATTTCACTTTATTTGTTTTTCAAAAATGTCTAATTCTATTAAGGCCCAGGTTTACTGTTCAAAATGATGAAATTGATCTATTCTGCAATTCCAATTACCTCTATTTTTATACCTATAGTAATAAAATATTGCACCATATGTGCAAACTCCATTTCTTACCATGGTTGATGAATCCATGAAGGACCATTTTAATTGAATGCAATAATAACATAATTAAAATTGCATCTAAAAACAAAACTCGTTCAATTTAATTTTGAGCCTATGCTCATCTCAACCCAAACCGAATGATGCCAGGTACTGGGTTAAACAGATCCTAGCATATAAAAAAATACATGTGCTTCCTTCAAAATTAAAATTCTTCATTAAAACCACAAATATGTTCAGTTCAAAATACACATGAAGGAAAGAGAGCCTGATAAATAAAATACTGATATAAAAACATAAAAACTCTTCGGCCAGATATTACAAGCGCAGCCTTTTGGCTCTCGGCCCTTCAAACCATTTCTCTTAATCTCTGTATTCCTCACTTCCTCACTTCTCTCTGTGTCTTTTCACATTCTCACAAGTTACATATTTATACATAAATATGAATTTATTCTACTCCATAATTTCCTCCACACAATTCTCAACTTAAAATCTAATTTAGATTTATCTTTTTTTGGACTCAACTAAGTTTCGTTTATGGAATTCCTAACCCCTAGATTATCTACCTAATTCAACTCTACTCATATTCTTAATTGTTTAAGGAATATTTACAATAATCATCACATTTATAATTTCTTTCCTAATTTATTAAAAATGAGCAAATTAATTAATAAAATAATTAAAATATCTCACCCCCTTAATTACACAATTGAATAATGAAAATTTAACTCGATGCTCCTGCATCAAAATGGGAAGTCCATCAGATGGATGCTAAATCTGCCTTCTTACATAGAGATTTGTATGAAGAAATCTACATGGAACAACTCCCTGGCTTTTTCCAAAATGACTCTAGCCTTGTTTGTCGACTTAAGAAGTCTCTCTATGGTCTCAAACAAGCTTCTCGGGCTTGGTATGCCAAAATGGATAGATTTCTTTTAAATAATTACTTTTCTAGGTGTCATTCTGACAACATTATCTACACCAAGAAAGTGGGCAATTCCTTCACCATCCTTGTTCTTTATGTTGATGATCTTATCCTTACTGATAGTGATCCAAACCATATAAACCATGTGAAGTCTAGCCTCAAAAAGCAGTTTGAAATGACAGACTTAGTACACTTGAATTATTTCCTTGGTCTTCAAGTCTTGGAATCCATGGAAGGCATTACCCTCTCTCAGTCCAAGTATGCCTGTGATCTTCTACACCACTTTCTCATGGAATATTGTAAGCCAACCCCTTCTCCCTTTCAGTCTGGAGTCAAGCTTTCAGTCACTTGTACTACCCCTGAAGTTGATGCTACCTTATACCGTCAACTTGTTGGTAAAATTCTGTATCTAACCCATACCCGTCTTGACCTTTCCTTTGCCGTTGGTCTTGTCGCTCGGTTTATGCACCAACCCCATGAAAGTCACTTGAAAGCAATGAAAAGAATACTTCGATATATTCGAGGTATAGTTCAGTTTGGGATTCATTACAGTATAGGAGCATCTCCATTGTTGATTGGTTTAATTGATTCTGATTGGGCTGGTGAGCCTGATGATCGAAAGTCTACCACAGGATATGTATTCACTCTTGGTTAAGGACCTATTACTTGGTCTTGTAAGAAACAAAGTTCCATCTCTCTTTCTTCAACAGAAGCAAAGTATCGTGGTGCAGTTGAAGCCAGTAAGGAAGCCATGTGGCTTCGTCAGATCCTGTCTGAATTTGGTCTTCATCAGCAGCATCCAACTACACTTTGGTGTGATAATCAGAGTGCCATTCAACTATGTAAAGATCCAGTTCAGTAGCAGCGTATCATTAGGGGAATTTTGAGGTCTAAAATGGGCCTCCTAAGAAAAATGTACAACAAAAATAAACTTTATAACAACCAATAGGATTCAAGATGATGATGTCAACCATGAGGGATGATTTACCATTTTTTAAATAAAAAGGGTAAAAATATTAAAAAATAATAAAATAATAAACTACTTTTCAACTCGTATTTTCAACTTATCTCACACAATTTTTACTCAAATTTCGAGTGAGAGTACTCGTTGGATGCAAAATTTAATTCCTCATCCAAGGAGTACCCATGTTGCATACTTTCGATGAACTCTACTACACGAAAAATGAGAAATACATAAAAAACGTGATTACAATCACGTTTTTTATGTATTTCTCATTTTTCGTGTAGTAGGACCCATCGAAAGTATGCAACATGGGTACTCCTTGGATGGGGAATTAAATTTCGCATCCAACGAGTACTCCCGCTCGAAATTTGAGTAAAAACTTTGGGAGATAAGTTGAAAATATGAGTTGAAAAGTAGTTTTTCCATTTTTCCCTCTAAAATTTGATGATGTCATCAAATCTTATTTGATTTTTTCCACTATTATTTTATGAACATTGACATTTGTTTCATTCCTATTGAAGGCATTGAATTTTACTTTGCTAATCAGAAGAAATAGCTATAAATGCTGGTTGATGCAGTATTGTCCAACCAATGATCAAGTAGTCGATATCTTTAGAAAGGCTCACACAGAAGCGAAGTTTACCAAACTTCAATCCATCCTTGGAGTTCAGGAAAGTTGTCATTAAGGGGGGATAGGCTCTAATGCCTCCTTCCTTCTCCTATTGTGTCACTTTTGTAAATCTTTCAATCCTATCCCAAGCTGTTCTTAAGGGGGGATGTTAGGATATTTAAACACATAGGAAATAGGCTCCTATTGTGTCACTTTTGTAAATCCTTCAATCCTATCCCAAGTTGTTCTTAAGGGGGGATGTCAGGATATTCTGACACAGAGGAAATAGTTAAGAATAATTTAGTCTAATGTAGAGTTAGGTAAAGTGTGTTTCTTTACCATGTACATTTGTAACTTATAATCCGACGATCACGATTTGTAGTGATCCGACGATTATCTCTCTCATCGGTATCAATGACACTTGATCCGTGGCTTAACACCTGATTGGTCCATGATCTCTATTTAAAGAGCATGGAGGGTCATTTGTCCGGTAACCGTTTATGAGAGAAACATATGTAACTTTTCCTTTTATATTAATAAATTGCCTGAAGTGGCCGCATTGACTCAGACCGTGCACTGTTTCCCTCTTTGAGGGATTTTAACCACATGATTATACTAGTGTATTAATTTGTGATCTGTTTGTGAGCGGTGACCTTTGGTTCTTGATCCAAGGAACCTACCCTGTAAATTTCTACAATTGATTCTCACATTCAATCCTGCTTCATAAAATTAAATAAAAATAATTCCCAAAAAACTAATTTATCGATACCTCATATTTTATTTCAAAAGTGATACTAATTATTAATTTAAAAATATATTTTCGTTAGCCCTTAAAGATATATCACTAATGAAGTGGTTCTCCATATGTCATCGAGGTAGTCTGACAAATCAAGAACATATGAAGAGTTCTCAACTTACTTTTGAGTTGAGAAATACATGGGATGTCTGACAAATCAAGAACATATTAAGAGTTCTCAACTTACTTTTGAGTTGAGAAATATATGGGATGCTAGGAAGCTATTTAATGTTAATGTACTACGTCTTAAAGTTGGGTTATATTGGGATTTAAAATATATAAAATAATATATATATAAAAATAATATATTGAATATGTAATATAGAATTTAATTGCAATTATATATATATATATATATATATATATATATATATTATTAATATTATTTATTATTTATTATGATGATTATTATTATAGTGATATTTATGTATATTATTTTATTTTTTTATTATGAAGTGTAATTTTTGGTTTGTTTGGAATAGTTTTAGTTGATGTTTTTATGGTCAAAGAAATAAGATGATACGATTTTCTATGTATAAAACAAAAATGTCTTATTGTTGAAGGGTTAATCTATTCTAGTTTGATTTTTTTTGGGAACTTTGGTATGAATTTTGTAATAAGATGATGATAGTTTTCAAAAATTGAGCTTTCTTTGAAATACGAGATTTAGGGATTGATGCCTTACTATTCATTGGTGTGTTAGCCCCCTTGAGTTTACATTCAATTTTGTTAGTGTCTATGGATGGAATTTGTAGATGTTGTCTTGCTTTTGAATTTTTTCTAAATTTCAATTTCTGGATGTTTTTCATTTGATAAAACTTCTTTAGTAATGATAATCGATTTTTTTACTTTGATAGACTTTGTGAAGGTTTTTTTATCCACGGCTACGCGTTTAACCTCGAAAAATTTCTCTCATTCAACTAGATCACGAAGTTTCTTCTGTTGCGTCATTTCTCAAGGCTTAGAATCTTGATTTGTACAAAGAGGCTTTGCCTTTAATTTTCTCGGTGAGAAATTTCTACTTTGTTCAATTTTTTTTTTACACTGGTTTATGATTTTGCTATTAATTTTAATTTGAATTATTAAAAAGAGTAAAATATATTAAATTAATATCTTATAATGTTATCTTTTTAGTTAGGTGTTCAATTGCTATGTATTTTTATTCTAAAGTAATGAAATACTTGAAAAAAAATCCTTAAAATTTTTAAGAGTAGTCGTTTATGTCTCATTTGAAATTACAATTCTCATCATTATATTATTCTTTTGTGCACAAACCTTTTTAACTTGCTCATTTGCAATATATAATTTATTAGCCAATTCTATATCAATGTGAGTTATTTGGGAAAATAGATTAATAGCAGTGATTAAGCACAATCTAAACCCTCCAGGATTAAATCAAGAATGTTGATATGTAAGATATCTGAGTCACATTTTTAAGAGTTGTTTATATTCAATTTTCAATCACAAATCTCATCATTATTCGTTTGTGCACAAATCTTTTAATAATTTATTAGCCAATTTTATATCAATGTTAGGTATTTAGGAGAGGAGGTTGATAAACCCCCTAGGATTAAAACAACTCTCTTGGTATGTAAGATGTCTGAATTACATTTTTAGGAGTAATTATGTATGTCCAATTCTAAATTAAAAATCTCATCATTATATTTTTGCACACAAATCTTTTTAACTTGCTCATTTGCAATATATAATTTATTAGCCAATTCTATATCAATGAGCCAATTCTATATCAATGTCAGGTATTGGGCAAAGAGGTTGATAGCAATGATTAAGCACAATCTAAACCCTCTATGATTAAATCGACTTTAATGGTATGTAAGATGCTCGAGTCTCATTTTTAAGAGTAGTTGTTTATGTCCAATTCTAATTTACAAATCTCATCATTATTCTTTATGTACAAACCTTTTTAACTTGCACATTTGCAATATATAATTTATTAGCCAATTCTATATCAATGTCAAGTATTTGGGAAAATAGGTTAATATTAATGATTAAGCACAATTTAAACCCTCGAGGATTAAATCGACTTTGTTGGTATGTAAGGTGTTCGAGTCACATTTTAAACTCGCTAGTATGTAAGATGTCTGAGTCACATTTTTAAGAGTAGTTGTTTATGCCCAATTCTAAATTACAAATCTCATCATTTTTCTTTCGTGCACAAACTTTTTTTTAACTTGGTCATTTGCAATATAGAATTTATTAGCCAATTCTATATCAATGTCAAGTATTTGGGGGCTTGGTTTTTTCTCTCTGCAGCTCTGAACCCTACATACATGATTTAGGGTTTGAAGGCAACCGGGTAAGCTGCCTTTGGTAGACTCTATACCCTAGCCTCGGGGCCCATCCCATCTCCTGGTGCGCAGACAGGCTCATGCATGGAGGACAACAGTGGGGGGACGGTGGATCCCCCCTCCTCTGGTTCGCCCTTTAATGGAGCGACGACAGGGGCTGACAACGATCGTCAACAAAACTATGGCCTGTTCCCTAATCCCTTTGGGACGTCACCCGCATCGAATCCGTCAACAACAACGGCTAAAGAGGCATCAATAGTTACATCCTCCACATATATACCTAAGGCATCAATACGACCCAAGATTGAGCTCCCAGCTCATCGAATCAACAGAAGAATCCAATATATGAAGGATCACACCCTGATAGGCAAGTTCATGGGATTTTGGCCTACAAAAAAACTCTTTTGGGCTGGATTTCCTCCAAATGGAAACCCAAGGGCCATATTGATCTACAACTATGTGCAAAGAGCTTATTCAATGTGATCTTCACATGCATCGAAGACAAGATCCGAATCCTGGACGACAACCCATATTTCTTCAATTTTGCGGGTCTATATCTGCGCAACTGGGTTGAATGCTTGAATCCAGATAAAGAAGATTTCAGCTGGGCTCCAGTTTGGGTCAGGTTCTACACCCTACCACAGGACTACTAGGATGAGCTAACCCTTCAAGACATTGGCAACTCTCTTGGAGAACTCATAAAAATAGTGGAAGAGACAAAGATCAACAAAAACACTACCTATGCAAGGATATGCGTATACATGCACAGCGCAAAGTCTGTCCCTGACGAGGTAACTCTACTTCTTGATGATTATGAATGGATCCAAATAGTAGATTATGGGCATGTGCCGTTTAGATGCAGGAAATGCCACCAACATGGTCACCTATTTAGAGACTGCCCCCTAAATCAAAACTCCACTCTGAATAACGCCTCCACAGCCAAAGACACCGAAGGGTTTACGAAAGTCTCTCGAAGAAAAAGGAATACGAGAAAGTCAAACACGAACCAAAACAAAAAAGCTCCAACTACAAGAAACAACTTTGAAGCCCTAGCTAAATTGAATGCGGATGAGAATGAAACCCCAAGAGACTTGGATCCGCCCTCGCAGGAGAGATCACAGACTCCGAAGGCTTTGAATACCAAAATCCAATTGGAATCCTTTCTGCAACCCCAGTCCCCAACGCTTACTCTGGAGATCTGAAGTAAAGGCAAAGGCACAACCTTAGAATCAATCCTAGAAGCAATGGAAGAAGAACCAGAGAGTATTGACTACGGGAACCTAGACATCACAGGTCTTGAAGATGCATGCAAGAGGAAATAATTTCTCTCAATCCCTCAGCAAGAGATATAGAAATAAGATACTCTAAATAGAAAAATAATGTCGGATATATATATATATATATATATTTTTTTTAATATGCTATGCATCTAAAGTAATTAGAAGTAAAAAAGAATGTTTGAGTAAGATATTTTAAAAAAGTATTTTAACATGGTATTTAAATAAACTATTTGAAGATTTATGTGAACATTTATGTCGATATCAACTTCATATATATCTATATAAAATATATTTTAATGTTGTATACAATAAAATATTCAATGTGGATTATCAATAAAATATTTTAATACCAATTAATATTTTTTTGAAGAGTGGTTCATGGACACTGGGTAACCTCTACATCAACTTCATATATATCTATATAAAATATATTTTAATGCTGTATACAATAAAATAATCAATGTAGGTTATCAATAAAATATTTTAATACCAATTAATATATTTTTTAAGGGTGGTTTATGGACACTGGATAACCGTTACATTGGAAAATCCAAGCAGATCAACCCGAAGGATCTACCCGTTGGCACAACCAGCACGGCCTAATTCCAAAGACTTCGAGAAAATTTAACCTAGTGACCTCCCAACTAGCGAAATACTTAGCAACAAAAACTCGTTTCTACTCCGTTTCGGGGTTCTGTTGCCAACTCGCTCAAAGTCCTGTTCCAAAAACTCAAACCCACTTCATGCAAACTAGTTTCCTTTTCTAGCTATGCGTGCGTGCAAACCAGTGGTTGTGAATCATGACCGCTCCGAAGGCAAATTTTAGCTACAGAGGAGAGCAAATTCAACATGCATAGGTTTAAATCAGAGTAGAGGAGAGAGGCATTTCAAAACCGAGAAGAGGAGGGGAGGAAGTGAATACAAGGAGCCCGAGTTAGCTTCATTCCCCCAACCAGTTAGCTTCGTAAAGATTCGGTAAGATCATAAAAGGACCTGTTTCTGGACTCAAATATCATGAGTTAAATTGTTTGGCTTTCCTCACTGAATCAGAGGACTCCTCACGTACCCAGTGCTACCATTGTAGTTCAACACAAGCTCAAATTTTCTCTAACTACTTAACATTCACTTAGCATTCACGTCATTGGTTTCGTTCCCAACAGGATTGGTTTTTTTGTTTTAATTAACTCAATCACCCTTCAAAAATTTGTTCTTTTGACTGAAAATTTCATTTTAAATGTGAAGAATTTTTACCTTGGATATGAATAATTAACATTAATACTACCAGTTTCATTGCAACGAAATCGAAGGGCATCTTGTCGATTGAGGAACATAATCATGGATAAACTAGAATTTTTTTTTAAAATTTGGTGAAATTTTGCTTAGATTCATAGTTCACTTTAGAACGAAAGCAACTTTTCCTATTAAAGTTGGATTTGAGATTTTGGCCGATTCTAAAATGAGCGACACCTTCTTTGCTCTTCTGAAAAATTGCTCTTTCATTGTGTATTCTAAAATAAGCGAAAACTTGCATAAGCTTTCTAACAAGATATATATCTTAGGTTATTACTTATCAAGAGATTGAAATATCTTCATTAAGGGGTTGTTTGACTTCGTCTTAAAAAAATGTTATCTGAAGATTTAGACCATCAAAGTAGTTTTCTGTAAAATAAAAGCATGCATTTATGATAAAGAGTTTGGAAGCAGTGGCCAAGGAGCTTTATTTGAAAATGTAAGGGCTTGAATTGCATGGACCCTCTCTTTTCATGTTGTTTTGCAAGTCAATCCAACGATGTAAATTCTAAATTGAAAATTTTACATCAAAGTTGTGAGTGCTCTTATTTTTTAAAGTTTCTACCATATGAATAGAGGACTGGGAATTTGTCCAGAAATATGAAGTTGTAGGAGGACTGGGAATTTGTCCAGAAATATAAAGTTGTAGTACTGCGGTGTGGAAAATTTGTTTGTAGAATCTTGTTTCCATGACCTTGTGTGCTTCCAATTTTGATTTTGGGCTGGCTAAATTCATGGCTTCATGTCATAAGTATAACTCATGGTTGATGATGAATATTTTGTTTCATGTTGTTTTTTTTTCTCACTTTTGTTCTCTTTCTTCTGATGCCTATTTGCTTCTGCTCTCTTTCTTTGTGATGTCTATTTTCTCTCCTTTTATCCAATCATTCCAATGATGCAAATGTGTGCGTGATTAGCGTATGAGTGTCCTTCACACACACTGCTTTTGTAGTGGCTAACAGCGGCAGGTGTAACCATGAACAGGTCATCACTTTCCTCCTCAGAAGGAAAGGGGAAGCAAAATCTCATATGAACTAGTAGTTTAAAAAAAATAAGAAAGGAAATTATGATAGAAACGATGGTATTTTTTGTTTTTTCTTTCTTCCGATTTCTTTCTTGTAGGGTGTTTGGTAACAATATTTTGGTAAAGTTGTATACACGCTAGAAGTTGTTGAAATGGATAAAATTTGAATCAAAGAAGCAGTGTAGAAAGCTAAAAGTTCATTGAAATAATAAAAGTTGAATCAGAGAAGCTAAATAATGCAAGATTGGGATTATGGTTTAGACATTAATGTAATGAATTAAATTGGTTGATTAATTGGGATATATTTATTTTAGATTTATCCAGTGTTGAAAGATCAAATTTTTTAACATGCAAATTTATTTTTGAGTGAAAAATTTGCGGAAAGTTTTGCACTTGTGAAAATTTGTTCATTCTTGAGACTTGGTAGATCTAGAGTTCAAATGTATCACTCTTGACACTTGGTAAATCCAGAGTTAAGATGGACGTATATTGGTTCTTTATAACATAATTTATATTTCATATAAATTTATCATCTCTATATAAATATATTCTTATTTTTAATTCTATTAAAACCCTCACAATACATATACGCATTTTTTTAAACAGTGGGAAAGCCTATCATAACTCACTTGTCAAACCAACAATGGGGACAACCATCACTAGTTGCAATCCGCAAATGTAGGCTAGCTCATCACTGTTATTCAAGGGAAACCAGGTCACCTAGAATTACTACTTGTGGTCCAAAGGGGGCATGCTTTCACTCTTGCTAGATACCTCTGAGTCTCGGTCCTTTAGCCTGTTTCCTTACGTTTGATGAAAACAAGCTCTTAGCCAAGCCTGCACACACACACCCTTTTAATTTTTAATGTGATTTGCAAGAAGTAGATGAGAGAGAGAGAGAGAGAGAGAGAGAGAGAGAGAGCGGGGGGAAGGGGAGTGGAGTGTTTATTATAAGTATTACTTCTTTATATGATTATTAACTAAATTTAAGCATAAGATTTGAGATATCATGGTTACAAATATGAATTATCATTGTTTAAATTTCTTTTAATGTAATATGCATATTATGTTTATATTTTCTAATGCAATATAACAAATTGAATTCAATAGACTTATTATTTTTATTACTCTTTTAATTGAGTCAAAGTTATGTTTTATTATTATATTTTTTTATTTAATGCTTCATTACAACATCTCTCTCATGATGGAGTGGACATTAATTTTTGCTTTAATTTAATTTTATATGTAACTCCTCATAATAACGCTCCATTACAACATCTCCCCCATATTGGACTGTAGAGTCTCTCGACACAATCAAATATTTAAAAGGAAAATACACACACACACACACACACACACACACACATATATATTCAATACATATGAGTTAATTACAGGGGTAAGAGCAGAGGGAAATATTGAGTAAAATATGTGGCAGGAGATATATAGTACTTAATGAGGGTGGGGATGGGAATATATATACCACCCAATATAAGGGCAAGTGCAAGTGATATATATATATATATATATATATATATATATATATATATATATATATATATATGAAGAGTCAGGGTTGTGAGGAAATATTGGGTATATATATATATATATACAGGCTGGGTTGGGCAAAAATACTAGATAATATTTTTTTTGATGAAAAAATACTTTATGTTCATGAGATAGAATACACATTTTTTTAGTACAAATTAGTTGTCCAAAAAGAGTTCTTTTGATTGTTAGACACTATTGTAGGACATTTTGTGTAGGTCAACTTACATCTTCTATTATGGATGACACTTGTTTGCTATGATGCCACTTTACCTTTAACGATACTAACAATGGATGGGATAGAGACCATCCAAAATATATGCTATATTATGCATATATAGTCATTTGATCATGCTCCACCCCATCAATAAAATCTGCTATCACCAAATTCCTGACAACCAAATTTAAAACATCCTTGGATAATCCATCTATGGTGGAGTTGAGTTCTTTGAGTATACGAGTAAAGGAAAGCCAATAAAAGGATGAGAGTGCTTCTTTATCTTGTAGGATTGGCTAGAGGTAAAATTTTTCAACAAAGATCTTGTTGTTAGCGCAGTTTGTCACTAGTTTAAATCCCCCATTACTTGAAGGTTTTTGACATTCGTTAGTGATGCAGGAGCATGAGGCTTGAGGAAAAAAAATACTTCATTTTATCCCAAAAATACAAAAAAATTTTACAAGCAAAGGAGTGGGATCCTTTAGCCTGCGATTTACTGTTTTAATAGATAAGAATGGACTAGTATTCAGGGATTTGGATAACTTGTATTTGATTCAATGTATTTAGTTTTTAGTTTAGGATTTTTAGGAAAATATCATGTAATGGGATTTTAGCCAAAATTAGAACAATTCGATTCTTTTGAATCAAATTGAAAGGATTATGTGAATTTATATATATGTAAGTTACAATCAATTTGAGGAAGAGATTTGGTGAAAGAGTGTTTTTTGAATGGAAGGAAAAGTTCAATTCTTCCATTCGGGTGCAAATGTAGTCATATTGTCAAACCCCAGAGGTAACATATTTTCCCTTTGAAAATTTAGTGAGAATGTTTTGATTTTAAGTGCGAACTTGACTTAATTGAATCTTCTATATATTTATTTATATGTGAACATATACAATTTGGCTAGGTTCAACATTAATGAGTGATATTCCTTATGGACGTATTTGAGTTTTTTCAATATTAATTCATTGTAATTCGAGTGAATTTGAAGAGACATCGAACTCCATAAATCAGCGCAAAATATAAACCATCAAATTCTGTTGTCAGTTTGTCTTTTGTAAAATTTAAGGGACATTTCTTTGGAATGTTAAATCTGGTGGCGTTGAAGAAAATCTATAATGAGTCTATGAGATTTATATGAGTAAAGTTGGGAAAACACAGTAAAGGCAGCGTCATGTGGATTAGATCAACAAATGAGATCACTGTAATATTTAAGAAATCAAGAAGAGCGACAACCGTCTGATCTTCGATCGACGATTATCACAAATAAAGTTGCATGGAGTTTAATCTTCCAAACGGACCCAATGCTTTATAGGTTCGATTTAAATATTTTTGTTGACCATCAAGCAGACTTTAAATCAAACGGCTTTAGCATGAGAGTGTGGAGATCTATGGATATCACATTTTTAGATGCGTGAAGTTTAACAATAAAATTGGATGCGATAACTAAATGAAAAAGGGTTTAATATTTTTTTAAATTCTTCAATCGACTCCGCAAACATTTGTCAGATGTAATTTTATTATTATTGCATATTATTATAAGTTATGGAATATGCTTCTGTCATTTGCGTAAAGGCTTTGTTTGAGTTAATAAAAAGGTCCAAAATTGGGTTTTAATGCAATTCAAAAATTTGTAATACAAATTTTTAATGCATTTGTTTTGGGTTATAAAATTATAAGTTGATGACTGATTTTGGAAAGGAAGACCGTGAAGAAGTTCCGCCAGAATTAGAGGAAATTGTCACGAGATTTGAAAGCTTGTCATTAACACCTGCATCCAGACCACCATTAGTGGTATCAGAGCAACATTTAGAAACTGAACAAGATCTCAAAGTTTAGGAAAAGAAATCCAACATGGCTTACAAAGTTGGAAGAGGAGGTGGTGTTGGTTGAAGAAGAGGAAGACCAGTTGCAAATGCTGAAGTAATGGAAGTTATGCAACAGATGAAAGCTAGATTAGAAGCAATGGAAATGGGAAATCAAAGAGATGCAGATGCCGGAGATGTCAGTGAACCTGAAGTTGAATCTGCAGAAGAGGGAGAACCTGTAGAAGTTACTCCTGAAATGAGATTTTTTAAATCAGTATTGGGATCCACATGTAAACCCGGACTTGAGGTTTTAGTTTTTCAGGAAGCTTAAGCCTAGAAGAGTTGATAGATTGGGTAAATGACATGGATACATTCTTCGATTATGAAGAAATGGATGAAGGAAAAAGAGTGAAGTTTGCTGTCACAAAATTGAAAGGTAATGCAGCACTTTGGTGGGATGGAGTGCAGGCAGAAAGAAGGAGACTTGGTAAGCAGCAAATAAAGAATTGGAACAGGATGGTGGCGAAATTGAGAGGTAAGTTTTTTCCAAGTGAATATCAACTTTCATTATTTAGACAAACGTAGATAGAGGTCAATGAAAGTCAAAGAATACATAGAGGAATTTTACAAAGTGAGCATAAGAGCAGGAAAAATTCAAGATACAACAGAGAATATTGCAAGATATATTAATGGTCTCAGGATGGAGATCGAAGATGAGATAAGTCTGCTGTCTCCTAAATCAGTGGAAGAGGCTTATCAAATGGCCTTGAAGGCTGAAGAAAATCTCGTAAGGAAGAAATCTTCTAGAAGTAGAGGTACTTTCCGATGAAAAGGAAGTCAAGGTGGTAGAGGAATATCTACAACATCGAGAGAAGGAGCTAGCAACAACTCAAGTCAGTATTCACATACAGAGGGTGATGCAAGTGGCAGAAGGAGTTTTTCTAGAGGAAGAGGAGGCAGAGGCAGAGGAAGAGAAATCAGATGTTATAAATGTAATAAGCTTGAACATAGAGCTCATGAATGTCCAGAGAATGTGGGGACAAATCAGAGAAATATAATTGTTTCTCAGAATGAAGAAGAAGTAGCAAAAATGCTAGAAGCAACAAAAGTAGAAAATACACCAGAGAAAGGAGACTCTTTGGTAGTTAACAAAATTTTGTTAAAACCAGCAAAGGAAGTTGTTGAACCAACACAGAGAATTTTTTTTTCAGAAGTGTGTGTAAAGTTCAAGGAAAATGCTGTCAAATGGTAATTGATAGTGGTAAAACTGATAATTTGGTTTCTACAGAAGTGGTGGAGAAATTGAAATTGAATAACAAGAAACATCCAACACCCTACAAGGTGTCATGGCTTCAGAAAGGACATCAACTGTTAGTGAATGAACAATGTGAAGTGGAATTCCAGTTCCGCAGGTACAAAGACAGAATTATGTGTGATGTGATGCTTATGGACATATGTCACATATTGTTGGGTAGACCTTGGCAGTATGACAAAGGATATATGCATGGTGGGAAGAAGAACACATACAAGTTTTGTAAAGATGGTGTCAATCATACATTGTTGCCGATAGAAGAAGAAGATGCATCAAAAAGAAGATCTGATCCAAAAGCCTTGTTACTTAGTGGAAAAAAATATCTGCATCATATTGAAGATGATGAGCTAAATTTTGCATTAATTTGCAAACCCAAGGTAGTAATTACTTCCACTAGAATTTCTGAATTACCAATTGAAATTCAAGAGATGCTGGAAAATTACTGTGATATCATTGTAGATGGTTTTCTGGATGAATTACCACCTATTAGAAAAATCAGCCATCATATAGATTTGATTCCAGGAGCAAATTTTCCAAATAAAGCAACATATAGGATGACTCCTACAGAAAATGAAGAAATCAAGAAGTAGGCGTAGGAGCTGTTAGATAAAGAATTGATTAGAGAAAATTTGAGTCCTTGTGCAGTGCCAACAATGTTGAGTCAAAAAAAAGATGGAGGCTGGAGAATGTGCATTGATTCAAAGAGCAATCAATAAAATAATAATCAGGTATAGATTTCCTTTTCCCAGAATTGAAGATTTGATGGATTGTTTAAGTGGGGCAAGATATTTTACGAAACTTGATTTAAAGAGTGGCTATCATCAAATTAGGATAAGGGAAGGAGATGAATGGAAAACATCTTTTAAAACAAATGAAGGATTGTATGAATGGATGGTAATGCCATTTGGATTATCAAATTATCCTAGTACATTTATGAGGCTTATGAATGAAGTGCTAAAGGAATATATTGGTAAATTTGTAATAGTATATCTGGATGATATATTAATTTACAACAAGTCTAAAGAAGAACACCCGAGACATCTAAATTATGTCTTAAGGAAGTTGCATCAGGAAAAGTTGCTGGTAAATTTAAAAAAGTGTTCATTCATGAAGGAGGAATTGGTATACTTAGGTTTTATTGTTTCTGCTGATGGATTGAAGACGGATCCAGAGAAGATAAAGGCAATCATAGACTGGCCTTCACCCAAAAGTGTTTTTGAGGTAAGAAGCTTTCATGGTCTTGTTATTTTTTATAGAAAATTCATAAGGAATTTTAGTAAGATTAGTTATCCTATTATTGAAACCATAAAGAAAGAAAAACAACCATTTAGATGGACTGATGAAGCAGACAAAAAATTCCAGTTGTTGAAAAGAAAGATAATAGAAAATCCCATTTTAGTTTTGCTTGATTTTAATAAACCTTTTCAAGTGAAATGTGATGCTAGTGGAGAAGCTATTGGAGCTGTGTTAAGTCAAGAAGACAGACTTGTAGCTTATTTCAGTGAAAAACTGAATGAGACAAGAAGAAAATATTCTTCTTATGACAAAGAATTTTATGCAGTTGTATATGCATTAAAGAAGTGGAGACATTACTTGATGTCTAGAGAGTTTGTGCTTTATTCAGATAATCATGCATTGCAGTACATTATGCAGCAGCCAAAACTAAATCAGAAACATGCAAAATGGGTAGAATATCTTCAGAGTTTCAATTTTGTATTGAAACATATAACTGGCCAAGCAAACAAAGCAGCATATGCCTTAAGTAGGAAAAATATTTTAGTTCAAGAAAGTCAAATTCAAGTGTTGGGTTTTGATTTTCTTAAAGAATTGTATAAAACAGATTTGGATTTTAAAGAGACATTTGAAGTAGCAGTAATCCTGTTTTATTGGATAGAAGTAAGTGGTTGGATTTTTTCTTGCAAGAAGGTTTGTTGTTTAAAAGAAATAAACTGTGCATACCAAATTGTTCTATGAGAGAAAATTTAATTAAAGAAAAACAAAGTGGTGGACTTAGTGGAAATTTTGGTGCAGACAAAACTTATGAACATCTGAGTCATTTTTATTTTTGGCCAAAGATGAGATCTGAAGTGGAGAAGTTTGTGTGGAATTGTAAAGTTTGTCAGTATGCAAAAGGAAGAAGTCAGAACACAGGTTTGTATGTTCCATTACCTATTCCAGATAGACCTTGGGATATGGTAAGTATGGACTTTGTTTTGGGTTTACCTAAAACACAGAGAGGGAATGATGTAATCTATGTTGTATTTAACATATTTTCTAAAATGACACATTTTATTCCATGTTATAAAACTAGTGATGCTACTCATGTTGCTAATCTGTTTTTCAAAGAGATTGTAAGGTTACATGGGTTACCTAAAAGCACTCTCTGATAGGGACACCAGATTTGTTGGTCATTTCTGGAGGACATTGTGGAAAAAACTTGGTACGAAAATGAGTTTCAGCTCAGCTTATCGCCCTTAGACTGATGGAGAGACTGAGGTGGTGAATAGAAGCTTGGATAATCTTTTGAGAAGTCTTGCAGGTGAACATCCTAAACAGTGGGTTCAGATTTTGGCACAGGCTGAATATGCTTATAATGACTCTCCTAACAGGTCTACATGAAAGAGTCCATTCCATATAGTTTATCGAATGCACCAAGAGAAGTGTATGAATTAAGGAATTTGGGAAAATCAAAGATGGGAAGTGTGATGGAGAAGAGTTTGCTTTAGAAATTCGAACAATACATGAACAGGTAAAACAACAGTTACAGGACAACAACATCAAATACAAAAGCAGAGCATATATGACGAAAAAAGAAGTTAATTTTGAGGTTGGAGATTTGGTTCTAGCACACCCGAGGAAGGAAATATTTCCAAAAAGGGCATATAATAAGTTGAAGTTTAAGAAAATCGGGCCATGCAGAGTATCGAGGAAATTTTCTACAAATGCTTATGAAATTGAATTACCCCCTGACATTGGAATATCTCCAATTTTCAATGTTGCTAATTTATACAGGCATGAGGACGAAGAGACAGATGATACAACTGAAAGAAAAGAAGAAATTTACTGGTTGAGACAGTTACCCACAACAAAAACATTGCAGCCAGAGAAGATTTTAGATAAAATATTGTCTAAGAAGACAAGAGGATGAGAATAATTTGAGTATTTGATCAAGTGGAAAGATCAACTAGTTGCAAAAGCTACTTGGATGACAGATACCATGCTACAGAAATTGGGCAGTTTTGTAGAGTAACTCATGGACAAGAGCCCATGAAGAATTTTGTCCTCAGGAATCTGATGCAAGAGCATGAGGCTTGAGGGAAAAAAATACTTCATTTTATCCCAAAAACACAAAAAAATTTTACAAGCAAAGGAGTGGGATCCTTTAGCCTGCGATTTACCGTTTTAATAGATAAGATTGGACTAGTATTCAGGGATTTGGATAACTTGTATTTGATTCAATGTATTTAGTTTTTAGTTTAGGATTTTTAGGCAAATATCATGTAGTGGGATTCTAGCCAAAATTAGAGCAATTCTATTCTTTTGAATCAAATAGAAAGGATTGTGTGAATTTATAAATATGTAAGTTACAATGAATGTGAGGAAGAGATTCGGTGAAAGAGTATTTTTTGAATAGAAGGAAAATTTTAATTCTTCCGTTTTGGTGCAAATGTAATCATATTGTCAAACCCTAAAGGTACCATATTTTCCCTTCGAAAATTTAGTGAGAACGTTTTGATTTTAAGTGCGAACTTGACTTAATTGAATCCTTTGTATATTTATTTATATGTGAATATATACATTTTGGCTAGGTTCAACATTAATGAGCAATATTCCTTATGGACGTATTTGAGTTTTTGCAATATTAATTCAATGTAATTCGAATGAATTTGAAGAGACATCAAACTCCATAAGTCACCACAAAATAGAAACCATCAAATTCTGTTGTCAGTTTGTCTTTTGTAAAATTTAAGGGACATTTCTATGGAATGTTAAATCTGGTGGCGTTGAAGAAAATCTGTATTGAGTCTATGATATTTATATGAGTAAAGTTGGGAAAACACAATAAAGGTAGTGTCATGTGGATTAGATCAACAAATGAGATCACTATAATATTTAAGAAATCAAGAAGAGTGACAACCGTCTGACCTTTGATCGACGGTTATCGCAAATAAAGTTGCATGGAGTTTAATCTTTCAAACGGACCTGATGCTTTATAGGTTTGATTTAAATATTTTAATTGACCATTGAGTAGACTTTAAATCAAACGAATTTCGCATGAGAGTGTGGAGATCTATGGATATCGCATTTTTAGATGCGTGAAGTTTAACAATAAAAATGGATGCGATACCTAAATGAAAAAAGGTTTAATATTGTTTTAAATCTGTCAATCGACTCCGCAAACATTTGTCAGATGTAATTTTATTATTATTGCATATTATTATAAGTTATATAATATGCTTCCGTCATTTGCGTAAGGGCTTTGTTTGAGTTAATAAAAAGGTCCAAAATTGGGTTTTAATGCAATTCAAAAATTTGTAATACAAATTTTTAATGCATTTGTTTTGGGTTATAAAATTGTAAGTTGATGACTGATTTTGGAAAGGAAGATCGTGAAGAAGTTCCACCAGAATTAGAGGAAATTGTCACGAGATTTGAAAGCTTGTCATTAACACCTGCATCTAGACCTCTAGTTAGTGAAATATTTGCTAGAAGACCTTGCAAAGCAATGAATTTCACTTGATTATTTGTTTGACTCCCAAGGGAATATTTGACTTCTAAATAGAGTGACTGAGAGAGGAAAAGAACCACATCAACCCCACACTTGGATAGATCACCTTGTGATGCACCATAAAAAAGGCCCCAAGAGCATCCCAAATAAAAGGGGGCATGATAGGCACTCACCTTTTCAGATCCTTTAGATCGACCTTGCACTCTATTCATAATTTGACAATAAGTTCTGAAGTGACCTCAATCATAATGTCTTGTGAGCAGAAAATGCTAGAGTTTCTAGCCCACTAGAGGCTATATATAAGAATGCATGGAAACCCTTCAAATGGATTAGTGGATTTATTTTATTTCCATGTTTTGAAACATTCTTCCAAGCTTGTATGTGATCCAAAACCTTTGATGTCCAACTCGATCAACACCTTGGACATTTCCTATACTCTGTATGAAGAGAAAATGAAAAGATGTGAGGCATTTTTATTTGAAAGTTTGCATTAAGGACAACTTGGACCCTTCTAGCCCCTTTTTTATGAGATTTCCCCTGATTTAATAAATTCTTGTTAGTAGTGAACTAGAAAGTGAGTTTGCACTTAAGGGTAGCATGGAGTTTCCATAATGGACTCCACCATCATTTTTTTGCCTACGTAAACTTAGATTTAGTGAAGGATTCCTTACCTTGTTTAGCTATGAAGTACCCATTATTGGGGTTTTTGGACAACACAAGATCATCATATATGTCCTCTCTTAGTTTGATAAAAGTTTGAAACAAGAATATTGATATAGGTTTCCTAATCAACTGCTTCTTGTCCTACCAAGCCCAGATGAATACATTTTTTCTATTGCACCTATCCTCATTTCTATGGGGTATGGGCCTTGGTGTCTGATAGACCATAATGAATTTATTGGTGAAGGTGGTCTATAAGGATGTTTGACAAACTATAGTCATCGATTGACATGACCCATGGCTCCAATCCCAATTTCACTTTATTTCCATTTCTATCTGCCAAACTGTCCAATTCCCGATGAGGGGAAATGAAAGGAAAAGTTATTTCTAGACATTGGAGCCATTTGTCGATTTTATAGGTTGAAACTAATCCGAGAAGGAGATCGAAGGGAGGTATTTTTATTTGCGCATCCTTCCCCAAAGTGAGGAGTTATGCACCAGGTACCATAGACTTCAAGCAATGAGGGATTTGTTGAAATTTTTTTTTTTTGAAACCCCACCCTCCCAAATTCTTTGGAAGGGATATTTTTTCCCTACCAGAGGGATTCCACCATAATGCTTTATGCCTGACCAAAGGAATTGGAAACATGTCTTTCAATTTTTTGTTAGAATGCCTTTTGGAACATATACTGTGGAGCACCAATACCTTGGAATGATTTCAAGGATTACCTTGATTATGGTAACCTTTTGTTATCTACAGATACACTTATTTTCCCCAAAATATATTTGAGATTCAATTTTCTAAAACAACCATAACCTGTTATGAAACCAGCTCCAAAAATAGAAGAAAAGAGAGATCAACGCCTTAGAAATTAGCCACTTCGAGGGGGAAACCTCCATCAAATTACATAAATGAACAATTCTTTGATGATACAAATGACCAAAACCTCCTTTTATATATAGGAGTCCATGGGCCCACAATATAATCCTAGCCAACCTAACAATAACAATGTAAGGGCACAATAATAACAATATTGGGGTTACAGGGGTACAACAATAACAATAAGGGGGCTACACTAATAACAATAAGGGACTAAACTAGTAATATAGGGACCTAACATGCCCCTCTCCTTCAAAAAAATGTTGTCCTCAATGCTTGAGTAACTCTGGGTGCTTCTGTATAAAATTCTCATCCTCCCATGTAGAATCTTCAGTGGGTAAATTCTTCCACTTGATGAGATACTTTGAAATTGATCGATTTCGTAGCTGTCGAGTTCTTGTTTTCGTGACTGCTTTAGGTTCCAATATGATTTTTCATTCCTCATCAAGTTCTGGAAATATTGTTTGAACCGAGAGATTTTCACCTATAACCTTCTTTAAGCATGAAACATGGAAAACTGGTTGCACTCGTGAAGAAGCAAGAAGATATAATTTGTATGCCATAGTACCAATCTTTTGCAACACCTTGTAAGGCCCATAGTACTTTGGAAATAATTTATTATCCTTATTAGCTTGCTTGAGGGACATTTGTTTGTATGGTTGTAGCCGTAAAAATACCCAGTCTCCTACATCAAAACTTCTCTCGCTGCGATGTTGATCTGCCTGTTGTTTCATTCGATTTTGTGCCAAATTTAGGTTATCCTTTAAGAGTTGGAGAAATTCTTGTTGATGCTCAATGTGATCTTCCACTGCTTGAACCTTAGAATTTTATATTAAATATGATGTGATGGACGGTGGATGATATCCATAAAGTGCCATAAATGGGGTCATTGTTGCTGCAGTATGGAAGGAAGTGTTATACCACCATTTAGCGAGAGGTAACCACTTGACCCATTATGTTTGTTTATTTGATACAAAACAACGAAGATATCCTTCCAAACATTTATTCACTATCTCAATTTGACCATCGGATTGAGGATGATAAGATGAGCTATGAGTTAATTGAGTACCCAAACAAGAAAATAACTCCGTCCAAAAATTTCCAGTAAAAATGGGATCTATGTCGCTCACAATAACCTTTAGGTTTCCATGTAGCTTTTGAATTGTGTCCATAAATGTAGTAGCAACTATACTTGCTTTAAATGGATGAGATAATGCACAAAAGTGTGCATACTTGGTAAGTCTATCAACTACCACCATGATGACACTCTTTCCTTTGGACTTAGTTAAAACTGTGATAAAATCCATTGAAATCTCCTCCCAACAGTGACTTGGAATGGATAAAGGTTGTAGAAGACCCGAGGTCTTAATTGTCTCAACTTTATTTTTCTGGAAAACCAAACATTCCGTGACAAACTTTTGAATATCAGATTTAAGGCCATCCCAAAAAAATTCTTTCTTCACCTTGTGGTAAGTTTTTAAAAATCCCAAGTGTCCTCCTAAAAGAGAATTTTGTAAATCCAAAAGAATATTTTGTTTTAGTTGGGAATTCTTACAAAGATATAAGTGATCTTTGTACCATAAGGAATCATTTTAACAACTAAATGTATCAGATGTACTAGGATCTTGCTGCAACTTTTGAATGAGTGTCCACACTTCTTCGTCCTTCTTTTATTCATCCCTTGCTTTGGTTATCCAATCTAGTTGGATAATAGAAATGACACAAAGCAATGCTTCCACCTCTTCATTATTTCTTGAGAGTGCATCTGTAACAACATTTAGCTTCCCTTTTTTTTAGATTATTTCGAAGTCATACCCAAAATCTTTGTGACCCATTTTTGCTGCTCTTTTGAAGATAGTCTTTGTTCCAAAAAGTGTTTAAGACTATCATGCTCAGTTTTTACCTTGAAGTGTCTTCCATTAGGTAAGGTCGCCATTTCTTTAGTACATGTAGTATTGCTAACATTTCCTTCTCATAAATAGCTTTATGTAAATACTTTCCTTTTATTGGACGACTTTCAAAAGCAATGGGTCTTCCTTTTTGCATTAAAACAACACCAATTCCATTTCCTGATGCATCACATTCCACAATAAAGGTTTTTTATGAAGTCTTGCGTAGCTAAGAATGGTGCTAGGCACATTGCCTCTTTAAGATGTTCAAAGGCCTTAGTTGCTTCAGGAGTCAATGAAAATGCATCTTTCTTCAATAATGTTGTTAGAGGTGCTACTATTCTCCCATAATTCTTAACAAACTTGCAATAATACCCTGTTAACCCAAGGAATCCTCACAAATGCTTTATGGTTGTGGGGACTTTCCATTCCTTAATTTCTTTAATTTTGTTAGGGTCTACTTTAACACCCTCGTGAGATACAATATGACCCAGATATTCCACCTCTTGTACTCCAAATAAACATTTGGATGTTTTTGCATATAATTTTTTCTCCTGCAATAGTTTGAGCACCCTGTCAACATGTTGAACATGATCCTTCCAAGATTTACTGTAGATTAGTACATCATCAAAAAATACTAGCACAAATTTACTAAGGGTGGGTTTGAAAATGGAATTCATCAACCCTTGAAATGTAGAAGGTGCATTGGTCAGGCCAAAAGGCATGACCAAAAATTCATAATGACCCTCGTGAATTAGAAATGTTCTTTTTGGAATATCTTCAGTATTCATTCTAATTTGATGATATCTTGAATGAAGATCTACTTGGTAAAATAAATTGCTCCATTTAATTCATCCAATAATTCATCAATCACAGGAATGGGAAACTTGTCTTTAATGGTGAGCTTATTGAGCTCTCTATAATCCAGACACATGCGCCATGATCTATCCTTCTTGTGCACCAATACTACTGGAGCATAGAAAGAACTTTGACAAGGTTGAATTATACTAGTCTCTAACATTTCTGCAATCATACGTTCAATTTTGCTCTTTTGGACATAAGGATATCTATAAGGCCTGATGTTTGGAGGAACGCTTCCTGGAATCAAATGAATAGCATGACCATTATCACAACTAGGTGGGAGTTCTTTGGGAGTTTCAAACACCTTGGAATGATTGTCCAAGGCTTTTTGGAGATCTGCAGAAATAGATGATTTTGATGTTGGAACTTCTAGTGAGCATAATTGTGAAATTACGCTTCGCTGTTATTTCTTCATAAGATTTGTCATGACATTAGAGCTTATTATATTTCCCGGCTTCCTTGCAATACCCTGTAATTCGACTTCCTTTCCTTCTGAAAAAAATTTCAAGAAAAGTTCTTGAAAATTAAAAGCTACTGTCCCCAAATATTGTAACCATTGTACTCCTAGTACAACATCATCACATCCCTGATCAGGAGCTCAAGTCCAAGCCATGGAAAAAAAAAACTCAAAATTGAAAATGTTTAAAATTGGTTGAAACCAAGATGGTTTCATAGGTCTCGTCTTCCTGATTCCGGCGCTGTAAACGGTTCGAAAAACAGACACCGTATGAAGAAGTTATTGCACTTTCATTAGAGTGGGTCCGACGGAGCACGGAGGGGCCAACCCTCCTCCCATGGAACCTCATCATATGACCAGTGTGGGAGCTTAATGATTAAGAGCGCTTAAGGAGCCTAATATCAAGTTTAATATTTAATTAAGCTTCAGTTAAGTGGAGTTTAATATGGCGGAGATTCTGGAGGCGCTTCCAAATTTAGGTGGACTTCTACTTTTAGTGGAGTTAACTGGCAGTTGCCCCACATTTAGTGGAGGAAATTGGGGCAAAGTTTTTTTGGTCATAACTTTTTCATTACTCAACTTTTTGGAACGATTTTTTTTTCGATTTCATATGTTCTCAGCATTTTGGACTTAATGGCGCAGGTTTCAGAGCAATTAGAGCTCATTTTCAGTCTGTTTAGCTTCAGAGAAGCTTTTTGAGCCACTAGGGCCATTTTGGGTTTTGAGTTTGGTTGAGCTATGGTTAACATTTTTTGGGTTCTCAGAAAGTGCTTAAGAGTTGCATCCAACAAATCGTCCAAAGCACATGCAGCTAGATGACAAAAATCTTAGCATAAGTGGATCTATGGAGTCCATTATCAATGTGGAAATGAAAGATTCACATGAAGAATTGCGGTTGCAACAAAAGACGCCATGGAGTTGGCTTGGTAGGAAGTGGATTAAATTATTAATGCAGTAAGTCATACTCATTTTGTACATGCAAATTTCAGTTTGGTATGCATGTATTTCAGTTGAAAAGTTGATGCAAGATTGCATGTAAAAGCAGTTTCAGTTGAAGGAATTTCTTTGTTGTTGCAAAATTTTGCCATGGAGGTGTAAAAGATGAGTATGATACTCATTTATGTTGTAGCAATGTATTTTGGTTCAACTCTTAATCACCCACATGTTTTTGGGATGATGTACTTGTTGGTATTTGAAAAGAAGAGTTGAAGTTGCACATGTACATAGAGGTTGTATGTGTAATTAGCGAATTGTATATAGTTCATTGTACATGATACATACACATATGTTTGTCAAGATGTATCTTGTTGTTTATCGACTTGTGTCGATTGTGTCATACATGTTTATCGACTTGTGTTGGTTGTGTGCACATTTTTTTTACAGATTTTGTGTGTCATTTGTATAGCACATTTCATTGTAAACTGGTTGTTGATGTCGTATGTTGCACAAGATGCCTTTGGTGTCGTTTGGTGCAGAGAACGAAGTGTCAGTGCAAAGCAGTGCAAGATTCCATGAGTTGGAAAGGCATGCAAGCAAAGAGGGCACAAAGTTCAACAAGTGTCATTGTTGGTTTCAGTATGGCAGATTGGTATGGCGAGAAAACTTGGTCGAGATTTGACGCAAGTACATGGCTCATTCAGCGAAATTCGCCATGTGAACAGTTGGCAATTCAGGAAAATTTTTGGAGGCTGAAGAGAAGAGGATGTCATTATTCTCTCATTTTCTGTACTACAGTTCAGTTTCATAATTTCAATGATTTTTTGGGGTTCAAAAGCCTCTCATTTGGGAGGTGTGATAATGAGCTCAAGTCCAAGCCATGGAAAAAAAACTCAAAATTGAAAATGTTTAAAATTGGTTGAAACCAATATGGTTTCATAAGTCTCATCTTCCTGATTCTGGTGCCGTAAACAGTTCGAAAAATGAACACCGTATGAAGAAGTTATTGCACTTTTAGTGGAGTGGGTCCGGCGGAGCACGGAGGGGCCAACCCTCCTCCCATGGAACCTCATCATATGACCAGTGTGGGAGCTTAATGATTAAGAGTGCTTAAGGAGCCTAATATCAAGTTTAATATTTAATTAAGCTTCAGTTAAGTGGAGTTTAATATGGCGGAGATTATGGAGGCGCTCCCAAATTTAGGTGGACTTCCACTTTTAGTGGAGTTAACTGGCAGTTGCCCCACATTTAGTGGAGGAAATTGGGGCAAAGTTGTTTTGGTCATAAATTTCTCATTACTCAACCTTTTGGAACGGATTTTTTTTTGATTTCATATTTTCTCAGCATTTTGGACTTAATGGCGCAGGTTTCAGAGCCATTAGAGCTCATTTTCAGCCTGTTTAGCTTCGGAGAATCTTTTTGAGCCACTAGGGCCATTTTGGGTTTTGAGTTTGGTTGAGCTGTGGTTAACCTTTTTTGGTGAACCAAAAGTCATTTTCGACTATTTCCTACATTATAGAGCCATTGGAATAGGTCTTAGCTCTGTTTGAAGACTTTCAGAGGCCGAAAACCTTTAGGAGAGTTTTCAGGGCCACCATGGCCATTTTGGGGTTTGAGCTGTTTTGAGTTGTGGTTATCAGTTTGAGGTGAACCAAAGCTCTATTTCAGATATTTTTGACCTTATGAAGCTATTGGAAGTGGTTTCAAAGGAATTTGAGGACTTCTACAACCCGAAAAGTTGCAGAGAAGTTCAAAGCACCAATAGGACATTGATGAAGAAATCACTGTTTATGGTAATCTTTCACGTTTTAGTGAATTTGAAAAGGCGTTATTAGCTTTTTCCTGCCTTCTGAATCAGTTTATATATTAATATTTGTCTATTGAGACACTTTTAATATTGTATTGCATTTGAGAGCTTTTAATACAATAGGACAAGCCCATTTTGGGAGGCTTGATCCAGGAGATGTAGCCCAAGAGTTGGGGTGAAATCCTATATTATATTGCTGTTGTGTTTTGATATTATATTGGTGAATATTGTTGCTGATACCCATGTTAAGTTTCAGCAAAAACAATTACACTTGAGATACATAAACAGTGAAAAGACATACACCATTTGCAAGCTAAATTTCCGCATAACGTCAAGTTTAAAGCAAGATCATTTTAATTAAATCTGAGTGTTTACTTCTATTATTTCTTTAGGCAGAGTTTGTAAGAGGGCCATGTAGCCTCTAGATTCATCCTTTCTTTGAAAGGTGAAATATCTGGTAAATGCCCCTACAGTCTATCTCTGTATTAGAAATATGAAGTTCTCACATTTTCAGATTTAAACTTAGAGTATTTTTGCACTCATTTACATAATTGAAAATGGATACCTTGCACCCTTTTCAAGTACATTCCATTTTCAGATCAGATGGTATCGGAGCAACAGGTTAAGCTTGGTTGTGCTTAGGTTGAGCATTGGATGAGCATTTACTTTTGTGCAAAAGGTGTTAAAACAGTCAATCTCACTGTTTTATCGCTGCTTGATTAAGAAGGGGTCTTTACTGACATTTGGTTAAAAGCTTGTCATTTGTTGGAAAGCTTTGAGAAATTTTCTTTGGAAGTTCCTTTTGTTAAATTTACCATTTACATAATGTCAACTTCTTCTACAAGTGAAGTTTCCTCGTTCACGAGATTCTTCAATGATGACATGAAGAATGAGTTCTTTAAGGTGAAGGACATGGTGCAGATTCTCATTGAGGATCAAAGAGAAAGTGTTAAGCTTCATGCACAATTGTTGGCTATGAAGGATGAGAAGGAAGAAATTCTCCAAAGGTTGCATGACATGGAGAAAAAAATCCTTCAAGCTCAAGAAGCTTTGTCCAAGAACAAGCGCGAGGAAGATGTTAATCGTTCCAACTTGTCTTCAATTTCCTCCATTGAAAAGTGTGTTGGTTCTTTTGAAAGACATACAAGAGGTATTGGATCCAAATTGATGTTGAAAATGGGCTATCAAGAAGGCAAAGGTTTGGGCAAGCATGCACAAGGAATTGTTGAGCTTATTTGTGTTGTGGAGTGTCCCAAGAATATTGGTCTTGGCTATGAGCAACTTAATGGCGAAGCTTTGAGCACATGCATTCAAGAATGTGATGCAAATTTGAAGAGAAAATTTCTCCCAAGTTCTCAATTACATCAATGTCATGATGACAATATTCCTTACCATTGTTTGAAGCCATCATTGCAGAAAGTAGAAGATAAACATGTCGCTTATGGCGAGCATGAAAATGTAAGCAGTTTTCAAGACAAGAACAGTGATGAAAGTCTGAAAAGTGAAGCTGTCTCCTCTACTAGTTCATCGTCTTTCGAACACAAAAAGGATGGAAATTCCATGCAGCAAAAGAGGTATAATTATTCACATGATCAATTTGATTATGTTTCAGCAAAGAATAATAATTATGATTGTTCGAATGAAAGAAAATTTTGTTGCACATTTTATGGTGGAGTTAACCATGTTGCTTCAATATGCTGGTTGAAAAATAAAGCACACAGGAAGCAGAAAAGGCAAAGAGAACTTTCTCAGAAAGTGCTTAAGAGTTGCACATTTTGTCAAAGGAAGGGACATGATGTCTCTCATTGTTGGTCCTTGCATCCAACAAATCGTCCAAAGCACATGCAGCTAGATGACAAAAAGCTTGGTGTAAGTGGATCTATGGAGTCCATTATCAATGTGGAAATGAAAGATTCACATGAAGAATTGCGGTTGCAACAAAAGACGCCATGGAGTTGGCTTGGTAGGGAGTGGATTAACTTCTTAATGCAGTAAGTCATACTCATTTTGTACATGCAAATTTCAGTTTGGTATGCATGTATTTTAGTTGAAAAGTTGATGCAAGATTGCATGTAAAAGCAGTTTCAGTTGAAGGAATTTCTTTGTTGTTGCAAAATTTCACCATGGAGGTGTAAAAGATGAATATGATACTCATTTATGTTGCAGCAATGTCTTTTGGTTCAGCTCTTAATCACCCACATGTTTTTGGGATGATGTACTTGTTGGTATTTGAAAAGAAGAGTTGAATTTGCACATGTACATAGAGGTTGTATGTGTAATTAGCGAACTGTATATAGTTCATTGTACATGATACATACACATATGTTTGTCAAGATGTATCTTGTTGTTTATTGACTTGTGTCGATTGTGTCATACATGTTTATCGACTTGTGTCGGTTGTGTGCACACTTTTTTTTACAGATTTTGTGTGTCATTTGTATAGCACATTTCATTGTAAACTGGTTGTTGATGTCGTATGTTGCACAAGATGCCTTTGGTGTCGTTTTGGTGCAGAGAACGAAGTGTCAGTGCAAAGCAGTGCAAGATTCCATGAGTTGGAAAGACATGCAAGCAAAGAGGGCACAAATTTCAGCAAGAGTCATTGCTGGTTTCTGTATGGTAGATTGGTATGGCGAGAAAACTTGGTCGAGATTCGGTGCAAGTACGTGGCTCATTCAGCAAAATTCGCCATGTGAACAGTTGGAAATTCAGGAAAATTTTTGGAGGCTGAAGAGAAGAGAATGTCGTTATTCTCTCATTTTCTGTACTACAATTTAGTTTCAGAATTTCAGTGAGCTTTTGGGGTCCAAAAGCCTCTCATTTGGGAGGTGTGATAAGGAGCTCAAGTCCAAGCCATGGAAAAAAAAAACTCAAAATTGAAAATGTTTAAAATTGATTGAAACCAAGATGGTTTCATAGGTCTCGTCTTCATGATTCCGGCGTCGTAAACAGTTCGAAAAATGGACACCGTATGAAGAAGTTATTGCACTTTTAGTGGAGTGGGTCCGGCGGAGCACGGAGGAGCCAACCCTCCTCCCATGGAACCTCATCATATGACCAGTGTGGGAGCTTGATGATTAAGAGCGCTTAAGGAGCCTAATCTCAAGTTTAATATTTAATTAAGCTTCAATTAAGTGGAGTTTAATATGGCGGAGATTCTGGAGGCGCTCCCAAATTTAGGTGGACTTCCACTTTTAGTGGAGTTCACTGGCAGTTGCCCCACATTTAGTGGAGGAAATTAGGGCAAAGTTGTTTTGGTCATAACTTTCTCATTACTAAACCTTTTGGAATGAATTTTTTTTTGATTTCGTATGTTCTCAGCATTTTAGAGTTAATGGCGTAGGTTTCAGAGCCATTAGAGCTCATTTTAAGTCTTTTTAGCTTCGGAGAAGATTTTTGAGCCACTAGGGCCATTTTGGGTTTTGAGTTTGGTTGAGTTGTGGTTAACCTTTTTTGGTGAAACAAAAGTCATTTTCAACTATTTCTTACATTCCAGAGACATTGGAATAGGTCTTATCTCTGTTTGAAGACTTTCGGAGGCCAAAAAACTTTAGGAGAGTTTTCAGGGCCACCATGGCCATTTTGGGGTTTGAGCTGTTTTGAGTTGTGGTTATCAGTTTGAGGTGAACCAAAGCTCTATTTCAGATAATTTCGACCTTATGAAGCCATTGGAAGTGGTTTCAAAGGAATTTTAGGACTTCTACAGCCCGAAAAGTTGCAGAGAAGTTCAAAGCACCAACAGGACAATGATGAAGAAATCACTGTTTATGGTAATCTTTCACTGTTTAGTGAATTTGAAAAGGAATTATTAGCTTTTTCCTACCTTTTGAATCAGTTTATATATTAATATTTGTCTATCGAGACACTTATAATATTGTATTGCATTTGAGAGCTTTTAATACAAGAGGACAAGCCCATTTTGGGAGGCTTGATCCAAGAGATGTAGCCCAAGAGTTGGGGTGAACTCCTATATTATATTGCTGTTGTGTTTTGATATTATATTACTGAATATTGTTGCTGATACCCATGTTAAGTTTCAGCAAAAAAAATTACACTTAAGATACATAAACAATGAAAATACATACACCATTTGCAAGCTAAATTTCCGCATAACGTTAAGTTTAAAGAAAGATCATTTTAATTAAATCTGAGTGTTTACTTCTATTATTTCTTTAGGAAGATTCTGTAAGAGGGCCAGGTAGCCTCTGGATTCATCCTTTCTTTGAAAGGTGAAATATCCGGTAAATGCCCCTACAGTCTATCTCTGTATTAGAAATATGAAGTTCTCACATTTTCAAATTTAAACTTAGAGTATTTTTGCACTCATTTACATAATTGAAAATGGATACCTTGCACCCTTTTCAAGTACATTCTATTTTCAGATCAATCCCATAGGAATGGAAAGCATTGGACTATTAACATTAGAGTTTATGAAATCACAATTAACATTTATTTTGTTCTCATCATGGGTTTCCCCTACTATCTTTTCGCCATTAGGAAACATTTCTTGTATCAACTTTGCCAAACCTTTGATGTCTACTTTTAGATCGCTGTTGATATTTTTCATGTTGTCTTTCATTTTTTCATCGATCTTAGTTTCCATGTCATCCATCTTAGCTTCCATGCCACTTCCATGCCATCCATATTAGCTTCCAAACCATTCATCTTATCTTCCACGCCTTTCTTCAAACCATCCATCTTAGTTTCCACGCATTTCTTCAAAACTTCCATTTCATTTTTTGTTGCTTTTTGCGATAGCAAAATTTGGTGCACTTTCTCTTGTAATTTTGATATCTCATGTTGTGTTTATTCGTCTTCCTGAGTCATAGTAGAGTTTTATGAAGGCTTAATGGATGTTGAATTATTTTTAGGGGGAATTTTATAACCCAATACTGATATCTATTCTTCAATATGCCCTTAGAATAAATTCAAACTGTTTTTTTTTTTCAAATGAGACTTATATATTTCGAAAAAAATACACACCTTTTTCTTGCTTTTGAGGAGCTCGTTATTGAAACTGAATTATCTCTATGATTTTGGATCTTCAATATTTGAAATTTGGCCTTGAATTAGCCCTCTGAATCCTATTTCGAATGCCATAGGTCTGACCTAATTTGGATTTTTCAATACAAAGTTATGCCCAATCTCCCACGATGACCTAATTATGGACTGGTTCAGTAGAGCGAACTTGTACGACTTGCCACGTGTCACTGTTTCTTCCTTCAACTCTGAAATCGATATACCTAAAACTACAGCTTGTTTACTTGTGTCCACTTTTTACAGAATCCCAATCTGACGCTCAGAGAGAGAGTTATGACGTTTTTCCCATGGTCACCTCTTTGAGATGAAATTCGGGAGCTTGAAACAATCATAACTTACACAGATCATATCTAAAACAATATTGTGAAACAAGATCTAAAATTTTTACAGGAGGTTCCTTAGATTTCGGCTTCGCACTGTAGAAATTTCATCTTCTGAAAGTTTTTATACGAAAAGTTATAGTGAAAATTCCACGATGACCTGTTTTAGTTGAAATTCGGGAGCCTGAAAAAAACCCTAACTTCCCTAGATCATATCTCCAAAAATATTGCGAACCAAGATCTGAAATTTTTATAGGAGGTTCCTCAGGATTTCAGCTTTATCCTGTACAATTTCAGTGTCTGAACCTTCATAGAAAAAAAACTATTGCGAAAATTCCACGATGACCTGTTTGGAGCAGCGAAACCCTAGAATCCAAAGCTCTGATACCAAATGTTATCAAACCAACTCCAAAAATAGAAGAAAAGAGAGATCAACGCCTTAGAAATCAACCACTTCGAGGGGGAAACCTCCAATACATTACATAAATTAACAATTCTTGGATGATACAAATGACCAAAACCTCCTTCTATATGTAGGAGTCCATGAACCCACAATATAATCCTAGCCGACTTAACAATAACAATGTAAGGGCACAATAATAACAATATTGGGGTTACAGGGGTACAAAAATAACAATAAGGGAGCTACACTAATAAAAATAAGGGGCTAAAATAGTAATATAGGGACCTAACATAGCCAATAAACGATTCTATATCCAAGTGGCGTAAGGAAGAAGCCTAGGTACATAAAGCTATCATCTAAGGATTTATGGGGATAGGGAAAATATACACCCACTTGGGTCAAGTCTAATTTTGGTAGGAGGTGGGGAATAAAGCATGGGTTGTTAGTGTTAATCAACATTCTCGTAGTATAATAGAAGAGAGAATTGATGGATTTAAGTACTGATAAATTGCAGCCATTCCAATCTAAAATAAAACACTGATCTAATATGCAATATCATTGGGTTTTTCTGGTTTCTTAATTGCAATAACTTCATCATTATTGCACCACTTAAACTACGTGATGTCTAAAAATATTCTGAAGAAAGAAATATGAATGGGCAAAGAAAAAATATGAGTATCTCTCATAATGATACCAAAAACCTAGATTTGAGAAAATTTAAAATAGAATTCACAAATTTTTATGGCACTAATGGATTGGTAATGAAAACTCTCCCATGTAATTCCCATAACAAGACTGAAATTAATATGTGAAAACAACATAAAAGTCTCTCAGATTAATGGTATCGATTCCATGAGTAGTCATCTAGTGTTGACATTTTTTCCAACAAACAATTTTTAGACATACTAGCAATGTCATCTCTACACTATGTCTTTGGCCTATGCAGGAAGAGTGTTGCAACTTAGGACATTGTTGTGGTGTGTTTGGTGCACGTCTGTATGAAATCACACTAGTTTAAGGGGTGTGGTTTACCCCTTTAAACTATTGGTAACAGGCAGAAATAAGTGGAGTAAAGGAGCATACTATAGAGAAGAAAAAACATGCAAATGTAATCTAAAAACTAAACTAAAACTAAACATAAATAAACAGAAGCTTTGAACGAGTCAAACGACACAATAATGCAAACAATGGCTCTAGGCCCCTCTTATTGAGCGCTGGTAGTAAGAAGAGTGATACTTTACCCTCTTGCCAAAGGCCCCCTAGACAATGGTTCTAGGTCCCGATTCAAGGATGTTTTTATCCCAAGCTTGCCTCGGTGAAGTCTCCCTCTCTCTCTACTGTGTGCACTGAGCTTGTGGGGTGGCCAACAAGTGAGTCCCCTCTGTCTTCAGCGCTAGGTAACACACTGATGGTATTGCTTGGGAAATTCTAGCCAACATAACAATGTGATCACCCATTCTTCATCTCATGGGTGGCTTTATATAGGATATTTCAAATCCTCCTTCCCTCTCTTGGTACATGGAGGATGGTGACCCAAGAGAGGGGTATGATTCGTATGTGTGGCCTAAATATTCTATTGTGTGCTCACATAGTGCCTAAGGAGGCGTTGGTGGCTATCCTTAGGTGGCTTCAAGTAATGAGTGACTTGTCCTTTTCTTTGTGTGGTCCCTAATCAGGTGATCATGTCCAAGAGGAAAAAAATTCTCAAAATTGGAACTGCTCAGAATTGGTTACAACTTGAACGACTGGATAGGCCTCATCGCTGCGATTCTGGTGCCACAAATGAGACTCAAATCTAATGTCGTATGAGAAAGATATTGAAGTTTTAAAACACCCAATGACCTTCAAAACATGACTTTTGAACACAAAAAAAATTGTCATTTCAGAAATTTTATGTGGAAAATTTCATTTTTTTATTAAGGTTTTGAGGGCCTATTACAGGGTGCCACGTGGCCCTAGGCCATTGGCTCAAAGGTTGGTTCAAAATCATGTTTAAAAAAAAATGAAGTTTGGTGGGCAGACCCGACCCGAGCTGAACACAATTGGGTCAGTCGGGCACGACCCGAACTAAACGCATATGGGTCAGGTAGCAGTGAATGCATATGGGTCGGTCTTCGTGTAGGTATGAACGGGTCATGGTGGGCGGAGGTCGACCCGACCTGAATGCCTATGGGTCACTATCGGGCGAGTCGTTTATTGAACCGACGGAAAACATGGAGTTTAGCCCTTAGGGATATGGGTTAAAGCCCCACGATCAGACACATAACCATGTGTTAAACCTTTTTGAATGGGAGGTAAAGTTTTGGGTTTAGCTTCTTTGGGGTTAGCCCTCACCACAAGACCTCCGCCCGTGACCATGGGCGGGGGCTAAACCATTAACTGCCAGCGCTAAACTGCCTCCGCCTTTTCAGCGTGTGAACGCGCCACCACTGGCAGTTAAAGTTAATGTTTCCCCCAAATGTAGAGCGTGGTTCTGAAAAATTCGGCCTTCCTCCATTGCTAGCGCGCCTAACTAGAGTTATCGATATTTGGAGGGGTTTCCAAGAGACATTGGGCAAAAAATTGTGGAGGTCATAACTTCTCCAATATTGAACCAATTTGAACGAAATTTTGGTCTTTTTTGGGTTTTTTGAGTATTATAGAGTCATTGGGATAGGTTTCAGAGCCAACAAATTTGTTCTTTAGCCATTTTTTCTTCAAGGAAGTTTGGAGAGCCATCAAAGCCATGAGGGAAATGGAGCTGCATTGGGCTACACTTCACTGTTTGAGGTGAAATAAAAGCCATTATTAGCTTATTTCTATCTTATGAATTCAATTTCACAGCTTTTTCTACCTGTTTAGGCATATTTCTCAATGTAAAACCAATTTGAGTAACTTAATAGAGCAAGGACATGCCCATTGGGAGCCTTGGACCCAGCAGATGTAGCCCAGGAGGGGTGAACTGCCTCATCATGTTTCTTTGTTGTTATGGTGAAGTTGCTATGTATTTCTGATTTAAGATGTTAAATAAAATTTTTAATTAACATTCCCTCACACATAAACTCAAAAACAGTTACCAAAAACACTTTTTTTAATTTGCAAGACATGATAAACACTTTGCACACTTAATTAAATGGAAATGAATACTTTGAACAACAGATACAAATAGTTTCATTTTCAGATCAGATGGTATCAGAGCTAAGGTTTTGAGCCTTAGGAGTTAGATTTTACTCAACATTTGTTTTGTGCAAAGATATAGTTGATTGTTTGCAAGTTTTGATGCTTACTAGGCTTAAAATCAAGAGAGGTGAAGGATACTTGGTTAGTGCACAAAGTAATCTTCAACCAAGAAGGGCCAGAGGGCCACCTCCAAGAGCCATAGAAGTAGCTTCAAGCATGTCTTCAAGAGAGGGAGAAGCTCCTAAATATATGGATCCCAAAAAAGAGGAATGGGTGTTCCAAAAGGCATTCTTGGACATGACGGAGATGGTGAAGATACTCTACCAAGAAAGGAATGATAGGTTTGTTGGAGAAGGGTCTAAAAACCATAAAGAAGGAGAGGGTTCTTCAAGAGGAAAGAAAAGTGATGACAAGTCAAAGAAAGGACACGGAGGAAATGGTGATCCACCATCCCCATATTCATCCTCTTCCTCTACATCGTCATCTTCAACTTCGGTGAATCAATCTCACAAGTCTAAAACCACTGGTAAAAGTCCATTTTTAAAGCTTGATGTTAAATTTGAGTTGCCTATGTTTAACAGTGAAGTCAATGCAGAGAAACTTGACAATTGGATAAGACAGTTAGAAGTTTACTTGAGGATACATAACCTTCATGATGACGACACCAAGATACATTTAGCCTCTTTGAGAATGGGTGGAGTAGCATTGGTATGGCGGGAAGCCAAGACCAAGGATGAAATTAAAAAACATAGTAAGATCACTTTATCATGGGATTAATTTATTACAGAAATTAAAAATCAATTTTATCCATTAGCTCATTTACAAAAGGCTATCATAAACTGGAAAAACTTCAGACAGTTTAAAGGACAAAATGTACAAGACTATACCCAAGAGTTTAGGAGAAGAGCACTCTTATTAGTGGTAGACTTAAAAAGTCAAGATAATTTGCTGAAATATATAGGTGCTTTGCACAACTACATTAGACACACTATCCTTATGTTCAATCCTACTAGTCTAGACGAAGTTTGTGTACAAGCTACGCATTTAGAGGCTAGAAGAAAAAACACTTTTGATGAGGGTAGAAACAAGCCTTTTAAGGGGAAAAACAAAGATAAAACCTTTAAGGGAAAAGGAAAAAAGAATGCATCTATAAAACAAGAGGGTGAGAAAGTGATATGTAAACACTGTTCAAGAGAAGGCCATGAAGAGAAAAACTGTTGGAAATTACATCCTGAAAAAAGAACTCAGTTTAACAAAAACAAAGGAAAGAAGAAAACTGCAGCTACTACAACTACACCACAAGACTTAGGTGATGATTCAGGTGATGAAACCAAAATTGCAGCCATGGGTTTGAAGAGTATGAAGGGAAAGGAAACTGAAACTAAGCCAAGCACTAGTACTTCAAAATTTCATGTACAAACTCCAAATGAGGAAGAAAGAATTGAATTGTTCCATGTGAGGGTAGTCTCAAAACATACAAAAATTGACACACTGTTTGACAGTGGGTCACAAGAAAATATCATATCAGAAGACTTGGTCAAACAACTTAAACTTGAGACCATTCCACATCCAAAGCCTTATCCACTTGGGTGGATATGCAAGGATGCAAACTTACAAGTCTCAAGAAAGTGCATATTGCGATTTGCAATTACTGCACACTTTATTGACACAGTTGAACTTGATGTAGTACCGCTTGATATATCAGGAATTGTTTTGGGAAGTCCTTACTTATTTGACAGGAAAGAGATCTTCCATCACCATGAAAATAAGTATCATCTCTTTAAATATGGCAAGGAGTTCATTGTCAGAGCACATCGCAAGAAGGAAAATATAGCGATGGTAAATGCGGGACAGGTAAAAAGGCTAGTGAATTCTAGTAAGAGTTTTGTACTTCTGATGGTTAAGCCCAAGGTTGATGTGAATCATGAGTCATTTGAAAATTGTGATTCCAAGCTTAAATCAAATTTATATGATGTAGTTGATGCACATCATGAGATGTTTCAGGAACCGACAGGTTTACCTCCTAAAAGGGAGATTCAGCATGAAATCCATTTACATCAAGATTGTCCTCTTCCTAACATAGGCATGTACCGCATGTCTATCATGGAGAATGCTGAAATAAAGAGGCAAATTAAAGACTTGTTGGACAAAGGATTCATAAGACCAAGCACTTTGCCATGTGGGTCACCGATAGTGTTGATTCCAAAGAAAGATGGAACTTGGTGCATGTGTGTGGACTTCAGGGCATTGAACAAGATAACGGTAAAGAATCATTACCCACTCCCAAGGATAGATGATTTGTTAGATCAGCTGAAAGATGCTAAATATTTCACTAAGTTAGACTTACGTAGTGGTTATCATCAAGTTAGAATTGCAGAAAGTGACATTTGGAAGACAGCATTTAAAACCAAACAGGGACTCTTTGAGTGGCTTGTTATGCCGTTTGGTTTATGCAATGCACCTGCAACTTTCATGCGGGTAATGGATGATGTCTTAAGTCCTTTTCTTGATGATTTCATTATTGTATACTTATATGACATCTTAATTTTCAACAAGACTAGAGAAGAGCATGTCATGCATGTTAAGAAAGTACTTGATATTTTGAAGAAAAATCAGTTATTTCTTAAAATGTCAAAGTGTGAATTTGGAAAGACTTCTTTGGTTTATTTGGGACACATAGTAGGAGGAGGTGCTTTGAGAATTGATCCTTCTAAGGTAGAAGCCATTGTGAATTGGCCTACTCCCAAATCCATTACATAGGTAAGAAGTTTTTTGGGTGCAGCTCAGTATTGGAGGAAGTTTATTTCTAACTTCTCTGCCATAGCAGCTCCTATGCATGCAGTGACAAGTGTGAAGCGTGCTTTCCAATGGGGAGGCAAGAAATAGAAAGCTTTCGAGTCTTTGAAAGAGAAGATAATTTCAGCTCCATTCCTTGCATTACCAGACTTGAGATAGCCATTCGAGATTGAGATCGATGCTATTGATTACGCCATGGGTGCAGTTCTCTTACAGCATGGTAAGCCTATCGCATTTCATTCTGAGACATTTAATGGTGCTGTTGTGAATTATCCTACATATGATAAGGAGTTGTATGCGTTGGTACAAAGCGTCAAAAAGTGGAAACACTATTTGATGGGCAAAGAAACAGTTGTTCATACCGACCATCATCCTTTACAGTACTTGCAGTCGCAAAGTAAATTGCAGCAGTTGCGACATTTCAGATGGATGGGCTTCTTACAAAAATTTCAGTTGGTAATAAGGTACAAGAAAGGTATTTTCAATAAAGTTGCTGATATGCTTTCAAGGCCTATTATTAGTGCTACTACTTTACTTAAGAATGATTCTATTGTACATGAGAGCTACATAGAACAATATGCATCAGATGTTGATTTTAAGGATGTGTATGTTAACTTGAGTGAAGGGAATCATGTTGAGGAGAATGATTATCATTTGCATAATAATTTGTTGTTTCATATGGGAAAGTTATGTATACCACAGGGGGAGAGACTAAGCATCATGAGAGAAGCTCATTCTTCTCTTATTGCTGGACATTTCGGGGTAAGAAAAACAATGGCACATTTACAGAGGTATTGTTATTGGCCTCGCATGGTAGATAGTGTTTCACGTTTCATTATAGGTTGTTCATTATGTGCTACAAGCAAGCCTAGAAATAGGAAGCTTGGTTTATATATGCCATTGTCGGTACCTTCTATACCATGGGAATTTTTTGGAGGTCTACCATTATCTAAAAAACAACATGATTATCTTTATGCAGTAGTTGATAGATTCAACAAGATGTGTATTCTTATGCCATGTAAGAAATATATAACTGCTGATTTATATTTTCAACGTGTATGGGTTCATTATGGCTTGCCTACTTCTATTGTTAGTGATAGGGATTCCATATTTGTTGGGAATTTTTGGTCCAATCTATGGAAAATGATGGACACCAAGTTGAAGAAGAGTACTGCTTTCCATCCGCAAAAATATGGCCAAACAGAGGTAGTGAACAGAACCATTGTACATCTTTTGAGAGGTTATTGCAGCAAGCATCCCAAGCTTTGGGATGAGCACTTGCATTATATTCAACATGCTTACAACCAAGCCAAGTACTCTTCTACAAATACTTCACCTTTTGAAGCTTGCTTTGGGTATTTGCCTAAGTCACCTTTAGATTTCATTATTGAGAAGGATGTTTCCATTGATGGGCATAGTGAAATTGACAAAGCTCACATGTTCATTGAAATTATTTAGCTCATACATCAGCAGGTTCAAGAATAGCTTGAAAAAAGTCAAGGCAAGTATAAGGAGAGGCATGAAAAACACAGAGTTGATCATAAGTTTCAAGAAGGGGATGAGGTATGGTTACATATTAGTAAGGAAAGAATGCAAGGAGAAGGTAAAAATATGAAGCCTATTCATTATGGTCCATTCAAGATCCTTAAACAAGTTGGAAATAATGCTTTTCAACTAGATTTGCCTTCATATATGAAAATGTATTCCGTTGTGAATGTGGAAAATTTACGTTTGTATGAACCTCCTTTAATTGCTGATTATGAAAGTGACATTCAACTGCCATCCATAGAGGATTTCTTGCTTGAATTTTTAAATGAGCTGAAAGAGGATGCTATCCTTGATAGAAGGACACACACTTCAAGGAGGGGAAATGTTGATTATGTTCGGGTTGGTCTTAAAGGCAGAAAATCGAGTAACGAAAAATGAATGGAGGTAGAAAAGGTGAGGGATCTATACCCTCATCTTCTTAACAGGTAATTGAAGGCTTTTGGGGTCCAAAAGCTTCCCAATGGGGAGGTGTGATCAGGTGATCATGTCCAAGAGGAAAAAAATGCTCAAAATTGGAACTGCTTAGAATTGGTTACAACTTGAACGACTAGATATGCCTCTTCACTGTGATTCTGGCACCGTGAACATGACTCAAATTCGATGTCGTATGAGAAAGATATTGAAGTTTTAAAACGCCTAATGACCTTCAAAACGAGACTTTTGAACAAAAAAAAAAGTTGTCATTTTAGAAATTTTATGTGGAAAATTTCATTTTTTTATTAAGGTTTTGAGGGCCTATTACAGGGTGCCATGTGGCCTGCTCGGAGGTTTCCACGTGGCCCCAGGCCATTGGCTCAAAGGTTGGTTCAAAATCATGTTTTAAAAAAAATGATGTTTGGTGGGAAAACCCGACCCACACTGAACGCGATTGGGTCAGTCGGGCACGACCCGACCTGAACGCATATGGGTCGGGCAGCAGTGAACGCATATGGGTCGGTCTTCGTGCAGGTGTGAACGTTTCATGGTGGGCGGAGGTCGACCCGACTTGAACGCTTATGGGTCACTATCGGGCGAGTCGTTTGTTGAACTGGTGGAAAACATGGAGTTTAGCCCTCAGGGCTATGGGTTAAAGCCCCGCGACCAGACGCATAACCATGTGTTAAAAATTTTTGAACGGGCAGTAAATTTTTACGTTTAGCTCCTTTAGGGTTAGCCCTCACCATAGGACCTCTGCCCATGACCATGGGTGGGGGCTAAACCATCAACCGCCAACGCTAAATTGCCTCCGCCTTTTCAGCATGTGAACGCACCACCACTGGAAGTTAAAGTTAATGTTGCCCCCAAATGTAGAGCACGGTTCTGAAAAATTTGGCCTTCTGCCATTTCTAGCGTGCCTAACTAGAGTTCATCCAGATTTGGTGGGGTTTCCAAGAGACATTGGGCAGAAAATTGTGGAGGTCATAACTTCTCCAATATTGAACCAATTTGAACGAAATTTTGGTCATTTTTGGGTATTCTAAGAATTCTGGAGTCATTGGGATAGGTTGCAGAGCCAACAGAGGTTTTCTTCAGCCATTTTGCTAATAATAAAATAATGGGGTCTGGTTTGTACAAAACACAGAGACGGGTACCCAAAAACATGAAAGTGTTGGCTCACTGATGGCGTGAGGAAGGTGTTTTGCTGGGAGTGGGGGTCCCATTGGTTGGTCTCATGTGCAAGGTTGATGAAGCAGATGAGAAAGTATCACAGATGGGATTATGCTGGTGGAGGTATGGTGCTCCAAATGCGAGGTGCAGTGGTGCGCTCTTTATCTGCTTGTACAACCTGGTCGTCCGGGAAGGGGGTTTCAACTTGTATGGTAACCTTGAACTTATGCATGATGAATGGATGGGCACGAGTGTTTCCCGGACTGAAGTGGCAGGGCCATGGCGTCACTTGTGTTGTGATATATGGTCTACTGTGGGTGACGGGCACCATGGAGGGGAGGCTCTACCGACCAACGCAAATGTTTATCGTGTGCAGGGTGAAGTGATGATAAACACGATCAGATATGAGGACCCTATGGTTTATTTCTGATAGAGAAATAATGTAAAGATATGCAGAGTTTTCTAGGACTCTATCATGCTGGGGGTAGAATGATACCTTCTTTGAAACTTTTAGGAGATAACGTTGTGGATGGTTTTGCGAGCTTTTCCTGCAAAAACAACTACCTCAAGTGAAAGCATCTTCTTTTACCGAATATTATTGAAAGGCATGAGCTTTAAAAAGGAAGATGAGAGAGGGCATACCTGCCGGTGCTGAAATTTTATTTTATTTATTTATTTTTATTTATTTTATTTTTATTTTATTTTTATTTTTATTTTTTTTATTTTTATTTATTTATTTATTTATTTATTTTTTTTCTGGAGAGAAAATGTGTGGCATCGCTTCTGTTCATCATGGAGTGCTGATTACGATGCAAATTACAGTTCACAGAATGGACCCTCTGATCTCTCGTTATGGTCTTCCGAAGTTTTTGAAAAGGGAGATAAATAGGTGAGTATGGCCCTGATTCAATTCATTTGTACTTTCCGAGTTTTGAGAGGTTAGAGGATACTGCGTAGCCTTTCTTGCCGTTGCGGTCAGCCAGAGTACCAGGGACTAGCGATACTATGCCCAGGTAATGTCCATGACGTCCTGCTCTTAATTTTTTACAGCTTGATAGTGCCGGGGTTCCTATAGACTGCGTTTGTACGGACTTAAGGTGAATTTTGCCCTAGGTTGAGCGCATGATTTGGGAAAAATTGCACCGTATTTTTGCGTAATTTCGGTGGACAAGCACGTGAGGGTGCTCAATTCCCCAATTCTAGCACGCCTTAGGCGCACCTGTGTAAAATACAGGCGCGCGGTAAGCGCGCCTGTCTGAGGGACAGGCGCACAAAGGCCAAGGTGAGAATGTATTTTTGTTTTTTTCCTATTTTTGGGTTCTTTCTCTATACTGATGGGTACCTGTGTTGATGAAAATTTAGTGTGGAGGGAGCAGGACTTGCTCGAGATCCAAACCGCTTTAGCTGTTGGTGCTGGGGCACGCCATCAGTTGGCGCTATGGGGCCTTCTGAATTTTGTTGAGAATGAGTTTCTTCGATCACATGACCGATTATTACGGTACATTATTCAACACTGGCATAGGCGACGCAACATGTTCGTGTTGTGGGGTAAAAACTTGATCATCCGTCTTGAGACAGATATATATTTTGTGACTGGGTTACTGCCTCAGGGTGAGGCGCTGAGGTATCCACTCCCTACAGGGAGAGTGGACTTGGATATATTCCAGAGGAGAAATTGTGGTGGGTCGCCTCTTACAGAGGGTTGCATCAACATTGCATTAGTTACAGATGTGGCAGAGCGGTGCACTCTGACAATGATTGTACGACTGGTGGGGTCGTTTTCTTCGCATCGGGCATCTGGCCTACAGGTTGGAGTTTTGCGTTGGCTGAGGTCCGGGCATTTTTTTCGATTTTTCCCATTTCTATTTTGACGGGATGGTTTCACAGTTGAACAAGGTCCAACATGGATCTAAGTCATTTGCGTACGCCAACATCTTGTGCAACATCACGTACGAGAGGGTGGTGCTGCTAAGGTAGGTAGTGGTGGTGCCTATTGGGGGGCCACGGATGAGAAGGTGGGCTCCAGTGATGCCGCGAGGCAGTGGTAGCATGGTGGGGCATTATTGGAATGCCACGATAGAGGCCTGGTTCGAGGCCAACCCACAAATGTTCTTACCATACCCGTATGTAGGAATGGACTTCCAGGGCGACCCAGACATGGGTATCCCATTTGGTTATGTTTGGGGGCCAACATGTATGTTTTATATGTTTTCTGCATTTGTTTAAGTATATATGTACTTATGTGTTTTTCTAGTGACACTAAAATTATTTTGGTTACTCGTGCAAATGTTGGTGAGGTGGGACGCCCCGTGGCTCGATTGGTGGGCCACGATCCTCCGTGACGACCTTGGGGTGGTTAGGGAGGAGGTGATGAAGGTGGAATAGGTGGTGGTGTTGGCCCTTCTGGGGAGGGTAGCAACTCGGCGGTTGGAGAGGTTGTGGCCAAGTGAGCTCGTGCTGATGCAGTAGAGGCTCGCATTGCAGAACTGACAGCTCAGGTTTCTGCTCTTGAGGACTTCTGGGGTTGAGTGGACTACTTGAACCAGGGGATGCCTGCTTGAGGTTTCATGGATGACTTCGAAGAGGTTTGGTTAGAGACAGTGATGGCCCGCGAGAGGGACTATCGACCCATTCTACGTCGGGTGGCGATTGCAGTTGCGACAACAGCTCCAATGGTGGTACCGGGAGTAGTGGTGGGTCCAGGTGCCCCTCTTGAGGGGGCACCCCCCTTGAGTATTGTTTTACCCAAGGAAAGCATCCGTTATGAGGATGCTTCCCTTATTTTTGATGACTTTTGTATCTTTGGGCTGGAAATTGGGCCAGTGACACTATTTTTGCACTCAGATATACACATTGTGATATATATATATATAAGAGATATTTTTTGCAGCTCTACATGATGTATTACTTGTTTCGATTTATGTATCTTGTTATGTTAATGGATTTTTGGTTTTATGTATGATGTTTTATTCGAGATGCATTCCAATTTAGGATATTGTTAGCTATGCGATCAATTGTTTGGTTTTGACTCCTTGGTACATGTGTAAATGTGATATAGTCAAATTGTCTACTTAATATTTTGGCATGCAAATATTTTCTAAACAGACGCGTGTCTCTTGTCTCAAATGTTTGGTTTAGCTGTGATAATACTAACTGGGAATCGAGGTAGACATGCATATGGCGTATACCCAGATGGAGGGCATCACACATAAGTTCGATGACGACATCATATTCTACGTGATTTTTTGTTGCTGAACCGATGCACACCCCGTTTGAGCAAAGTGGCGATCGGTAAGGGTGGTAAATGAACCAGGCAACTGCGGCTAAATTTTGAGACCATCTTTATGCTCCATCAGCAAATCCGAAATAGGGTTTATTTTGGTGATCCATGGTGATACTGTGAGCACTTTTAAATAAGTCTTTGGATTAAAAATTTTGAGTGGTTAGGTTTGCTTGTACTTTCACTCTAGGGGAAGGGCCAACTTGGTCCTTATGGGTATAATTTCTTGAGGTAAAGGCCATTGACAGGGTTATTGAGGCAGGTCCCATCCGGTTCTGTTAAGATTTATGCCCCTTGCTGGAGGCAATGTTTAATGATGTAAGGTCCTTTCCACAAGGTTTTGAACTTTCCTGGCCCTAAGGCCTTTTTTGCGACATCATAGCGGAGGACTAATTCTCCCTTGGTGAATGAGCTAGGGGTGATGTGGTGGTCGAATGATGCTTTTACCATTTCTTTGTGGGCCTCGTTGTGCTGCAGTGACTGTCGTCAATTTTCGTCGATAAGCTCTATTTTTACTAGGCACTGCTCTAGAGGCTGGGTGTCATCGAGGAGTTTGATGGCGGCATGAAAATTTGGGATCTCGTGGAAATCTATGCAAAAACGCAAGGTACCTTGTTCTTTTGTGACATGAATGAGATGGAAATCCTGGGACGAGGAGACGGCATCGCCATTATGTGCTGATACAAATCGTATATGGTGGATTGTGTCATCGGCATTTGGTGGGGGAAGAATCTCTGTAATGGGATTCTGCATGAGCGCAAGGTTGGGTTCCCCATTAGGATGGTCGATTTCCGGTAGGTGGAAATTGTTCCTGCCACAAAGGTGCCTGAATGTTTCCATTAGCGGGCACGACTCTAGTGTGTGGTTTTGGCCAGTTGGTTTTATGGTTATTCACCATGCGTTGTAACATAGTTTTGAGTACTTTGTTAATAGCTTCTACCTGTCCGTTGGACTGGGGATAGTATGGTGAAGAAAATTCATGGGTGAATATGAGGTGGTGAGATAGCTCCTCGAAAATTTAATTCTCAAAGTGTTTCCCGTGGTCGGAGACTAACTCTTTGGTTACACCGAACCGGGCGATCATGTGGTTAAACAGAAATCGGGTGGCGGTTTCCACTGTGTTGCCATATGTGGGCATGGCCTCAGCCCACTTGGTGAAATAATCGACAGCTACAATGATGTATTTATGGTTTCTTTATGAGGCGGGGTTACAAGTCATGAATTCAATCCCCCATTTACAAAATGGGCTGGCTACTATGATGGGGTGCAGAGGAGTGGGCCGTGTTCTTGCCTTATGAGCGAAGTGTTGGTATCGTTCACATCTTTCGACTGCTGTGATGCAGTCATGAAACAGGGAGGGCCAAAAATATCCTGCACGTAGGACGTTTTGGGCGGTAGCCATTCCGGATATATGGACACCGCAAGCACCTCTGTGGAAATCATTAAGGGCTTGTTCCACTTGGTCGTGAGTAAGGCATCGACGTAAAATGGTGTCGATGCCTCGTCGGTATAAGACATCTCCCAGAAGGAGATATCGAGGGGCCTGCTGGCGTATGTGCCAATGGTCGTCTCGCGTGAGGTGAAATTTGAAATTTTGGGTTCGCAGGAATAGGAGAATGTCTCTGTACCAAGGGTCGCCGGTTGCTACGAAGAAAAGATGTTCATCTGGTAACGAATCGTTTACTGGTGATCCCTTGGAATTTCCTGGGAGGTCCATAATGAACTCTGCTAATGCAAGGGCCTTTTTTCTTTTGGGGGAGTGGAAATGTAAGTCGTATTATTGAAGAATGACTATCCAGCAGGTGTACTTGTGGTTCATTAGGTGGTGGGTGAGTAGGTATTTGATGGGATTAATATCTGCAATAACTATAGTGGTTTTTAAGATGATGTAGTGGCGAAGCTTCTAGACTGTGTGGATTAATGCTAGGGAAGTTTTTTCTTTGGGTTCATATCTGAACGCTAGGCCTGACAAGGTTTTTATGACGTAATAGATTACGTGCTCCTTCCCATTTGGGCCTTCCTGAATCAATACTCCAGCCAATGTGGATTCAGAAGCTGATAGATACAGGATATAATCTTTTTCATAGTCTGGGGGACTAATGAGTGGTGCTGAAGATAACATCTCCTTCATCTCATCAAATGATTTTTGGGCATGGTCATCCCATTCAAAGGGAATTTCCTAGTGAAGTAGGCGCAAGAACCCTTGAGCACAGGTGGTATAATCTGGGATGAAGCGTCACAGAAAATTGGCCTTCCCTTGCAGGCTTTGAATTTTTCTGAGGGTTCGAGATGGATGTACCTCTTTAATGTCTTGGACCTTGAGAAGGTCCACACGAATCCCTTGCCGGGACACAATAAAACCTAAGACCCTTCTGACGTAGAAGACACACTTGAGGGGGTTCAAGCATAGGTTGTATTGACAACATATTTGGAATACCAATTGCAGATCCTCAAGATGGTCTGAGCGTTTCTTGGAGTAGATTGTCAGGTCATCCAAGTAGGCAAGGACAAGGTGTGCCAAGTCATGAAATATGTAATTCATGGCCCTTTGGAAGGTGGCTCTAGTGTTTCTTAGGCAAAATGGAATTACCTTGTACGCGAATGTACCCCAGGGGTTAGTGAACGCAGTTTTGTACTGGTATGTATGGCAGATTTGGATTTGATTGTACCAGGAGAATCCATCCATAAAGGATAGAGCCTCATGTCCTACACAAGAATCGATGTCTTGGTCAATGAATAGAGTGGGATAATTGTCTTTAGGAAAATATTTGTTCAAATCTCGAAAATCGGTGCAAATGCGTATCGTGCCCTGTTTTTCATGACGGGAACAGGGTTGGAAACCCAAGATGTATAGGCGATGGGGTAGATAAACCTGGCTTTGTGAAGCTTGTCGATTTCTCATTTTATTACTTCTGCCTTAGAGGGGTGTAGTTGACGTTGTTTCTGGTGTACTGGAGGTACGTCAGGACAAGTGTCAATATGGTGATAGTAGGACCGAGCCCAGGCATTTTTGAGTAGTCCCACGTGAAGATATCTCTATACTCTTGTAACAATTTGGTGTAAGAGGCTACTTCTTCTAGAGAGCATGCCGCCCCTAGTGAGATTTCTTCGACCTTTGTCGGATTTTGGGATATGTTCACCTTGATGGTAGGCGAAATATTCCACATATTTCCTTCCTTGAACACATCGGGTGCTGGGATGGGGTTTTTGAACCAATCGACCTTTCCCGATGGCAGGAAATATTTTGCTTTGATTGTGTAGATCTCTTGTTCAGTTGTATTGTTAGGACTGAACGTTTTCTTGGGGAGAAAAAGTGAATGGTGATGCATTGCATCCCATGGGTAATCTGGCTCCGTCATGGTCTCTATGATATCCTCATCTGAATGAAACAAGGACCCAAAGGGGGATTGTTCCTATGTAGGGTTATGCTGAATGGGGGTTATCTAGGTGGATCTGGTTAAGAGACACGAGAAGGATTCGATCGTGGATGTGGTGGAACCAACGCGGTCGACAGAGTGCGAATATATTAGGTCTGCACTATCATAGGGACAACTACTCTTGTAGCTGCAGCTGACTCGACACCTATGGCAGATGAGAAAACAACTCGAGTCATGGTTCTGATGCATGATGACATGAATCGTATATGTTGTGTCGTATTGTTGGCGCTTGGTGAGGGATGAATCTCCCTCATTGGTCATCTTCCAGTTGGCCGCAACGGGATAGATCTATCTGTCACGTCCTCTTGAGTTGTCGAACTGTTCATGGACTCTGAGTCTGTGCCATCTTCTTGGGAGAGGTAGATTATGGTTGATTGCATACAGGCTAAAGCTGTGCAGAATCACGGTATGTAGTGACAATGACGTACTGGGTGGTTGTCCCTGCATATCTGGAATGAATACGGGATGTCCATTTCGGCGCAATATACTATATGGATTGGGTACCATCGTTGGAACATTTCTAAAGCTGGGAAGTCAATGATGAAATGATTGAGTTCATCACAAAGTATGCACCTTTCGATTGGGCGAGGGGGTCTGGTGGGGATCCTTTCAGGTGATTGTCGCTTTTGCCGACAGACTGGATGGAGGGATCCTCTTGATAGGATCGCTCGATTGCATGTAAGGCATCCATATATCATGGAATCTCAGGGAAATTGTGGGTATAATGACCATAGTTGCTGCAGAGAGCGCATGCGTGATTGGTATGCAGTGATTTGCCTTTACCTTTGGTGGTAGGTTCCTTTTTACGGGAACGCAGTGTCGCGATGTCTGTTTCGGAGCCAAGGAGTTGTTTTAATTCATCCAGCTCTGGACAGATATGGGTAGGGTGACCTATTACGTCGCATATGGCGCAGACTGGTGATTCCCATTGAACGGTGGGGGTCACCATCTTCTTTCCTCTCTTCTCGGTTTCCGTAGTCGTAATCACCGGTTTTGTAATGGGAATCTCATTTGCAGGGGTGGTCTTAACTGTTTCTTGGACGGGTGGGGGATCCTCTAGACTGAGGGGCTTCAACCCTGTGGCACTAACGTGGGTGGCTCCTGTTTCGGCGAATGAGGTATGAAACTTGGAATGCCAATGATATGTTGGGTAACACCAGTGTTGCCAAAATATACTGGGAGATGAAGCTAGCTGGAGGGTAGAGGAAAGGGGTTTGGGAGGCAGCGTAGGCTAGAGAGGTTGTCGCGGCCGATGCCTCGGTGTCATTACTGCTTGAGTCCATGTCCTTACTAGCTTCAGTGCTTGATGTGGACATCATGTACAGTGGAGCCCCTGTGATATCGGGCGATGACTTAGGGATTATGGGAGGCTCTCCTAAAAATGACCCTAGAATGAACGAAGGTTTGAATTGGCCAGGGACATATTCTTGGTACCGTGAGAGAGAATTCGAGGCTATATCTACATAGGGTAGAATTACATCCATGTTTGTTAGGGGACGCTTCTTACTGTGTGTCAGCTGGTCTACGGTAATGATGCAGTCCTCGTGGGGGAACATCATAATGCGGAAGACGGAGGAGGCTATGGAAGACATGGCGTACATATAACTCGTCCGAGGAGTATATTGTAATCCAAGTGAGCATCCAAGACTTCGATGTTATGTGGACCGTCTTTACGGCTAAATAGACCGGGACATTTTGGTAGAGGCTGACGAGAGTCGAGGGACGACCATCGTATGCTTGAAGCATGATGACTGAGGGTTTTAGTTCGGGAGAACCTAACTTCTGCCAAACATTTTTGGACATGATGCATGTGGATGCACCCTCGTCTATGACACATCGGTGGATAGTGATATTATGCACTTCCAATGGTATCTGGAAGGAGACCATGGAAGGAAGCAGGGGGGTGGCTTTGTCTAAGTCAAAAGCCATCAGGCGCATATCGATAGGGTCGATAGTGCCTAATGCGGAAAGTAGGGCTTTCTGTTGTTTTGGGCATGACTGCAATATTTCCAAATCTGACATGGTAGCGAGAGATTGTGATATATCATCCACGATGCTATAATTATGGGCCACTTTGGAGTGATTTCCTACTCACCTATTAGGTCCCTTTTCCATCTTCGGCAATGGTTCTATAGGCATATTTGAAATGGTCAAAGGTGCAGTCGGTGCACTGTACTTGCCCCTGACGTATTGGTGTCTGGTGGGGTGTCGTAGTTGCGATTCCATGTTTGGAGAAACATCTCTTCTCCAGTGATGTAGATTTCACAACTGCTTTTCTCGGAATTTTTTGTATTTTTCTGGTGAGTGCTTACTGTCCCTTGGTTGGGGAAAGGTTCTTGCATCACGACTGGTTGCTGGGAAGATCCTCCTTGTCCTCGGTTACTATGTATCTTCTTTAGCTCAAAGAGATCGGGACAGTGGTGAGTATAGTGATCGTACTCAGCACATATCAAACATGAATGGTATGTTCGAAGAGGTGGTCTCTTGCTCTACCATTGGGCATTTCTTGGCTCCTATTTTTGATTCCGGTTGGAGTTACCTCCAGCTTGGGATCGCGGTGGGCACTGTTGGTTGCTACCCCCTGTCTAGGGTTCCCTTTTGGCTTGTTTTTGGATTTTTTATTTACCATGTTAGGTGGGTAGTTCTAATGGTTATATTGGTGTGGTTGGTTTTGGGACAACTGCATAAATTTTACCTGTGCATTATTTTGCATAGGTAGGTCATGTGTTGGGGACTGAGCGTAATGCGGTCCCAGGTTTGCACCTGAATGTTGGAGGGGAGTTCTTCCGTCAGTTTTTCTTTTTGCATACTGATTCTCCTGAGCCAGAGGGTAAGATCCTCCCTGGTGATACGCTGGTGCCCTATTGGTCAAATTTTGTTGAGGTATATGATGACTTTAAAAACTAGGTTGAGGCATTTTCTGGGTAGAACTGTATGTGTAACCGGGGTTTTGACTACTGCTGCCTAGGTAACCCTGGGTCATTGACCCAATTAGCCTGTCTGTAGAGTTCGACACGCTTATAACTTCTTGATAAGTTTTCAGGCGCGGGGCGTTAGGCAGGATGTTATAAATGTATCCCGACTGCGTATAAATCAGCTCAAGCTTTTGGGCTTTGCTGATTGTGTCCTCTTCGGATGTGGGATTCTACTGTGCCACATCCTTTGAAATCTCTGCCGTAAGAGTTTTCAAGAACACATCTAAGAGAACCCGGTCATCAAGTTTAGCTTTACATAAACAACAACGTCGCCTCCATTCATGGAGATGGTCCGAGATGTAGACAACGGGGGTTTGTCTAAAACAAGTCAGTAATTCCATTCCGGAATCATCGTGAATGGGTAACTGAAAATATGTTAGGAACGCGGTATCGAGGGCGCTAAAGGTTCCATGTGAAGGTGAGGATTGCTCTATACATGATTACTTGGGTTTTCCACTTGCTTGCCTTCGAACTTTCGTATATCCGAAGGAAGCTTCGTGGGCATGAGAGGCCATATAGGATTGTGTGTGATGGGGTGATTTGTTAGCTTGGTTAAATAGGGTAGATTCAATGAAGCTAAGAAAGGTGACTGATATTTTGACGCCATTGCAACGTGTGAAGACACAACGTTCTGGTTTGAACGAGGGTTAGTCTACGACGTACCCTGTTGTGTACTCAGCTGGCTTCCCATATGGGATTCACTCCTTTGCCCCTTGGGGGTTGTGGGAGGAGTGGTATGTGGAGTGGTGTTGGGAGACCGACTAGGGTTCCCAACTATGGCTACCCCAATAAAGGACGAACCGATAATGGTGGACGCGTTCCGTCTTTGACGCCCGAATGGCGAAAGACTTGGAACCCCTCCCAGTAATGGGGGGAGGTCCAAAAGGCACTTGGATCGACGAGGTTATGTTGGGACCTGTCAGATGTTACCCAGGTTTGGTTTTGGAAAACTTTGAGAGGATAGAGTCTATGATCAAAGAAAACTTCTTGTCACATACATAAAACAAAGTGAAAAATAAAATAGAATTTCTCTTTAAACTAATATATGTGATCAAGCAATCAAAAAGGTGGTTTTTGTTCATTTGCGTATGATACTCAAAATCCTAGAAGACCTATGCATCCTCACACACTCCAAAGTAACTGGGCCTTGAGAATATTTCTTGCGAGTGCTGGCACAACATCCCATAAGAGTTAGCGACGCCCCCAGTTAGCCGAAGAGAATCCACCAAGGTAAGGGTAGAGGGTATGGCACTTGCCTGCACTGTCACTTATAGGGTAAAGGTTGCCCTAGTTTTTAGCCACTAAGAACCACCATCCTACGTGAGCGTTTGAGTCTTGGGCTTCTTGGTAGCCAACTAACAGTACCGAGTATTAGCCAGGTTAGGTAGCCCCAAATAATACCGCATGCACTGCGCCTAAGCCTAACCCCCTCTGAAACGAGTCTCTGCCGTGCTCGGGGTTTCTTTTCCGTGGGATGATAGGTGGATTTGAAGCTCCCTAAATACACAACTTCTATGTTTCGATATGAATTATGATTAAGGCGGCTTATTGGATACCTACCCCCTTGATCCTAGATTAAGCTATAAATTCTTTTGTGGCCCCTGTGGGGAGAATTTAGTGAGTTTCGTTAAGTTAGTTTTAGGTGTCTTTGCTTTGCTTAGTGGCTGAGCACAAAGTGGACAAGAACATAGTTTGAACGTGTGGATATCGATGATCCTTTACAAAATCCCTTATTTAAACTATGTTGTGTTGTTCCTGGCTCAAATGGAAAACATGTGCGGATAATGGACCACTTTCAAATTTTCCTAGTTAATCTATGTGACTAACTATAGAGGGATGGCGAATTGTGAATATGGAGCGTTCATATGCTTACCTAGGATCACCAGAGGGTGCAAAGGTAGTAGAGATTACTTGCTCTTCCATAAATAATTCAATCCTAGTCCCGCAATTCCTAGTGCAAAAATTGAACTAAACTAAAAAATTTTACACTAGCACAAAGAAAACTAGCTATGCATGCATGGTTGTAGGCCACTTGCTTGGACTAGTTATCTAGATGTAAGTACCAAAATTTGCAAAACGTAAATTTTTGCAAATTTACTAAAACTATGTGTGAATTTTGCAAAAATCAACTTGAAGTAAAACTGACACTAAGCCTACAAAAAGCAGCTAAAAGTGGGTTTTAATAAGCTGCGGGGTACCACAACCAGAGTTGGTAGTTGCACTAGGGGCTTCCAAGAACTTTACAAGAAGAAAAAGATAGAATTAGAGAGAGATTTATCATTCTGTAAATTACGCGCAAAAGGCTGAGACAGGTGCGCTTTCGGCGCGCGGCTCAGCACTAAACGTGCGCCCTGCGCATCTGTGAGGAAAAAACGCGTGAAAAATCCTGCAAGTAAATTTTTTTTTAGGAGTTTCTCTTCTTCAGTCTGTCACTCAGGGTGAATCTAGGGACTACAAGAGGAATCAAAGGAAATTCATCTCCACTCCACAACACTGACAGAGGTCTCCTACAAAAGAAGGCACAACCACATAAACTTGGTAATAAAACATTAGTGAAGTCGCCAATCCTGTTGTGGTATGTTTGGTGTATATATGTATGAAATCACACCAGTTTAAGGGGTGTGGTTTACCCCTTTAAACTATTGGTAACAGACAGAAAGAAGTGGAGTAAATGAGCATACTATATAGAAGAAAAAACATGCAAATGTAATCTAAAAACTAAACTAAAACTAAACATAAATAAACAGAAGCTCTGAATGAGTTAAACAACACAATAATGTAAACGGTGGCTCTAGGCCCCTCTTATTGAGCGCTGGTAGTAAGAAGAGTGATACTTTACCCACTTGCCAAAGAGCCCCTAGACAATGGTTTTAGGTCCCGATGCAAGGATGTTTTTATCCCAAGATTTCCTCGGTGCAATATCCCTCTCTCTCTACTGTGTGGACTGAGCTTGTTGGGTGGCCAACAAGTAAGTCTCCTCTGCCTTCAGCTCCGGGTCACACACTGTTGGTATTGCATGGGCAATTTTGGCCAGCATAACAATGTGATCACCCATTCTTCATCTCATGGTGGCTTTATATAGGAGATTTCAAATCCTCCTTCCCCCTCTTGGTACATGGAGGATGGTGACCCAAGAGAGGGGTATGATTCCTTTGTGTGCTCACATAGTGTCTAAGGAGGCGTTGGTGGCTGTCCTTAGGCGACTTCAAGTAAGGAGTGACTTTTCCTTTGCTTTGTGTGGTCCCGAATAGCGACATTTCGCCACTATCAGGAATGCACACATATCTAGAAAAAATGCGTGCAAAATGCACTCTTCTCGAAGGATAATGCACGCAAACAACATTTAAGACTAGTTCAAATTTGATTTTCCTCAAACCTTTGAGATTTTTAAATACTTTCCGGATTCTGTAATGTCTTCTAGCCTTGTAAATCCTTTGGCTTGACATTAATTAATGTCATCTTCTACTGTACTATTTTCCAGTGTTAACAGACATGATACCAATTATAATATCCCTTGGTTACCCCGACGACATGATGTCACTCACAATGTCGCTGATACCAAGGAGCACAACACACACATAACCAGAAACACATTAGCATGCAAGAATACCATAAACAACATAAAAAACATAGCATGACATAGCAATAAAATACACGTATAATCCATAAAACATGCACATAATATGTTTCAATCACTTATTTTATGAACTCATCGACTAATTGTAGACCTCAGATGTGACACCCAGTAATAGACCATGTTGCTCTAACTGCCTCAATAGTCAGTCACCCTTGTATTGGGGCCATGAATCCAGTTGGTAATGGCTCCTTGATCCATGTACATATATTGTACCAAATACAAACAAAGCCAAGGTACCAAACTTTATAACCTCCAATCAACAAACTCACATCCCCGATCAACCCCACACCCACGTAGTGCTACTCCTCTACACGTGTAGTCCCTCGGGCTGTGCCACTAACTTCATGGTGCCTATATTTTCAAGAAGGTATGTCCATAACACTGTGGCTCAAGGAGTTTATTCTACTCTTAAGGGTCTCCAAGGACCCTTGAGGCCCTCATATAGAAACAATTGTCCCTAGTGATTCCTATCCAATTGAATAGGGGAACCACCTTTTTATATGCAAGGTGCCACCCATTTTTTTATTTCAATAATATATTATGATATAATATATTTTCATATCATAATTCTTTTTCAGTTGTGGAGTCCCAACCCCCCACACTCTTTTAATCCCTTGATCCACAACAAATAATATGTGTGCTAGGATCACTTGCCTCCTACCATACAAGCTTTTTGGTGATCACTCTGACACTCCGGCCTTAAATTCGTAAGTAATCTGGCCCACCTACCTAACACATTATACATACATAAACACACAAGGCTCTAACCAAGGGTATTATAACCAAGGGATAAACTTTTGAGAAAAAACCTGCAAGGTGGGGTTAACTAGAGTACCCAACCTTGACTTGAATTCAACATTAGCCCTAGGATATGAAAGAATATTAATTTCAGAAGTGTTTAAATTACATTCAATAGTCACAACAAAGGTTTGAGCCTCAACTTGGATTTTAGGATTCTTGTCTTTTAATGCATAGGGCATATTTCCAATGAAATACTCTGTATATTGGTTATGGATCATTTGATCTGTAGGTTTGTGTTTAGTCAATTTAATGTCTAAAGTTGCTATCATAAATTATCGACTGGAGTTAATAATCTTATGAAGTGCATGTTCACTATATATGCTAGAAGCCTTTTCTTTCTTAATTCGTTGTGTTTGATTTTAGATGTTCATTTGGATTTTGTATTGATCTTGAATGTTTAAATGAAATTAAGAAACTAAGAAATGATGAAGTCTGATTTTACCTATCAAAACTCTAATGAGAATTCTATTTTTAACTGATCTAAAGATGCAAGTTGAATAGAAATAAGAAGGTATTTTAATATTTTTGTATGTTTTGTAGTTTTATGAGAAGATACGAAAGTAAAGTCATTTAAAGAAGAATTTTAATGCTTGAAAAATAAAACTAAGAAAGAAGAAAAGGAAATGTTTAATATTAATCTAAGAAAGGAAGTTGATCTATAAATTGCTCTTAAAGAAAATATTCTAATAAATGAAAGGTAAAATTTACAAGAAGGAAGAAAAGGAAATGTTTATCTAAGAAAGAAAACTAATCTATGACAAATTTATGTTGCATAAAAAGAAATCGATCTAAGTGATAAATCTTAATTGTGTTAGATTATTCTATGCCGACAATTATGATAAGGTTATCTTTAAAACTTCTATCTAAATGACTCCTAAACCTATTTAATTAAGGAGAAAAACATCTAATTAAATCATCTCTTAATCTGAACAAAACTTTTAATCCTCTATATCTAAGTCTAGAAATATATATATATATATATATATATAAAATTTCTTCTATCTACCAAATGAAATATCTGTCTAAATTAATCCCATGAAAACATAGTATCTATTTAACTCTAATCTTGTTCAACGATGAAACAAAGCATCTATTTTAAGCTAAATTCTACCAATAGAAATATCAAACCAAAAATATTAAATCTAAGTGATTATGCTAAGTAAATTCAAAGACTGATTGAAATGAGAAAAGAAAACATAACGTTTATCTACTTTGAAAATCTAGGATGCATATCTGATCTATGAAACGAAAAATGAAACATGTATTTACTGTGCAAGAGAATGCAAAAAAGGTTTTATTCTATAAAATTTAAATTCTAATAGAATTACGATATCGATATGTTTCAAGAAAGAAAAAAAATAAACATTTACTATGTGGAAAACTCAACAATTACTATGCGGAAAGCAGAAGAATCAAACTCTGCAACAACATAAGATTAAACTACTAAACCTCTCATGTGCAGGGGCCCTCCACAACATAATGGTTCCAAATTCACTTGTAAATAATTATGCATAAATTATTTTGAACACGCCTTCTCCATGAATTGATAAAAACAAAATTTTAGTGTGTAACAATATTACAATAAAAAATCAATCTTATCCCCGGTTTATACAACCCGATATTTATAATAGAGTCGAATTGACTGTTTGAGGTGATCTCACCTAAAAGGACTAATTAAACTAGGAATAGAACTCTAAACATAAATGAAATTTTCATAGCTTTCACGATTTGCTACATGGAGAGTAAATCGTGAAGCTTTCAACTTCTCGCTTGCTTGTCTCGTCCCTCTGCTTTGACTGACCCTTTGACCGTGATTTTAGGCGTTATCCTTCACGATCTTGGATAGGTAAGTAGGATAAAATACATGAGTGGATCATTTCCAAACTACCCATGTACTTCACTCTATTCCTTCTTTGGAACCTGCTAAACAATGTTGATAGCTGTAGAAACAGAGATTAGCTACAAAATTGCATTAATTCAGTAGCTAAATACAAATTTTATTCAAAGAATAAGAAACATTAAAATATAAAAGAGAGATCATTTAAATACCTTTCTAGACTGAAAATGTGCAAACCAACACTGATTGAGCTTATGGATTTTGTCAAAAAGGAAGGAAAAGTAGTGAAATGGATGTAAAAAATAGAGACAGTTTCGAGGCTCAACAATTTGTATAGAAGAGGAACTTCTTTAAATAACTTATCAGACCATTGTGTGAACTCCTTAACACTCTCATTTTCATTTTTCCTAGCTCCCTAGAACTTAGCCAAGAGTTAAATGACTTCCTTAATAGTAGCCCATATCTTGTTGAATGCTTCATGGAACTGGTCCTAATTCTTAATTATTCCTTTAAGAAAATCTGCATACTAGTTCTTGGCACTTCCTTCTAAGGGAAACAAAAACAACATCATGGTGGACCATTGGTATCCTCTTATTCTATTAGTCTTCCACCTACATCCTAATAGAATTCATGAATGTGTTTTTTAGCCACGATGACATCACTCACATTGAATTTGGGAAACCATTCCTTATATTTATCAAGAAACTTATGTTGGGCATCAAGAAACCCACTCAAATCCAAGGGTTTGAATGTATCACTAAGCCATGGCCTAACCATTGTATTTGAGGTGTAGGAACTACCAAAGAGGTTCATGTTTATGGCAGAAAGGGAAATTAGAAGATGTAGAAGCCTTAAAATTATATCATCTCTTTCTTGGAGCCATGGATTTGTTAGATTAACTAACAGGTAAATGGGAATGGATTCATATTTTGGAGTTTCCAGATGAGAATCTATATTGTAAGCTTTAGGATTCTCATCAAAATTTTGTTGAATCTTAGACTTTGGATTACGAGGAGCTTGATTCAACTCCTCTCCGAAAAGGATACCTGTTTCTGCAAAAGTTAGCAGGCATGGTGCGAAGCCTCATTTGGTGAGGGGCACATACCTTATGAAAACAATGAGAAATGGTTTCCACCGCCACCTCAACAACCTTCCTCAACTCTTCATTTTGATTTAAGCCATAAGGGAGGCTTCAATAAATCAACTATAATGATATTGTAATCCTATGGCTTAAGGTGATAAGTTTTTGAAGGTCTAAAGATGAATAAAGATATTTGTAAGGCCAAAGATGACCCATGTTTTCAAGCACTCTAAGGTAAGACCAATTAATGGGTTGCTATAAGTTAGAACTTGAATGATGTTCAATAATAGTGCATTCAATGACATGTAGCATCCAAAAAAAATCCCTTTGAATGATCTTCAACAAGAGTGGAGAAAGGGATTCAAATAAATAATAAGGCTACTCTAGGGTAAATAGTTTTTGGGCTGTTAGATATGCATAAACAAAAAAAAATAAAAGGTTACATAAACCCTTCTACTATCTAATGGTGTTAGATTTTTATTGTGTATGATTTAAAAGATTTTCCTCCAATTATAAGTCACCCTTATGCAATAAAACAACAAGTTTAAGCACAAATTAGCTCCTAAACGCTTGCAAATGACCTAATTGTCTAGGAGAGAGAAAATATAAAGGATTTTTATTAAATTTTAAGGTGGATTAACATATTTTTGGACCAAAACCTTATCCTACAAGGCATAGTGGTGTATTTTTGGCACAAAATTCCAAATAAGGATAATTGAGTAAGGGGGGATGCTCTTGGGAATTCACTTCTAAAACCATAATTATTGTTCTTGTAGGGGGAGAAACTAATGATAACGTTTGAAAATATTGATTTTTCTTATAGGCCTTGAAGAAGACAACTTTGCATGCAATTATGAAGTAAAATTTCAACAATGATAAGCATTTATTCGTGGAACAAGTGAACCCTACTTTAAAAATTAAAGCATGAAAAATATCAATGATAGACAATAAGCTATACTAATATTTCACAAAAGCACTTCTTTCAATGCCAAAACAATGTCTCCAAGTAAAAATCACTTCCAATAGCAAGTCTCATCCATAAAATTCACATTTTTCCCAATGTACTGAAAAAGTGTCAAGTAGCACTCTCTCAGAGAGGCTTAATTTCATCTGTGATAATGAAAATATAGAATGGGGGGATGCTCTATTTTCATGATCCTTCTCCCAATAATTTTAAAATAAATCAACTAAAGGGTCCCTATTGACAAGTTTACTTTAGGAAAAAGGTTACAAGCCAACCTCATAGCTCAAAACATAAAAAAAGTGCCATAAAATCCCACACGTGTGGGATTAAATGCTCCTAAAGTGTGATGTCATCCTCTAAATGAGATTAATAAGCCACCAAAAGTTGTGATAAAGGCTAATTAGTGCTCCATACTCTAAGATGCATCTCAAGGATCATGTTCAAACTATCCAAAGTTACTCCATGTCAACATGTCATGTCTAAGGTGCCCTACATCAACGTGGACACTCAATAACTCAAGTGTTGGGTTCCATGGTGATGTACAAGCCGTCCCTTGTCATCTAAAGGATGAACATCATCATCTAGGCTCTAGGATAAGTGATTACCATCACACAGTGTTCAGGCCAGCCCAAGGTCATTCTGAGTCCACTAGGCATATCACCAATGTTACCAACGCCAAGCTTCACGGGGTTAGTGTTTTAGCATATGGGGGTCCCATAGGTTGTCAGGTATCATGTGTGGTCATCAAATATTCCAACTCTCTATATACTCAATGCTTCATCTTCCAGGTAAATCTCTCTCTCTCTCTATCTATCTACAATGGATAGTACAACCTCTATTGCTCTGCTAAGAAGGTGGGGAAATCACCTCAAGAAGGCATTATCTTTTGTGATGAAAACCACCTGAAAAAACCATCTCAAGATCAAGTGAAAATAAAAAATCATTAATGTTGGAGCAAGGTCCCTTAGGACCGCATTTTTGGAGTAAATAATAGTATTTTTTGTAGTTTTGAGTCGTGCGCGCTAAGAAATGCATAGTCAACGGGCTTTGGGGCAGGTCAAAGTCCCTTCATGAGTTGTAATGGGCTAAAGGGTAAATCTAGGAGTCTCAAACCACATTTTTTAGACCTTAGGATGAGCGCAGGATAAGGTATAAGTAGAAGTCTAGATCGAGTCAGATAAGACAATTTTTGATAACAATGTGATATATGTTTGATGAATGATTGAGCTCTGAAGCATATTTGTGTAAGTGTATGTGTTTGAAAGGTTCCTGCTCGCTTTGTGCGCATAGACCTTAGTCTAGTTGTGTGTGGACATTGCTGGCTATGTGTGCGGTTAGACCTGAAGGATTGTAAGGGTTTTTGTGAACTGTTGATGAATAAATAACTGTTTGGGTAACTCTGAGTACTAAATGCATCTATAATCTGTTTCCGCATATGACTTATGTTCATGCTTATGAGTTATATTATCTATGATTGAATCGGTTGCATACCTATTTTACTGTTGACTTGAATGCTAATTGCATAGATATAGTTCTGTAAGGGATGAATTCACATTGTTAGAACTGTTAAAGGAATTGCGGTTCTTTTGTCTCCGTGAGTGCACAAGATTAAATAATGATAATTAACCTAGGGTTTCTGGTGCGCCAGTCAGTCTGTGTGTTAAAGAAGATTTGAAGGTGCCCAATTCATTTAACTCTCTCTCAGGGTGTGGAAAACTGGTTCTGGCACCCCCCCATACTGCTTTGGGTGAGACTTTGGCTTGCGCAAGCAGGTTATTGCCAAAAGGGCCAATAGTAATAAGGTTTTGTTGGTTATGTGCTAACTCTGAACCCGGGTCAAGACCCCTCAAGCCAAAAATTAAGTAACTAAAACCATTTATGCATCACAGTAGACCATACTTAATGGTAGGGGCACAACCAATACTTGACACAAAGATAATTCAAATATTTAACTAGACCAAGTCTCATATAAGTGTTTCCTATATTATATTAGGGATGGATAGATAGATAAACCTATTAGGTGTTTATAACCCCTAGGGGGAAGTGATAGGTACCAAATTAACCCTTCAATCCACATGTGCAAGTGAATATGGTGGAAATGGAGTGGGCATGATGTCTTGAAAGCTACCATAGCCAAGTGACTAGCTAATGGTGGTCCAACATCCCAAGTTTATAGTTGTAAGATGGGATCAATTATGGAGACACAGGTTACCCCTTTCCTTGGATTTTTTTCCCACCCTTCTAGTGCACCTTTTAATTATTTATGATAATTCTTTGATTTGAGTACATATCTTAGGGGTCCAAGCTTGGATTTGAGGGATTTAACATTTATTAACCCTTAATGATGAGTTGGTTTATCGTTAATTAGGATTGGAACAATAGAAGGGTTCCTTTTTGTGGATGGAGTATCAAGTGCTTTAGGAAATAAGTGATGGCTAAGGAGGGGGATAGATCTCATTGTAGATGTTGTCACAAAATCTAGCAACCCTTGTGACGAGAATCACAAGGCGAGGGATAGACCCTATGGCAACAATGAGGAATGATTACCACTGTCACTCAAAAATATTCCTCATGTTTTTTAGTGTAATTTACCAGAAAGGGATGCTTTCCTGTATTCACATATAAGGGCATTCTAATTATAGGTCTCAAGGTGATATGAATAGCCTAGGGAAAGATACCGTAATGCTGAAATAGACTCAAATATTATTTGTGAAGGAATAATTATTCTAAATATAGACTAGTTAAACACTACTAAAATCTAGGTTTTGTTGATAGGAAATGATAAAGGAGGATCTATACATGTAGAAGTCAAGGAAGGATTCCTCAATGATTAAATTCAAAAAAGGAATAGGGGGAACCCTAAGATAGGGCTTCAAGTTGAAACTTGGTGAATGACTAGGGTTTTGATGACATAAAGGAGCTTGGAAAATATTACATTATCCATAATTAGTGAGGTTTCACCATAATCAATGCTAGATTTCCTCATTAAAAAAAGGTTTATGAAGGAAAACCTTGGGATTTCATCCATAAGCATGCACCCAAACTCAACTCTATGATAGATTGGCCCTAGAAAATTCGTAGCAACTTGCCTTAAAAATTATAGGAGATGTAATAAAAGAAAAGTATTTAGGTTTTAATAGTTTTTTATCAACACAACCCTAGCTAGTGCCTACTCCTACTTGGGCTAATGGAGTTTTCAGAAAAAAATTAAAGGAAAATGAAAATTGAATGGAGTAAGGTGGGGAAAGTAATTTTCCTTTTGTAAAACCATAGGTATATTTTTTGTGAGGGGAGAAATTAAATATAGAATATGCACCCTAGGAGTTCTTCTATAGGTTTAAAGGAAGAATAATTTTAATATATAATATTTCACCAAGATTTCCAATAAACAATATACATTTAGTCATGGAACATTTAGAAACCTTAGCATAAATTCATTCACATGGAAAATATAGAAAAACAAATAATAAAATATAAATTCCACCAAGAAAGCCTTCTTTCAATACCAAAAAGGCATATCCAATGAAAAAATCAATCTCCAATATAAATATTCTCCACAAAAATAACATTTTTCCAAATAGTGAAATAGACAACGGCAATTCACATTCTCTCTAAAAAGGTCAAATTCACACGTATGATGATGAAAATAAGTGGAGGGATCCTCTATTTATATGAGGTTTTCCCTTCACTTTTACAAAATAATAGGCCTAAAATCCCTACATTTTTTTTAACAAGGCAAGAGGTTAAGGGCCGACCTCATAGTTCAAAATGATAAAATAATGCCATAAATTCCCACAAGTTTGGGTCGATATCCTCTAAAATAATGATGCCATATCCTTTTTGAGAACTGAATGTCACAAAAAGGTGTGGGAAGGGCTAAGAAGATGCTTCATCATCATAATAAACTCTAAAACTCGAGGGGAAGCCTCAAGAAATGCCATAAAGTGCCCTTGATGTCCAAAATCCATGCTCTGGGTGCCCTACGTCAACCTCTCAATGGATAGATGGGTGATGTGGCATTATCTCTCTCTATTATTGGGACTCCATGAACGAGTACAAGTCTTTCATCATCATCTGGGTGATTACCATCATTGTATATACCTAGGAACAAGTGATTCCCATCAAATAGTGTAAAGGCTATCCCGGGGGATTCCTAGGCCTGATGGGTACAATATCAAATAAATTCAACACTAAGCAAGAGGAACTCAGCATTTCAGAATTTATGGGTACTCTAGGGTTCAAAGCATCATATGGAATCATCAAAGTGCCCAATGATCTATTTTAGAGGGGCAATGTTGCATCTGCAAGGTCACCACTACTCTCCGAAAGGTACAAAATGACATGGGCATGCTATACAATGAAGTAATGCAAGGTTCCCCCAAAGATATTTGCTACTATGTGAATAATGAATTTAAAAATCCATCTCAATATCAAGTGAGAGTCACCAATCATTAGGGAAAATGACCATATATGAATCATAATGGACCATACTTAATTGTTAAGGGCATAATAATACTTCAAACTGAGATCACCTTCAAATATATAAATAGACACAGTCCTGTAAAAGTGTTCCCTACTTTTGTTAGAGTTGGCTATATGGTCAACCCTATTTGGTGTTTTTAGCCCATAAGGGAAAGTGATAGGTCTTATGTCAACCCTTCAATCCATATGTGCTTGTGATAATAGTGGCAATGGAGGGGAATGACTCTAGGGCAAGGTTCCATGGCCATGGAACTAGCTAATGGAGGTTCATCATCCTCAGTGTATAGATGTAAGGAGGGAGTAATCGTGGATGCATGAGTGACATATTTCCTCGTCCCACTTTTTCCACCCCTTGGGTATGCCTTTTAATGCTTTTTTTTATAACAATTTGAATGGGGGCATAACTTAGGAGCCCAAGCTTTCTTTTAATGATTTAGCATTTATTTACCCCTTAATGATGAGTTATTTTCTATCTCATCAGGTTTGGTAAATGCAAGAGTTTTTTATTATTATGTGATGGATCATCAAGTGCTTAAGGAAATAGGTGATGGATAATGAGGGGGGTATAGATAATGCTAGGCTTCTTCCCACATGATAATTATTGTACCGACCATATTTTGCATTTTATCATTTATTTTTGTTTATTTGTGGCCATTTTATGATTTTAACATTATTTTAGTTGCATCAATCCTCCAGGAAAAATTTTTGGGCCTAGTATTAAGGATGAGGATAAGAGTGTTAATCCAAATAAACCAATGGCCTCTTCCAATTCCATTAGCCCTCTCATAAAATTCCAATTCCATCAGCTCTCTTATAAAATTCCAATTCCATCATCTTTTCTACCTTGGGAGTTTGATGCAGGTGCATAGATGGAGCACAAAATTCGATGAATATTGGACCAAAATCTTGCTAATGTGACGGGATGGTAACATTATGATGGTGGGAGAAATTTAATGTTTTTGTAAGACATTATTTTAGTCACAACAATCCTCTAGGGAAAAGTTTTGGGCCCAGCGTTAAGGATGAGGATAAGAGTGTTAATCGCAATGAACCAACGACATCTTCCAATTCCATCAGCCCTCTCATAGAATTCCAATTCCATCATATTTTATACCTTAATATTCTAATGCAGCTGCATAGATGGAGCACAAAATTCGATGAATATTAGACCAAAATATTTCCAATGTGATGGGTTGATCACATGATGATGCTGGGAGAAATTTAGTGTTTTTGTAAGACATTGTAAATATTTACATTAGGAAGTGAGTTTTGTTTTTAGGATAAATTGGAGGAATTATTTCATAATGTAAATATAGTTTTAGTTTCCCTTATTTTGAGGAGAAGGGGAAACAATCCTTCTTGTGACTCTTGGTTGTCCCATGTTAGCTTTCTTTTTACATAAAAGTATGTTTAAGAAGGGTGTGGAGTAGTGGAGAAGAAGAGAGGATGAGCTCCAGAACGAGGAGAAGAGACAAAGGTCGAAAGAGACCCGAGACACATTGTATATCTCTCCATTTTAACGCACAATTGAATTTGATTAATGAGCAAGTTATTTATACGCCTCCATGTTTATTAACTTCTCTGTATATCTATTGTTATTGAAGTTGTTTTTCTTCACTTGTTGAATCGATTTATGTTATGTGTTGAGAAGAGTAGTGACTGTAGATGCTATGTATTGATGTTATACTTTTATTGAGCCTTATATTGTCATGGATAACTGAGTACCTACTATTGAATATGCAACAACCAACAAATTTGAAAGCAGAGGAGAAATTCTATAGAAGAGGTTCTACTATAGAGAACCTAGAGAAGAGAAGATACCAGGAGGATGAATTGGTATGGGTGACAAGTAGCAAACTTGTTACATAGAAAAGAAGGGCTTGTTGAACCTAAATAGTAGACAAAGAGAGTTCTCAGAGGAAGAAGGGGAGATGGAATTCATTGAAAAGGAAAATGAGACAAAATATTTATGTCAAATTGTGAAGAAGCCATAGGGAAAAAAAGTTTAATTTCTGTTTTAAAACACCAGGGAAATCAAGCACAAATGAAGAGGTAGAGTTTTTGAAGGAATGGATGGCAGAAGACCCATGTGATGGATATTGCAAAGAGGTTGTAAATACAATTGAAGAAGGTTTTTCTGAATTATATGAGGAGATGTAATTCTTGGTTGGGAGGATAATGGACCAAGGATTGCATTTTCAGAATGAAAAATTAGAATTGGAAAAGAAGAATATTGTTTTGGATAATAATGAAGATAAAAATATGAGCTACAACAAACAAGTTGTGAAGGAAAGGAATAACCTAGAATTAAATTAATAATGTTTAAATTTTGCGACATGAGTAGGTACGCAACAACTTGAAGACAACAAATTTCAGCCAAGGATTGACTTATAATTGACAGAAGGAAAGCGGGAAGGTATAGTTGGTTGTATGAAGAGACAACCTATGATACTAAGGAAATTATTTGAGCAATGCATTGGGAAGTTTGAACAATTCAACAACAAGTAAAGGTATAAATTTGCAACAAAAGTCGTAGAAGAAGGTACAAGTTGATTACAGATATGGTAAGATTTTTAAGTTTCACTGTGTAGGTGGCAGTAGAGGAAGGTGAGGATATTTGCGATAGCCTAGAGTATGAATCAGTGAAGGGTTCCAAAGAATAGAACTAGGAATATTCCAAAACCCAAAGTCAGGAGAAATTTTGGTGAGGTATCATGTAGCAAGGTGGAGATTTGTTATTGCAAAGGCGTGATGCAGCTCACGAGTTGTAGTTGTTACGAGAAGATTAGATGCATATTACCATGAGGTCATAATTTTTTGTACCTTAGGATTCTGATACAGGTGCATAGATGGCTCACAAAATTCGATGAAGACTGGACCAAAATCTTGTCAATGTGATGGGATGGTCACATGATGATGTTGGGATAGATTTAATCTTTTTGTAAGACATTGTGAATATTTACATTACAAAGTGAGTTTTGTTTTTAGGATAAATTGGAGGAATTATTTACTAATGTAAATATTGTTTTGATTTCCCTTATTTTATGGAGAAGGGGAAACGATCCATCTTGTGACTCTTGGTTGTCCCACAAGTAGCTTTATTTTTAAAGAAAAGAATGTTTGAGAAGAAGGGTGTGGAGCAGTGGAGAAGAAGAGAGGGGGTGATCCAAAACCAAGAGAATATACAAAGATTGAAAGAGGATTGGGCTGCATTGTATATTTGGCCAATTTAATGCATATTTGAATTTGATTAATGAGCAGGTTGTTTATATTCCTTTGTGTTTGTTAACTTCTTTGCCTATCTATTGTTAATGAAGTTTTTTTGTTTGCACTTGTTGAGTCAATTTATGTTATGTGTTGAGAAGCGTAGTGGCTGTAGATGCTATGTATTGATGGTATACTATTATTGAGCCTTATATTCTCATGTATAGTTGAGTACCTGATATTGATATGCTGCTGGTGCTAACATGTTGAATGCATAGTTCATATTTAAAGAGAACATGAGTGGTGAAGCCATAAATCATCGTGGTTTCCCTAAATCATTGTGGCTTGTTCATACATTTGTGTATTCTTGTTGAAATGGTTCCAATACCATGTCAAGAAGTACGTGATTTGTTCCGATAGGTGAATGTGTGAAATTTACAATCATTTGAATATTGTCCCTATGAAACATAACACTCTATTTTGGAAACACTATCAAAATTGCCTCTTTGACTGATTTTTGAATGAAAAAGTTGCATGGGGTCATTTCCTAATTATACTTTGGGATTCTTGTTGTAAATTTCATAGAAGAATGCGTGGTTTCTCCCTAGAATAGTGGCTATGTTATTATTGATGTGTTGTTACAACTGAAAACCAGAGGACCCTGTTTTGGAATGCTATGAAAATCCTTTAGATTTGTCCCTGTCCGGTAAATTTGAGTTAGTCTTAGAAATATGGTGAAGAAAGGTGTATGAAATCACTCATTGTGTTTAGGAGCATGTTAAGGATGCATATAATTTATTAGGAACCAATCTGAGTCATTTCAACTTCCTTGAATTTGAAATATAGTTTTTTTTTTGGAGCAAGCCTACAATATTTTTACTCTACGAAATTATTTCGTAGTGTCTAGAACAAAAAATTTTTAGGGCTGCATGTTGAGTTTTTAAATGCCCGTGTACTTTCCCATTGCACCAATTATTGAGTTGAATCCTATGTAATTGAATGAGGTTAGGGAAAATATTGGAAATTGAGAGAAATATCTCTCATGTCCTTTATCTAAGTAAGTCCAAGTTATTGAGCTGACTGCATATGAAAAAAGATTCATGGAACATTGTTGAATTAAATACTAAATACATAGATGTGGGTGTTTGTGGAGTATCCTGGGTTATTGGAAGCCATGGTAATCCAGTCTGTCATCAAGCATGAAACTTATACATGTCTTGCAATTGTTTGTTTCACCCAACATATAGTATATCTATGACTTGTATCCACCTAATTCACATGCCATCATTCCTATCTCCATGATATTCTAAATTCCTATAAAAAGAGGACAAGTTGGGGGGAATAGGGGGACAAACTAAGGAAATAATAGTGGACTACTTAGGGAAACCTCTTTGCTTACTATGGTGAGTTTGAATACTAGTTTATAAACCAAGGAGGAGAAAAGATGATGGAATTGGAAGGGACTGTATACATCCGAAGGTATAACTTTTGTATGTTACCATTTCCATTAATATATAGTTATTGTGGTTCCTTCCCCACATACTATTGCTGCATTTTGTTAGATCTAGATCAATTTGAGAGATTTAGATTATCTAACCTTGTATGTTTGGAAGAGATATTGGGGTTATTGTTTGTGTGCCAGTTGCGGGTGTGCTATGATCGGTATACGGTTGCGAGTGTGCTATGATCGGTAGGCTGAGCCGCTTCACGACCTATGCTGAAAAGAGGTTCTTTTGGATTCTGCTATCGAGAAGGAATTGCAGTGGAGAACCCTTCACCCACATTTGCGAATGGAAGAGGTGCTCCCCCTCCTCTGGATCCTCGGGATCCTCCCTCTGGATCTTGGTGGTGGCAATAATGGCACTGGGATCCGCATCAATGATTTGCTTCCATTTTTCATTGCCTTTGTTTGGTTTTGACTCATGATAAAAAAATGCATCTGATTCGGGTGCCTTTATTTCGGCCACCAATGACTGTTTGGCCCGACACTCGTTTGTGCTATGACTGGGGCTGTTATGAAATTCACACCACTTCCCCGTGTCCTTCTTTGGATTTGTGGTGTTTTTCTGAGTCACACCGCTTTGGCCTTGCCCCTTGTTCTTCGGTTTGGGGGCACCTTTCCCTGGCTTCGGATTCGCAGATCCAAAGTCTCGCTTTTTCTGCTTAAATTTATGCTCGATCTTGGTGGCATAGCGATATATTGTGCCAAGTGATGTAATGTCGAGGAACTCCATTTCCTCTTGAATGTGTTTCTGCAGACAACTGTGGTACTTGAGCACAAAATGTCTCTCTAAATCTTTAATACCCAGCTTTATGCGTAGGGTATGGAATAAATTCGTCAGTTCGTGCACATCTTGATCCCTTTGCTGCCGCAATTCAGTCCATTGGATGTATTTGTCTTCATAGCTCCCCACGGGGTAATATTGTTCCTTGATGCCATCTTGAAGGGGAACAGAGAGGGTTCCCCTTCGTCCTCTTTCTCACAGTAGGTTTCCCACTAGTATTTGACATGGGGGGTGGCTTTGAGGAGTGAAAAAATAATCTTTTCTCGGTCGAAGAAATCGTGGACTGTTGGTATTATTTTATGGCTATCTTTTTCTCCTAAAATTTCATCATTTATCTACCATTTTCTTCCATAAATCCCTTATAGTTTATTGAAATTGATTAATATAGCATTATAATTGTTATTTTTACATTAAATTTAGTTTATGGAATTTGTGTGTTAAAAATTGAAATTTTCAAGAAAATTCCAGGATGTGATAACTTCCTGTAAATAGTTTATGTTCTGACACGTGGCATAGCAGGTAGATCAAAATGAAGGACAATGACGTGATTTGGAATGTACACACATGATGAAAAATCTATCTAGCATCAGATTTGAAGTTCCTAAATAGCCGGTCAACGCTGGTCAAACCCAGCCAATCTAGCAGAAAAATCTGAAGTCATAATGAATGAGCTTGATATTTTGCCTATGGTTAGGAATTCCAAACTAATTCAATCTGTTTTGGAGATCATTTAGGATTATAAGGAACGAAAATAGCCTCTTTTTATTTTAATTTTTGATAAATAAGTGAATGGAAGCATGTAATAGACTAATGATGCTAGTGATATCATTGAATCTAAGAGAAGACTTGAGACTGTGTATGTGCTTCAAAACTCTGTTTTAATGTAACTCATTCCCATATATTAATGAGAGATAGAATTTCATCATTTATGGTGTTTTTAAGTTAGTGTTCTCATCATTTGAAGTTTCCCAGGTGTGCCTTCAAAGCGTGGAAGGGCCCCCATGTGAAGTCGGTACACTTTTCTTTACATTTATATTAGATTTAGTATTCAGATCTGATTAATATTTTATTTCATTTTCATACTTCTGAGTTCATTGATTTTGATTAGGAGTGCTTGTGATTTTATTCATCATTTTTATTTCATGATTCATAGTTATAATTGAAGAATTCAATTACAAAATTAATGAACAGTCCTTGCAAGAGGTTTAATTGAGTATTGAATTCCAAATCATTTCTGTGATCTCTGTTTTAATGAATTTGATTTTTAGTATGCTTTAGTGTGTTACTTTGAAAGAGTTTTTGTGAACTATAACCTTGTAAAAGGATTGAAAACTCAGACAATTAGTAGCACTCTGTTTTTAGAACAATAGATCAGATTTAATTACATAAGTGTTTAAAGTGTGTGAGGAACCACATCCCAATCTCTTATAAAAGAGTGCTGGAGCCTACCACAATAAAAATTTACTTAGGCAAATAGATTCTTTTAGGTCTATAAATATTAGACACGTGCCTCTAAGATTACCTACCTTGGTTGACAATAAATTAAGCCTAATCTAGAGCCCTAGATTGGTCTATACATTTTGGCGCCGTTGCCGGGGATGCGCAACTAGAGGATTTTTAAAACAAAAACAAACAAAAACAATTAAACAAAAAAACAAAAACAAAGATTTAGTTTTAATTCAACATTTTAGAAGTCATGGTTACTTATGTCTAGACCTAGAGATGATAAAGGTAGATTGATAAAAACCCCCCATCCAAGAACTAATCCACCACTAGGAGCAAACCCTTTAGAGAGAATTGAACACACAACTCCAGCTGGGAAAGTCACTGTACAAGAATTAGAGGACAAACAAAAATTAGGGCAGAGACTCACACTCATTGAAAGACAAATTTTATTGGCATACGAAGCAAAGAAGAAACATCTCCCTGAATCCTCTATAACAAGAGAGAGTAGCAAAACAACCCAACAACCTCTCCTTGAACCTACTGATTTTGAAAAATCTCAAGAAGGAGAAAAATCACCAGAAAAACCTTTCTTTGAAACAAGTGACATTGAACAAGACATTAAATCAACAGAAGAACCTATCAAAATTACTGAGGAAGGAGGAGGATCAACAAGAGGACCCACTCCTGAAAAACTTAGAGAATATGAGAGACAACAAGAGGAAAGAAGAAGACAAAGAGAAGCTAAACAGAAACAAAGGCAAGATTAAGATCGAAATCCACCAAGGGAAGAGGAAGAGTCAACCTTTAAATTTCCTATTCAAGAACCAGGAGAAAACAATGACGAGGAAATAAAAATGAAAAACATACCTCCATCTGTGCTACCAAAATTTTATGGTAGGCTTCAGAAGACCCAGATTCATTCTTGTTTGAATTTGACATAGTATGCCGAACATATGGTTACACAGATGATGCCCATAGGCTTATAATCTTTCCAACAACACTAAAAACATCAGCACTTAGGTGGTTCATGGGACTTGGTGAACATGCAATAACTGATTGGGATGGCATGAGAAAAATATTCTTAAAGAAATACCAACCTTATTGTAGATCAAGATATTCTAAAGATGATATCTTTAGAATGAATCAACAAGAGGATGAGAGCTTAGAGGAATATTTGGAACGATTTGTTTACAATCTACAAAAATCAAACATAGAACCATGTCTCTTGATCTGATCCCAACAATATTTTTGAAGGGAATCCGAGAGGAATACTTAGATGATCTTAATTTGATGGGAAAAGGTGATATTTCTACCTTACCTTTTGATGAGTTTGCTGATTTATGTGAAAAGTATTCTAGGAGCAAAGCTAGGAACAGAAAAAGAACCATATCATCCAAAGCCACTAAATCTGCTTCAGCTAGTGTCACAAGGGCTGAAATAGGAAACTTATTAGAAGAATTCAAAACAAACCTATTAAGTACCTTAGGAAACCAAATTGACACTTTGAAAGCAAAAAAAAGACAGGAAGAGGAAGATCAATTAATGACTGTCTTTTGCCCAAAATGCCAGAAGAAACATGATTTGAAAGACTGCCCTTTAGAAAATGTTCAAAATGTTCAAGTTTGTGCCTTTTGCACTGAAAATCATGATATATTTCATTGCTTTAAAATCAAGATTTTGCATAATTGTAATTTGGAAGCCAACGCAGATATGGAGAATTTGTATTTCATGGGCGCTAAGAGACCATGGAAACCAAGACCTCCACCTCTAGGTATGTTTCCAAACCAAAATTTGCAATTTCCTGCATAAGATCAGTTGTATGTTCAGAATTCTTGGAATGTTCTCATGCCGTGGCAACACCAAACTTACCCACAGCAACAATGGAGACCATTTCAGCAATACCCTCAACCATACCAACCATATCCTTAACCATACCAACAATATCCTCAGCCATATCAGTAGTATCCTCAAACATATCAGCAATATCCTCAGCAGCAAGTTGTCCATCAACCTCAAAACACTCAACAAATATTTCCTGCTCCTCCACCAATAAATCCATCTCAATTACAACTTCCATATAACCAACCTCCTAGACCTACTCAGATACCTGCTCAACTTGTACCTAATCCAAATAATAGAGCAGATAGACCAGCTTATGTAGAAATTAGCTGAATAAATCACTTATTCAATGGAGATTAACCCGATTACACATCAATTTCGAATTGCATGCATAACACATAATCTCTTCTACAATTAATTGTCACATGCGGAAATAACAGAAGCAATCTCACATCAAATCAATCACACATTAACTCAGTATGTATGGGGAAAGCCTATAGCTGAAAACCCCGAAGCTATTTTGTATATTATAATGGAGAAATCATGTAACCAACAAAGTACAATACTCCTCACAAGTACTCAGTACTTTCTCATAAAGTCACACACAATCTAACTCAGTTTTGAACAAGTCTCGGGTTCAAAACTCACTGCTGACTGCCTTGCCTCTATTGCGAAATCATGGCCTGTATATGAAGAGATCCAAGGTTCTAATCCCCTTGGCTTGACTGCGCAATTGTCATGGACAATTCCTCCAAGTGTAATGCAAATCCCATGCAAAACTAATCCTCCAACTGATAGCTTTACTCACCCTTTCATCTACCTCTTCCACTGGTCTCCACTGAACTGATCATGCACTGTAGTGAAATGAAGCGTTCTTGAGTTGACTAATGAGTTAATATTTAGTGAATTAAATATTATTTAATTCACTCCACTCATATCTAGTTGATTAGTTAGTTAACTAATCCCAACTAGTTCAACTAAAACAAACAGAACACAACTCCACTATCTGTCCCGTTAACTCCTCCAAAACTTCTGCCACTGAAGTCTAACTGAAGCCAACCATGCAAGATGCCATCAAACCCTAGGAACCACGTGATTCCTTGTGTCAGTTGCATGAGCCACCTCCATGACTCAAACTGAAGTGCGCCAAGAGAGTAAACTGCTGTTTATAGTCAAAATATTATTAAGGGTAAATAATATTTGACTTCCATATTTTTAGGAGATCAGTCTAAAAATAGCCTGGGTCCTAAAAAATAGGGTCTCATCTATTTTTACCGAAATGTCGCATACTTCAAGAATCTCCAAGTAGAATTCCCAAATTATGCTCCATATGTCTAAAAATAGACATAGTCTAAAAATAGACTTTGCGCCAGAATTTGCCTGCGGGCCCACTTAGTGAAGGCGACTTCATTCCACTAAGCTCCATCATCTTGCTGCATTCTCAACACTCCCTCTCAGCAAGATATGGATTATCTGCAATCCCTATCCTGCCTCTGTGGAATTCGAACTTGCTCTTGGTGAGCGCCTTCGTCAGGATGTCGGCATCCTGATCCTCCGTGGGAACATATGAAAGCATCATGATCCTCCGCTGAACACAATCTCTGATATGATGGTACCTGATGTCGATATGTTTTGACCTATCATGAAATACTGGATTAGCCGAGAGCTTGATGCAGCTCTGGTTATCACAGTAGATCACTGTAGGCTCCAAATGCAACCTGAACAAACCTGCGAGGATCTTCCTCATCCAAATAGCCTCACATGCAACCAAGCTTGCTGCCATGTACTCGGCCTCTGCTGAACTGAGTGCCACGGATCTCTGCTTCCTGCTGTACCAGGAAACTGCTGTCGACCCAATGCTGAAAACTCCTCCAGAAGTGCTCTTCCGGTCTGTTGGGCTCCCTGCCCAATCTGCATCAGTGAAACCAAAAAGCTTCACTCCATCCTCCTGTCTGTACCATAGACCATATCCCGATGTGCCTCTGATATAGCGCAATACATGCTTGCCCGCCTTCCAAAAGAGCTTGGTAGGCTTAACCATAGCTTGCGAAAGCTGTTTAACTGCATAGCATATATCGGGTCGTGTATTGACCAGATACATAAGCGACCCCACCAACTGTCGATAGACAGTGGCATCCACTACCTCCGCTGAAGTAGCATCCTCCTTCCTCCAACCACCAGGAAGAGGAGTGTCAACAGGCTTGCAGCCTCGCATGTTGAACCTCTCCAGAATCTCCCGGGCATACTTGCCCTGAGAAACAAACAGTCCTCCGCTGCACTGCCAAATCTCCAATCCCAGAAAATAATGAAGGATGCCCAAGTCCTTCATCTCAAACTCTCGTGCAAGATCCTCCTTGCATGAAAGTATCAACTGCTCATCGCCAGTCAAAATCAGATCATCTACATACAGTACGATGATCAACAGCTTCCCCTCCACCACAATCTGGTACAGGTTTGGATCCGCCTCACTCTTGGAGAATCCAAGCCCGGTGAAGTAGCTGTTTATCCGAGTGTACCAAGCACGAGGTGCTTGCTTCAGCCCATACAGTGCTCTCTTGAGTCGGCACACATGCGACTCACTGCTGAAGATCTCAAAACCTTCAGTCTGCTCTATGTACACCTCTTCCTCAATAACTCCATTGAGGAACGCAGTCTTCACATCCATCTGATGAATGTGCCACCCCATCTGCGCTGAGAGAGAAAGGATCATCCGTATGGAAGAGTACCTTGCGACAGGTGCAAAAGTATCCTCATAGTCAATCCCCTCGATCTGTGAGAAGCCACAGGCGACAAATCTCGCCTTGTACTTCTCCACACTCCCGTCAGCCGCCTGCTTCACCTTGTAGATCCATCGCGAACCTACAACTGATTTCCCAACCGGTCTTGGGACAATCTCCCATGCACTGTTCCCGATGATCGAATCATATTCTTCGATCATGGCATCAACCCATGCGGGTTCCTCCACAGCTTCCTCAAAAGAGGATGGCTCTGTCACAACACATTGACTCATAAGAGCCATGCATCCAGTGTACCGATCCGGTGACTGTCTCTGTCTGCGCTGTGCTGTAGGTGGTCCTACAACCTTCTCTGCATCCCGAGCCAGTCGCTCAGCTTCTGTAGTGCGCATGCGCCCTCTGATGGTTGGCGCTGCCTGGGTGGTTTCTTCCACCTCCTGAACCTCCTCTTGTGGCCGATCCACATCCGGAAGCTCCTCCTTAGGAACTAACAGCTCCTCATCTGCATGCAAGTGTAGCTCCCTCTCAAGCGAACACTGCATGGCTTTCTCCTCCTGGAATTTTATATCCCGTCGCACAACAGTCTTGCGACTGTCTCGCACATACACTCGATAGTTATGAGGTGTATCAGTGTACCCCACAAATATTCCAACTTCAGCAGTTGGATCCAGCTTCCTTCTTGCATCCTTCGTCACATGCATGTAGACAAGAGATCCGAAAATCCGCAAATGGGAAATATCAGGCCTCTTGCCAGAATAAGCCTCCTCTGGTGTACTCATGCCAAGAACCTTGTGAGGACAACGGTTCTGCACATACACTGCTGTATTGCATGCCTCAGCCCACAAGTGAAGGGGTAGGCCATGATCATGCAACATCGCCCGTGCAGCACCCACGATCGTTCTGTTCTTCCGCTCAGCCACCCCGTTCTGCTGTGGGTTATGGGGTGCGATGAGTTCTCTCCGAATCCCTTCTGCGCTGCAGAACTCCTTGAATTCAGCCGAGATGAATTCACCACCGTTATCACTCCTTAGAGCAATCACCTTCTTCCCCGACTCCTTCTCGACCAGTGCTTTAAACTCACAGAACTTCGCGAATGTATCGCTCTTCTTCTGCATGAAGAAGATCCAAAACTTTCGAGAGAAATCATCAACAAAGATCACATAATACTTGTGCTTTGCTGTCGAAGCAACTGAGAAAGGACCACACACGTCTGTGTGAACTCTCTCAAGGATCGTCGTGGCGCGACTATCCTTTTCGTGAAAGGTGGCTTTCACATACTTCCCTAAAGTACACCCCTTGCACTGATCTGACTGCGCAAGGGTGCCCTTAGGAAGTCCAGTAGAAATCTGCTGCAGAATATTCAAAGCTCCATGGTGAAGATGGCCCAATCTCCTGTGCCATAGTTCGCCCTCATCATCTCGGCTCACCACATCTCCAGCCTTGCATGCCATAGCTGCGCAGTCATCTACCTGCAACTGATAAAGGTTCTGAGTTCGAACCCCTATCTTCCGGGTCTCTCCAGTAGTCTTACTGCGCAGGAAAGCTTTTCCTTCGCTCAAGACCACATCATAACCCTTATCCTCCAACATCGCTACTGAAATCAGGTTCTTCTTCAATCCAGGTACATGCATGACATCCTTTAAGACAAAGGGCTTACCAGACTCCCTCTGAAAGGATACGGTACCGATACCAGTCGCACTGTATCTACCGTCATCGCCCATCTCGATGTGCATACCCAAATCCTTGTCCTCCAGATCTGAGAACAACTCCCGATCTCCCGTCATATGAAATGACGCACCGCCGTCCAAGAACCACACCGATCCCATCACACTTGAAACCAAGCATGCAATCAGTGAAAAGTCAAGCTCGAACTGTGAAGCCAAAGCTTCTCCATCTGCAGATCTTCCCGCTTGCTTGTTCTTCTTCTTCTTCGGACAATTGGTAGCATAATGTCCGTGATCATGGCAGTGAAAACATTTCACTTTCGCCATATCCTGCTTCTTGCCCTTAGCTCCAGAATGAGAGGTTTTCTTACCCTTCCCTTTCCTAGCTTTGGACACCAAAGCGCAGTTTTCTTCATCAGCTCCCTTTGATGAAGATCCATCTCGAGTAGTCCTCCTTATCTCCTCCTGCATGAGATCCGCCCAAAGGCGCTCCCATCCCAGTAGCTTCTCCCGACCATTGACACTATCTTGATATAAGTGCCAAGCCTTCGGAAGACCAAGGAGAGCTAGGTCGACCATGTCCTCGTCTTCGACAGTCACCCCCACACTTCCCAGCTCATCTCTGCATTGAGTGAACTTCGTGAGGTATTTGGCGATACTGTCGCCTTTCTCCATCTTGATGTTCCCGAGCTTATCTTTGAGCGCCAGCTTCCTTTGGTTGCTCTTACTCTGGAATAGATCCGTCAAATATTTCCACATTAAATATGGAGTAGCCTTTCCATGCAGGCTGGATACAATATGATCCTTGACGCCCTCCAACAGGATCCTTCGACATTTCGCGATCTTCTTTTGCCATGCATCGACCAAAGCCGCATCAGTGGGCTTTGGGACATCCGCATCCACGAACTCCTTCAGACCATTATCTTCTAACACTGCTTCCATGCGATCCTTCCATGCAACATAATTCGAACTGCCTTCAAGAGCATATTCGAGTCGCAAACCGTTGAAAGAAGACATCTTCAACACTGGCACCAAGAAAACAATTCTTCTGCAAAATTCGAATTCCAAACTCCAAGCTCTATCGCTTCCGATCTACACTTGAAAACAAATTATTTCCAAATCAGAGATTGACTGCAAAGGGCATTCACCAGATATTTCACCTTACAAAGAAGGATGAATATTCCGGAGGCTACCTGGCCCGCATGCAGACTCTGTCCGAGGAAATAAGTTTGCAATCACCGTAATAGACTTCGACAATTAACTTTGCTCCGATACCATGTAGAAATTAGCTGAATAAATCACTTATTCAATGAAGATTAACCCGATCATACATCAATTTCGAATTGCATGCATAACACATAACCTTCTTCTACAATTAATTGTCACATGCGGAAATAATAGAAGCAATCTTCACATCAAATCAATCACACATTAACTCAGTATGTATGGGGAAAGCCTATAGCTGAAAACCCCGCAGCTATTGTGTATATTATAATGGAGAAATCATGTAACCAACAAAGTACAATACTCCTCACAAGTACTCAGTACTTTCTCATAAAGTCACACACAATCTAGCTTAGTTTTGAACAAGTCACTGGTTCAAAACTCCCTGCCAATTGCCTTGCCTCTATTGCGCAATCATGGCCTGTATATGAAGAGATCCAAGGTTCGAATCCCCTTGGCTTGACTGCACAATTGTCATGGAAAATTCCTCCAAGTGTAATGCAAATCCCATGCAAAACTGATCCTCCAACTGATAGCTTTACTCACCCTTTCATCTACCTCTTTCACTGGTCTCCACTGAACTGATCATGCACTGTAGTGAACTGAAGTGTTCTTGAGTTGACTAATGAGTTAATATTTAGTAAATTAAATATTATTTAATTTACTCCACTCATATCTAGCTGATTAGTTAGTTAACTAATCCCAACTAGTTCAACTAAAACAAACAGAACACAACTCCACTATCTGTCCCGTTAACTCCTCCAAAACTCCTGCCACTGAAGTCTAACCGAAGCCAACCATGCAAGATGCCATCAAACCCTAGGAACCACGTGATTCCTTGTGTCAGTTGCATGAGCCACCTCCATGACTCAAACTGAAGTGCGCCAAGAGAGTAAACTGCTGTTTATAGTAAAAATATTATTAAGGGTAAATAATATTTGACTTCCATATTTTTAGGAGATCAGTCTAAAAATAGCCTGGGTCCTAAAAAATAGGGTCTCATCTATTTTTACCGACATGTCGCATACTTCAATAATCTCCAAGTAGAATTCCCAAATTATGCTCCATATGTCTAAAAATAGACATAGTCTAAAAATAGACTTTGCGCCAGAATTTGCCTGCGGGCCCACTTAGTGAAGGCGACTTCATTTCACTAAGCTCCATCATCTTGCTGCATTCTCAAAAGCTTACAGTGTAGATGAGGGAACATCTTACCCCACTCTACCTTTACAAAATATCGAGCTTAGGTTTGGTAGGATACTTCAAAAAGAACCTCCAGTAGCTAACAAACAAAAAGAAAACAAAGAAAATGAAGATGAAACTCCAATTCAAAAGAAACATAATGATGACATCCAAAATAAACAAATGCAACCAATGCATCCACCACCTTCTCGGGATAGATTGATCCAAACAAAAATCCCCATGTCTTTACCCCATTTTGATGTTTTAGATGAGCTAAAGAATGTCTATATAAAAATTCCACTACTTCAAGCCATAAAATACATTCCAATATATACTAAAGCAATCAAAGAACTATGCCTCAAGAAGCCTACAAAGAACAAACTTGACCCACAAACTATTCATGTTATTGGACATCTAGCCGGCCTTATGACAAACACCATTTCAATGGAAAAGTATGTTGATCCTGGTATTCCCAGAGTCACTACAATCATTAACAACATACCTATTCCAAACACTTTGATTGACCTTGGGGCTGCAATAAATGTGATGACCCTTGAAACAATGAAAACACTGTAGCTCACAAACTTGCAATACACACCGATTGTCATAGAACTAGCTGATAGGTCTAAAGTGATTCCTGAAGGGATTTTGGAGGACATAATTGTTTCACTGGACTCTTGGGAGTATCTAGTTGACTTTTTAGTCTTTCAGCCAAAATCTAATTTATGAGGAAACCCTATCATCCTTGGTAGACCATGGTTAGCAACTACTGATTCATTCATAGGGTGTAGATAAGGTAATATGATTATTTCACAAGGAACTGAAAGAAAACAACTAACTCTGTACCCATCAGCACAATCACTAGTAGTAGCAAACAACTTATGGCTTGATGAAAAATACAATGATAAAGAAGAAGTTCAATCTGTTTTTAGCATCAATTAAATCTATGATTTTCAAGAACATAATAATGATGATTTGGTAGAATTTTTCCTTTCTCAACCTGATATTTCTGAAGAATTAAGAAATGAACAATACAATGCTGCAGATCAACTTTTAGCACAAAGTTTTCAAGAAACATGTACCATTCATTCTTTGCAAACATTATTTGAAAACATTTTTTCCATTCAATCTATCACAAACACACAGAGTAAGACCATAGAGATTAGTCCAGGAAAAACATTGAATATTGGCACACAGCTAGACTTATCTCAGGAAGAAAAATTGATTCAATTATTGAGAAAATATCAAAAGGCATTTGCTTAGGACTACACCGATATTTATCCAGAAACATGCACTCACCATATTTACACAGATAGTAATATAAGACCAGTGAGGCAACCATAGACAAGAATGAATCCCATCCTTCAGGATATTGTTAGAGATGAATTACAAAAACTACTGAAAGTCAATTTTATTTATCCCATCTCTGACAATCAATGGGTATCTCCATTGGTAGTAGTGCCCAAGAAAAATGGTAAGTGGAGGATTTTTATTGACTATAGACAATTGAACAAAGCAACCCTCAAAGATTATTTTCCACTACCATTTATTGACCAAGTTTTGGATATATTAGCTAGGAAATCATCATTTTCTTTTCTTGATGGTTTCAGTGGCTATAACTAGATTAGGATAGCCTTAGAGGACCAGGATAAAACCACTTTTACTTGTCCCTGGGGCACTTATGCCTATAATGTTTTACCATTTGGACTCTGTAATGCTCCGGCTACATTTCAGAGAGCTGCATTAGCTATTTTTTCTGATTTAGTTCATGAGTGTCTTGAAGTTTATATGGATGATTTTTCAGTGTATGGTAATTCATTTGAGCATTCATTAGAAAATATTGAGAAAGTTTTGAAGATATGTATTGAAGCCAATTTATTCCTGAGTAATGAAAAGTGTTTTATGATGCTAAATGAAGGGGTAGTATTGGGTCATTATATTTCTTCCGAAGGCATTAAAGTAGATCCATCAAAAATCCAAATCATTGTCAATTTACCAATTCCAAAGACTCAAAAAGAGTTAAGAAGCTTTCTTGGGTATGCAAGCTATTATAGAAGGTTTATTGAACATTTTAGTAAGATAGCTTTACCTCTGTTTAAGCTTCTAGCAAAAGATGCACCTTTCAACTGGAATGAAAATTGTCAGAAAGCTTTTGAAACACTCAAAGAAAAGTTATCAACCACACTAGTCTTAAAAGGACCTAATTGGACCCTACCCTTTCACATCTTTATAGATGCATCTGATACTGCAGTAGGTGCCTCGTTAGGCCAAAAAGAAGAGTCTTTGAATTATGCCATCTATTTTATTAGTAAAAATCTGACACCTGCAGAAATAAACTACACAGTTACTGAAAAAGAAATGCTTGCAATCATACATGCTGTGAATAAATTCTGACATTATATAACTGGTTATGAGGGTTTTGTCCATACTGACCACTCTGCCATTAAGTATTTAATGAAAAAACCAATAACTAATGGTAGAGTTACCAGATGGTTGTTATTGCTACAGGAATTTAATATTACAGTGTTAGATAGACCAGGTAAAGAGAACCAGGTGGAAAATTTTCTTTCTAGACTCCAGAATCCAAGTGAGGTTGTTCCAGTTGAAGATTCTTTTCTTGATGAAAATTTATTTGCAATTTCAGTAGTGGATCCATGGTATGTTGATTTAGATAATTATCTGTCCACAGGAAAGACACCTCCATATTTTACTACAAAGGAGAAAAAAAGACTCATTAAGAAAAATGCCAGATATTCATGGGCTAATGGAGATTTACTTTACACTGGTTATGATATGATTATTAGAAGATATGTAAGAAATGATGAAATAATTGATATTTTAAAATCTTGCCATGATGAACCTTGTGGTGGGAATTTTGCAGCTAAAAGGACAACATTCAAGATCCTCAATCTTGGCTACTATTGGCCATCAATTTTTAAGGATTCCAAGAAGTATGTGAGAAGTTGTGACAGTTGCCAAAGAATGGGTAGACCAACTGCTTCAGATGAAATGCCACTTTAGCCTCAAGTACATTTAGAGCCATTTGAAAAATGGGCTCTAGATTTTGTAGGACCTATAAATCCACCTTCAAAGGGAAAAAAGTACATCTTAGTATGTACTGACTACGTGACTAAATGCACTGAAGCAAAATCACTTGTCCAGGCAATTGAACAAACAGTGGTAAACTTCCTTTTTGAAGAAATTTTTGTAAGGTATGGAGTACCTAGAGAGATAGTAACAGACCAAGGTACTCAGTTTACTTCAAGGCTGGTTCAAGACATCAAAGAAAAATATTAAATCAAGCACAGGAAAATTATACCTTACCATCCACAGGCCAATGGTTAGGTGGAATCTACAAATAAAACTTTGGAAGGAATTATCACTAAAACAGTGGCAATGAACAGAAAGAACTGGGAGGAAAAGCTCAAGGATGCTCTCTGGGCTTACATAATCACGTGGAAAGACACTACAAGATTTACACCATATCAGCTGGTGTATGGAAAAGAGGTAATGCTTCCTATTGAATTTTAGATACATACTTATAAAATGGCTGCAGATTTAGGCATTGATCTCAATGAAGCACAAAAAGAGAGAATTATGCAATTGAACCTGTTAGATGAAATGAGGCAGCAAGCAGAAGAGAGAACAATCCTAATGTAGAAACAAAGGAAAAAGTGGCATGATTCACACATAAAGAAGAAACAATTTAAAGAAGGTGACTGGGCTTTACCCTTTGACTCCAAATTTAGAGATCATAAAGCCAAGTGCACAACACATTGGATGGGCCCATATGAAATAATTCAAGTATTTGAAAACGGATCAGTCAAACTTACTACAATTGATGGAGAAGGAAACACCTTTATTGTCAATGGACATAGGTTGAAACTCTATCATAAGCCCATCAGCAAAGAAGATTTTATTCAAACTATATCTCAGCAAAAGGAGGTTGAGATATCACAGCCTTCAGCTGTGATATCTCTACCTTAGTTATTTCAATTTCTTAAAAAATAAATAACAATAAAATAAAATAAAATAAAATAAAATAATGGTTTAGATGTGAAAACCAGGCTCTGGCACACTCTAAACCTGAATTCTTACTGGAAAACCAATCATTTGGCTGGTAGGAATTCATTGTTCTAGTTATTCCCTTTCTTTCACAAATTCAATAATGACTTGAGGACAAGTCAAAGACTTAGTGGGGGAGAAGAAACAATGGTTTTTCCCTATCTCATCTCCTCATTCTCAATTTTTCAAGGAATTTTTTTCAGTAATTCAATATTTCAATAAGAGCTGTTTTGTTCTAATCAGTAAAGGGATCTGTTCAAACAATAAAATATGCAGTGGGACCTGTTTCAACATGATTATATAGAGGGACCTGTTCAAAGGCTATGTCAATACTACAAACACCAGAGGGACCTGTTCAAAGACTGCATCAAAGGTACACAAGGCTACTTCAACAATTTTTCAAAGGTTGCATATCAGAATTCTAAACAAGGCTGCATCAACACCAAAGATGAATAGAAGCTTCACAAACATGGCTCTTCATATTTTAAGGGACCTGTTATACTCAATTTCAAAGGGACCTGTTTTAGAAGATAAAGATCAGTTACAAAGATAATCGGATCAGTCACACCTATTACACTTACAGATCAGTCACACATGTACAAGAAAATTAGTTACACCTGCAAAAAATAAAATTAGGATTTTATCATCCAACAAGTGTAATGTATTGAAATTTTTTTGTTTTTAGCATTTAAATTCCTAGATTATTTTAATGTTAAAAAATAATTATGATTGCTTATTATCAATGTCAAAAGCCTTTTTATAACCCTCATACCCATATTCCTATGTCTATTTCTGTACGTTCATATATATTATTACTCTGCCTATTTCTATATGAACATTTCTATTTTCATTCCTATTCCTACCATTCCTACCCATATCATCCTTTTAACCTATTCCGAGCCATATTTGCCAACAAAGTACCAATGAGCCAATGAGAAAATCCGTCAAAGGGAAGATATTCAGAATGGATAAGACATTTTGTTAAAGGAGAAGAAAAATCAGAAGCAGAGTGGTGCAGAAGTGGAATGGTGCGGAACCATGAGAATAAGAGGCGGAATCTTGAGCGATAAAATAAAAGCGGATTTGAAATAGAAAAACTGGCGGTATCGTGTAGGAGAAAAGTTGTATTTAAGTTTTGATCAAAAGAACACGATATGTGTTTGCTGTTGACATGTAAGGAGGTAGTGGTATTCTAATACCACTAATTTCGCGTAGATTTGGAGCGTTAACGCTCAGAAAATTTTACAACGCGATATTCATTGGTGATTTTCCGATCAGAGTTTGCAACACGATGAGCTGGGGGCCGTCGATTGAAGAAGAGCATGAATTGGTGGGACTCATTCTTAATATAATGCCAAGGTTTATGACTGGAGAACGTTTGATGCATGGTTGAGCCTTAGGTCGAGGAACATATATGGATTTAATTGAAAGTTCATGGCACATATGTATAATTAGATTTGCTTATGAGCGTATCATTTATGTGTCAGCACGACCTATATACTCTGTTATTATGTTTGTGCTTTATGAAAACCACTATCATTCATCTGTATCTATGATTTGAATTTTCTGTGACACATCTTCAGGCTCTGTAAATAAGACTATGGTATTTCATGATAAAACAATTTCCTCTCATGATAGTAGGCAAAATCAAGGTCGGATGCTGAGTTTTCATTTTATGAAACTTTGAGTTTATAAAAGTCAGCTAACATTCGGGCTCTGAGTTTTAAAATCAAAAGGCCGAGAAAATAGGTGTTGAAAAAGGGAGAAAGTATAGGAGTCAGGGGTTATTCAGAATTGTGACTTCTGCTCAGAAATTGAAGTAAGCTTAGAAATTTATGACCAGCACAAACATTTGAAAAAAGGCAGTTCAGAAAATTAAGGTCAGCTCAGTGGAACACAACAAGAAAGGTAACAAGTTGAAAAACCCTGGTTAAATTTTTGTTTCACAGAATATAATCAAGAAGGGTTAAAAAATAGATTTTTCTAAAAATGAAAAATAGAGCAGAGCCTGAGAAATTTGATAGTTCAAAATACCATGAAGACTATGTTAAAATTTTGATGGAAAAACACTGGTTGTCTTTTCTAGAGAAATTCCATGGAAACAATGAAGAAGTTACAAAACAGTTTGCATTTTCATTTAATGGAGAAAAAACTTTGATAGGAAATTTCTCTTTCAGAATCTCAGAGGATACAATAGCTCAGTCATTAGACATTAGTCCAGAAGGGGAAAAGTATTTCAAAACCAAACAATTTAGAGAAAAATCATGGACTCAGTTTATGTCTAGGTCAAGAGTTTCTTCTGTCAATTGGAAAAAGGGTGTTCCTAGAAGTTGGTTAATCCACCCATCGGACGAAATGGTATACATTCTCCAAAAATTTGTCACATGTGAAGGGCGTTATAGCATAGTATACCTGTATCACATAAAAATCTTGCTGCACTTAAAGGGTCAATGCACTATCAGTTTGCCCTACTTTCTTTTACAGAGTTTGACTAAAATGTGAAAGACCATCCAGAAACAAAAGGGTAATGAAGATAGAAGCTTGTATCATTTTGGTTTGATCAAAATTCTAATTGAATTTGGATTGGAAAAGAGAGGAATAACATGGGAAGGATTTTTAATTGCCAACCAAAAAAGATGAACAGGAGAAACAAGGAAGCACAGAGTTTATGGTTGATGTTGATGAGGAAACCCATGAATTTAAGTCAAGCACTGTTGCTCAACCTAGTAGTAGTGTGAAAACAAGGAGAATGAGGCAAGAAGATGCTAAGAAAATTGCAAAAGACAAAATTTTCACTACTTACACAAGAAGATCAAGGAGGATAAAAATAAACAAAATACAAGATGACCCACCAGAGAAAGATGTAAATACACCAATGGAAATTGAAAGCAGTGCTAATTCACAACCAGAACAAGATGCAGAAATGGAAACTGAATGTAACAAGGGAGAAAGAAAGGAGCCAATACCTACAAACAAGAAACATAGAAAGCTAAAGAAACAAATCGAAGAGTTAAAAGAGGAACTTATGGAAACAAGTATGTTAGAAAAGGTCATAAAGAAAGAAAATGAAATGTTAAGAGCCCAGAGCAAAAAGATTCAACATGAAAATTAGAAATTGAAAAGGAAAGTCAAAGAACTCAAAACTGATTAAATTGAAATATGCAAATGGGAAACAAAATGGTACAAACAGAAAAAGGCTCTCAAAGAAAAATACAAGAACATGAAGCATGAGTTTCAAGCCCAGAAGAATGTATATGTATTGCTACAAGCAGCAGAAGTAGAAGCAGAAGCAGAACATAAAGGGAGCACATCAGGCTAGCATGAGGACATGCTAAATCATTGAGTTTGGGGGAAATGTTGGTATTATTTTATGGCTATCTTTTTCTCCTGAAATTCCATCATTTATCCACCATTTTCTTCCATAAATCCCTTATAGTTTATTGAAATTGATTAATATAGCATTATAATTGTTATTTTTACATTAAATTTAATTTATGGAATTTGTGTGTTAAAATTTGAAAATTTTCAAGAAAATTACAGGATGTGATAACTTCCTGTAAATAGTTTATGTTTTGACACGTGGCATAGTAGGTAGATCAAAACGAAGGACAAGGACGTGATTTGGAACGTACACACATGATGAAAAATCTATCCAACATCAGATTTGAAGTTCCTAAATAGCCGGTCAACACTGGTCAAACCCAACCAATCTAGCAGAAAAATCTGAAGTCATAATGAATGAGCTTGATATTTTTCCTATGCTTAGGAATTCCAAACTAATTCAATCTGTTTTGGAGATGAGTTAGGATTATAAGGAATGAAAATAGCCTCTTTTGATTGTAATTTTTGATAAATAAGTGAATAGAAGGATGTAATAGACTAACGATGCTAGTGAAATCATTGAATGTAAGAGAAGACTTGAGACTGTGTACATGCTTCAGAACTCTGTTTTAATGTAACTCATTCTCAGATCTTAATCAGAGACAAAATTTCATCATTTATGGTGTTTTTAAGTTAGCGTTCTCATCATTTGAAGTTTCCCAAGTGTGCCTTCAAAGCGTGGAAGGGCCCCCATGTGAAGTCGGTACACTTTTCTTTACATTTCTATTAGATTTAGTATTTAGATCTGATTAGCATTTTATTTCATTTTCATACTTCTGAGTTCATCGATTTTGATTAGGAGCGCTTGTGATTTTATTCATCATTTTTATTTCATGATTCATAGTTATAATTGAAGAATTCAATTACAAAATTAATGAACAGTCCTTGTAAGAGGTTTAATTGAGTATTGATTTCCAAATCATTTCTGTGATCTCTGTTTTAATGAATTTGATTTTTAGTATGCTTTAGAGTGTTACTTTGAAAGAGTTTTTGTGAACTATAACCTTGTAAAAGGATTGAAAACTCAGACAATTAGTAGCACTCTGTTTTTAGAACAATAGATCAGATTTAATTACATAAATGTTTAAAGTGTGTGAAGAACCACATCCCAATCTCTTGTAAAAGAGTGCTGGAGTCTACCACAATAAAACTTTACTTAGGCAAATAGATCCTTTTAGGTCTATAAATATTAGACACGTGCCTCTAAGATTACCTACCTTGGTTGAAAATAAATTAACCCTAATCTAAAGCCCTAGATTGGTCTATACATGGACCGAGAAATACCCTCCCAGCGAATTCAACCATCTATCTACGATGTCTGTTAGCCACCAATAAAATTTTTCATATCAAATGGTGGCTAAATTTTTTTTGAAGCCTTCAAGGAACAAGTTTTATTGCTAAAAATGTTATCTCTTGAAGACTCTTGAAGACATCATGCCCTTGTTTCAATCTTCACTACTAATTTCCATTTAGAAATCAGAAATTCTGCTGATTCCATAAAGAAAAGACTACTGCAAAGGCCATTTTTCCCTTCCCTCCACCACAAAACTAACCTTCATTTTATTCCCTTTCTTCCCCCATCATTTTCCTCTATTTTTCATCCATTCCCCTTTATCCTTCATAAAATCTCCTTACAGAGTTTAAAACTTCTTTTTGAACTTTGTCGAAACCCCCAAATCCATTGAAAACTTGAAATAATTTCATTAAAAACACATTTTTTGTATTACAGACTTAAGCCCCCTTGGGCTAAGTCCTAACCACTTCCCCATTATATGCCCTGGTACTAGAACCAAGCGCTAAGCCATTTAAAGCGCTTATCGCATCGCAAAAATCCGAGCGCGCAAATATTTTGGTTAAGTTGAAAAGTTCCGATGAGATTAGCCTTTTGTTCATAACCGCCGATCCTATTATCGCCTCATATAACCCTTGTGCCCGCAGTAGGGCGCTAAAAACATTGTATAATCCATCTCTGATTGATATTTTCCTTTGTAAAGTTCATAAACCCACTTTCCTAAAGTTTTGGTCTAAACCTGCCAGAGTTATGTTTTTAATGAAAAAATGGGTAGATTGAAAGACCCGCATCAAAAGTTCCGATGCGATTTAAGCCCCTTGACATAAACTCCGCCCTCCACTTCACTCCATATAACTTACGCCTGGGACCAAGACTTAAAAGTCCCGAAGCGTTAATCACATCGGAGAAAATCAAATGGTTAGATTGAAAGACCGAGCCAGACAGTTCCGATGTGATTGGCCCTTTATTATATACGCCCCGGGAATATTATATTTCATAAAGACCACGAGCCCCGAAGTCCGGCACCAAACCATTTCGTAACCCGCATGATACATAAAAACCTTTGTTTTTCATTAATTTTTGGGTTTTCATATATTATAAAGGGTTTTCGTCGGTATGAGTTTTAAAACGATATCGACCGTTGATCTTGAGCCGATCAAACGACCTGTGCATGATCGCATCGCATGTTCTAACGGGTTAACTTTTGTGTCCCCTTTGATTGGCCATTCCTTGATCTATCTTGGACCGGTGATCTCCTCCCTGCCTTCCCAGATCCAATGGCCCACATTTTCTCCGATTACTAGCCTTCCTCCGCCTTCAAAATCCTCCGATTCACTCCCCACCGTTGTTCTGATCTTCAGATCAATGACCAACGCTCAATCGCTCCATCACATTCCAATTTCTTTTCCCCGTCGATGGCTTTGCTTCCAATTGCATCTAGACCGTCCACGTGTCCAGATCGCATCTCTCGAATTTGGTTAAATTTATGCAGCCCTGCTCATAATGTTTTTAGGCCAATTACAATCGTTGATCTCTGCAGATCAATGGTCCTCATCAACCCTTCTTCCGCCCTTGTATTATTTCATTTGATCCTCAGATGAAATCTCCACTATTCAAATCTTAGATCCGACGGCCCAAATTGAAACCACCCATCTTCTTACCACCCGCGCATCTATCCCATGTCGTGCTCATTCTCTACCGTCAGATTTGAGGCCCCAGATCTGACGGCCCACATTCTATATCGCGTAGTTTTCAGCACGATGGTTAATTTCCCAAAGGCCACACGAAATGGGTGGTTTTCTGGGGATGCATATCGCGTTCCAAAAGGAAAAACTACCTACCCGCCTTCTCTCCATGCGAAAACAGTGGTTTTCATCCCCGAAACCATTTTCCTTCTTTTCCCTTGTGTGTCATCGTGCGCACCCTCCACCGTTGATCTCTGCAGATCAACGGTTCAGATCTAAACCTTCATTTGCATATCGCCCTCCACCTCTACCAAAAGGTTTTCAACACAAATCTCCACCGTTGATCTCATTGGGTGGATCTCATCCGACGACTCATATTCATCCCGAAGCCCCAATTTCATTTCCTTCGTATTTTATCCCCGCCAAAGGAAATTTCGCCTATTTCCTTTGTTTTTCTTCCATTTATTTATAAAGTGCCTCATTCACTTTGTATGATCACAACTGATCCCCACCGTTGATCTCTGCGCGATCAACGGTTTTGACTTATTTCTTTCTCTGCTCTTCCTTTAACCTCCGTAAATAGATCTCCACCGTTGGATGTTGCCATCCAACGACCACACTTTTTTCCCACAACCTTTGAAGCAGTTTACCCAACAACGCAGGATTTCATAATAATTTTCGTATTTTGCAGGTTCCAAAGGATTTTCCCATTGTAATAAAGGGAAAGGAAAGCCGAGGGTGATGATCCTATGGATTTTCATTCATAAAAGGAAGATCATTCCACAGGGTTCGAATCCACGTCTCATAAAATGCTTCATGGGCATTTATGCCATATGAGCCTTGTGCAGCCTTGCACATCACCAAGACACACAACAATGCATTAAATAATTAAAAGAGTATCAGTGTCGAAGACAAAACACAATAGAACAGAATATTGAAGACAATTTTGGGAGATTACGGCTAAGATTGATTATCCAAAGCCTAATCCTCCAAATTAAAACAGTGATTAAAAAAAAGTCAAAATATCATTAGACAGAAAAGGCCTCCACCGCCACAATAGAGGCCAATTGATTCCCCTCAGCTACCCTAGTGCCACCTGTAACCTCAAGCATTCAACAGAGGCCGAGTTATTATCACAAGACCATATATTTTCCTTCAGCGCATCCAGATAGTTAATTATGCTAAGGAACTTAATGCAAAATATCAGTAGAGTTACTACAACATGACACAGAGCCTTAAAAGTCAACAAAAGCTCCTACTGAGCTTAATATTTAATGTAACTCAATTAATAGAGTGAAAATATCTGTACTCTTCTCCATCAAGCCCCTTAAAGGCCGAGAAGCATTAATCTGTATTAATTGAACCCAGGAGATATTTTATCAGATCCCACCTCCTCATTCCTTCTATAAGTACTTCTGTAGAAGATGAGAAAATGTTGGTTGCAGAACTTTGAAATATACTTGTGCTCGAAACTTCTGATTGTAAATAGTGTTCAAAGGCTCTTGAAGCTCTAATTATGATAGAATAGTTAGGTTGAGAAGTGAAGATGATTTCTAACCTGAAACACTGGACTTAAAGCTGTAACTGGTTTGAAGCATCAGTACAAGCCGATTTACGGGATCCTGGTTTATGTCAACGGTGATGTTTTTCTTATTGTAAATCGTTATTTTATTTATGTTTTCATTTTGTTCATCTTATCTGATAAATAACAACAAGCATAGAGTTAGTATTTACTGTATATCAGTACCCTTCTCTAACTGATAAGCTTGATCTTAATGTTTTCTTCCGATTTGTGTTATTTAGGAATGATTTAATTCAGTTCAAGCAGTAGGAATGCTGGCGTTCCCTCGTCCTCTTGTTTAGCTAATTGTTATTCTTGAAAGTTGTTTTCATATCATGTTAAGTAGAGATGAACTAAGGAAGATATGGTGAGCCTTGGTCCTAGTTTTATCCCAAAATACTGTCTGAAAGTTTCCCTAGGAATGTGTTGAAAGCTGGCTAGTTTCGAAGTACTTACCAGATCTTAGGCCATTCTTTGTTATCATTTGTGTTTCCCTTTGTGTTTTAAATGTTTTCTATTGAGAGTGTATCAAAGGCTGGCTAGTTTTGAAGTACTTACCAGATCCTAGATTGCTTTTATGTTATTCTTAAGTGTTTGTTAAAGGCTGGCTAGTTTCAAAGTACTTACCAGATCCTGGGCTGCTCTTTGTTCTTCATTTGTTTAATTCCCCTTCTTTTTGTATCATCTAATTCCATAAATCAAACTTCAAAGAGATCCTTAGACATAGATAACTTTCCCCATGGACCACTCTTGCCCCTTGCTGTTTCAATTAAACCCTATTATGACTCCATATCCCAATGGGCTAAAACCTGCAATTATCTATCTTTTTGGCCAAAGCTTGTTCTATTTGCTTGCAACTTCTCAACTTTGAAACTCTTTGCATTTAGAACTTTCCACTCAAATAATAATCATGCTCAACCATCCAAAACAAACAAAAACCCTCGGCCTTCATAACTTGCCTAATATCATTACCCAAAACCTCAAAGATAAATCCATATTTACACTTATTGGAGAGATCCCTCTCCGGATTCAGGAGAGCTAGATCCTATAATCCCAAAGTGGTTGAAATGGTGTTCTCCCTACAGTTGGAATTTTTCCAATCTTGTTGATTACAGGGAGCTAACATTTTTGGTGACTCCGCTGGGGAAGTCTGAGTGTTTTTAATTTCAAATAATCATAAGACATTAGAAATTCCTTTCTTTCAAATGAAATTTATTCCGTTAGCTGGTTAAATCGTTAGGCATAACATCTCTGGCCAAAAAACATTGTTTAGTGAGTAAAAGTAGCCCTTTTTCAAGCACTACCAACACACGGTAATCACGATGAAACTTGTTTGAATCAGTGACAAACTAGGCAAACCCTAGGATTCTCATAAGACTTTATCTAACCTTTAAGGATTAGCTGTCTTAGCCATAAGAGTAGACTGTATTTGTCTCATAACCGTAGCTAAGTTTTGAAATAAAGTTAGGACACTCTTAGAAACCTCACAATTGAAAAATAACTCAGAAAACCCAAAAATATTTCAGATTGGTATCTAATAAACATGGTGGTGGACCATAAAACCTTTTACCTCCAAAAGAGCTAAAAAATTCCACTTGGCGACTCCACAAATCCTTATCAGACCTTAAGACTCCACTGGGAAGAACCCTTATCATTGTAATATCATTTGAACTCAGTTAGAGGACTGTAGTATTAAAATTTGTCTAAAAATATCAGTTAACCTTTTAAAGATTATCATATTTGGTTGAACTTTTCTTGTCTACTTGGGTCTAAAACACAGCATAGTAGCTCCTAGAAAGATTCATACTAGAGCCTATCCTGACCTGAATCCACCAGAGATAGTTGATAACCTGGAAAGTATCCTTAGGGAGTCTCCTAGGATTAAATTATCAACGGTTTTCAGATCACCCTTGAGAGCTAATTAAGTTCCCGAAAATATTTTAGCTCTACAACAATCACAATTTGACTTAGTAAATCCCTTTAGAACTATGTCATTTGATGATATAATTGAGCTAGAATCTAAGTCTTCACTTTCATCCTTTGAAACAAGTGAACATCCTGGTGATAGAGAAGTGACACCACCTGATTTACACTTCCTTCCTGTACCATTAGTCAATCTTCCACAGGACTATCAGTCCAAAATTCCATTATATAATGCTAGTAACGCTACTACTGCATCACAACATGTGGATAATATTAATGACTACTTTGACAGAAATGAAATTGATGATGATTCTGTCAAGCTTATATTATTTTCTCAGAGTCTGGGGGGAGAAGTAAGAAAATGGTTTAAAGGATTAACCCCCCATAGTATCAATGATCTCCAAGCCTTCCATCAAACATTCTTAAAAAAATGGGAAGTGAAGAAGAATCCTCTCCAAGTCCTTTATGATTACAAGAACCTCCATAGAAACACCGAGGAAAGTGTACAAGCTTACTACACTAGATTTAACAGTGTGTATAATGCCCTTTTCCTATATCTAAAACCTCCACAAGGCTCAGCTCTAAACAAGTTCCTGAAGGGTTTGACTCTGAGATGGCCTATCAGCTGAGAGAGAGAGATCCTGCAACTCAAGAAGATATGAAAAAAGGAGCTCTTGCTGTGGAAGTTAACTTGATGTAGAAGAGAGAAAGAATGAAGAATGAGAAGAGAGTGTCCTTCAGAGAGGAATCCACACCTTCTACTTCCAGCTCAAAGATGGAAAAAATGATGGAGGAGATGATGAAGAAAATGAGCATCCTTGAGAGAGCACAAGTGAGTCCAAACCAAACTACTCCTCAAAACAGAAACCAAAATCAGAATTTTAGAAGGAACCAACCTCCAAATAGACCTAGGGAAGATGACCAACATATCAATCCTCCCTTTCACCAAAGCTATGTAAGTGAGGTTTAGGAAACAGATGAAATAACAAAGGAAGATGATATCAACATGCTGGGAGTAGATAATGATGACTTTGAGATTCATTATGATAGAAAACAAGGTCTTTACACACCATATGATGAAAAAAAAGATGACGACGAAAGTTATTATCAAGACATGGAAAATGTCATCATAGAGTCTCAAAGAGGATATGACCTTAGAAGTAAAACTAGTCAACAAACTCCCAACACCAAAACCTCTGAAAAATCTTCACAAAACAACTCTGTAAACAAGCCTAAAGTTGTCAAACAAAAGGACAAAGTAGTGGCTGTAAATTCTGATAAAAGTAAAGAGAAAGGCACTCAAAACATTACAAAACAGAGTGAAGACCTTAGCAGTACTAACACTTCAGCTAGTACTCCTGTTAAAACCATTTTTTCAAATGTAAATAGAAAAAATCAACAAGATGGTGTTGCTGTTAGAGTGGTAGGTAACAAAGCTGAGACAAGTTCTTCAAAGAATCAAATCCCTTTCAGCCTAGAGCAGGAAATTTCCAAAATTAAAATCTCTGTTCCCTTGACTGAGTTAGCTGCCCAGAATGTATATAGGACCCAAATTTTGAAGGCTTTAAACATTTAAGAGAATAATGACATAGTCAATATTAATGATGACCAACCAGAGCTTATTTTTGGTCCAAAGATTGAAGGTAAGTATCAAGAGGGACCTGTTCCTCCCTTTTATGTAAGTTTAAATGTTCATGACAAGATTTTGCACAATGCTATGCATGATTCCAGGGCTTTTCATAATTTAATGCCTAAAGCTGTGATGGAGAGCCTGGGTCTTGAAATCACTAGACCTTATAAAGACCTTTACTCCTTTGATTTGAGCAGAGTAAAATGTTTAGGATTGATCAAAGACCTCTGCGTTAACTTAGCCCAGATCCCAGCCAAATGCTTAGTCATGGATATTGTTGTGGCTGATGTGCCCCCAAATTATGGAATGCTATTATCTAGGTCTTGGGGGGCTAAGCTACAAGGAACTATGCAGATGGACATGACCTATGCGACCATCCCTGTTTTCAATCAGACAAGAAGACTTTACAGGGAGTCCCATATGCAATACACGGTTACAAGCCAAGACTGAAACACAACTCTCCTCTGTATTCTGTAAATACAGGCCTCGACTCTTTTATCTTGTTCAATGATGAAACCTTCACTGAACAGGTCACTTTAACAGAACTGATGGCCGATAGAGAGGAAGAAGAACACAACACAGAAGTGTCAAAATAGTTTGCTGCTTTTGAAAACTTTAGTAAAACAAACACAGGTCTTGAGCTTCAAGTCATGCATCCTTTTCTTTTAAATCTTGATAGTCAAGAAGAAAACCCTCAATGCATTGAAAAATCTGACGAATTCAAGCAAATTCAACTAAGTGCCGATATTCCACAACAATCAGAGAGCACGTTAGTTGAAGAGGACAAACACCAAACAGAAGAACCCGAATCTAGTCCTCTATGGAGTATGAACTTCGATGGGTCATGCACTAGAACTAATGCTGGTTCAGGTGTCTAGATATGCAACACTGAGAACAACCACACAGAAAGCATTTACTGTAGATTAAACTTTCAGTGTTCAAACAACATAGCGGAATACGAATCCCTGATTTTAGGCTTGCGTTTGTTGAAAAAGTTAGGAGCCAAGCGAATTAAAGTGTATGGGGATTCTGAGTTAATCATTAGGCAAGTCAAAGGGGAATACAACGAAAATCACTCAAGACTTAGGGCCTATCGAAACGATGTCGTGGATATTTTAAAAACTTTTGAGGAGTACCAAATAATTTTTGTCCCAAGAAAAAGAAATATCGCGGCCCACAGCTTAGCCTTTGTAGCTAGAACATGCTTAACGCCATATGAAACCAAAGACATCACAACTCAGATAAAATTCAGACCAGCCATTCCTGATAACGAAAAATACTGGCAAGTGTTCGACGGAGACAAACAAATAGAAGACTTCATGCAATTCAGAAATGAATTCGAACTACACAGTTCGGATTCAGATTATGAAACAGACTATAACAGTGAAGAAAATTTTCTTGATGAAGAAGAACCGTCTCCTGAACTTGTTAATATTAATATACTGTCTAGCAAACTTGAAAACAAAACAGAATTGAATGTAGAGTTAGAAACATAGGAGTTAGAAACCCTACAGTCCAAAGATCAGAGTTTGCCTAAGGGTCTGGCCCATGGAAAATTTTAGGAGCTAATATTTGCAGGTGGGCTAATTTTCCATGATTTTTCAATAAAAAAGATTCGCCATTTTCCATTTTTTGTAAAAATAATTCGCCCAAATTTTACAATATAAAATTATTTTACCTTAAAAATCGCCAACGTTATATACATAGTATATATAAAATCATTATAAATTTGAATAGTTCTACAAATACACCAATAAAATTTTATAGTTTGCATAGTATGGACTAGTGAGATTTGCCAATGTTTTAAACTTCAAGATAATTTTCCATCCTTAAAGTTTTCCCTGGTCTGGCCCCTTTAGAAGAGTTGTTCGATTTTAACGATGTGGCCAAGAAGGAAAACTGGAGCCTGTAGAGACTGAAGTGGAAGAGTGAAATATAGGCAGTAAACTAAAGCCAATGATGATTAAACTGTCTAAGACTTTACCAGCTCACATTAAACTCAAATATATAGAGTTGTTCAAAGAATTTTCTGATGTTTTTGCATGGAGTTACGAAGATCTTAAATCCTATGACAATAAAATAATATAACACAAAATCCCTCTCAAGGAAAACCAAAATCCATTCAAACAGAAACTGCACAGAATAAACCCTGTACATCTGCCTTTGGTCGAGAAGGAGATTAAGAAAATGTATGAAACTGGTATTATTGTCCCTATTAGATATTCTGAGTGGGTGTCTAATCTGGTGTCTGTTAGGAAGAAAACTGGAGAGATCAGGCTTTGTATAGACTTTAGAGACTTAAACAAAGCTTCATTGAAAGAGAACTACCCTTTACCTAAGATGGATCATATTTTACAAAGGGTGGTGGGGTCTAAAAGAATTTCTTTACTTGATAGCTATTCAGGGTACAATCAGATCTTAGTTCACCCTGATGATCAATTAAAGACAACCTTTACTACACCATGGGGCACTTTCATGTATGTGAAAATGCCCTTTGGTCTAATGAATGCTGGTGCAACATTCCAAAGAGCCATGGACATAGAATTCTCCAAAGAACTGGGCTACTTCATCATTATATACCTTGATGATGTTACTATTTTTTCAAAGACAGATGAAGATCACTTAGCACATTTAAGAACAGTCTTCATGAGATGCAGAAAGTTTGGTGTATCTTTGAACCCTAAGAAAACACTTTTCGGTCTCCAAGAAGGTAAACTTCTTGGGCACGTTATTTCAGAAGAGGGTATTAAGATAGATCCAAAGAGGATTGAGGCCATATTACAAATCTCTCATCCTCGAAATATCAAGGAGTTGCAATCTTTCATTGGAAAGATTAACTTTTTGAGAAGGTTCATCCCCAACTTGGCTGAGCTCCTTAGGAGTATTACAAACATGTTGAAAAAGGAGCAAGGGGTAAAATGGACCGTGGAAGCAAAGAAGTCCTTTGAGCTGGTGAAACAAGCATTAACCAAAACACCGGTTCTAATAAGTCTTGATTTTTCAAAATATTTTTATATTTTTTCATTTGCATCTGAACATACAATAACTGATTTCCTTTTACAGAAAAATCCATAAGGACAAGAGCATCCGATTGCATTATTTAGCAAGGCATTGAGGGATGCCCCTCTGAAGTATAACATTATGGAAAAGCAAGTTTTTTCTTTGGTTAAAGCTTTAAAAGACTTCAGAGTATACATCTTTCACTCACACATCATTGAATTTGTCCCAAATTCAGTTGTGAAAGACATTCTAACACAGGACCCAGATGGTAAGAGAGGTAAGTGGATTGCTGTTATTCTTGAATATGATTTAGAGATAAAGCCCACTAAACTCATGAAAGGCCAAGGTCTAGCTAGATTGATGGCTGAATCCAATTTTGAAGTTCTTGATATTAATATGATTAATGCTTTGGATGATCAAGAGGAAATATCAACACCCATTGTTGAAGACCATTTTATGAATTCTTCTTGGTATGTTGATATTCTTTATGTTTTTCTTAATTTGAATACACCTCCTGGTTTGACAAAAACAAAGGCAAGGTTTTTGAAATTAAAAGCTGTAAACTATTACATTATAGATAGATGTCTTTATTGGAAAAATGCAAGTGGTATATTACTTAAATGTTTTCCTGAGTATGATGCAGAGAAGGTTAAGCACGAGTTCCATGAAGGGGAGTGTGGAGGCCATTTATACTGGAAAACAACAGCCAACAAAATCTTGAGGGTTGGTTACTATTGACCTACTCTTTTCCTTGATGTACATAAGATGATAATTGCCTGTCATAAATGTCAACTTTTTGAAGGCAAAATAAATCTGCTACCCCTACCTCTGCATCCAATCACTGTTGAAGCCCCTTTCAGCAGTGGGGACTTGACTTCATAGGTGAAATCCATCCATCATCTTCAGCTCAACATAGATGGATTCTCACTGCCACAGACTACTTCACTAAACGGATAGAAGCCATCCCCTGTAGGCAGGCCAATGATTTTGTTATCATAAAATTCACGGAGAATAATATTCTCTCTAGATTTGGCTGCCCTACCAAGATCATCACTGATAATATGGCAACATTCGGATCAAAGAAGATGGTTGAGTTCTATCACAAGTATCAAATAACATTGGGGCATTCCACGGCCTATTACCCTCAAGGTAATGGACTTGCAGAATTCTCAAACAAGAGTTTAGTGAACATAATCAAGAAGTTGTTGGAGGACAACAAGAAGTCTTGGCACACAAAGCTTGCGCATGCACTTTGGGCTGACAGATTAACTTTGAAGAAATCTATTGGCATGTCACCCTACCAGCTTGTGTATGGCACTGATGCAATCTTCCCTACCAGCCTTGGTGTGCTAGTTATGAAGTTGATTCAAGAGGTTTAGTCTGAAGATAATGACATGATTAGATGGATAAATCAAACTATTCACCTTCAACAAACCAGAGAGGAGGTTTATAACAAAGCATTGCAGAAGCAGGACAACATTAAAAATCTTTTTAATAGAGGAACAAAGGCCAGCAATTTCAATGTTGGGGACAAATTTTTAAAGTGGGACTCAAGGAGGGAATGTAGAAATTTGAATAATAGATCACTTATTCACCAAGATTATCCTGATTACACACTATTTGAGCTTCATGCATAATACATAATCTCTTCTACCATTGATCATCACATGCGGAAATAAAATCAATTGCATGCACACATTAAAGCCATAAAAATTCACACATATGAACATAGTATTTCATGGGAAAACTTAAAGCTGAAAACCCCCAACTATCTGTATATTATATATGTCATGGATATCATGTAACAATCATAGTACAAAGCTCTTTGCAAGCTCTCATGCACTACCTCCCTTGCTACACACTATCAAGCTAGATCTAGCAAAACTCATGCTCCAACCTTTGGCCACTTGATAGCCAACCTCAATTGCGTTTTAAAGCTATGGGATGGCCTCTTTATATAGATAAACCACCCAGCCTGAACTGCGCAATCCTCATGGGTTACTCCACCCATATGTGTGTTGCAAATAGAAACAGTGTAGTCACAACCGATAGTTAACCTACTCTTTCACCTATTTCTGCACTGGTCTCCACTGAAACTGTCCATGCACTGAAGTTAACTGATGTATTCTTTAGTTGATTTATGAGTTTATAATTAGTGAATTAATTAATAATTAATTCACACCACTCTCACTAATTGTATCTATTAGTTAACTTGGATACAAAAAAGCTCAACTATGTTTAGATTAGTTAAACTGAATACAACTCCACTAACTTCCTCAATCAACTCCACCAAACTCTGTCACATGAGTTCTAACTGAAGTCTTCATGCAATAGCTTCACTTAAACCCTAGGAAAAGCGCATTTCCTTCTGTCAGCTGCATGTGCCACATCCAGGCATCAAACTGAAGTGCTTCAAGAGAATAAGATAATGTTTATAGTCCAAATATTATTAAGAGCTAATAATATTCGACATATCTATTTTTAGACTGGAAATCTAAAAATAGATTCCGCCCAATATGTCTAAAAATAGAAATTCATCTATTTTTCCAACTTGACCAACCATCCATAAATAGCATCCCGCAACTTATAGAATATGCTCCATATGTCTAAAAATAGACATAGTCTAAAAATAGACTTTGCGACAAAAATCACCTGTGTGGCCTCCACCTAGTTTAGGTGATCACTTTCCAACTAGGATCAGGAAAGATGTTTCAGGATGCCTCCTTCACTATTTCTTGTTGCCATCTTCAACACTCCCTCTCAACAAGAAAGGACTGTATTTGCATGCGACATGCAACTCCATGCATTCGCCCTGCAACCTTCACAAGCGCCATGCAACTCCATGCATCTGCTCTGCAACTCCTCTGAAACTGAATAGGCTCCAAACAACTCAATCAGTCTGATGCATCTATCATCAAAGTCTTTGACTTCTACTTGGCCAATTTCACATGTCATCAGGAACCACTGCGCTGTTGAACTCTTGCACCCATGCACTATGCACTTGCTGTCAACTCTGATTCGCGCTCCAGTATCCGACACTGTCACTTTGATCTGCCTGCATCACTCCAACTGATCTTGCTACTGCTGCGCTGTGGGCACCTCGTAGCCAGGTTCAATCCATGAGATCCACACCATCTCATGAATCTGCCCAAAAATCTCCTCATGGGATTAATCATGCATGTCGCCCCACCTCACACCTGGTGGTATAGCTGCATGCACTCCCTCTGCCCGTCTGGCACGAAATTTCTCTGCATGAGTGGTCTCTTCCACTCCATGATCCTCTTGTGGCTGCTCCACATCCCGAGGTTCAATATCGCCTGCATGCAAACCCCGCTCCCTCTCAAGCTTCAATTGCATGTCTTTCTCGCCTGCATGCAACACTTGCTCCCTCTCAAGCTTCAGTTGCATGTCTTTCTCCCGCTTCCCAACAATAGGAAGCTCCGTAGACATCCCATCTACTTCAAGTCTGTAGAGATTCTTTGCCCGAATCCCAACCTTCTTGACTTGTCCCGTTGCCTTGTGCCGAAGGAAAAATTTTCCTTCTCTGAAGACAACTTCATACCCTTTATCCTCTAACATTGCGACTGAGATCAGATTCTTTGTTAGACCTGGCACATGCAATACATCTTGTAAAAGAATGAGTTTACCTGACTCCCTCTGAAAGGTTATGTTACCAATACCGGTCGCATTGTATCTTCCACCGTCGCCCAACTCAACATGCATCTGGAGACCTTTCTCCACCAAGTCACTGAAAAGATTTGCATCTCCCGTCATGTGAAAGGAAGTGCCACTATCAAAACACCACCCCGATCCCAATGCACTAGATAACATGCATGCGATCAATGAGAAGTCCAGCTCAAATTGTGAGGCAAGAGCCTCACCAGCTGCAGCTCCAGCAACCTGCTTGTTCTTCTTCTTCTATGGACAATTTGTGGCAATTCCGGCTTTCTCCATCTTTATGTTTCTTGAGTTTATCCTAAAACTCAACCGCTTCAATGTCTTGCAATTGCTCCAATGATCAATATCGCTCCAATACAATGTAGAAAATCATATAACTCAGCTCCGATACCATGTAGAAATTTGAATAATAGATCACTTATTCACCGAGATTATCCCGATTACACACTATTTGAGCTTCATGCATAATACATAATCTCTTCTACCATTGATCATCACATGAAGAAATAAAATCAATTGCATGCACACATTAAAGCCATAAAAATTCACACATATGAACACAGTATTTCATGGGAAAACTTAAAGCTGAAAACCCCCAACTATCTGTATATTATATATGTCATGGATATCATGTAACAATCATAGTACAAAGCTCTTTGCAAGCTCTCATGCACTACCTCCCTTGCTACACACTATCAAGCTAGATCTAGCAAAACTCATGCTCCAACCTTTGGCCACTTGATAGCCAACCTCAATTGTGTTTTCAAGCTATGGGATGGCCTCTTTATATAGATAAACCACCCAGCCTGAACTGCGCAATCCTCATGGGTTACTCCACCCATCTGTGTGTTGCAAATAGAAACAATGTAGTCACAACCGATAGTTAACCTACTCTTTCACCTATTTCTGCACTGGTCTCCACTGAAACTGTCCATGCACTGAAGTTAACTGATGTATTCTTTAGTTGATTTATGAGTTTATAATTAGTGAATTAATTAATAATTAATTCACACCACTCTCACTAATTGTATCTATTAGTTAACTTGGATACACAAAGCTCAACTATGTTTAGATTAGTTAAACTGAATACAACTCCACTAACTTCCTCAATCAACTCCACCAAACTCTGTCACATGAGTTCTAACTGAAGTCATCATGCAATAGCTTCACTTAAACCCTAGGAAAAACGTATTTCCTTCTGTCAGCTGCATGTGCCACATCCAGGCATCAAACTGAAGTGCTCCAAGAGAATAAGATAATGTTTAGAGTCCAAATATTATTAAGAGCTAATAATATTCGACATATCTATTTTTAGACTGGCAATCTAAAAATAGATTCAGCCCAGTATGTCTAAAAATAGAAGTCCATCTATTTTTCCAACTTGACCAACCATCCACAAATAGCATCTTGCAACTCATAGAATATGATCGACATGTCTAAAAATAGACATAGTCTAAAAATAGACTTTGCGACAAAAATCACCTGTGTGGCCTCCACCTAGTTTAGGTGATCACTTTCCAACTAGGATCAGGAAAGATGTTTCAGGATGCCTCCTTCACTGTTTCTTGTTGCCATCTTCAACAGGGAAGACAAGGGCAAGCATGGAAAATTTGACAACTTATGGCTTGGCCGTTATCTCATTCATTCAACTACTGGTAATAATGCCTTTTTCTTATAAGAGTTGAATGGAGCAGAATTGTTTGGGGGTCCTGTCAATGGCAGGATGCTTAAACATTACTTCTCTTGATCCATGTCATGTTCTGAAAGCCTTTTTGTCTTTTTTCTCATTATAAATATTTCACCCATCATTGCATTCAAAGTTTAGAAAAATAAAAAATACAAAAACAATGAAAGAAAGAAAAGAGGGAAGATTGTAAAAACCATAAAGGTACAGCCCCATACCAACAAAAAGAGAAACAAATCTGAAAGTGTGCAAGCTTAAATGCCACTCCTAAAAACACACTTCTAGTTAGTCAAATAGCTTAATATTGACTAATTAGTTTTAAATTTACTGCTGATAGGATAGTGAATTCGATTTGTCAAACTGTGTAATCTTGGCTTATCAGTAGGTAGATTAGGCTAGAAATTAAAGGTTCAAGCATGCTCAAAATCTGAACCTATGTTTCCAAAAATGAATGACTAAAATCTGTTTAAAATTCAGGGTCAAAACAGAGGAATAACTGGTTCTAATCAGCTCAAAATCTGAACCAGTTGATAAAAGAAGAACAACTCAAAAAAGAGGCAAAAACAGAGCTGTAAAAAGATGAAGGAAGTGCTTTAAACTGTCAGATCTTAAGCCTTCCATTTTATTTTAATTTTTCTGCAAAATAATATCTATGTGCAGCTTGTTTTTATGCCATAGATCAGCATCACGTTAGACTGTTCAATCCTGACTTGTATGCTTTTAAATTTCTGTATTAGAAATTAGAGAATAAAAATCTATTAGACTGTTTAATCCTAACAGATTGGTAGATTAAGTAGTGAAACATATGGAATCAACTGTTTAATCTGAGTTCATGGAGAAATAAGGAGTAGAATTAGATTATTTTTATGCTTTCAAAAGAATAAAATGTTGTGAAAAGAGTTTTCCAATCCAAGTGGACTCTAAAGAAGAAAAAATGTTAGATCAGTAGGATTGGGTAGGTAGAAACATTGTATAGATAAAGTTCCATTATTTTCCATGGCTGCTAACATTTTTCAGAGAAAATAAGATCATCCAAGTAAAGAAAGGCAGCCCAATGGATGAGGCACTGATTAGCCTCCCAGAGAATGCGAGTTTGAAGTTCTTGATGCCTTCAAGAAGGCACCATCCCCAAGTGGAGCCACTGTTAGCCACCAATAAAATTTGTCATATCAAATGGTGGCTAAATTTTTTTTGGAGCCTTCAAGGAACAAGTTTTATTGCTAAAAATTTTATCTCTTGAAGACATCATGCCCTTGTTTCAATCTTTACTACTTTTTTCCATTTAGAAATCAGAAATTTTGCTGATTCCACAAAGAAAAGACTACTGCAAAGGCCATTTTTCCCTTCCCTCCACCACAAAAATAACCTTCATTTTATTCCCTTTCTTCCCCCATCATTTTCCTCTATTTTTCATCCATTCCCCTTTATTCTTCATAAAATCCCCTTACAGAGTTTAAAACTTCTTTTTGAACTCTGCCGAAACCCCAAAATCCATTGAAAAATTGAAAGAATTTCATTAAAAAAACCTTTTTTGTATTACAAACTTAATCCCCCTTGGGCTAAGTCCTAACCACTTCCCCATTATATGCCATGGTGCTAGAACCAGGCGCTAAGCCATTTAAAGCGCTTATCGCGTTGCAAAAATCTGAGCGCACAAATCTTTTGGTTAAGTTGAAAATTTTCGATGCAATTAGCCTTTTGTTCATAACCCCCCATCCTATTATTGCCTCATATAACCCTTGTGCCCACAGTCGGGTGCTAAAAACACTGTATAATCCATCTCCGATTGATATTTTCCTTTGTAAAGTTCATAAACCCACTTTCCTAAAGTTTTGGTCTAAACCCACCGGAGTTATGTTTTTAATGAAAAAATGGGTAGATTGAAAGACCCGCATCAAAAGTTCAGATGCGATTTAAGCCCCTTTACATAAACTCTGCCCTCCACTTCACTCCATATAACTTACGCCCAAGACCAAGACTTAAAAGTCCCAAAACGCTAATCGCATCGGAGAAAATCAAATGGTTATATTGAAAGACCGAGCCAGATAGTTCCGATACGATTGGCCCTTTATTATATACGCCCCAGGCATATTATATTTCATAAAGACCACGAGCCCCGTAGTTGGGCGCCAAACCATTTCATAACCAGCTCGATATATAAAAACCTTTTTATTTCATTAATTTTTGGGTTTTCATATATTATAAAGGGTTTCTGCCGGTATGAGTTTTAAAACGATATCGACCGTTGATCTTGAGCCGATCAAATGGCTTGCGCATGATTGCATCGCATGTTCTATTGGGTTAAATTTTGTGTCCCCTCCGATTGGCCATTCCCCGATCTATCTTGGACCGTTGATCTCCTCCCTGCCTTCCCAGATCCAATGGCCCACATTTGCTCTGATTACTAGCTTTCCTCCGCCTTCAAAATCCTCTGATTCACTCCCCACCGTTGATCTGATTCTGAGATCAACGACTAGCGCTCAATCGCTCCATCACACTCCAATTTCTTTGCCCCGCCGATGAATTTGCTTCCGATTGCATCTAGACCATCCACGTGTCCAGATCGGACAGTCCAGATCACATCTCTCGACGTTTGTTAAATTTATGCAGCCCCGCTCATAATGTTTTTCGGCCAATTATAGCCGTTGATCTCTGCAAATCAACGGTCCTCATCAACCCTTCTGCCCTTGTATTATTTCATTCCATCCTCAGATGAAATCTCCACCGTTCAAATCTTAGATCCGACGACCCAGATTGAAACCACCCATATTATTACTGCCCGCGCATCTATTCCATGTCGTGCTTGTTCTCTACTGTCAAATCTGAGGCCCCAGATCTGACGGCCCACATTCTATATCGCGTAGTTTTCAGAACGATGGTTAATTTCCCAAAGGCCATGCGAAATGGGTGGTTTTCTGGTGCCACATGTCGGGCGGGGATGCATATCATGTTCCAAAAGGAAAAACTACCTACCTGCCTTCTCTCCGCGTGAAAACAATGGTTTTCATCCCCGAAACCATTTTCCCTCTTTTCCCCTGTATGTTATCACGCGCGCCCTCCACCGTTGATCTCCGCAGATCAACGGTTCAGATCTAAACCTTCATTTACATATCGCCCTCCGCCTCTACCAAAAGGTTTTCAACGCAAATATCCACCGTTGATCTCGTTGGGTGGATCTCATCCGACGGCTCATATTCATCTCAAAGCCCCAATTTCATTTCCTTCGTAGTTTACCCCCGCCAAAGGAAATTTCTCCTATTTCCTTTGTTTTTCTTCCATTTCTTTATAAAGTGACTCATTCACTTTGTATGATCACAACTGATCCCCACCGTTGATCTCTGCGCGATCAACGGTTTTGACTTATTTCTTCCTCTGCTCTTCCTTTAACCTCCGCAAACAGATCTCCACTGTTGGATGTTTCCATCCAACGGCCACACTCTTTTCCCACAACCTCTGAATCAATTTACCCAACAACGCAGGATTTCATAATAATTTTCGTATTTTGCAGGTTCCAAAGGATTTTCCCATTATAATAAAGGGAAATGAAAGCCGAGGGTGACGGTCCTCTGGATTTTCATTCATAAAAGGAAGATCATTCCACAGGGTTCGAATCCACGTCTCATCAAATGCTTCATGAGCATTGATGCCATATGAGCCCTGTGCGGCCCTGCACATCAACAAGACACACAACAATGCATTAAATAATTAAAAGAGTATCAGTGTCGAAGACAAAACACAGCAGAACAGCAGATTGAAGATTGTTTTGGGAGATTACGGCTAAGATTGATTATCCAAAGCCTAATCCGCCAAATTAAAACAGTGATTAAAGAAAAGTCAAAAGATCATCAGACAGAAAAGGCCTCCACCGCCACAACAGAGGCCAATTGATTCCCCTCAGCTACCCCAGTGCCACCTGTAACCTCAAGCATTCAACAGAGGCCGAGTTATTATCAGAAGACTAGATATTTGCCTTCAGTGCAGCTGAATAGTTAATTCTGCTAAGGAACTTAATGCAAAATATTAGCAGAGTTACTACAACATAACACAGAGCCTTAAAAGTCAACAAAAGCTCCCACCGAGCTTAATATTTAATGTAAATCAATTAATACAGTGAAAATATATGTACTCTTCTGCATCAAGCCCCTCAAAGGCCAAGAAGGATTAATCTGTATTAATTGAACCCAGGAGATCTTTTATCAGATCCCACCTTTTCATTCCTTCTATAAGTAATTCTGTAGAAGATGAGAAAATGTTGGTTGCAAAACTTTGAAATATACTTGTGCTTGAAAATTTTGATTGTAAATAGTGTTTAAAGGCTCTTGAAGCTTTGCTTGTGATAGAATAGTTAGGCTGAGAAGTGAAGATGATTGCTAACCTAAAACACTGGACTTAAAGCTGTAACTGGTTTGAAGCATCAATACAAGCTGATTTATGGGATCCTGGTTTATGTCAACGGTGATGTTCTTCTTATTGTAAATCGTTATTTTATTTCTGTTTTCACTTTGTTCATCTTCTCTTATAAATAACAACAAGCATAGAGTTAGGATTTACTGTATATCAGTACCCTTCTCTGACTGATAAGCTTTATCTTAATGTTTTCTTCTGATTTGTGTTATTTAGGAATGATTTAATTCAGTTCAAGCAGTAGGAATGATGTCGTTCCCTCATCCTCCTATTTAGCTAATTGTTATTCTTGAAAGTTATTTTCATTTCATGTTAAGTAGAGATGAACTATGGAAGATATGGTGAGCCCTCATCCTAGTTTTATCCCAAAATACTGACTGAAAGAACAATGTTACCGATGAAATAGGTAACCTCAATGTTACTTACTTTTTGAAGTATCAAGAAAAACACCTGATTTTGAAAAAGTGGCGATGCAGAATCAAGAAAAATTTTTTTAAGCATGTTTTTGGCACTTTAAGTTTTTTTCATTTTGTTTTTTTTTTTAAGTGATGTTTTTTATGTCGATTTTGAATAGTGGTGGTGTATCATCACCAACGTTTTTTTTATAGGATTGATTTTGACACTATAGATTTTCTAATGTCTTCTTCTTCCGTGAGATGTTTATTTTTAAGTGCATTTATGTACTTGTGTTTTAAAAATAAAAAAATATTTTTTTTTAAAAATAAAAACTTGTAATGATATCTTCACTTTTTCACATACATAAAAGATGGAAAAAGGGTCAATATTATAAATTTTATATTTTCTACGTGTTTATGTATTGTTAAATAATTTTTCAATGCACATCAAAAAATTGTCCCTAAAAAACCAATATTTTGAACCATATGACAAAAAAATACAATTTTTTAATATAAATACAATGCAAAAAATACACTTTTACAGAGTTTTTGTTGGAAAAAACATGTTAAATAAACTAATTTTTTGGGAGAATCTTGACAAAAAAACTTGAGAAAACAATATTTTTATTGAATTTTATGTCAAAAAATAATAGCAATCACATGTTTTTTGCAAAAAAAAAGGGTTGTTCTCATAAAATATCAAAGTCTAAACATTACAAGTAAAACTGATTAATAGTTCTAAAAAATAAGCTTTGTTTGCAAGCATAACTTAAACTTCATCAACAATATCAACTAATACATCTTCAACATCATCTAGAACAACATTGATGGCTTCTTCCGCAACATTTTCTTCTTCATTTTGATCATTTCCGTCTTCTAATGGATCTTTCATGTCAGCAAATCTTCCAAAGTGTCCCTTTCCAATCATTCCATATAATGGTGGTTGAGGTTCCTTTTCTTTTTTTGCCACACGTGATTCATTAAAATCTCCTTTCCTCAAACCAACTTCTTGTTTCGCATCTGAAAGGAATTTAAGAGCGTTAATTCTTTGTTGAATAAAGTTGCATTGAACTGGGTCTTTCTCAATGGCAATGCAATTTCTTCCTTTTAGTAGGCAACATGCTAGTGTTGTACCTAATCATCAAGCACAAAAAAAATAAGTAAGAAAATTAGTATGGAGACATAAAAAGTAAAAAAGATAATATTTAAATTTAAATTTGTATAATAAAACTTACCTAAACTTGAGAATAAATCCAAAACCCATTCTCCTTCATTTGAACATAGATCTATAAGATAGTTAATCAATGCTTGTGGTTTTTGATAAATGTTAACTATATCTCCTTTTGCATCTTTATCCTCATAAGTTAGTTTTCTTACAACTGCATCATAAACCAATACTTGACTATGACTCTTCCCATCTACTCGATTCATAATAATATGCTTATAGCTATCGTCTTTTGTCCAACATTCAACATGGATGAACTCAAAATCATTTATAATAGGCTGATCTTCGGAAGAAACAATATTTGACTTTTGCCTATAACATAACATAGTAAAAGTTCAATTAAATTTTACATGAATAAAAAAATTTAGGAGGAATCAAACATACAATTTCAAAATCTTACCATGTAAGTTGCATCCTTGAGTTTGCTTTACCCTTGAAGCTTGTTAATAACATTGGAAACTATGTTTCTGAATGAAATGTCACAAATCGCCAAAGTGGTGATGTTGTCACTTCTTGAAAACCCGTAACCACTTTACTAAAAGCTTGATAAGTATATGGTTCTCTATCATATTCAATGTCTGGTAAATTGAAACCATGAGGAATATCTACAATAAATAGGCCATATTCCCTTCTAGGTATTAGTGATGCAATGTCTTCACAGTCACCTTGTATTATTTGATATTGGACATTGTCGAGCCCATTCCAAATGTAATGATTAAGAGTAGAATCTAGTTCAACATTCATAAGACGCTTCCTTCTCATGTTCTCCATCTTAATTTTTTCAATAAAGCTTTTGAAAGTATCTGGTACTCCATTTCCATCCTTCTTCGACATATTTAATGATATATATATATATATATATATATATATATAAGTAATAAAATAAAAATAGTTTAAATATGAATAAAATGAATTTATAAATCAACATAACTTATTGAATGCAATATAAAACTCTTTTAGTGTTGATGTAGAACTTGCTTCTGGGTAGTTGCGTACAACATCATCCCAACTATCTTCATTCAACATTTTAAGCATGTGTTCTTGTATTTTCATAAAATTTTTTTGACTGAATAAATCAAGTTAAAAGCATTAATATATTGACATGTATAACAAATTCTACCAACATCATTATGTTTTATTTAAAAGAAAATTATAATGAAAGAAAAATAAGAAATAATTCAAGAAACTTACTTTTGAAATTCTGCACACATTTCTTCCATTGCAAATTCACCCGACTTCACACGGGCTAATACTAATTTGACTAATTTATTATCCTTCACACCTTGCATTGTTCTCCAAGGTGTAATAGTCATATCCTCTGGAAGCTGCTTCATTTCAGGACCCCCCTTACTGTTGGTACATATTATGGGTTTACTCTTTCTAACCTTCTGATTTTTTATGGAAATATTCTCCCATCGATCAAAAATCTCATCAATCAAATCCCATACCTCCCCAGTTCTAAATGCCAACTGAAAAATGTTATCTGTGCCTCTGAAGAGATTTGTATTCAATTTTCCATCTTTTGCTTTTTTTTTTATCAATTTGATAACCTGTTTCCATTAAACATTCCTTTCGAAATGCTACACTAACTTGTGTCTTATCCCCACGACATTTTTCTATGAATTCATTATGAATAAATCTGACCCTTTGGATGAAAGTCATTTTCATTCTGTACTCATTATCTACATTATGATCCCATGCCAATAACTTTGATTCCATTTATGTTAAGCCAGCGTAAATGATGCATTTCACTGTTTGAAAAAAATAGTTATTGGGATATTCTGCAATCAATTGTCTCTTAGCCTCTATTGAATGGTTCCCTCCAATTACATAATATTTATAATCAAAACATTTTGTCTTGTCAAATGCTTGTTTGTTGGGAACCTGACATGGATTGACAAGAACCACATAATCCACCACATGCGCATATGGATTGAACTTGAACAATTTTTTCAGATTATGTACATGTAGGTGATGGGCCTTTCTAATTTGATATTGAGATTGTCCTTCATCTGGGCCATAAAATTGGTTAACATTAAGCTCAAATGTTTGGCCACCAAGAATTAATTTATTCTTCCTCAACTCTTGTCGAATAGCATTTTGTTTTTTTTTAATAATGCCATCCTCTAACTCAGCACCTGGTGTTATGATTTCTTTGCTTCCGTGAGAGCTTTAAATTTGTTCTTCACTGCTGCTCACGACCTTTACAGGTTCACCAATGTTTGATTTCCTAGTCTTATTGGATAACATATCAGTTTTTTTATAAACAAGCTCTCCTTCATGAGGTAAAAGAGAGACATCTTTGGCAATTTTTTTTTTTGGTGTCTGATCTGTTTTCTCCTTTTGCACAATAGTTCTCATCTCCTCCTCACTAATTCTATCATAATTTTCTGTTTCATGTTCGACACCTTCAAAAGAAACATGTTTAAGTTTACTAGATTGACCCACCTTAGTGACTCTTGGTTGATCCTCTCTTTGTACTGTTGCAGTGTCACGAGCTATTGCTCTTTGCTTCAATCTCCTTTCCTCTGCTTTGTCTTTGTGGAAAGTTTTGATCACATCCATAACATTTGGCACCAACATATAAATACCATGAAACATGTTTGAAAGACTCGGAACAAAATCCTATGAAACAAAATAAAACATGTCAATGATCAATAATTTATAAAAAAATGAATCATCCTTACAATAATGCATAGAGGAAATAAAAATAAGCATACTTACAATGTTATTTGCAATGTTGCTTGATATTTCTTCAGAAAATTTTGAAGATATTTCATCTGTGTCATACTTGACGATTGATAGATGATATCTAACCTTCTCACGTTTCTGAGCCTTCCTTGCAAGAACATAAATAGTGTTTATATTCGGGACCATACATATGTCTCGTACTCTGCCCATCACATCATATGGCTCATTTAAGTCAATCATACCACAAATCAGATAGATGTGTATATCAACCTCCATTTCACTGTCTTCAAGATACCATGAAAAATCGGTTTTATCTATTTCCTCGGCGTTCTTCCAATCAGAAATAAGCTTTAATGAACCTGGTGCCCCAGTTGCTTGACTTTTATTAGTGCGTGCAATAATATCCTTATTGTGTCCAACAATGTCCATAGTGCGTCCAGCTGCAACTTTAGATTTGGGAGTTGTATCCATAGTGCATTGAGCTGCAGCTGTAGATTTGGGAGCTGCTGCCCTAGGTGCAGAAACATTCACAGAAATCTTTTTTGATGCCATTTTCCTGATATATATATATATATTAGTTAATGGAAAAATATTGCGGATAAAATAAATTTAATAAACAAAATTTATTTCTAAAACTAAATAGTTTGAAATTAAAGCAGTAAAATTAACTATAAAAATTTTCATTTAAAAACAAAATATTATAAATCATATGTATATATATCTATATAATATGTTTTGAATACATTTTATAAAAAAATTTAAAAATGTGTTTAAAATGTATAAAATAATTTAAAAAAAATAAACTAGTATTTTCAAACTTCAGTTTTTTTTTAATATTTAAAAAAAAACAAAAAAGTTACTAACTATTTATAACAAATGCTATAATATTATTTTTTATTTTTATTTTTTTAATTGTATTGTTATATAGTTTTTTTTTTAATTAACTTATTATATTGTTATATTAAAAAAAATGTTTTTTTTTAATTTATTATATTGTATATTTTTTTTTTAATTATATAATGTTTAAAAACAAAACATAATTGTTGTTTAATGAATTTTGTTTTTTTTTTTTTTTGATATATATATATTTGTTATATTTTGAAATTTTTAACAATTATTATTTAACAATGTTTTTATTATATTATATAACAATTTTTTTTTTAATTTTTATATATAACAATGTTTCTATGAACTTTTAATTGTTTTATTAAAAGAAATTATTTAAAAAAAAAATTTAAAAAAAATTTAAAGAACAAAATAAAATTAAAAAAAATCAATACTAAAAAATGTTTTATTAAAACAAATTATTAAAAAAAAAAAAAAAAGTTTTATTTAAAAAAAAAAAAAAAAGAATAGCGCATGTTGCCCGCCCGTTGGGCACCGGGGGCCGGCCGGGCGGCGCCTCGGGGGCAGCTCAGCTGCCCTCACGGCCCCCGGCTGGGGCGCCCCCGGGGTGCTGCCCGACGCCCAACAGGCGGGCTGTGTGCCGCCGGGGGCCGTGAGGCTGGCTGGGCAGCCCCCGGTGACGCCGCCCGGTCGGCCTCCGGCACCCGCGGGCGGGGTCTGCCACGTTTGTTTTTTTTATTTTTATTTTTTTATTTTTTATTTTGTTTTTTATTTTTTATTTTTTTAATTTCGATTTTTAATTTTTATTTTTATATAATATAATTATTAAAACATTATTTAATAATAATAAAAAATGTTAAAAATATAAAATATAACAAAAAAAAAAAAAAAAAATATTAAATCACAATTGTGTTTGGTTTCTAAACATTATATAATTAAAAAAAAAACAAACAATATAATAAATAAAAAAAACATTTGTTTTAATATAACAATATAATAAATCAAAAAAAAAAATATTACAATACAATTAACACACACACACACACATATATATTATTAAAAAAAAAAAAATTAAAGATTTAAAATTAAAAAGAATAAAACTAAGATTTAAAAATAAAATAAAAAAAATAGAATATAAAATAAATTTTTTTTCAAAATAAATAAATAAATAAATAAATAATGAAATATGATTAAAAAAAAAAACAAATAAAAAATGTTATAATATTACTTTCTTCTTTTTTTTTTTAATGTGCATGGTCGTTTTATGGATTTTTTTGTCTAGATGAACCTATAAGTCTTAAAAAAGAAAAAAATCTAAATTTTTGTCCTTAAAACTCTAAAAAATTTAGTTTTTTTTGCATTTTCTTCACTTAAAAAATATAAAAAAATTAAGGTTTTTGAACCTAAAAAGCTTAAAAAAATAGTTTTTGGACACAAAAAAACTATAGAAAAACAGATTTTCCCCAAAATCGTCTTTAAATTGACAGAATAGAAGGAAAACTAACCTTTGAAATGCAAAAAGCTGCTGTCACCAATGCCAACACAACGCCTCCACAAAATTACGAATAGCAACACAATGCCTCCAATGCCAATGCAATGCCTTCACGAAATTACCAATGCCAATGCAACACCTCCACAAAATTACCAATAGTGACACAACGCCTCCAATGCCAATGCAATGCCTCCACGAAGTTACCAATGCCAACGCAACACCTCCAGAAATTTGCTCTAACAAATACCAGAAAACTTGATGTGATGTGATGAATAGAAACGATCATTCCTTTTAAATAACAAATATTGTCTGATTGGTTTACTATTTAACGAATGTGGGTTTAAAATTTAAAATTTAAAATATTTACATTTAGTTTATTATAGTTCATACTATAGTTAAAATACTTATTATTTGCATGTAGTTATTATAGTTAATATTTTATTTAATATTTACATGTACTGAATGTTGAATAATTCAAATATAATCTCAGATTAAATTTTAATATCAAATACTTACATGTAGTTAATTATATTTAATATTATAGATAAAATAGTTAATATTTGCATTTAGTTATCATAGTTAATATTTACATGTAATCAATGTTTAAAATCATGGGATTAAATTTTAAAATCTAAAATATGTACATGTAGTTAATTATAGTTAATATTATAGTTTAAATAGTTAATATTTACATGTTGTTATTTTTATAAATATTTACATGTAGTCAATCTTAAACCATTTAAATAAGAAAATTATTTTAGTTTCGAAGACATGCATGAAAGGAATATTTTGTGGATATTTTGAATAGAAAGTATGGTGAAATATTTGAAGACCAACACTTTATTAATAAATTTTGAAATGTATTTTAGATGAATATAACGTAAGTTTAAAATTTAAAATTTAAAATATTTACATGTAGTCATTATAGTTAAAACAGTTAATATTTGCATGTAGGTATTATAGTAATATTATAATTAATACTTACATCTAGTCAATGTTAAATCATTCAAATAAAAACATTATTTTAGTTTGGAAGGCATCCATGATAGAAATATTTTGTGGATATTTTGAATATAAATATCGGTAAAATATTTCAACATAAACAATTTATTAAAAAAAATGTTAAATACATTTTTTGACTAATATTTGTACCTAATATTTGAAATGAAAATTTTGGTGGGAAAGTTTTTCGCGAAATTTTTTGGGGGGAAATTTTGGAGGGAAATTTTTTCGCGAATTTTTTTGAAGGGAAATTTTCAGTCTTTAAGCTATATATTGTAAGTGGGACAGGAATTTGTATCATTCAACCTATTCTTGTTGAAAGCCATGGTTTCTTCTGATAGCGAAGTTTTTCTTTCTAGAACATCAACATCTTCGTCACGCAACAACTCTATTCAGAGTGATGAATATAACGGGAGTTCGTTCACCATGAATAGAGAGCCAAAAAATCGACTTGGTCGTTATCCTAAAGATGATGAGAACAAAATTGATGAGGCGCAGCAAAATGAAATTTCTGTAAATCGAGCGCCAGTTTACCACTTACTCTTAATCCTAAGGATTATGAAAGCAACAGTGATGAAGGGCATGATAAAGAATTTCCAGAGTCAAAAGTTTCACTTCGTCCTAATCCCAAGGATTATGAGGACACCATTGATGAAGAGGGAGATGAAGAATATCCACTTCAGCTTAATCCTAAGGATTATGCGAGAACAACAAATGAAGAGGGGAATGAAGAATTTGTAGAGTCAAAATATCCATTCTATCCTAATCCTGAGGAGTATGCCAACACCATTGATGAAAAGGGGGATGTAAAATTTCCAGAGTCAAAATATCAAATTCGTCCTAATCGTAAGGATTATGCGAGCACCACTGATGAAGAGGGGAATGATAATGTTTCAGAGTCAAAACATCCACTTCGTCCCAATCCTAAGGATTATGCCAACACCACTGATGAAGAAGGAAATGAAAAATTTACAGCGTCAAAATTTCCACTCCGTCCTAATCCTAAGGATTATGCAAGCACCACTGATGAAGAGGGGGACGAAAAAATTCCAGAGTCAAAATTTCCACTTCGTCTTAATCCTAAGGATTATGTCAGCACCACAGATGAAAAGGGGAATGAAGAATTTGCAGAGTCAAAATATGCACTTCGTCCTAATCCTAAGGATTATGTCAGCACCACTAAGGAAGAGGGGAATGAAGAATTTGCAGCGTCAAAATATCCACTTCGTCCTAATCCTAAGGATTATGCCAGCACCACTGATGAAGACGAGGATGAATTTCCAAAGCTAAAATTTTCACTTCATCCTAATCATAACGATTATAATTTAACCACTGATGAAGGGAGGGATGAGGAATTTTCAACAAATATAGATTCAAGGCATTCACTTATTCCTAATCCTAAGGATTATGAGAGCTTCAATGAGGAAGGGGAGGGGCAGGATGAAGAAATTCTAGTGAATACAAATTCAAAGCTTCCACTTATGCCTAATCCCAAGGATTATGAGAGCACCACTGAGGAAGGGGAGGATGAAGAGTTTCTTGCCAATGATAATTTTAGAGGCACAGATCTGAATATTGCATTTTCTCCAAGTGACCATTTCAAAGACACTCATGGTGATGAAGAATTGAATCCTCCCAGGGAAGAATTTGAAAGCATGGGTCAAGATGGTGAAGAATTTCTTTTGAGTTAGGGTTACAAAAGTGCTGATGATTCTTGTGAAATGTTTTCTTCAACTGATGATGGTAAAGAAAATTTTCCACGCAATGATGTTGATGAATTTCTTAACTATGTTGAGGATGATGATAGTGGGAATAATATTCCTTCTAATGGTGATGAAACTACTTTTACAAAGGATGATGGAATGATGAAGCCGTTGCAAGCAAATATTGCAACTAGGAGTAGGAGTAGACCTTTTCATATCAATCCAAAGCATTCCAGTTATACAAGGGCGAGGACAAAATATCTCACGACAAGAAGTTCTGTCGTTCATTTGATTTCAAATGAATGTTGTCGAAGGGATTGCTTGAAAAGTATGGATTTAAAATTTTCCTTGGAGAAAAGGAAAACATATATGTCAATGAATAAAAGCATGCAAAATTCATATTTAGTGGGTTTCATGCAATCTACACTAGCAGGTTATGATTATCATATTGGGAACGTATTGCTTTGCAGAAAGACATTCAAAATGTTGTATTCAATTGGTAATTTTCGTTTGTCAAGAATCCAGGATAGATTGGAAAGGGATCCCACATATTATTCAGAAGCACGTTATAAACGGGAGGTGGGGCCGTTTGCAAATACTGCTAAGACATGGATGAAAAACTTCTTTTCAAATCATGGAGAGTGTATGCCAAATAAAGACACAATACATATTCCAGATAATTTCTCGAGATGAGAAATATTCATGTTATACAAATATTATGCAGAAGCTGTTGAAGGAATTGGTAATTTTATTACATATTCTTATTTTACAAGGATATGGAAAACTGAATTCAACAATGTTCGTATTACTAAGAAGACAAGGATAGGGATTTGCAGCACATGTACTTCTCTTAAAGCAAAAAGAGATAAATGTCAAGGGGCGGAAAGAGGTATGTGTTCAAAACATTGTTTTTTAAAATTTTATACTTATCAACTATGAAAATATATTTATTCATATGTTTCTTTTATTTTATGTACAGATTCCGTTGTCAAAGAACTTCAAGACCATCGCAAACAACAAACAAGTGAAAGACAAAAGTTGTATAAACATTGAAAGAAGTGTTATGATCATCCAAATAAATATCTGGGATTGATAATTGATGGTATGGACCAAAAGAAAACACTTTTTCCACATTTTTTATGCACGCCAAAAAAATTACAGGAGGAAAATTTCATTCAGTTTCACTTGGTTGGTTGTATGGTATTTAATGAGAAGATGTTTCCAAGAGTTTTCTTCACAACTCCAAATATTCACAATGATGCAAATCTGACCATAACTATAATCCATGATGTGGTTACTCATTGGTATGGGATTCTTCCTGAAGTTTTGTATTTACAATTAGACAACACAAGTCGTGAGAACAAAAATCAAGTTCTTTTTGGGTATCTAAACATGCTCGTTGAATTGGGGATTTTTAAAAAGATAAAGGTTGGTTTTCTTCTTGTTGGGCATACTCATGATCATATTGATCAAATGTTCAGTCTTTTTTCAGTAACATTGAGGAGGAAAGGTGTTGGGAGCCTGCCATCATTAATTGAATGTATTAAGAAATCGTACATTCCAGAGCCTATTTTTCATGTGTTGGAAGAAACTATTGACATGCAAAGATATATTTTTGGATCGCATGGTGAGGAGAAATGCATTGAACAACTTAACGACATTAGCTTCCAACATCAATTTCGTATCAAAAAAATTGATGGGATAACACTTATATGGGGCAAGAAGTATTCAACGATTGAAGAATGGGCACCATCATCAGGTTTAGCATTTTTGAAGTTCATTCCAGAGCGTCCAATGTTTTCATCAAAGATATTGTTATTACAGTCAGTTTCTGAACTCCATAATGCACGAAGGTAGAAGAGAGACATAAATTATTCTGAATGTCTAGAGGAAATTAAAAGATGTATTAGAGATACATATGAATACTTCGATGTTGCCGATTCAGTTTGGTGGAAGTCTTTTTTCAGTAATCAAAGTGATATGATTTCAAGATCAATAAATGGGGATACGCTTTTGAAGACTCATTTTTTTTGGCCACAAAATATGCCAAATGAACATGAACATCAGAAAACACACAATGTTGAACAACAACAGCCTCAAGCTATTATTAATTCCCCACAGGTAGAGGAAAGAGAAATCTATATTGGTCCTAGAAGATCACGTGCACAACGTGAAGCCATGGAAGACCTTTATAGGGGTTATGTGCAGGATCTTAAAGAGGGTTGCATGATAGCAGTGTTAGCAAATGAAGATCCACTTGGCTAATCATTCTGGATTTCCAAGGTTATAAAGGTCATTAATGAAAATGAAGAGATTACAGCTGTTGATGTACATTGGTATGCCACAAGTACCCACCCTTTCAATGGTGTGTACAAGCCAGAGATGGTAGTGGAAAAAAGAATTGGCAGAAAGAGAAAAATAAAGGGCACAAATATAAATCGTCGCCGCACAGATGTCTTAAAATTGGAGGATGTTGACATACTTGTGTATGACTTCAATTTGAAAAAGAGAGGAACTCTTCAGTTGCAGACCATAAATATTTTGAAGAAATTGCTACCAGAACAATTACTGTTGAAATGGGACTCTGCAGAATGTAGACATAGATCTACAAGACTTTTGAACTCTGAAATGGTGGGCATGCATGTTGACTCAGATGGAGCACTAGTTGATGAAAGAGAAGAATATGGATCATCTTCATCTGCATCGAGCCATTCATTTGAAGATGTAGATTATGATGGTGTGCCAGAACCTATGGCTGATTTTGAATAAATATCTAAGACACTTTTATGTAATTGATGTTTGCATGGTAACTTGAAATAAAATTTTTGACTTCCATCTCATTTTTCATGAATTTATGAGACATTTCTATGTTTGTTGGATTATATGTTTTAATTATGAAGAATTCATTTTTTTAGAATATCAACAATGCAACAATGAATTACAAAAATAATTTATGTTATATTCAATGTACCAATGTTGATATTTTAATTATAAGTAAAATAGAAAATAGAAACTAATGTTGAATTTTTAGATTATGCAGTGATATTACCATGATATTATGTATTGTTACCATTTGGTATAAGATACTTTTAAAAGTTTTAATAATTATATGCGTTATTGAAACATAACACTTTGTTTTGATGCTTGATTTTTAGGTTTTGGTTGAAATTATATTAAAATTTTTCTTATGCTAAGATTTGAAAAAAGATAAGTTTTTATCCTTTAAAATTAAAATTGCTCTTACTTGTTTCTGTTCAATGATAATTTTTTCATTTACTTGTTCATTTTTTTAAATTGTTAAGTCTTATAATTTCTCCATAATTTCATTGTTCAAGTATGTTGAACACTTAAGATTGAAAAACTTTAGATATACAACTTGTCATTAAAGTTTTTATGCGCTACCAGATTTTATCTTTAAGGTTATGGTTGACAATAATTACAATTTTGGGGTTGTTTAAAGTCAAGATATTTTATGTTTAACAACATAGATGAAAATTGTTCGAAATGATAAGCCCTTCAGACATGTATTTGTTTATATTTAACATCATCTATCAAAAATGTTAGAAATTTACGATTTTAAAAAATGTCCTAATATGTTGTCTTTAATTCCATTGTTACAAGTGTCAAAATTATGACACAATTTTTTTTTTTGTTATTCCGGCATCAACTGGTTTTGTTTTGAGGGTGTTTTTTCAATCCTTTTTTCAACAAACAATTTTGTTTTTAGCATAATTTTATAAAATGTTGAAATTTGACCTTAAAAAAAAACCAAGTGCGTTCTGGAAGACACACTTTTTGTTTTTGGGGTGTTTTTTCATGTTTTTTGAGACTTTTTGGGCTAGAGTTCCCATTTTGAGGTCAGGTTACCTATTTCATCGGTAACAGTGTTAAAGTTTCCCTAGGAATGTGTTGAAAGCTGGCTAGTTTCGAAGTACTTACTAGATCTTAGACCATTCTTTGTTATCATTTGTGTTTCCCTTTGTGTTTTAAATGTTTTCTATTGAGAGTGTATCAAAGGCTGGCTAGTTTCGAAGTACTTACCAGATCTTGGATTGATTTTATGTTATTCTTAAGTGTTTTTCAAAGGCTGGCTAGTTTCAAAGTACTTACCAGATCCTGGGCTACTCTTTGTTCTTCATTTGTTTAATTCCCTTTCTTTTTGTATCATCTCATTCCATAAATCAAACTTGAAAGAGATCCTTAGACATAGATAACTTTCCCCATGGACCACTCTTGCCCCTTGCTGTTTCAATTAAACCCTATTATGAATCCATAGCCCAATGGACTAAAACCTGCAATTATCTATCTTTTTGGCCAAAGCTTGTTCTATTTGTTTTCAACTTCTCACCTTTGAAACTCTTTGCATTTAGAACTTTCCACTCAAATAATAATCATGCTCAACCATAAAAAACAAACAAAAACCCTCAGCCTTCATAACTTGCCTAATATCATTACCCAAAACCTCAAAGATAAATCCCTTATTGGAGAGATCCTTATCCGGATTCAGGAGGGCTAGATCCTAGAATCCCAAAGTGGTTGAAATGGTGTTCTCCCTGCGGTCGGACTTTTTCCAATCTTTCTGATTATAGGGAGCTAACAATGTCTACATATATCTAGCCTTCAAATATAGGAATTTCAAAGTTTACCTGTACCTTGAAGGCGTGGCGCCTCCAGAGTGGCTGTTGGATGAAGATGCGCCGTAGGTGGGTAGTCGTTGAAGGATATGAGCAAAGCTATCCATCATCATGTTCCTTTGTTTCTCGAGGGCCTCCTCGAAAAATATTTTGATAGGATCTCCTGCTCCCTTGTCTTTCCTTTCTTCCACCATGGGAGGTCATTGAACCAGATCGAGCCCTAACTCCTTATACCCTGACCGCATTGGGGACATGCAAATAAAAATAGAGAAAGAGTAGAACACTCTGATACCACTGATCTGGATTTATGCAGGAAAAAAATAAAATATAGAAATAGACATAAATGCAGAGATGTAGCGGAAATAATGCTTCATTTCATTAATATCAAATAACAAAAATATGCTTACACACATAATGGAAATAAACTAGTTAGGGCACTGGTAGCGTATCTTTGAGAAGAGATGTGGCAGATATAGACCTTTGAGCTGTGTGTGTGTGTGGTTTGTTTGTTTGTTTGTTTGTTTTTTTTTTTTTTTGGTTTTTTTTTGTTTGTTTTTTTTTTTGTTTTTTTGTTTTGTTTTGTTTTTTTTTTTTTTTTTCTGAATAAGTATACTCCTATTATTGATACAATTTTTTTTTTCTAGGAGGTCCCAGCCTCATAAGATCTTGCCTAGAAATGCAGCATTTTGTCAAAAAAACTGATGCCTATCCAAAAAATTTCAAACACTGAACCTACAACCCTGTTCCGAGCCATGTAAACAGTAGAAGGCCGCCCACGCAGGGGAAACCAACTATTAAACAAAGAAGCAAGTTTCTGAACATGTAAATTGTGAAAACAAAAACGCAAATGATCAAACCCAGACGAGCCACTATGAGGCAAAAACCTGAGAATAAATGCGTAGTCAGGAAGCATGAGAGTTAGAAGGCGTTTCTTCCACAATCCGGCATCCACATTCATAGGGGTCTTCATCCATCGCCTGAAGGTCTTCTTTGCCAATGGAGCCACCGCGCTACGAATCGCTCGAACCTACAGGGATGCTGGTGACTGGATTCCCGCTGCGACAATGCTCCTCACTCTGCCTGCTATCGGAGGGTGGAATGCTATGTGGCTCGTTGATATTATTCTCCAAAGGTGCTGCCGGAGCCTGGACAACCTCAGTCTCAGAATCTGCATGGAATTCAAAGGTGATTTTGGCTATCAAGGTGGAATGACAGATAGCACAAGGCAGGAGGAACTGGGCTATTTGGGATTGAGCGGGGAGGTGAATTGGAGAAACCGGAATGTGGAGGGAGCCCCAAGCATGAGTAAACTGACCAGACCCATGGCCACGACCACTCCTGGTGGCAGGATAGCGACCAGAGAGGTACTCCGAGGACTGGGAGGTTGAGCCAGAGGTGGAAGAAGAGGGCTGTCGAGTGACCTGCCCACGGCTGGTGCCTCTCCTACACCACATTCATTGTTGGAGACGAGGCATGATGCTGTGAGCTGGAAAAGAGATGCAAGGGTTGGTTGAGTGAAGATTGGGAGCAGAGTCCACAAAGAAATGCAAGGGAGCACCAACAGGGAGAGCCGAAACACAATCAAAAGGTGAATTGGACTGAGACCTGCAGAAAGGGCTGTGAGTATAGTGAAAGCCCAACATAAATTCAATGCAGCAAGCCAGATCACACCGCACCCCAGTACTGGTCCAAGAGTGGGGCTCAGCCGCAACACCTAAACAACGCGAGCGCAATGGAGAGGCAACAGTGAATCTGGACTAGGGCGACATGGTAGAAATGCTAACAGGCTGGCGTCGGAGGAAGAGCTACGTAATTGCAGCATTGAAGTCACTGGTAGGGAGTTTAATGCTGTGCCTTGCACGGAGCTGGGTGGCGGTGGTGTGAGTCCACACTCCAGCCCATGTCTATCCACGCGCCATCGTACCATGCTCATCAAACATCCGCATCCAGGAGGGACCTATGAGCTGTGTTAAAATGAGGCTCGAGGACCTATTTATTATTGAGAAACAATGGAAAACTCCAAACGTCCAAAAACCTAAACCTAGGAGATGAAGCGCCAAAACTATGGGCCCCATTTTGGTAAATTGGTGTTTCAACTTCCTGGGGACATAACTTTGGCATACGATCTCCGTTTGAGGCACTCAATAGCTCGTTAGAAATATCTATCAGAGGAGTACAAATTTTGGTGTGAGAAACATTGGTCCATGGACCCATGTTGCTCTCGGTTTTTCCAAAATACATCGCTTAGGGCCTCAAAACAGCTTCGGAAGTTCAGGACTCGAAAAACTGCTAAAATAGTAAGCTGTGCTACAACTTAAAAGCTGAAAGAAATGATGGTGGGGGTTAAAATGGAATATGTAGGTGTCCAAAAATATCCACCTGGATCATTAAAGCCCCAAAACGGCTCCGAGAGTGCAGGACCTGAAAACCTGCTAAAAATAGTAAGTTGTGCTGAAAGTGAAAAGCTGTAAGAATTGATGGTTCGGGTCCAAATGGAATAGGTGAGTGGCTATCAATATCCACCTAGATCAGTCAAGTATACTAGTGCCATTACATATTTTATATTCATGGCATGCATGGCTATGATGGTCTAGTTTTAGAGCCTTAATCATATCCATCGAATTTGGTGTTTTGGGTAGAAATCTTGTCTCAATAAATTGTGATAAAATCCCTTGAACTCTCCTTCTTTCAATTCTAGATTGAACTGTTGCACCCTAGACCATATGGTCTCTTAGCAGAGTTTCATCTCGGTTAGATATCTTTTTCCATTTCCCTATAGTAGTTGTTTCTGGTATTCTAAGGTATTTGAAAGGCTAGGCCTTGCACACTTTCTAAGCAAATTGGAAACTGATTGGTCCAAATTTATTTAAGAATTATAGTTTAGGATCTCAAGTGGACCTCCCTTGGGTGGAGCATATGCGCGGGACTATATTTTTCCGCAGGTGGATATTTCATCTGGATTTGGAGCATTCGATTGTCGAGTTTGTCACAAATAAAAAGGTCTCAAATAGGACTGATACCAAATAATTTTCTTAGAGTCGTGAGTGATCCAAGAAATCGAGGATCCAGGGGGGGCATATAATGCTCATTGTTGTGGAAATATAGATGTCCGCGACACCAGATTTTCCACCACCTAATCGAGCAATCCAAGGATCTAGTGGATCTAGGGTATATAAACCAAGAATAATGTTTGGAAAACCATATTTCTTTGGATCTGAATATAATTAATAAATTCCATAAACCATCCTTTTTTATAACCATCACCATTGGTGAAGAGAAAATACTTTGGCTAGGTTGAATGATGCCAACATCTAACATTTCTTGAATTATGTGCTAAATTTCAATCTCCTATGCATATGGATACCTATAAAGCTTGATGTTAGATGATACACTTCTACGTTGAAAATTAATTGCATGGTAATGATATTAAGCAGGTGAAATAACCTTAGGCATCTCTCCAAATACCTTGGAATGATTGTTGATAACATTTTAGAGATCCACTAGAGAAGATGACATAGATTTTTGAATATATAATGAACATAAATGTGCAATGACATAATGTTTTCCCCTTTTTAGACAAATTTCAACACTATTATAGCTTATCACTTTAGAGGGTTCTTTTTGGATACCTCTGGGCTCAATTTCCTTTCCTTTTGAGGAAAAACTCTAGAAAATATTTTGAAATTAAGGGCCACTATTCCCAATGATTGCAACCATTGGACCCATAATACAAAATCAAAATTTCCCATTTGGATTGAAATCATATATGATATCCTATAAATACTCCCCAATATTTAGCTTAATACTGTGGTAATTTCCTAAAAAATTTATGGTCCTCTATCTACAATCATTACTTGAAATTCTAGTCATGGATTTATAAAGCGATTGAGAAGTTTCTCCAATTTGTAATTGATGAATTTATGAGTACTAATTCAATCAGTAAACAATGCTACCTTTTTTTATTTTTGATATATCTTTCTATCTTGAGGGTTTGTGGAGTAATAATGTCAGCTAATGCATGCCAAGATATTATTGAAGCAGTTCCTTCTAGTTCTAGGTCTTGTGATGGTTCTAGCTCTTGATTTTTTTCCCTCTTCATAGTTTACGTAGAAAAAATTCCTATCACAACTTTTATGCCTGTTACTATACATTTTGCTAAGGTTTCAAACTTGTTGATTGAGTGAGGTTAGGAGAGGAATCATGATATATATAGTTATTGGTGATCACACTTCTAGCATCCATATTTTTACTTTCAAATTTCCTTATCAAACTAAAAACATGCTCTAAGGATTTAGGATAAAAAATATGTACCTCATGTTGGATGCTTTTCTTTAAAGTTCCCATAAAGAGGTCTAACAAATTATATTTTGAAATATTCATTACCTTAAGACAAAGATTTTGGAATTGTTGAATATGTTCTGTAATTGGGAATTTTTGTCAAATATTTACCTATTGACTAAATAGTTTATTGCTCTTAATATATCCACAATATCCTATTAATTCCTATATAAAACTAGATTAAGATACAATATATTCATTTTCACTTTCACAAATCCATTGATACCATATAAATTCTTGTTCTAAAAATGGATGCAATATTTACCTTTTGTAAGGTTGTCACTTGGTGCATGTCAAAGTGTTGTTCCATATGAAATATCCATGTTATAGGATCATTACCATCAAACTTCCTCATATTTATCTTCAGAATGAAGTAGTTCGTTAGTGTTGACTTGAATCCTTGAATATGTGGATCTTGGAGTGAAGAATCATGATTATGGTTCTGTGATATCACATTTGTGCTCTTGAACTGTGATAAAATACTCAATCATATGTGATTTATTCCCAATATAATTAATCTCTTTATTTTCATGATTTACTTGGAGATTTTATAATGAAACATTTTTTATTTCTTCCTTCTTTCCGTTCATATTCTTTTCCATTTCATCCATCATTTCCATTTTAAGGTTTTCATTATTTCCCCCATATTTTGTTCCATATTACCAACTGATATTTTCACCTATAATAATTCAACCCTCATAATATCACTTATTTTCTTAAACTAACTTTCCAATGTGGATGATTTGTACTCTAAGTCTTTTATATCTTCGTGACTCATGAATGAGCCTTCAAGAGGTTTAATTGGTGTAGAAAATTTTAGATCCTTATTTGAGGTCATAACAATACTCCTTTTTATCATAACTTTCAATGACACAAAAAGTGTATCTTCTAATCAAAGTTACATACCTTTAAAACTTTAATATAGAGCATATCTAGATGGAAAATATTCGCATATATGTGTGTGTGTGTGTGTGTGTGTGTGTATTCATATACATATACATCTACATCTACATCTACATCTACATATACATATACATATACATATACATATACATATACATATATATGACCTTTTGAATCTAAAATTTTGGCCTATTATACTCTAACATGTCTTCTTTGTATTTCTATAATTATGAGTGAAACTCCATTTTCATTAGATTCTTCTGTAATTTCTGGTTGTGTAACTTTAGGTTTGTTTAGCGGCTAAGCCCAGCATCCTACATGATTAATGACGTTGATTTTTTTCTATGATTAATTTATGTAATTAATAAAAAAACATGGCTATGGTCTACTATAAAAGAATAAACAACACATACTAACAAATTTAAAGTAACAAGAATAAAATCCACAAAGATGAGTGAGTGGGTGGAACTAGTTATGTTGGTGACCTGCTTAATGGTCCATGATCGGTGAAAGTACCCTCACATATAGTGGAGCACCCTCTATGAAGGCCCGAGTGAGTTTGACCAACATCTATTCCAGGTACAACAAGGACATCCCCCTCCCCATCACCTTGTGTATGAGCCCTAATATTATAGCCACTAAGGTTAACACCTAAAAAGATTGAGCCTGGGGGGACAATCGACAATTGGAAATACACGCAAGGGCATGGTAATTAAACCCAAAATCCCCCTGAGATATTCCCCAAAATGAGGTGTATTCCCCCTGAGATATTCCTCAAAACGAGGTGTACTTCTCCTAGGTGATCCCAAAGCGTTATATAACACTGTTTGTAATATGTGTAGATCAATGCCACCAAGACTAACGAAGCAAGGTATATTACTCTACTGGCCATAATGTGAGCTCATGCTTAACCCTTGTGTAAGAAGGGCTTCCTAGACAACATGATGTTGCAAATGGATTTTCACTCCCTAATCAAAGATTTTAATTTGTTGTAGCCATGGAAAGTTTAAACTCACTACCTATTCCAAGGCCCTAAGCTTAGAATAATGTATATGTGCTACCAGAGAAATGTAATAATATCGAATTTATTTTATTAAAATTAATTTTGGAGGCAGTTTTTTACTCAAATAGGCATATGGAGTGGAAAATATAGTATTTTCACATGCCTTTAATTATTATGCAACGAAATGAAATAAATGCAAAACTTTTCATTTTGATGAAATTTTAATTACGAGAAGGAGAAATAATTTTAATATTCCCAAATGAAATTGTCTCAAATTTAATCAAATTTACTAAAAAACCAAAACACTTTCACCACTTAACAAATGCTTCGTTTGAAAACAAAAAATATGCCCTCCTACAAATGCAATAATTTAGAAATTTTCATTTTCAAAGAAGAAATAAAGAACACAAAGAATGTGGCAAATCCAATCTGAGAAACAAAAAATGATTCAAGCAATATTAAATTTTATTTTATTTTATTTATTATTATTATTATTATTATTATTATTATTATTATTTTCAGAAAACAAATTTCTAAGGAAAAGGAAGAAATATTTTTTTTTTCACTAAACCCCGTTATTTTTTTTTGAAGTAATTGATAAAATGAAGACAAAAATATACTCTAATATCTAAATAAAAAATCCATATCTAAGAGACTATAAACCTTTCAAACAACAAATGAAAACAAAGTAAACTAAATATGCAAACAATGAAAATTTCACACAAAAGCCAAGAGATGAAAAATAGCACTAAAAAAGAGATCAAATCTATAAAGTAAGAATGTAAAAAAAATTAAACAGGCTTAAAAACGAAAAAAAAAACAAATTCAAGACCAATTTAGAAAAAAAGCCTAAGGAGCTATGATTTTTCAAGCAATGTCTAGGCTAGAAGTACAACACAGTGCAAAAGTAAGGCAATGTCATAGCTCCAAAGATGCCCATGTGTCATATTGTCATATGGTTCTAAAAGTTAGGTGTGATAATATCGGAAAAACAAGGAAAAACAAAATACTTTAACAATATCTAAATACATATGAGGTTTAAGAGTCATATCTAGATCTCAAGTGACTAAGAAATCAGAAAGAAAAACAAAAAAAAAGGATTCAAGAGGTGAAAACAAATCTTGGAGAAGTAATCTAAAGATCATTCCTTAGTGGAGCCACCAATTTTATTTAAGGACAAATCCATCTTGTAGACGAGAGCGATCTCTCTAGATCTAGTAACCAGATATAGAATAAAGCAAACAGGAGAAGGAAAATTTCCCTAGGTTTAATTACACTCAAATTATCAATGGAAATGAGATTGGGATGACCTCATACCTTTTTACAAAGGTTGTCCTTGCTAATTGTTTTAAGTGTAGGTTCCAATCTATTTCTTAATGCTCCGAAGAAAATACTTGCAAACAAAACAAATAAACAAACCATCAAAGCACATATAATCCAAAAATAATTTGAAAACATCTATATATAAGATCAAGGAAGTATGTACCAAAAATTTCCAAACATATAGACAATAATTTGTGGGAAATAAAAATGTAACTATGTTGTAATGATGAAAATGTTACAACGTAATGCTACCTTGATGTTGTAGGTCCCCTTCTAGATATCCTTCATCTCAATACCTTGCCTTTAAAAGTCTCAAGATCAAAGGTATGATATTTTAGAAGAGTTTCACCAAAACCAAAGAATTTCTGAGATTTACTTTAGCCATCTCAATGGAAGATGATTATAATGACAGGCTTGGGAAAGGATAAGATGAGGATAAAGGGATGGAGGTTGAGATCCAACAAGTTATGGATGCGATCCAGATCTAAACCGCTTGGAGGAGATGCCATCCATAAGGCTTATATTCTAGAAGTTTCTTGTACTTTTTAATTTTACCTTTGTTAAAACAATGTCACACCTTGTGAATGAGAAATATGCTACATTATCACAGTGTGTATCACAAGATGTCAATGTGAAGCCTGCGACATCCTTTTTAATTAGGGTTTTTAAGGTATTTGCACAAGATTGTTATCTTCTAGAGAAATATTTTTCTTCCATATTCTTTAGGCATCCTTTTTAATTAGGGTTTTTAAAGGTATTTTCACAAGATTTTTATCTTCTAGAGAAATATTTTTCTTCCATATTCTTCAGGAATTAATGGCAATAACACTTCAAACGATGAAGGATAGGGATATGAAATTAATTTCCATGAATGTGACCAGAAAATGTGTAACAAGAATTTCATGAATTGGATTATATATATATATATATATATATATATATATATATAGGGACCATAGGATGGTAAAATTAGCCCAATGGCTAAAGGCTCTTGCAGTCTAACACATTCCTCAATGTTGGGCTATTGGTCAACTTGGTCGATTTGATCAACTAAATGGTGGAGCTAATTGAACACACTAGTGGAGTTGACCATTCCTTGGTTCGATTATTGTTACATGGATACGATGATAAGAAAGTGACTGATATCAAATATTAGTAATTTTCAATCTTGAATCTCATTGGTATAAACATGAGTTGAATTATATCCATTGATTGATGAGTGGAAGAGTTGACTTGGTTGAATGAGATTATGTAAATGACAATAGAAATAATTTTTAATTATTGTTATAGTAAATGAATTATTGAGTCATGCATTAGAAAAAGTATAAAGGTTTTTTATTGGGCCTATTTATGTTTTGAGCAATGTAACAAGAGGAAAAATATTACAAGACCACTGGTACCATTCGTATGTTGATTGAAAATTTTGGGAATATATCAGAATCTAATGATCAAGAGAGAGGTCAATTGTTGACCTCTCCTAATCGTTAGAATCTGAGATATTCCCAGAATATACAATCAACATAATTTCATGTCAATTTTACTACATGTCAATAGACCTCAGTTTGACTATGCGGGATATAATTATATATGTCTAATCCATACTCAGATGGATGGTAGTATTTTCATGGTGGTTGACACGAATTTCTAAATGGATGAGTCAACCAACGATCTGGCCAACTTAGTGCATTTTTCAATGGATTGTAGTTTTTTAGATGGTCTAATAGTAACAAATGAAGTCATAGACCATGATAATCTGAACTTGATCATAACTCATCATGGTTGAATGACTTGGCTGATTGAAAAGGTGAATGTGAATTCCTTCATGAGTTTTCCTTTATTTTTTTTTTGTTAATCAATTATGGGAGCTATTATTACATGAAGCTCAATATCTTATTTGATGCTAATTGTATAAAAATCTAGTGTACATAAGTCAAGTTATGATTTTGGATAGGGTTGAGTCAAGTATTCTACCCAAATTGACTTGTGTGCGCCCAATTGAATGGAAAAAATCTAGCAATTGATAGTTGGATGTCGTCGAGTTGGATTTGTTCTACTAATGTTGATGCAATATTTAAACTTTCAATATGTCCAAATATTATAAAAATATGTTGTTGATGATTTGTTTGTGGTTGACTTCCACTCATAGTAGATTGGTCAACTATGATAAAGTAATGGACATGAACATGGACAACTTGTAGAATTGGTCCATTGATGGTCCTGGAGTTAATGTGTTATTTCCATGTTTTCAAGAAACTTTTTTGAGACTAGAACTATTATAAATTATTATGATGTATCAAAGTATTGTATATAAATATTTTTACCGAAATGATAGTTGGATTAAGTCTATAATTATGTGGTTGACCGAGCCTTCTAGTCACAAATACATTATTTCAAAACTTAGGAGTGGGTTAAACAAGAGAATTCATTAAGGTAGGAGATCCTCTATGATTTTTAATTTAAATCAAATTTTAGTTGTTGAGATAGGATTCTACTCGATGATATTAATTCAATGTTTTTTGTAAAATGTCCAACACTAGAAAAAATTAGTTGTGTAGTAGTCAAGTTAAATGTGTCCTTCATGTAATATATAAAAAGGAAACTCCATCTATATCTCGAAAACAAAAAAAACAACAAAATAAGTGATAAATTAACAAATCACATCCATGTTCATAATAATAGAAAATAAACAATAACAACAAAGTAGTGGACAATGTATACAAAGCATCCGAGATGAGCAATAAAAACTATCTAATAGAATCACTTGTAGTGGGTGAGAAGCGAAGAAATCAATCAAGAATGATACCATAAAATATGAACACACACATAAAGAATTGGACAAACAAGATGGTGACAATAAAAAATCAAATTGATTGAGCCCCCTGGTATAAATGTTGCAAAATAGTTCTTTGGGTTGTGACCTCGAAAGCCAAAAAGTGGATAAATGGTAGGTTGGATGAGGAATGGGTTCAACCATAGGGTGTATGTAGGTGAGAGATGAGCGCAATATGAGATAGGAAGTGCTCCGTATACATTATGAAATAACAAAATATTCTAGATGATATGAAATTAAAAACTTGAAGGTCTATTAGAATTTTCAAGTAACTTTACGTCTCTTAGGAAATGGATTAAGTTTCAAAAGCACATAAACTTTAGTGTTTTTAAATTTTTTTTTTTCAGAAATAAAACATAGAAATATGAACCATACAAAAAAAAAAAAATTGATAATGGAGTTCACCCCTCCTAGGATACGTCTCCAGGTCCAACTTACAATGTTGGGCCTCTTCAATTATGTGCTCAAATATATAATTACATCAGTTTACAATGCTAAAAATGAAAAAATAGCGTTGCTAATGGATTCATAATAGTAAAAAACCCCTACCTAGGCTCTTCTTAAGCCCAAAAAGTTAAAAACTGAGCAATATATGCTTCCTTGAACAATTTCTGCTAAATGTTCTACAAAACTGCAATTCTCATTAATCATCCTATGTTTTCTGCCCTTCTTCCAATTGTCAAGTGATAATTTCACCTGGCGCTGGTGTGATTCCCACCACAATTGGTGTAATTTTTTGTTTCGTTAATTGCGCCTATCTCCCTTAATTGACAGATATGGTCACATGGCCGGGGGCCAAGCGGCTGCTCCACTCCCTCCTGTCTTGACAGGTGGTCACATATAGTCTCACGGGACTAGGGGCGACATGGGCTAGGTGCCACCCAACCCGCCCCCGCCACCGTTAGATGTGGTCATGTGGTGACATCGAAACTGGGGTTGGGCTTAACCGCCCTCCCGCTTAGCTCTTGTCGCAAGTCTTGTGGATAACATGTGATCGGAGGCTGGGTCCAAGCATCTCGCCCCCTTCCCCCAATGTGCCATACGTTCAAGCTTAAATATAAGTTGGTGACTATATGTAATATTCCAAATTAGTAGTCAGCTAATTGAAATATTACTTTTTGTTTAATTTTTAATTTTCTAATGTTTAGCAGAGATAAAGTGGGAAAGGGGGACCCAAAAATAAACTATGCAACTCATTTACTTTACTAAAGTCACTAAAGGCGAATATTGAGGTTGAAGTGGGGCCCTTGTGGCCACCCACTCGAATTAGACAATGTCCCAGTGGCAGTGTGGGAGAGGCAGCACAGTGGTAGTGTAAAGATAGGATGGAGGAGGGGCAACAAAGACTAGGTGGGCCCAAGGGAACATTGGAGGCTCAACTTAGATAAAAGAGGGTGAGAGAAACTCATTCCTCATTCATTCATCACTTATTTTCTGTATTATTGACTATAGCATGCTTGAGCTGTTTAGTCAAGTCTGCAAGTGCTGTTTAGCGCAAATATTTCCGAGCGGAGATCTCAACCTATACCTCGGGGGACTTCGAGTGCCCGCTCAGGAGAGGAGTTCCATCTATTTTCAGGAGGAGTTTTGCAACGTAGAATTCCAAGCATATGCAGTCCCTTCAGGACAGTGCAGAGGCCACACTGACTGCGTGGGGAGTACGCAGTCTAGTTGAGGAGAAGTGTTGGGAAGCCAGGAGGAAGAGAATATTGCATCCAAAGATTTGGAGGGGGGGTTAGACACCTCCTACTAGGGATTTGGAGCAGAATTTCAGAGGAGATTTACAACATTCCATCCAGAAGACTGATTCACCCAGCAGAGAAGAACGCCAAGCCTAAAGGGGCTATTTTCCAAGGTCAGGATTTCTAGAAACCCATCGCAGTTTTTTGTGGGTCTTGTGAGTAGATCCTGGGGTTTTAATCTCGGAATTTTCTGAGCATTAGAGTAGGCCCAACCATAAAATCATTTCCAGCTAGCAACAACAGTCCCAACACTGGAAACACAGAGGGAGAGCCACACAGAGCCTAGTTTCAGAAGAATTATTAGCTGGTTTCATTGTTGATCTTCAACTTTCCTATAGTAGGCCCAGGTGCTACCTTTATTGGCACCTCTATTGTATTAATTCCAATTGATTAATAAAATGGATCAACATCTATTTCTGGCTCCAATCTATGTGTTCTGATGTTATTTTTATTTTTTTGTAGTTTTTAGTCTTGTGTAATTTATATTGCTGTTAGTTCCCAGTTTGGGATATTACAGTGGTATCAGAGCTCATAGACTTGGCTCAGCCTACGGAGCACATATTCTATGACACCAGAGGATAGGAAAAATGTCACTTAATGAAGACAAAGGTATAGGAACAGATAAAGGAGGTACGAGATTAAACCAGACTAGGTAGAAAACATTCCGGTGGAAGAAGAGAGAGGAAAGGAACCCATGGCAGAGGAAAGAGATGATGGAAAGGATTTTGGTCAACTCCTTATAAATTCAATGTAGGAGATCACTAAGAGGATAGAGAATATGGGGCAGAATATTGGCAGAGATAACAAGAAAAAGGGAATTCCAGGGGAATTCTAGATCGAAGAAGGATCTGACACTTCCCATCACCCACCTGAGCCTAACACTATGCTATAGGTGGTGCCACGCACTCTGCCTCATTCTACCATGCCAACGTTCCTGGCTTCGGGAGCAGGAACAAGAGGACCACAAGATCCAAAGGTGGATCACTATGGAGAATACTTTATGGAGTATCAGTCTTACAAGCCAGAGTTTGGAGGTGCTCTCACCTTTAATGAGTTTTTCCAGCTGAAAAACAACAACAGACCCAGAGGCCAGACCAGAGGAGGAGGGTACACATAGGGAAATGACCTGCAGCGTACCGTGGGAAGGATTTTCCTACCAACTGTAGATGCGTCATCAAAATTTTCAACCAAAGCTTGGGTGGAGAAGCTAGAAATTTATTTCCATCTTAATTAGATGACGAAGGTAGAGCCCATCAAGGTGGCTGCACTGCATCTTGAGGGAGAAGCCCATGACTGGTGGTTCTATGGTATGAACACATTGGGTCACTCAGAAGTGATAGTGTATGATGAGTTCACCTAGAGAGTGATAGAGAGGTTTGATCAGAAAGATCCAGAGGAGAATTTTTTTGAGCTAACCGAGCTCAAGCGGAAAGGGAACCCAAAGACATACATCTTTGAGTTATTGAGACTCTCCGTGATGGTTCCAGACTTGTCCATGCCTAGGAGGATCTACATGTACATTGATGGTCTAAATTTTTTTTGCATGGGATAGTGAGGTCTACTTGGCCCGACCCACTATGCTGCAAGATGCAGTGGGGAGAACCAAAGACTTGCAGGACGCTTTGTTGAGGATGAGGGCTGCCATGCCCAATAGACCAGAGTTCCAGCAGAGAGGGATGGACGTGAGAGCCCCACCCCGAAAGGTAACCAGGGCCTAGGGCATTTGGATGATGATTCCCAGAGGGATTTGAGATGGAGGAAGCTCTGCTTCACCTGTCAGGAGCCATGGGAACTAGGTCACAGGTGTACCGAAGGGAAGGCACATTATATTGAGGTATTCTCTGATAGTGAGGGAGAAGAGGAGACATATTATGATATGGGAGGAGATGCCAACACCAGAGCACCAGGAGAGGATCCTCCACCACCACCTCCTCTAGTAGTAGGAGGATCAATGTTTGCACCTACTGGAGGGGTCCTTGCATCTTTGTGGGGAGTACCCAAGTACCTAAGGTTGAGGGTCTGGGGAAAAGTTCAGGGGTAGCGTGTCTCAGTGCTGGTAGACAGTGGGGCTATGCACAAATTCATTTATGCCTATTTGGTGGAGAGGAGAGGAATGCATACATATGGCTTTGATGGGTTTTGTGTGTTTGTTCCAGGGGCTAGGACCATGCAGTGCATGTATTATGTTGTGACATTATGAGTAATCATGGGGACATACACAATGACCGATCAATTCTTCGTGGTTGATATTCTGGACACCAACTTAGTGTTGGGAGTCTAATTTCTCATCTCCCTTAGGAAGGTCACCACTGATTGGTAGACACTGGAGATGGAGTTTGTGGACAAGAAGAGTGGGAAGCAGGTGATGCTCAGGGGCATGCATACATACCCTCCTCAAACAGTTTTTGCACATAGGATGGAGGCATATTTCTAGAAGGGAGATGTAGAATGGGCCTAGACCATTACTCCACGATTTTTGGGGACATTCCACTAGGGAAGCCACCGAATTGGGGGTTTGAGAACACTATTGAGCTAGAGTCTGAAATTGAGGCCATGATCACTACCCCCTACAGGCATCCCAAGGCCTATAGGGATGATATTGAGAGAGATATTCATGAGATCTTAGCATAGGTGCACATCAGGCCTAGTAGGAGTCCATTCGCTTCTTTAGTGGTTTTGGTGAAGAAGAAGGATGACACACTGTGGATGTGCATAGACTACAGGGCCTTGAACAAGAAGACCATGAAGAACCACTGCCCTATTCCCAGGATCACTGAGTTGATGGATGCGATGAGGGGAGAGAAGTTCTTATCCAATATTGATTTGAGGTCTGGGTACCACCAGATTAGAGAGAAAGAGAGAAATAAATTGGTGGCACATGAAAGCAGAAGTGTGGAAGCAACATGAGGATTGTCCACAAATGTGAAGAAGTGATGAGGTGTTTCCATCAATGCTAAAGGAAGAGATTATAGGACAGTTGGAATTGTCTGGATGGCTAGTGGCAACACGTGTGTTAGAATTGATGTAAACCATATTAGCATTGAGGTTGGTGGGGTTAGCATTGATGTGCATAGTGTGTCGAGATCAAAGGGAGTCCCATAGTTAGTGCAGTCTCTAGTAGAGAACCATCATAGTAGCAGGATGAGGTAAGAAGCTACAATATTGTACCTATGATGGTTAGGGAGACCTAATATTTGGAGGCATTTATACATTAGGAGATTATGTTAGATTCTATTGGAGATGGCATAGTTGGATTGTGCTTGGAAAGATATTTCCAATAGTATGTGGAAGTCCAGAAACATCCTAATGGATTAAAAATTATTGCCAGTGTTGGCTAAAAATATTAACTGGGTTAAGACCTAGGTTCGGGCACAGGGGCCAACAAGGCTCCACTGTAGTCTAGGACAACACCGATATTTTCACCTTACCCAAGACTGGGCAAGGAGTCTCACCCGATGTGTGCCACGACCTTAGTTAGATAAGGGAGTTGAGATTTAATACCAAGAGAACAACCATAGATTAAAACAACCTTAAAACATTCTCAACACCACCAGCCATACATCCATCGACAACAAGGTACATATATTGTTAAGCAAGAGTACTGAAAAACCCATATATAATTTTTTTTTTAAACAACTAAAAAACCATATATCATCACATAAAAAGCACTATTCAAGAAAAAAAAATTAACCCGAAAATATCCTCTTTCCATTAACTTCTGCAAATCATATTAGATTAGGTACATTAGGCCTTTCACATAGTATTTCACCAAAGACTGAACAATAAAAAAGTACACAATAGACTCGTTATAGAGTGGTACTGGTCACTTCGCAACAACATTTCAGCTTCTCTCTTCCACTCCCTTTCTCTGCCCCTCTTTCCTTATCGCCTCCTCCCCACCCGAACTACCAGTTTCTCCTGCCTCCTTCCTCGCTCCTTTGTATCTATTGCTCAAATGTCTTATGCTCTTTCTTGCTTAGCTGTATTTATCTTTCTCTCATAGATCTATCGCAACTCCTAGTTCTCCTCCAATTCACTTTTCGTCTTATCTGAAAATTCCCAATGGTTGTCCCACAACCTGCCATCATTCTAGCCATTCTAAATATGTCTTAACTTTTCAAAATGAAGGCCCCAACAGGCCCTGACCATAGTTCATTGACTTGACCCCAAGTCAATCTTTCATGGGTTATGTGAGAGCTGCCGATACTTCTTATATTGGTGTCACTGCTACTGCTGGCACTTCCTTTGTTGGTGTTGCTGCTGATTCTTCCTACCTTGCTTTCTCCTGGCTGGCTCCTTCAAATGAAGACCCCAATTTAGGGATTGTATTGATGGTGCTTTCTTTTAACTGTCATAACTCTGTAATTGCAACCTGCCAAGTATTTGTAATCATAGATGCTTGGGTGATGAACTGGGTTTTGTTTTCTGCTTCTAGTTGTTAGGGTCAATCTTTGATGATGGAATCCCATTTTGTTTTTGTTTCATAGCTAAGTTGGTGGAGAGTATGCACATTTGTTTTAACTAGCAGTCTTAGATATCGAAGAATTTGCTTCATCTTTGAGGATTCATCTTCGATTTCCTATATTTTGGTTTCGAGGAACTTTGCTTCATCATAAAATTGTTGCCTCAAGTTATTTTCGTTGGTCCTCTTTGCATCTAACATTAACTTTGTACCTCGCTTCAGAGAGAGTATACTGACTGATTCTTTATGGCTAGGCATCTAGATAGGTTGTGGACTTGTTGCAATAGGGCATGTGCTTCTTCTGCAATGTTCTATAATGTATCTTTGATAGTGATTGCTTCAACCACCTTCTGTTCTATCTCTACCTCATATGTCATGGCTAGGTCTGGTAATGCTTGTCATGTTGCTACCAAGGTTTGCTTGAGTTTGCGATTTGCAAAGAGAAAGTTGTTGCATGCTGTATTAATGTGATCACAAAATTCCATAATCGTGCATGCAGTAAAATATTGTGGTGCATTATCGACCACATCTGTGATGGTTGGCTACAAATCTTATAATTTTCCTGTAATCTTCTCTAGATGATTATGCAAACTATTATTTTCTTGTAGCAGTTGGCTGCACTCCGTAGTGAGCACTAGGATTTCTTGTTACTGTTTCTCATGTTCCACTGATAGGTCATTGTGCAACACCTCTACTTGACGTGCTGCGACATGAATAAAATTAAATAATTGGGCTACTGACCAGCCTTGGAGATCTTTTTGGTCCATGGTATATGGGCTTGGAAACCTAGATTGTAGTGGTTTCCCATTGGAAACAAACTTCTATGAGTGTCTGTGTGGTGATGTGGGTTGCTGAGAGGGTTTGGATGAATTCAGGATGTGATGAGTGGTTTCAGGGATGGGTGGAATGGAAATGAACGATTGAGGTGGTAGTAACAGATGTGAAGCAATGGTGAGTGGAGTAGTAATGACTAGGATATCGACTGTTATAGGAACTGAATTTAATAACAGAGATAACATTGACCTCAGTTCAAAATTGGTGCTGATAACTATGGTGACAATTTGGACTACCGAGTCAACCTCCATATATTTTCCTGTTGCGACTAGCATTTAGATTGGAAGGAAATCATAAATAGTTGCAAAACTGAAGGTTGTTTGCGGCGATGGATTTTGGGAAGTGGGTGACGTGAATGAGGTGGAAGGTGGGTTTTCATAAATAATTGGTGAATAAAACTGTGAGTTATGGTCTTCTTCAGTGAGGTCCACTACCTGGGTGACAATGGTCTTTTTATTTTTCTTTGCTGGCATGGGGGGTTTGGTTGCTCTACTATTTTTGGGTGCTAGGATGGTGGGTTTAGATTGTGAATGGGGCTCATCTATTGGAAGTGAAACAATTAAGGGGGTAATGATAGTGGATTGGTGTTGCATAAAAACTTGAAAGTCAGAAAAATTTGGAAACTGAGTTGTTGCGAACCCCATGCTTATGATTTTCTAGTTGATCGAATGCATATGAATCTCTAGACGTTTGATGATTGGCTGAAATTTATCCTATGCAAGCCTCTTTCTTGAGTCCGTTGGCATGTCATTTGCTATGGTATGGGGTATCATTGCTTGAAAATAATAAATATGTTTGTTGTCCTGGATTTCTCCCACAATTCCTCGCCATGAAATAACCTCTATGTGGAGTGCTTCTACGGTAAGTAAAATATTTTGTGCCCTCATGTGGAATGTTTCGAGATGTACAAATCGGGGCCTTATCCATGTATTCTATGGATAAATCTAAACCCGATCTCTTCAGAGTACTCATCCACTAGTTTCTTTGGTATCCTTTCTGTTGCGTAGATGAAATCAAACATCTTCCTCTACCATGCTATGAAGCAAGCTTCATTTATATCCTTGCTGCTTGGGTCTTTGGAGGTCCTCCACGGTGTGTATCTCAAAGAAAGCGGTTGGTCATAAGAAATATTTTCTAACTCTTGTCCTTCGGAAGGACACAACTTCCACATGGCTAGTGCCATAATAAAATATCCATAGATGAAAGATGTTGACCTCTTGAAATTGTCTTTGCAAGCCTAGAACAACTCATGTAGTAGATAAGCGCACCATTTCAACTGTTATCCTAGCACACAATGCTCCACAACAAATATTTTTTCTAATGTGCATTCATTCCTTGTGTAATGAAACATTATCTTACTAGTAATGATGTGGCAAGAAAAATTGATGTTGGGTTTGTTTATCATCTCAATCTGAGTGCCTTTACCCCCCCTTTGGTATTGTACCATTGATAGAAATTTTCTTCGCCAAACTTCTTGGCCCTTTTAGAAGACGTTTGGAAAGCCGAAGACATTGCATTTCCCCCTTCTGATAGCCCTGTCAATATGTGTATATCAATAGAATGGATTTGTATTTCTCTGTCCATTCAAAGTGATCCCCTATGTATTTGGATAAGAAGTAGATTGGCACATTGCATCGCTTCTCCGGTGGTACCAAGCACGGGTAAAATCCTCAGATTAAGTAGCGCCGACCTCTGAATTCCCATTAAATCATCAATCACTTGGACTTAATAGCTTCAATATTTCTTTGTGACCATCTCTATGTATACCTAATTTTAGTGCTAGGAATTGGAATGAATCAGTGAGGTCATTATCAACTAACCTCACCTTGTCATACTTTCCTGTCATTGGTTATAATTTCTCAATTCTCTCATCGAAAGGGGCTCATGAACTGAGACACTTTTCTTTGTCATATTTGAGTGCCTCTGGTAGAAAATAGACACAACAGGCCTAGAATTGGACTTGGACTCTGGAAAATCAAAATTTGACACATACTCTAAACTTTGTTCTCTCACCACCCTGGTTTCTGACTCTGAAAAACTTGACATAGCCATGCAGATTAAGTAGAAAATATTGACACGACATATTCTGATGGGACTGATTAACTAATTAATATGAAAAATTTCCCCACTTGGCTTCAACCATGTCACCTACTGATGGTGGTGAGTTGGATCTGACTTAGTTGACACAAATTTGAAAAATGCGAGTGGAGATGATGGGTAGTTATGATGCAGCGATGGGAGTGATTTATGAGGTCATGATATTTTTATTATGGGAAATATTTATCCAAAATTCGGATTGAAAATGGAATTATGGACTAATTGTTGTGACTATGATTGATGACATGTGTAACACCCCGACCACAATCACTTGCAGTAAGGTGTAGATTCTTCCGCAATTGGACTGAACTTGAATGAATTCAATGTAATTAATTGAGTATGCGAATTGAAAGATATTTTCTAAAATGGAAGTTTGACCTAAGTATTGACTTACTAACATCACTGACTTCACCTAAAACTACCTAGTTCTCCTTGCGAAGATTTATTTGAAATGAAAATTTATTGTTTACTCTTGGAATGGTTTCAGGCATGTGTCGTTCACCCATCTTGCTAATATAATACCATTAAGTTGTGCGAGCTTTAAAACTCCTGATTCTATGATTTATGCAACAATAAAGGGCCTAACCAATTCATTTGCAACTTACTTGGGAAATTTAAGAACTTGTTGTCGTATAGTAAGGCATGGCCTCCCATTGTGAATAAATTTTTCTTTATGTTTCTGTCATGCCATGCCTTATATCTCTGATTTTCCACTGTTTGATGAAAATATGCTAGAAATATGGCCTCATCTAGTTCCCAAAATTATTCTAACATTTTTGCAATAGATTCATCATCTGTCATGTGTGTTCTGTGTGCAATAAATAAATCGAGGATTGCAAACTATGCCGATAATACTACTTTTCTACCATACACAAATTAGAAGGGAGTATGCTTATGTAACATTTTTACAGTCGTTCAATACACCCATAATGTAGTTGGGAATCTCTCGTCCCAGTCATCCCTGTTAGCTGAACATACCTTAGTCAAACCCCTCTCTAAAATTTTATTGAATGCTTTGACTATCCCATTCGCCTGCGAGTGATACAAACTACTCTTGTGGTGTTGTATCATGAAGTTTTGTAGCAATGATGCGTCTGTCTCCTTAATGAAGTGGCTTCCTTGATCACTGGTTAAACTTTGAGGAGATCCAAACCTTGTAATAATGTTCTGAAATATCAATCTAGTTGTGGTGTCAGTTTTACAATCCTTCAATGGCACTGCTTCGTCCCATCTTGTAGGTATTCTATTGCGATGATTATGTACCACACTTGGGAATGACACATGGGAGAGTTGATGGGTCCTACGAAATTTATTGCCTACTTTTCAAAATCTTGTAGCACTCGTATTGGTTGCAGTGGAAATTTGTCACGATGTGACGGTTTCCAAACCCTTTGGCACACATCACACTTCTTGACGTATTCTTTAGCATATTTACATATGGTGGGCCACCATAATACTGCTTGTAGTATTTTTCTTGCGGTAATTTTCCCTCCAACATTCCCTCCTGCAACCCTTGAATGGAATTCCCATAGTACCTCTTCTCTTTCATGATCCAATACACATCTACACAGTATTTTATCTAGTCCCAGATTTATAGTTTCCCTGCAATTAGTTGATAATCAGCTGCCTTGACGACCATATGTTTCTTCTGCATTGTGGTTTATTCCTCTAGGAACCTACCTGTAGCTAAGAAATCTGCTATGTCTTCCAAATAGTTTGGAACTACCTCTACTCTAAAGAGGTATGCATCTGGTAGTTGATCATCCACAAGATCACCACTTTCCCCTGATTCTAGTGGTGATAGATGGTCAGGTCTCGCATTTAGCTAGCCTGGTTTGAAAATTACCTCAAAGGTAAAATCCTGGAACAATAGTAGCCACTTGAAAATTATTCCTTCCATCACAGGCTTGTTCACAAATTATTTCAAGGCCGAATGATCTGTGAAGAATTTGAAAGTCCCCCCCAGAAGGTAATGGAAATTTTTTTGAAGTGAATATACCATTGCAAGCGCTTCCCTCTCTGTTGTTGTATAATTATTCTCTATTGTCATCAATTTACTACTTACAAAGTATATTAGATGATCAAGGTTCCCTTCTCTAGGTTGGGCTAGGAATGCTCCCAACGTGATCCCTGATGCATCGATGTGTACATGATATTGCTTGTTCCAATCAAGATAGATCAAGATTGGTGCACTTGCCAACTTCTCCTTTAGTATATTTAACACTGCATTACATTCCTCAAACCATATGAACTATTCAGTTTTCTTGAGTAGTTTTTCCATTGGTGCAGTGATGAGAGCATAGTTTCAGATAAAACTTCTATAATAGTTAGTGTGTCCCAAGCATAGTTTCAGATAAAACTTTTATAATAGTTAGTGTGTCCCAACACAGATTTGAGCTACTTGAAATTTTCTGGCGGGTTCATGTTTACGATTGCCGCAACCTTGGCAGGGTCCATGCACACTCCTTATTTACAAACACTATGGCCCATTAGTGTTTCGAAGGGAACAAAAAATATGCACTTCTTCACATTCAATGAGATTTGTAGTCTCCTACACCGGTCAAACATGATCCAGAGCAAGTTTGTAATGTTCCAAATTTTGCAATAAAGTATTTGGAACATTAATTTTTCTTTTATTTTAATAAAAGGAATAAAATGGGTGAGGGAGCCCATGTAGCAATTTAATAAACACTCCTAAGGTGCAAAAAGTCACTTAAGTGGCTTAAGTTAGTAGCCCAAGTGTGAAAAGGGAAAAAAGCAAGTGAGCTAAACCATGGTTGACCAAAGTCAACAACGTACCCAAGAGGGGAAGCTTCCACAAGAAGATTGCGTAGTTAGATGGAGGGAAATTCGAAATGGGAGAAACCCTAATGTGAGTGGGGTCCATGGAAAGGAAGCATGCCTTGTATAAAAGATGAAGGAGTGCCATTGTTGGGGTTTCATCTTTGGAGAAAGAATTTGGAGGTTGAAGCTCTCTTCAACTTTGTGCTACTTAGCACAAAAGGGATTCCTGTTTACGAATGCCCTCCTCTTCCATGGGAGGCCATGGAGATATTTTTCTTCATCTTCCTCACATCTTTGCTTGAGGCCAACGCAGTCATTTGTAGCTACTACATTATTCTTGCAGCAAGAGAACACTGGAGTTTCTGGTGTTGCAGTGAGGGACCTTCACCATCTCATTTACAAAGCTTATTTTGTAGAGGAGGAGCCATATCTTTCTCTAGGAGGCCAGCAAAGGAAACCCCAGAGTTGATTTTGCATATTTTGGCATTGGGCCATATGTTTTCTCTCATGCCCAACGCAGTCTCCTTCCCTTATAGCGTTATCTTCAAAGGTGGCTTGCACAAGGGTTTCAGTTTGTGCACTAGAGAGAGCAATCTTCGGTAAGGGGATCAACCCCTTCACTTTGGAGATCATTGGAGGAGGTATCATTGTGATTGCAACATCTTCTTCCTTCTCCTATGTTGTATTATATTTGAGTTGCAGCAGCTACACTGCAACTCCGGCATTCCATTGTTTTATGTATTTTAGCCAATCCCTTGGAGGATTGATGCAATAATGTTTTCTGGGGTTGAGATCTTGCTCCCCCATCTTTATTTGAGCACATAATGTCATATCATCTCATGTATATTAGTTTTTAGTCATTTTCCCTCATAGACTGCATAGTGACAGAGAAGTTGGGTTTATGTAGCAGTGTATTCTCTTGTTCCATGTACATTTCCTATTGAGGCTGATTTGAGCTCACCTTGAGAGGCATTTTCGTCAAGGGATTTGTATTACATTTGATGCTACAAATTATGGATCAGATTTGTACTCTTCTTACATTGCATGAGTCATTATTTCACTGCTGTTACATATTGAAGTTTTTAATACTGTTGAAGATTCTCTCAATGAGCATTCTTTTGGTATATTTGTTAGTGGGAGATCTGAATAACCCCCTTAGGTTTATTTCTTTGGGCTTGTATTCTGCAGGGAGTTTGTATCAGATATATTTCAAGGCATCCCAACATTGGATTTCCTTATTTTTACATGGGCTTCCTTATACAACGTCCTCATGGACAGCTGTTGTAGAAATTCCTTGAAGGGAAATATTAGCTCTTGACAAGTTCTATTGTCAGAGTCTGCTAGTGGGCCAGGTAACCTTTGGATCTCATCCTTCCTTGTGAAGGTGATATATCCAGTAAATGCCCCAGTAGTCAATCTCTGAAATAGTTCAGTGTTGATTGTTAATACTCCCGTAGGTGGAAAATAGGAATATCTCTAGATATTCCCGACATGGCAGAAATTTCCCCATTTGGGATATTACAGTGGTATCAGAGCTTCAAACTTGGCTTAGCCTGTGAAGTTCTAATTTTAGAGAAGAAGAGGCCAGAATGATGCAGAAGATGAGATTAATCTCATCAATTTCCAGATCTAGCAACAAGCTCTCCAAGGAGGTTGAGGAGACAGAGAAAGGAGAAGGGGAAGGACCATGCACTTCCTATTCTCACAGAGAAGCAGAGCAGAAGCATGGAGAGCACTCAGAATTCGAAATTCTAAGTGAGTATCTTTCTGAATATGGAGCAAACCCTAGAGTATTCCAAGAGACTCTATCTTTTCACACTTTTTCAGTATAAAGAGGAAAAAACTTGGTGGTTCATCCATGGGAGGCATGCAAGGGTTTCTACTCTTGCTGATTTTTCTCAGATCTTGATCAAAATATTTTTCCAAAGGAGGGAGGAGCCCTCACCACCAGAGGCACATGCCAGCGTTGTCACATTCATGGAGGAGCAACCTCCACCTTCAACTATTGAGGCAGCTAGCACACTAGAGGGAGAGACTCTTGCAACAACACAAGATTCTTCCAAATCTCTCCAATGTATGCATGAGTTTGCATCTATCATGGAGGATTGTACATTATTTCATTATGATTTTCTTGAGGAGGGAACTTTCACTACGCTGTGCCATTATTCTCAGACACCCTTGATGAGTCATGCACCACACATGAGGTTGGGGTTTGAGACATGGACCATGGAGGAGATTTCATTTCAATGTCCCATGAAATGCAAGAGGAGAAATCTAATTTGGAAAATGGTAGCTCTTGTGAAAGAGGTACCAAGTGGAAAGATACTTACACCAGAGAGCAGAGCCTTATGGATGTTGTGTGCCCAGCGGAAATGTAGAGGATCCATAACCCATAGGTCCCTGGATGATTTCACGCTTATTGCACTTGATGGACAAAGGGGAGAGTATGGGTGCATCATGATGGGGTGCCATTTATCTTACCACTCATTATGTTCCCATTTCAGATTGGGTATGGTGGAAGTATAGGGGAGAAGCAAACATTCTTGTTGCTCAGATTTTGCTTGAATGTTGCGGGAGAAAGAGGAGGCACTAGCATGGTGTAAGATAATTTCTCTTTGATCTTGGATGCAAAGCAGCACCTTCTTCATGGAGGGGCTTCACATTTGTAGCAACATGATGGGAGGAGTCTTTGGCAAGATTCATGTCAAAGAGGGGAGCTTTGAGATGACAGTGGCCCTACTCCAAAGGCCAGTAGCGTTGTCACTTGAGAGCTTGAGTTACTTGTTGGAGTGTCTTTCAAGCCACTTCAAAAGTGATGTACTTTGGAGGCATGTAGGTGATGAGCATGAAGAATTAAGGGAGGAGAGCACTCCTTACTACATTTTGAATTCCTTGTCTTTGGTTCACAAGCCCAAGGAGAAAGGTCTACATGCAAAAATTTTGGGTTCTCTTTTCATGCATACTACTGCATATTGTTCAATGATGGAGGAATCCACTTGGGAGGGCATCATAATGGAGGTATATCAGCTTATGAGCAGACGCATAGCCCAAGAGATGAAGAGAGGATTGGCACAACCACTTCCCTACTATATTGCAGTAAGGGAGAACTTTCACTTGAGCCACTTTCAGCTCAAAGACCAAAGTGCATGATGAGGGAGGTAACCATTTGTTTTATGTTTTATGCTCTCTTATTCTTATGATCAACATGTTATATCAAGAAGGATCCTTCCTTCTTGCACATTATGTGTGGATATACTTATGGTCTATTGCAGCAAGAATGATGGCCATCTTATGGGTGGTTTTTGGGGGAAAGCCACAAAGTTTTGGTGTGCACCTTTGGCACCCAATTTTGTTTTCATGATATCATTTTGCAGAATGGATGTGGCAACAAACAAGTGGCTGCAAAGGTACTTGTTGCAAGTTATTTTGAGGTAGGCCAATGGTGCCCTGCGTTGGCTTCATTCATGGAGTCATAGTTCACCTCCTTACTTCCACAAGTTTATGCTTCCATATTTCACCAACAGAATGCTGTCCAAGGGAAGCACCATTTTGAAGGAGGAAAATGAATTGAAGATTTCCATTGGGACTGTGATTCTCCCCACTTTTCATGTGGTATGTTTCAGGAGAAGCAATGGGCAGCCCATGATTTCCAAACTTCATCTCTTTCCTTCATGTGGGAGGAGCTATTTGGAGAGTTTGAATGTTTTAAGGAGGCACTTCATGGCTTTTATGTTTGATGCGGTGGCTTGGGTCTCTTTTGAAGACCATTTTATTTCAGCCATATATTAGCAACAACCCATATGTATCATGAGGAGGGAGAGACTCATTGGGTGGATGTGCCCTTTGGGAGAGAAGACCTCCATTATTTTTGCAGCACATGCTCCAAGGGGATTATGGAAGATGATATGGTCACCATGTGCAGCCATGTGTTTTTCCATGAGGTGAACCATATGATTTTTTGGATGCCATATGTTGATGAATTCCAACTCATCACATATGAGATGATTTGGGCCAACTTGATTTGCAGCATTGGAGGAGAGGTCCTTGGGGATCTAGACTTCATCTTGCCTCTTGAAGGAAACACTATTGCAGCCCAAGTTCAGCTTTCACTCCACATTCATCATAAGTGGAGAAGGGGACAACGTGGGGTAGGCTATGAAGCTTACCAAGTTCAGAAATTTAGCCCACCTATTTCTAATGAGCACAAGGTGGAGGAATAGTTTCAAGAGTTGCCTAGTTGGAGGGTGACTCATTTTTCTTGGTTGATTGCTTGAGGATGGAGGATCTACATGAAGATATTAAGACTCCATGCCTTGAGTGGAGGAATTTTTGCAGTTCATCGTTGCTTTTGCTTGAGGACAAGCAAGTTTTGGGAGGGGAGGACTGTAATGTTCCAAATTTTGCAATAAAGTATTTGGAACATTAATTTTGATTTTATTTTAATAAAAGGAATAAAATGGGAGAGGGAGCCCATGTAGCAACTTAATAAACACTCCTAAGGTGCAAAAAGTCACTTAAGTGGCTTAAGTTAGCAGCCCAAGTGTGAAAAGGGCCAAAAGCAAGTGAGCTAAACCAAGGTTGACCAAAGTCAACAACGTACCCAAGAGGGGAAGCTTGCACAAGAAGATTGCGTAGTTGGATGGAGGGAAATTCGAAATGGGAGAAACCATAATGTGAGTGGGGTCCATGGCAAGGAAGCATGCCTTGTATAAAAGATGAAGGAGAGCCATTGTTGGGGTTTCATCTTTGGAGAAAGAATTTGGAGGTTGAAGCTCTCTTCAACTTTGTGATGCTTAGCACAAGAGGGATTCCTGTTTAGGAATGCCCTCCTCTTCCATGGGAGGCCATGGAGAGATTGTTCTTCATCTTCCTCACATCTTGGCTTGAGGCCAAAGCAGTCATTTGCAGCTACTACGTTATTCTTGCAACAAGAGAACGCTGGAGTTGTTGGTGTTGCAGTGAGGGATCTTCACCATCTCATTTCCGGAGCTTATTTTGTAGAGTAGGAGCCATCTCCTTCTCTAGGAGGTCAGAAAAGGAAACCCCGGAGCTGATATTTCATATTTTGGCATTGGTCCATATGTTTTCTCTCATGCCCAACGCAGTCTCCTTCCCTTACAACGTTATCTTCAAAGGTGGCTTGCACAAGGGTTTCATTTTGTGCACTAGAGAGTGCAATATTCGGTAAGGGGATCAGCCCCTTCACTTTGGAGATCATTGGAAGAGGTATCATTATGATTGCAACATCTTCTTCCTTTTCATATGTTGTATTATATTTGAGCTGCAGCAGCTACAGTACAACTCTGGCATTTTACTGTTTTATGTATTTTAGCCAATCCCTTGAAGGATTGATGTAATAATGTTTTCTGGGGTAGAGATATTGCTCCCCCATATTTATTTGAGCACATAATGTCATATCATCTCATGTATATTAGTTTGCAGTCATTTTACCTCATAGACTGCACAATGACAGAGAAGCTGGGTTTATGTAGCAATGTATTCTCTTGTTCCATGTACATTTCCTATTGAGGTTGATTTGAGCTCACCTTGAGAGGCATTTTCCTCAAGGGATTTGTATTACATTTGACGCTATAGAATATGGATCAGATTTGTACTATTCTTACATTGCATGAGTCATTACTTCACTGCTGTTACATATTGAAGTTTTTAATACTGCTAAAGATTCTCTCATTGAGCATTCTTTTGGTATATTTGTTGGTGGGAGATCTGAATAACCCCCTTAGGGTTATTTCTTTGGGCTTGTATTCTGCAGGGAATTTGCATCAGATATATTTCAAGGCATCCTAGCATTGGATTGCCTTATTTTTACATGGGCTTCCTTATACAACGTCCTCATGGACAACTGTTGCAGAAATTCCTTGAAGGGAAATATTAGCTCTTGACAAGTTCTATTGTCAGAGTCTGCTAGTGGGCCAGGTAGCCTCTGGATCTCATCCTTCCTTGTGAAGATGATATATCCAGTAAATTCCCCAGCAGTCAATCTCTGAAATAGTTCAGTGTTGATTGTTAATTCTCCCGTAGGTGGAAAATAGGAATATCTCCAGATATTCCCGACATGGCAAAAATTTCCGCATTTGGGATATTACAAAGTTGGAGTGTTTCTTCAGTAGAATATAAACAGTCCAATCATCCATGTAAACCTTAAGAAATTTGTGTATATAATACCTGAATGAAACAATCATGATCCGTGAGAAGACTGCTAATGCATTCTTGTGCCAAAAAGGCATGACATGGTATGCGTATGAACCCCATTCTGTGGTAAAAGTAGTATTCTTCTGCGATTCTGACCTGATGGTAGCCTAAAAATCCATCTGTGAATGAGTAAGCCTCATTTCCTGCCACATTATCTAGAATTTTGTCACTGAATGGGGTGGGTAAGGCGTCATGAACACAAGCGTTATTTAAACTGTGATAATACACCTAGACCATGATATTTGTTTCATCCTTCTTGTTCTATATCACAATTATGCTAACTCATTCAACTTCATCAACAGGGAATATCAGTCTTGCATCCAAAATATTATCCATTTATTTCTTCACTTTCTTCTTCACCCTCATATTCAGTGGATAGGGTCGATGCTTTACTAGTTTTTCATCTAGTTTGAGCATGATCTTCATTTCTCCCAAATCTCCTTTGATTCCTTTTAATTCCAAAACAGACGAGGGAAAGATTTCCTCATTTTCTTTTAGAAGATAAAATATTTCCTTAGTGGTCTGCTCATCCCAATATTCCCCAATTGAGGCTAGATTTGGATTTTATTTACTTCCTATGTTGAGTTTCTTCACCTTCAGTGTGAGTAGGTGAGGTCCTTTAGTTGGAGGTCAATCTCTAACTCCTCGTTCCCCTTCCATTTCATTGAAACACAGATGCCTCAAGTCTTCTAAATCATCTTCATCTGGATCTTTATCTACCTTCCCGTAAGCTACTACTTCATTGTAGGTTGACTCATATACGTGTTTCAACGTAGCGTGGTCTATGGTTCATTCTACCAACTACCCGGTTGTAAGTATAATTCTATTAACATCTTGTAAAACATCTGTAATCCTTTTATCAGTGTCTTCAAAAGAAAAACTACTAACAATTTGACTAGATAAGAAATCCCAATCTCCAGTTTGTCTCCGCATTTCCTCTACAACTTACCATGCTTTGGGAGACGTTCCCAAGGCATGCACAAATTCATGCACCCATAATTCCTTTGGGAAACATTCTCTATTCCATCGGTCTTCACAATTGTTTACATGCTGCTGAGGATCTAAACTACCCATGTACCTAAAAAATGGTTTCCATCCTCTAGATTGTCAAAATCATACTCTCAATGTTGTTTAGATTTCATCCCATTCTTTGAGATTGTTGCGATGAACTACCCACCACCTGGACAATGTTTCTTGTAAGGAAACATTCATTAGTGGCACCCCATGCTCCTCGGGAGCAATATCATTAACCTTATTAATAAATTTATCGACTGAGTCCATACCATTAAAAGTGGGATATCCTCATGTCGATCCAGTTAAATCCCCACATTTTTGCACATCGTTATGTGTTTATCTCATATCCTTCTTGATACCACTCATCCCACGCAATTTATGATCCAACCACTAAACTCTGAATGTTGCGCCAACTGAATGACCCTTTTGTTGTTGGGTTGGTGTAATCTTCTCTCTTCCTCGCTGTTAGTTGGTAAAAATGGTCTAGTAGTCCTAGTTCTTCCCTATCATTTGTTGGTTCTATGAATATTTTCCCTTGATAAATATATAGGGGCTAGATTACTCTAACCCCTTCCACCTAAAAATCATGAATACTTTTTTCATGTCAATTAACGCATAATTCTCAAATTCCCAATATATCCCAAGAAGTGTTGGATAGGGATCTTTGTCTCCCATTATATCTATTAATTTGAAATCTACATAAGTCTTGACCCTTGCAATGTCAACCTCTACATCCTCTAACCTCCCAATTGGAAGGATGCAATACTAGTTTTCCATACACAGTTGAATTGATGAGAATGAAAATTGGGTCTACCAAAGGCTTGCCACATCTTTCTTGGTAGAATATTGACATCTGCACCTAAATATAACATGGTATCCTTTATTTGGAATCCTGAAATCTCGACATCAATCCTAAAATCCTTCCATGTTCGTCTTTTACTTATTTGAATCCTTCTTGAGTGTCTCTTTGGTAAGTTGGCTGTCCTCATACTCTCCTAGAATTTCCCAACCATTCATTCATCATTCACAACATGTAGAAACAATTTGAACCACTCTTCTATGGGTTGCGATGGATATGAGCCCTTCTCTTTCACAACTATTGGCTTTATTCCTTGTGAATCTTTGCTCAGGTTTAACTTTATGAATGTTTCCATTGCTTCTTTGTAATATTTCTTATGTTGCTCTAGATTGTATGAGCGCTTCGATGAGGCCGATATTATAGTCTTGGGTTTTTCTACTACTCCTGCATCATCCCCGATATTTTTCCCTCCCTGATTCACTATAGCTACATTTGAGAGAGGGCCAATTTCTAGCATCCTTGATTCCACATTAATTAAATTTTCTCCTCTCTGCTGAGTGCGCTCCTCCCATATTTTAATCAATTATGGGTAGTATTTTGTGGCATGCATGTTGAATTTGCATTGGGAACAACATGTCCTTATCAGTAGTGGAAAATCCCATGTAACATGGCCTTCTCGGTCACAATTATAATATCGCATAGGACCTTGCCCTCCCGTCCTACCTCCCTTTTTCCTCCTCCTCCTCGTCCTTGAGGAGTTTCGTTGACTCAATATGTTGTTTGGTCCAGTCAGTCTACCAATGCATCCAATGCTCTACATTGGTTAGTGTGATGAGTTATTGAAGCATAAAATTCACAATAAGTGTTGCTAGGGAAATTTGAGTATGAGACTAACACTTGTAAAATGGGGCAGAGGCGTGGAAGATGTTCGTATCCTCTACAAATATCACATTAATCAGTTGCTGCTAAATTTTATTGATTTGGAAACCCATGGAATTGTGTTTGGCCTTTATATATACCTTGTGTTACTATCTGTGCAACTCTCGCAGCAAGAGGGTTTATAGAGGGCCCCACTAGTCTGGGTGTACCCCTTGAGCCCCACAACCTTGGACACTCCGTGACTAGATGACCTTCAACCAAGCAATGCGTACACCACACATTTGGTCTCACAGGTTATGCTGGCTGCATGCCTTTAAATTTTTATGTTAAAATTGCAATCTGAAGTTACAGGCCTAATATAGAAGGGTCATGGGTTGTTTTTTCACCCCGATATTCATGCGAGTATCCTGCCATGGCTTCAATCCTTGTTTCTTGTTCTAAAGCATCTTGCAATGTATCAATCTCAGTGCTGGGTAAATAGTCTATGGGTAAGAGGCAATAATGATTTGATAAAACAATCCCACTGGTGGTTTGGGTCTATGGGATAACTTAGTTTTCCAATTGCATCTTTAAATCTCCACATCAAATCCCAAGCCGTTTCTCCTTCTTGCTGTTTAATTTCCCATAATTCAGAAAACCGCTATTGGTTCTTCTAAGGAAGTTTGAATTCCTACATTAATTATCTTTTGACATCATCTACTGCTGGGTTATGGTGTAGTTCTAACCATTTGATGAACCATCTCAAGGTCCTCTCCTTGAGAGTGGTTTGAATCTCAATTAGTTTCGCATCATCTGGAATTTTGCTGGCCCTCCATATGGCTTCGTAAAAATGCCAATTTTATTCCACATCGTCATTCCCTTTTCCAGAAAACTCAGGGCATGAGGTGAATGACCCCGCCTATCTAATTGAGATTGAGGAAGCAACACAAATCCTTGTGATACAGTTTGTGATGATCCTTATGGGATTTTTACAATAATTCTACTAGTACTATCTTTATATGTGGTATGCACAATATGAACTTTAATAAATTTAATTAACTTAGACAAAAAATTATCAGGATGTTGATAAAGTACCAGGGGAAGGTTGGGGGAGATGCTACCTGAACACGAGGAGATTGTATTTCCTTTTAACTTGGATGCATCATTCTCCACAATATTACATATAACATTGATTAACTAATTTTTCGGGCCCTCCATATGGCTTCACACAAATACCAATGTTGTTCCACATTGTCATTCCCTTTACCAGAAAACTCAGGGTATCAAGTGAATGATCCTGCCATATCTAACTGAGATTGAGAAAGCAACATAAATCCTTGTGATCCAAGTTGTGATGATCCTTGTGGGATATTTCAAATACTGCTACTAGTACTAGATTTATACGTGGTATGCACAGTACGAAATTTAACAAATTTAATTAACTTGAAATAAAATTATCAGGATGTTGATAAAGTACCAGGGGAAGGTTGGGGGAGATACTACCTAAACACGTGGAGATTATATTTCCTTTTAACTTGGACACATCATTCTCCACAAATAAACTTCTTAACACGATGTGCATGTATTCATCTGGATCTTCTATTCTTTCTGACATCTCTACTTATGCGGATCAGGATAGGCCCCTATTATCTTCTTGGTTCCCAACTCCCACAGTAGACTATTTTTTTCTTGTAGGTCTCACTACTATTTCTTCTCTCATTAGACTTTGCAACACCACTCCTACTTGGATTGCATCCTTATGTTTCCTATTGATTTCCCACATTGCCCTTTCCCGACATCTCTCCACTATTTTTTCTCTTCGTTGTGCTCCCAGAGCCCTAGACTTCTTGAAGTCATCTACATCCATTTCTTTGATCCCTTCATAAATCCCCATTCCACAAAATTCCTCACTTTATATCCTTCCCCCAATACTGGGTGTTTAGGCTTCCATACTAGGGTTTTGGAATACCAACAAAATCTCTTCCACCATTAGAACCTTAATCCACAGAGGGATTTCTTTCAGTGGTATTCCCTGCAACCTTGATATGAATATGTCCTCATCCTTAGAAAAATATAGATGGATTTATGCAACAAAATCAATGATGTATCCTTCTAGTGTAGTCTGCACCCAAAATTTTACGGCTTGGGTTAGGTCAGTGTCCAATTGATGTAGTTTTAACAGGTCTGCTTGAGTCTAAGTATGACAAGCTTTTCTCTGTTCACTAGATTTCCCTTTTATCTTTAGTCTCTGCAACAAGTTGTATATCTCTTCTGGAAATTTACGCCAAAATATTTCCTATTGGTCACTGGCTGAGTTGTCATACAATACCTAATCCTTCAACTTCACTTCGCCTTGTCATCGAGCTGAGCTTGTTGCAAAATGAATCAATCTATGTGGTTATACCACCAACCTTGTAATTATTTATTCAAAATTATTGATACCATATTCCAACCCCCTATTATATTTTAGGTCCTGACAACGAAATCGTTTGTTAGATAAAAATATTAAGCGGGTTAAGGCCCAGGTTCAGGTACAGGGGAAAACAAGGCTCCGACGTAGTCTAAGACAACGCTAACATTTTCCTTTTACACAAGATTAGGCAGAGAGTCTCACCTAAGGCTTGCCGTGACCTTAGTTAGATAAGGGAGTTGGGATTTAATACCAAGAGAACATCCATCGATCAATAGAACCTTGGAACATTCTCAAAACCACCATTCATAAATACATCCTCAACAATATACGTATATTTTTAAGCAAGAGTACTAAAAGGCCCATATACAATTTTTTTTTAAACAAATAAACAACCATACAATCATCACATAACAAGAAATATTCAAACACAACACATGAACCCAAGAATATCATCTTTCCATTAAATTTTGCAAATGATATTACATTAGGGACAACAGGCCTTCCGCACAATATTTCCCTAAATACTGAACAATACATAAGTACACAATATAATTTTTACAGAGTGGTCCTAGTCACTTCGCTATAACATTTCAACATTATCTCCTCACCTCTCTTTCTATGGCCATATTTCCTTATCGCCTCCTACCCAACTGAACTACCAGTTTCTACCGCCTCCTTTGTTGCTCCTTTGTCTCCGCTGCTCAGTTGTCTTCTGCTCTTTCCTACTTTGTTGTATTTATATTTCTCCTGCCAATCTCCCGCAACTCCTAGTTCTCGTCTAGTTCACTTTCAACCTTTTCCACAAGTTCTGAACGAATGTACCGCAAATTTCCATCATTCTAGTCGTTCCAAAAATGTCTTAAATTTCCAAAACAAAGGCCCCAACAACCACAAAAATTTAAGGTGTGTTGGATTGAGGGGTCCTAACCCAGGTTCAGAGGTTATCGCGCAACTAAAAAACCATCCAACTATTGGCCCTTTCGGCAATGACCTGATTGCGCAGATCAAAGTATCACCTGAAGCAGTATGGGGGGGGGGGGGTCCTGGAACTAGGTTTCTGCATCCTAAGGAAGAAAATAATGTGGTGGCCCTAAATAGGTTTATTGCAGAACCTATTGTATACTGGAAATAGATGCGCACAAATACAACCACTACTTAGCATATCGGTTAGTCACAGACACAGATAATGCATATATAGATGGATCGAAGATCAATTTCATTGCAGATATATAATAAGAGAACCATATCTCCGCAATGCGAAATAACTTAAGCAAATTTATTCATGTATTCAACCATCAACATATATTCAGGCATAAAGAACATATTTACTCGTGCAGATATAATAGAAGTAAAGCGATCTCAAGGTAATATCAGTAAATAGATAACATAGATACATAACACAAATGCTTTGCCAAAAACAGTCTTTGTATTAGATTCAACAGTTTAGTACAATCAGACTTTCCCCTTACAATTACCCTTTCACGCACACAACCAGCGGAGTCCACACACAGCCAGGACTAGGTCTCTACATACATAGCTAGAAGGATCCTTTCTACCCATCCCAAACTTACAAAATGTATCACATGCACATAAATGTACTTAGATCCAAAAAATTATGATTACTTACTTAGACTCGATCTATCTCTATTTATATACATCTAGCATGCATATACTACGGTCTCAAACCATGGTTTGAGGCCCACAATTTAGCCTTATAGCCTATTTACATAAAAGAGGGACTTTGACCCGCCACAAAGCCCCTTTACTTTTCCGCGTAACGTGCATATGCCAAATTACAAACAAAAAGTTACTAAAAAATGTACTCGTGTAATATTCCAAAAGGGAGAATGTAGAAATACTAAAACAAAGTATAAGAATTGTAGCAAAGTAAACAATAAATCTAAATACACCATCAAAATGTATAGAATAGCTGAGCCATTTTATTATATAGGAGGTGGAATAAAGAATACAAAAGTGCTCAAAATATGAGATGCTCAAGCCAAAGAGATGGTCTTGAATGATCCTGAAATGATCCCATATGAGGGACTACGTAACTGCCGGATTGCTAGAACAAAAAATGCATTGTCCCTGCTACAACTGCTAGGACTACTACTACCAACAAAATGTAAAGTTAGATCTACGAAATTTTGGAGTTATGATGATGCTGAAAATGTAGATCCGGGCTCTATGATGGATACCCAAGATAACCCAGAAAGGATTTTCTAGATCTAACAATCTAAGAAAATCACCCTCTTAGGGCTTGCACATATACACTGCTGGGTATGCAGACCTGAAGCATAATCTGATGTAGGATGGCTACAATAAGATACAAATTTAAATCTATGCCTGAAGGGCTGATCCCTTCAATAGATCCTTGAGCTAATGATCCATGTGGATATTGGTGGCCACCCGCCTATTCCACTTGGGGCCCCACCATTGTCTCTTTCAGTTTTGGCACAACTTACTATTTTTATTAGTTTTTCGGGTCCTAAAATTTCAGAGCTATTTTGAGGCCCTAAACGATGCTTTTTTGGAAACCTGGGAGCAACATGGGTCCATGGACTAATGTTACTCACATAAAAAGTTGTAGTCCTCAAATAGATATTTCTAAAAATGTATGGTGTGTGTCAAATGGATATCGTATTCCAAAGTTACGTCCGTGGGAAGTTGAAACACCAATTTACCCAAACGAGGCCCATAGTTTTGGCACTTCATCTCCTAGGGTTATGATTTTGTATGTTTAGGGTTTTTCATTGTTTCTAAATAATAAATAGGCCCTCAAGCCTCATTGTAACTCATTTCAGGGGCCTGTAGTTGCCACATCTCTTCTCAGAGATAAGCTACCAATGTCCTAGCTAATTTATTTCCATTCTATCTGTAAGCAAATTTCAGTTGTTTGATATTAATTAAATGAAGTGTTATTTCCACTACATCTATGTATTTATGGTTATATGTGTATTCTGTTGCATTCTTGCATAAGTTCGGATCAACTAAAAGCTCAAGATCTAGCTCCTCCAACCTTCTCCACCGAATGCAGTTGCTGCTACACAACTGCTTGAAAAAAAATGCGCTGTCAAGGAGGGAAGCTCTCTAGCTTACTGCTAAATATGTAAAATCAGATCAATGATGGTGGAAACAGTTAATAAAAAATGAGGAGATGGTCCCTCACAGGATTTCTAGCTGAAATACTAGAAAATTCCTTCCTCCTTCGGGTCTACAGGGCTAGATTGTGCAATCCTTGAGGTGACTGCTGCTGCATGGAGATAAAATACAATGGCCTGAATTCTAGATGTAGATCTGCTGCTCTTGAAAGGCTGAACATGAAGCATAAGGTGAAAGGATGAATCCTCCATGGGTTTCCTAGCTGAAATGCTAGAAACAACCACCACCTCTCAAACCCTTGAACATTAATTGTGTTATTCCTGTGGCAAATGTAGTGGCCATATTCTCTCAAGAGAAGCCACCGTAGTAAGGCCTCTTGCTTCCCCATCACATCATCATCATACCAAGTACAATGAACATAATCCCCCAACAGAAAGCAACGTTGTAAGGCCTCCTATTTCCATCTTCCATCAATGTCATGCAATGTATGGGAAGAAATCAGCCCATACTCTCCCTCAGTAACCAAAGCAACAAGGATTCTTGCTTCTTCCTTACATCATCATGATGCAGGTCACATAGCAACAACATACTAATGGACATGTGGAATGCCTCATCAGAACAATAAAAATAAGCTCCCCTATGCCACATCATGTCAGAGTTATGCTTTGTCCCAAACGCAAGTACATACATGAACATGAGATACATCCCAAACAGAAATACATTTAAATACATGAGACATATCCCCAAAAAAATCAAATACAAGGACAAAAGATACACCATGAGGTGTCCAAACTCTCTCATAAAAAACCAGCACAACCATGCCTCCTGCTCCTGCATGTCATCAGTGATATACATGGCATGGATCCTGGAAATGTGAGATGTTGGGTAGTATCCATACTCACCCAAAAGCAACCAACACAACCATGCTTCTTACTTCATGATATCATATATCTGCAGGAAAGTAGGCAACCTCCTACTCCTCATCTATATCCATTCATCCTAATGTGGATGATGAATCATGCCAAGCTCAATCTTGGTATCCTCCCAATGTAGAATACCAAAATCCTCCAACTGAATAGATTTTCACTCCATGAAATGTTGAAGTGCACCTATATTGAGGTCTCTCCATGAGATCCTCTCATCAAAGGCCCATTGGAAACCATAAGGCTCCATACATGATGTAGGTGGAGATTTCTCTTTGAGCCATGAGATGCTCATCAAGGAAACTTCATATTGAGAATGGAAAGTGCTCTCCATCAAAATATGTCCACCATCTATCATCTGTCTCTCCAGTGCTTCATGAGTGAAGCTACCTTCCGAAAGCTCCAAGAATAATGGGGCCCTCTCATCATCACTGCTGCTAAGTGACAGTGTTGTAGATCTGCATGGTGATACATGTGCTGTCTCATAGCCACATACAATGATAAACTCATAGTTTGGCACTGTACTGCATAGGATTGTGCTCCTCCCATCTTCTGCAACTCCAAACTTCAACACAAAGTTTTGGGTGTAGCTCAACCATGAAAAACTGGGATAGCAATACGTCTTCTCCTTGATCAAATCAAGGGTCCTCTGTGTAGTGATAATTTTCTGCTCCAAATCAACAAGGTGCTCTAATCCTTGGTTATGCACTTGCCTCAATGGCATGGTCTCACATATCTCAATATGAGGTACTAAAATAATATGAGAATAAAGTATGTGCAAAAATTGGATAAGATGAATCTCTGGAACATCTTGACTATCTACTAGAGCTCCTCCAGCCGGTGCAATAGTCTCCCCAACTTTTGGTAATGATGATGGATGCATCTCTACAACCGTACCAACACTAGTATCTACCTCCTCCTCATGCATCTCATGAATCATGCATGGGGCTCCAAATTTCAAGAAATCAAGACCATCTTGCAAAGATGCAAGTGATCCTCCTCCTGATGTAAGTACATCTGCAACTGGTGGTGGGGGTAGAGGCTCCTCCTCATGAGTGATAATGAGGACATCTTCCTTGGGATCTTCATGTAATATCTCCTCAATGATGGGAGATGTCTCTATGTGAGATGTCTCTGGTTTCTTTCTACCATACCTCTTCTTCAGTCTTTGAATAAAGTATGTATAAATAAACACTCTCATGTGTGACAAGTGACTGAACCACCAATCTATTGCTTCACCTTCTAGGTGCAACACTGCAAACTCCACAACCTCTCTTTCTGCTATAGGATATTGTAGAAAGAAGGTAGCCAATTCTCCCCTCCAAGCTCTCAATGTGCTTGTGGAAGATCCATAAAATGTAGGCAAGAAGAATCTATGCCTCTTTCTTCTATTTCCGCTTTTGGATCTTCTTTCTTCTTTGAGTTGCAAGAAATATTGGAGAGAGAGATTCTCCTTCAAAGCTCCAGGCTATGCTTTTTATTCAAACATATATTTACTTAGGGTCTCATGCCCCAAGTCTCCTTCATATTCAGACCAGTCCTCTTTCTTATCAAAGAAAGTGGACCTAGTGGAATAATGTGAAGCTCTTTGCTTCTTTGGTTGCTTCTCATGCTGATAGGAAGTGCTGGGACCTTATTCATTCTGAAAACTTCTTGAGGTTTCTCTTTGCTTATCTATCCTCATTTCATTGATCTCCTGGGAGAGATCCTTCATATTTCTAAAGGGATAAGCAGAAAATCTTAATCCCTCCATTATTTACAAATCTCTACTATCTGTTTTTCTTATGTTGTCAAGAATTTCCACAAGTTGAGCCAAAGATCATGCTATGATACCAATGTAATATCCCAAAAAGGAGAATGCAGTAATACTAAAACACAGTATAAGAACTACAGCAAAGTAAACAATAAATCTAAATACACCATCAAAATGTACAGAATAGCTGAGGCATTTTATTATATAGGAGGTGGAATAAACAATACAACAATGCTCAAAATATGAGGCACTCAAGCCAAAGAGATGACCTAGAATGACCCTGAAATGATCCCACAAGAGGGACTACTAGACTATTGGAAGGAAAATTGCATTGTCCTTGCTGCAACTGCTGGGACTGTGTTGTGGCTAGCAACAACCTCCCCTCTTTATTTAATATTAGTAATAATACTAAATAAAATGGGGACCCTTAGTTAAAATCCAAAAAATCAATTAGGATTTGTTTCCCTTAGAAAATAAAACTTTCTATCATAAACCTACAAAAATCCCTTTGAGAGAATATTGCGAAAATATTAAGTTTATGATAGATTATAATAAAATTGCTCTTGAAACAATATAATGCATCCATAACAAAAATAGTCTATATAAAAAGCATTGATCGCAGATCGCATAGCGCAGAAAACAGAAATGATTAACAAATATATTTTACGCTCTGATTTATTATGCGCTTTTGCGATTTTGCGCTTTTGCGATGATTTCATTTTGCGATTGTGTGCTTTTTGTGATTCTGCGCGTTTGCGATATGTGCTTTTATGATTTTTGCAATATGCGCTTTGCGCTATTACGCAGTTCCTATTTTTGCGATAAGTTTTATGACTGTGATGATTTCATATCGCGATATTGCGACATTGCGATATTGCGCAGCAAATCGCAGATCGCAATGTCGTAGATTCACATAAGCACGCTATCCCGAGGCAATCTTCCCATGTGTCAAATCCGTTATGCGCTTTAATGACTATATTAAATGATTGGAGTGATTATTAATGTGAAAAGAGATTGTGTTTAGATTGGAAGTCGTTTCATAATTTAAATATTATATTTCATCCGCGTTCATATTCAAAACAGTCTCGTCACCTTTCTATTATCATTACTCTCATTTATTCGTAAAATGCAGGCATGAAGGAGCGGATCACTATACAAAGCTTCCGCTATACATTATGGGTAAGAAGGAGAAGAGCTCAAGTTCTGAGAACAAAGAAATGGCTTCGCTATACGCAGACACCGCCTGTAACAAGGATGCAGGTATATCCACTTGGGAATGAATGTATAATCTATTAAAGGATGAAAACCCTGTGGTGTTGAAAATTGCAGCTACAGCCGGTTCAAAAGATACGTCTGAAGCAACCCTTAGAGACTTGGCTTGCTCATTCCTGCACAAAATTGCAGCAAAGCCAAGGATTCTCCCATATACAGACATGGTGAGATGGGTGCTGGATAGCACAGATATCTCAGATAGGCAATTCAAGACTCCACCTGAAAAGCTAATCGGGTCATTCTCCACGGAAGACATGAGGCTGATCTATAAGTCGACAGAACCTCATACGCCTTATAATGAGCAATTCATGAAAGAATTTGACAGAGAACATGCAAATTTCTCAGAATGCACACAGGAATGGACCAAAAGAGAAGAACCATTGAAGAAAAACAAGCATGGGTGGACAGTACCAAAAAAGGATGTTTTAGACACTGTTCACAAGCTCAAATATCCAAGGGGGCAAATTGACACAGTTTCTACCACAAGATAAGGTATGTGAGTTTGCCAAAATTATCCTCTATAGAGCTTTTAGAAGTTAACAAAGAAGTTGTTGGAGGTCAAGAGTTCTCAGAGAAACACAAAGCTCTTCTTGAGAAAAGCCAGGAGTTGAAAAGACTTGAAATAACTGTCAGATAAAATGAAGAAACATTAACCAAATTCAAAGCATTTGATATTGAGTAGAGAAAAGATGTAGAACGTGTTCAACACAGAGGAAAATTACTGCAAAAGGTCAAATCGATAAAAAGAAACTACTCTGGCTAAAGTATGATAGGAGCATGACACAAGAGCAGAAAGGGGCAACAGGAGAAATTGTTCCTACGCTTGCCAACTCTGTCTTTTCAAGACAGCTGAATTCTGAAGTCGGTTAACCGCATCTTCTCAAAACTATGCTAGATGCCCGCAAGAGCAAAGATCAAGTTCATAGTTAGATAGATTTAGTTTTAATTCCACTGTATTTTAGCCTAGGAAAAGGACGGTCATTGAACCGAATCCTTAATTTTTGTAATAAACTATTTTTAGAGTTAGTTAAAGTAGTATTTAAACCCCTCTCATGCAGAGAGATAGGGGTCCTGGTTCTTAATACTTTTAGACTTGGAGATTGCATTTCTGTAATCCATTGTCTCATATATTTTGAAAAGGATCACATCTGGTGATTTTTATGCGAAATTATCTTTGAAGTGTTGCATTTATGTACCTTTAGAATTCGATTTTGCATTATAATTGCTGGATAGAGTATCAGATTGCATCTGGAAGTCATCAAGATGAACAAGGTATTTCTATCTGTTTGCTGTTGATTTCTGTTGTTGTATGATATTCGTTTTAAGATAGTTATCATTTATATGTATTTGTTTTCACAACGCTCTCTTTTATATATCATTTCTAAGTATAATTGAAGCGTTATTTTTCATAATTACATGTAAATGGTATACAATGATGAATACAATATGCTATTATAACTCTGTTTAATTTCTTAAACAGAGTTATCTTTATTTGTTTCTGCACATTTCAATTTGATTAATAATACATTTTCATGGTTATTGTTGGATTGAAACGATCTTAAGTTGTATTCACATGTTATTACCCGGGTTAGTATTAGAATTTCTTTATAAGTATTTAGTTTAGATTAGATAGTTTTATTTAAGTTAATTTAGTCCCATTTCCACCCATCCAATCCAATCCATTTAGTTATAAGGAAACTGGTCCTTTAAATCCAGTCGGAGCCACCATACCAAACGGAAAAGGAGCTGTCCTAAGGTCCCGACCGGGTGGTTATCCCCGATGTTTGAAGCATAGATTTTCTAGGCTTCAACAGACTGCAAATGCCGAAAAAATGTAAAGTTAGATATAGGTAGTTGTGGAGCTCCGATGATTCTAAAAATGTAGATCCGAGCTCTATGATGGATACCCAGGATAACCCAAAAAGGATTTTCTAGATCTATCAGTCTAAGAAAATCACCCTCTTAGGGATTGCACATAAATACTGTTGGGTATGCATATCTGAAGCATAATTTGATGTAGGATAGCTGCAATAAGATACAAAATCAGATCTATTTTTGAAGGGATGATCCCTTCACTAGATCCTTGGGTTAAAAGCTCAAGATATAGCTCCTTCAACCTTCTCCACTGATTGCAACTACTGCTACACAACTGCTTGAAAAAAAATGCGCTGTTAAGGAGGGAAGCTCTCTAGCCTGCTGCTAAATATGTCAAATCAGCTTAATGATGGTGGAAATAGTGAATACAAAGTGAGGAGATGGTCCCTCATAGGATTTCCAGCTGAAATACTAGAAATTTTTTTTCTCCTTCGGATCTACATGGCTGAACTGCACAATCATTGAGGGGAATGTCATTGCATGGAGGTAAATACAATGGCCTGAATGTCGGATATAGATCTGCTACTCTTGAAAGGCTGAACATGACGCACAAGGTGAAAGGATGAATCCTCCATCAGTTTCCTAGCTAAAATGCTAGAAACAACCACCACCTCTCAAACCCTTGAACATGAATTGCGTTATTCCTGTAGCTGGAAGCACATATGAGTGTGGATGAAGATGGAACTAATGCATGATGATGAATAAAGTTCAATAGAAACCTTCCCAGAATAGGAACTCGAAGTCCCCTGTATGTAAGGGTGGGATTTCCTCTCGGAAACACCTTATGGTAAACAACACCGCAGACTTAGCTAAACAACATAAGTGTGCATAGAAATGTCAACCGAAAAATATAGATCTAAACAGATCAGAAACAATAATCCAAAGCCTGCCTTTTATTGTGCCTTCATCTTCATTATATATATTAAGAGCCTTCCATAGCCTAGGCCCACCTCATAACTGTGCTTCCTATGTGACCACTAGCCTCCATGAAGACTGTGTTGTCTCTCCATGATCTCCATCATGTTCTGTATTAAATTCCCACTCTCTCCATCATGTCTGCATTAGATGCACCACTTCCTCTACTATATCATCATAAGTTCTTTATGATATGACTTTGAATGCACTATGATCTTAGTTGGCCTCCTCCAAGATCCTCATGATTTTTCATTTAAGATCCATGATCTTCACTCTTCCTTCATTTAAGAAGTTGCTCCACTACTCCATAATGTAGATCTAGATCTAAAATATCCACATAAATACATCAAAAGTGGATATTATTTATGTTTGGGGTTTGTGGGTCCCTCCACCCTCTTATTTACTTAATTAATTAGGAAAATTAAGAACTCTAATATTCTAATTATCGGATGGAAAATTGGGAATATTACAACCCTAGGGGACACCACTCCAACAGGCCCCCAACAAAAACCTCTGACTCATCCCGAGTCACTATGGCGTTTGCTCCTTCATCTTGGCTTAGAGTGCAACGACAATTTTTTTTAGTGGAAACACCATCTCAAGACTCTGCATAGCAGCTCCCTGCACTTCAATGACCAATTTCTCGATAGTGGGCCCTTCAGTGGCCAATTCAATGATTCTCTGTGTCTGTTGAAGGGTATTCAATGTACCATCCAATGTTTGTGATAGCTGTAGAGCCTTGGCCCACCACTGCATCCTTTCCTCGAGCAACTTTTCTCTCCGGTGCAGGTCTTCGATTTCATTTTGAATTACCCGACCCTGTTGTAGGCGAGCGAGGAACTGTGCAATGATGAGGTTGGGTACCGCCATCTTGATATCCGCAAAATGTTTCTCCTTGATGCGCAACTCATTGTGTAGCTGATGTACCATAGGGTCATTTTGAACTGAATTCCAGACATCCATGGCCTCACCCAAGAGCTGAACGCATGGTCTGATTGCGAAAATTATGCTATCAGTGGCCTGCTTTACTTTGGAAACCCTCTTTTCTCTGACTTCTGGTGGGATATCTGGCTGCAAATTTAACTGTAAGTCAGCAATCTAGTGTTCAAATTCGGCCCGAAAAGTTTAAACTTCTGTGCACGAGGCCTTCAATGCAGCCACCAGCCCTTCTAACTTCTCTGATATGGATGTTGTGGCTGGGACTGTTGGCACCTCACTGCACACTTGGTTGATATTTTCTTCAAGTGTAGCGCATTGAACCTCAACTACTCGACATGCTTCCTCTACGATCTACTTTTTTTGGTGTGCTTTGGCAGCCTGTTGTTGCAATTCTACTACAATGGTGTGGGCACGAGCTTCAAAGAACTAGAGCTCATCCACAATCATGATGTGGATCATTTGTTATTTTCATGCAGGAAAAACATACAAGTTAATATTGATATCACCGCAACCTCGTAGTTGCGCGCGTCGGCTTGCTGATTCTACATGGATGGCCGCTCATGGATTTTAATAATATGACTATTCCCAGTTGCAGGTAGGAATATATTGAGTGGATGCGTGCTGGGTTCATGCACACTCGCTTGTGTTTTCACTCCTAAAGACAACCTTGAGTTGCCAAAGACCAGTGCGTAAGACATCTTAAGACATGAGGTTTTGGAGGTATTTTGCATGCTGATAGAAGGGAACCTCCTGATAACAAATGGATTGAATTATTTTTAAAATGTGGTCCCAGATCTCAGAGAAAGAAGTATAGTAACTGGGAGCTTTAGTTGCAGAGAGAAAGGCCTACTCAAAATGGGCCTGAAACAATCATGAGATAAGACTGTTGCGAGAAGGCCTAGATGTGAAACAAATGAACAGTCATGAAAGTTAATCAGGGTATGAAACTTATGTGGAAAGGTGAGAGAAAGGATGCACGAGATGGGCTTAAAGAAATAAGAATCCATCCCTTTCAGACTTTAGTAGAAAAATGATATTGAAGGAGAATTTGGAAGAGGAATCGTGCCTCGAGCTGTATTTAAGATATTACTATGAAGTACAACGTGAGTACCATTAAAGATAAATTCACTCCTAAATCATAGAACGCTCGCATTCCAAAAGCAACGATAACAAGAAGAAAAATGTAAGCACAATAAACATTTAAGTTGAACAAACACATCCAGGAAATGCATACTATTCACTCGTCTCAGTAGGAAACCATAAATGCAACATACATATTTGTATTAATCTTCGAAATGGATCTTCAGATATGAATTAAGAGCAAAAACCTTCAATCAAAAAATATGACACATAGAAATACAACTTCTTCTGCCAGAAAATTCAGAACCTTTTTTAAGTCTGTGGTCTAATCTTTTATAGTCTTTCACATGATCGTTTCAAGAAAATATTTTTCAAAACCAAATATTCTTTGGAGATATGTCTGTTTTCAATCCTAATCAAAAACAAAAAAGATGATGAGGCCAAACGACCTCTCATCTTAAATAGTATGGCCTGACACAGGCTGTAACTAAAACATAACATAAAATGGAAAATGAAGCGAGTGCATAGGGTGAAATCAAGATTTCACCCATTTTTACATTACATAGAAAATAAAAATAAAAATAGGGCGCGTGGGCCAAATCATGAAATTAATCATTCTGTGTTGTGCCGAGGAGTTCCTGACTGTGGCTAACGTGGTCGAGTTGAGGATGAAGAAGATCCAATTGGACGAGCTGGAGGAGGTGGCAGTTGATGAGAAGCAGAAGATACCAGAGGATTTTCATATTCACAACACTTTTGCCACAACCTGTCCAATGTTGATGGCATTGTAATGTAGGCCTCGAACAGTGATTGCATGTGAGTTAGCTCAGTATAATCCACATAGAAGGCGAGGAATTTCTTTACCTGGAAGAGGAGGAAGAGCTCTTTTCGTAGCGTAAATATTATTGTCTCTGCTTTTAGCCGGGTTGTTATTTCCAAAGATATGTCTGTATTATCCATAATTTCTGACATATTTTGCTCATAGGCCATTAGCTGAGAGAATGTGCCTGTTTGTATATCCCAACATGGCAGGAGACCTGCTTCTACCAGCTTGTTCCACTCCTGGTCGAACTTCTCCACCCCTTTCAAGACTAGTGTCAAACAACCTAGTGCATTTGCGCGTGCAGTTTCTTTCTCAATTACTCTTCCGACCTCCATAACTATCTTAAAATGGTCAAGGATTCCCTGCACACGTAGTTCATCAAGTGAGAGTTCATTTAGGTACCGGATATATCTTTTGGCTATTGTGGCCTTTGCTTCTCCATCTATGTGTCCATCCTATAGCTGGGATTTGAACTGGTGGATTGCAATATTCTTGTCATCTATTAGTGCAAGGAGGTCCCAAGCTGCTTAACCTCTGTTATGATGTCTTCCCACACTAGCCACCTTGCTTCCACGAGTTACATATTGCCCTTGATCTAGCCCTTTAAGTCCTTGATGGACTTATCTTGTGCTTGGGTTTCTTCGTGCAGTTTTTCTACCTCCATTTGTAGGGACACCGTCACCTTCTGGTTTACTGCTAGCGCAACCTCAGTATCCTTTAATTGCTGGCGAACTGAGTGGGTCTCATCCTCTGACACCTTCAGATCAGACAAGGCCTTGGTGAGCTTCTCAGGAGCTGTCCAGGGCTCACCCGTCACAGTAGTCACACATGTATGATGGTCCCATTTGACCTACCAGTCTAACAGACTCTGATTCAGTTCGGCAATCTGCGTGTCCTTTTGTGCATTCCCTTCCTGTTCTCTGGCGAGTGAGTCAACGAGAGTTGATTTCTCCTTTTCTACCTAAATAAGCTCATCTGTCTGCACATGATCCTCACAAGACATGTTTAGCTTTTGCTTCAGCTCTAAGTTCTCCACTTCTAATTGGGTAAGAATTTTTTGCCGCGTTGCATCTTTATCAACCCCCTTCTCCCTTATCATTTTCTTGAGGGTTTTGAGCTAGATGTTTTTGGCTCTAGTGCTAGCCTTATCTCTCTTCTGGTGCTCTATTACCAAATTGTACTTCTTTTCAAGCTTCCTCAAGGCTACTGCATGTTTCACTACCTCAATCTGTAGCATATCCCCAATACATTGATGTAATTCTAGCTTGTCTAGCAGGGGAATGTTGGTTAAGTTGAGGATGATTTCCAAGGCTTGATACTGGGCTCCAGAAGCTGAAGGCTGAAATGCTACTTTCTGAATAGCTAGTATGAGTAGTTCTTTATCCATATCTAGCACCGAGGAAAGCGTAGAGTGGTGATTGTCCATGAATCCTACCAATTCTGCCCTCAATTTCTCTCAGGAGAATATGTTTCTGATATTTGTTTCCTCCCTTGTCTCTTGCCTATCAACTGTGATGACCTGTGAAAGCTTTGAGGGTCTGACGAGGAAGCATCATTGAAAGATACATGAAAACCTGGCTTGTCCTTGTCAGGACCCCCAAACTCAGGAATCTCCTCATAGGATAGCTCAACCCCTATGTCATCTGGCCCTTCAGTCCTCTACTTTTTGTTGGGGTGAGTTTCCTCATCAATGTCCATGACCCCTTGGCTTTCAAAGGGGCCTTCCTATCCTTGCTCCTCTGTCCCAACAGACACGTTATCTCCCTTTCCTTCTTTAGCTGAAGACTCGACCTCCATTTGTGCATCCAAAGGCCACACATCAAGGTTAGCTCTCCATTCAATGAAGGGCCTAGTCTCATGTGTATAAGCTATTTCTTTTCTTTTCGTCTTCCTATTGGTGAGGATTCCCTTAGGGTCATATGGCCAAAATTTTCCTTGTGGGAGGTTCATCTTTTGCAACATTTTCTCAACGGTTGAGAGGGCATATCTCGAATTTATGGTGAAGGGACCAATAGAAGTTGGGAGTTTGAGGATGTATCCTTTATTCGCAGGTATGAAGTGGATTTGGTCGGCCTTCAAGGTTTGTCGAATGTATTCGAGGGAAAAATTTCACATAGCTGGAAACATCAACAGGTGGTAGGGAGGTACCTCTACGTTGTAGACTCTGATCTCGGTATAGTCATCAAACATATACCAGTCCCCTGTGCAATCTTCCTCATTAAACTGTAGCCAATCCTTCTGCTTAGGAAAGATTCTAGGTGGAGGGCTGTCATGTATAATGGCATAAGCTATGGACATGAAATCATTAACAAATTTACCATACCCATTCCCCTCTGGCTGCTGGTGAAATGTTGTAGTCCACTCGAAGATGGTTTTGGGTTGGGAATTTATCTTTGAGAATCTTCTCAGGCCTAGACGTTAAAATATATCCGCATGCTCAAATAGGAATAGGTAAAACACAAGAGAACAATACTTGAAAGAACTAGCCGAGGAAATCTCTTAAAGCTGGGCTTGGATAGCCGAAGCTAAGAAAGAAGGAATATCAAGAAGGATATCCTTCTACATCATGAGCCATAGGAAATCTATACCCTCTTTAGGCACCTGGTCGACCTCCTCAGACCCTAAGAACCATGAGATGAGTGCTAGGACAGGCTGTACCATGGTTCAGAGTGTCAACAAGGGAATAGAGTCCGTGAGCGGGAAAGATGCCAGGAAGGAATTTGAAAGGAGGTTGAGGAAACCACTTTGTTTTTCACAGGGTAGCTTTGAGAAATGACAGGAGAGGGAGAGCTTAGAGAACTCAACATAATCTTGATTGGGAGGGTAGCAAATGGATTTCCTTATGAGTTTGGGTGTAATGCGAAAAATATTATTGCCTTGGAAAGAAAGAAACATGTCTCTGCGCTCGTCATAGGCCTCCCCAAGCCAGCTAATGAACTCATGAACAGGGTATGTAGTTGGAGCAATTTGATAATACAGACCCAACTCGATAACTCTGAACATGTCCTTGCCTTTTTGGTGATAATCGAAAATCTCGGCTCTGGTGCGGGCTACACTAAATGAATAGATTGGGTCATGAATTCTTGTGTGGGCATCAACGAGGGTCTCAGGTCCAGGAGCAGTCTTGACCTAGCAAGCTTGAGGGGTTTCAGGCGAAAACTTCTTGGTTTTCATTTTCCCCATGGCCATTTGAAAATAATAATAGAAGGGAAATAGTGCAACGGGAAAATTACAAAATACCTGAGAGTAGTGAGGTAGGCTAGGGGAAAGTGACGCGGGAATGAAAAAAACCGTGCATTTGCGTTTTAACCTCCTCTGTGGGAAAATATGGTTAATAACCAATATTTTACATTGTTGAAAGTAAAATGAGCTCATATTATACCAGGTTTTATGGAGTACGAGACAAGATGATAGTTGTAGGGCTGGCATCATAAGGACACTGATAATGGGACACATGGCGATGGGTTATTGGCTAACAACAGCCGGGTAGGTGTGAGCCATGTGCCGAATTAGAGCAGGTACCGACCTTCATACTACCATCCTAGAATTACCTTACTACCTTACTTACTGGCTCCAACTGTCGTCTTCAGTGGGCCCGCTTTGAACTTCAATGGGGTGCATAAGAGCTTTATGCCCCATTTTATTACCCCATGGAATGCTTGAGATTGGCCAGTCGAAAGGTGACATCATGGATTCAGGGGGCCTGACTTTTGACATCGCCATGCTCCTTTGAGGCCAACGAAAAGCTTTTCCCCACTCGCTTTGTGACTCATGGTTCACCCGTGGAGCCATGAGTGTTACTCCCCACTGCGTAATAGCCCCTATAGGCCTTAGTCACCACAACTATCTCCTTAGGGACTTTCTTTCCGAGCCCTTCACAATTTTCTCAGTCCACCACCTTTATAAATTTCTCAGATTTTTCTACTTGACCGCTCCTTTTTCTTGGTAGATGAGGTGACTAAACAACATTGGCTCCACCTGGGGATGGCACGCTCGTTCTCGAGGGTGTCGAGAATTTCGTAGACCCTTTTACTGTGGATTAGTTAGTATATCTGGGGTCTCTTCAAAATTTAAAGTGTTTTTATGATGAATTGAACAAAAACAGATATGGAAACATAAAACAGAATATATATATAATATGGAGGATATGTTCAATAGGCCGCCAAGGCCGCTGTCAGTATTGGAAATAAAGCTTCAAAAATTTCCCATTGACGGGCGCTTTGATCAGGTGGCCTTCCAAAGTCTCTAGTATGAAAGTATTATTGCCTTTTACCTCAGCAATTTGAATGGTTCGAACCATAGTGGGTAAAACTTTCCATGTTTTCCCTTGTCTGCCCTCTTGACATCCCATCTCAGCACCATGTCTCCTGCTTGTATTTCTTTATTTTTTTCTCGTTGATCAAACAAGATTTTCATTTTCTCTTGGTAGTCTGATAACCTGCTGTTTACTTGGGCTCGATTTTCTTCCAACTTGACCAACTGATTCATCCTCCTGATGAGATCATTTGGCTCTTCTTGGCTCTCTTGTAGGAACCTGGCAATAGGCAAGGCAAGTTGAATGGGAAACACTGTTGCTCAGCCATATACTAGTTCATAGGGAGACTTACCTGTGGACCTCTTGCTGGTAATGCGATTCACCCAGAGTGCAAATTTTAGCTGTGAATCCCAATTCTTATGATTTTTGCTTAAGGTCTTCTTCAATGCCCTCACCAAGGTTTTATTTGAAGACTCGGCCAACCCGTTCCCTGGGGATAGTAGGCCGTAGAGGGCCTCAAAGTGATGTTATATTGCTGACAAAAATTAATGAACTTGATGGACTTAAAGGCCTGAGCATTGTCTGTGACAATCTTGAATGGGCACCCAAACGTTAATATTATATTTTCTTCCATGAATCTGATCACGACTGCATCTTTAGCATTTCTAGTAGGCATTAAATCTACCTATTTAGTGAAATATTCAGTGGTGGTGAGGATCCATTTGTGCTGACTTCTGGATGTGGGACAAATTTCCCCAATAAAATCAATACCCCACTGTTGAAAAGGCTCTTTGATATGCACCGGTATCATCGGCAGAGGAGCGAACTTCTACTTTTCTGCGAACATATGGCACTTTTCACATGCCTGAACATGAGCATGAACGTCTCCAAATAATTGAGGCCAGAAGAAACCAACCTTCAATATTTTATGAGCTGTGGATCGCCAGTTGTAATGTCCTCCGCAAACGCCTTCGTGAAATTCAGTCATCACCTCTTCCATTTTCTGCTCTGTAAGACATAATAGCAAATTCCTGAGGGATCTCTCCAATACAGTTGGCCATTAGCTACAATGTACTTTTGGGATCTTAACCTCAGGGTACGGTACTTTTCTTTGTCTAAAATTTAGGGGACATCTTAGAGTAAGGAGGTACTTTAGGACATCTTTGTACCAAGCACTGAGGAGGTATTTCATGTGTGTTTTCTGTGCCATGGTTTCTACTCCAAGTTGTGCTTCCGTACCCCCTGGTACTTCTCCTCCTTCCATGGACAAGTTTATACCCAATGCCTGGAAATTCGACTTGGATAATATTTTTTCCAACCCCTGTCCTTTAGTGAGCTTCGTAGGTCCGATATCTAGTTCATACTCCTGAATTTTGGCAATCCATTTGCCCCTCTTGCCTTCACTATCTCCCTGAATTAAAATATATTTTATCATAGATGTGGGAACAAAGGCAGTTATGACTGACTGAAGCACATACATCCAGAAGGCTTTTAAGGACTTGACTAGGGCGAAAGCCTGCTTCTTCAGGATATTGTATTTCAACTCTGCATCTCGCAGTACTTGGCCAAAGAAGGCAATAGGCTGTTCGTACCCATCTACATTCTTTTGCAGTAACACTGTGGCTATTGTGTGAGGTGATGCAAAGGATAATATCATGAATGGATTACTGTAGTCAGGGCCTCCCAATATCGACACTTCTGCAAAAGCATGTTTAATTCTATTGAAAGCATCCCTCGACTCTGGGGTCCATTTTACTTCAAATATCTCAGCATAGTTCGGGATAAACCTCCTTAAGAAGTTTATTCTTCCCAGGAACACCTGGATTTATTTTTTATTTCAACGCAGTGAGATGCATTGATTAATTCTACCCTTTTCGGGTCAAATTTCACCCCCTCTTTTGTTACTATGTGTCCCAAAAAATTCCCTTCTTCTAAAGCAAACATAGAATTTTGAGAGTTCAATGACAAACCATACCTGTGGCATTTCTCAAAGATCCGACACATGTGCTCGATGTGCTCAGCATCATATTTTGAAAACACGGTGATATCATCCAGGTATATCACCACAAATTTATCTTGTTCCCCCACTTTTGTGTGAAATAATTTTCCATTTCCTCCTAGGTGGTCATCATGTGGTCATCTAGAGTTTTGAACCAATTTCGGGCTTCTTCGTCCAAATATTGGACGAAAATCCTCAACACTACATCCAAGTGTTCCACATTGAAGTTCTCAGCAAAAGTGCAAAAATCCTTAATATGCTTCTGAGCAGCACTGTTGCCTTCCCCCATGAATCGAGGTAAGAGCTTCATGTAATCCTAAGGAATATCATTTAGGGCTTGAGGTAGTGCCAGTGGGGAATATTTATTAAGTAAAAATCCTGGTACAGCCATTGGAGGTGGTGGATTCTGTGGAGGGTTCTGAAGAATGATAATTGGTATGTGCTGGGTCGCAATTTGCAGATTTATCTGAAGAGAGCTCTGGAGTATGGTGACTTTTTTAACTTCCTTAGCTTCGGGGGTAGGGTGCAAAGAGATCCCAGATGTATTTACCGACTCAGCCTCGTCTTTTATCTCAGTATGGTCCAGAACAGAGTTATCTGGGGGATATTCAAGTAGTCGAGCTGTGGAACCAGGACCTTGGAATTGAGCCTTCTGAGAAGAGGACGAGGAGTCTTCTAATGAGAATTTGGGTATATCCGTATGAGCCGACTACTTCTCTTTCCAAATTCTCTTGAATATAATTTTTTCAGGGCCAGAGACTGAGGGTGTTCTCAACTGAGAGGTATCTGACCTTATATGTGGCTTAGTTTAAGCCAGTATTGCAGGCGATTTGAATTTAGATAATGGTGGAGTCACCAAGGTGAGGGATATGCAACTCTCAAACCTTCGTGATCAACTGATTGAAGGGTAGATACAATTTCGTATTCCAGGGGAAATATTTTCATCTTCGTCCCCAGTAATGATGCCAAAAAGATGTTGTCACTCCTAGAGATAACCTTGAGTTTCCAAAGACCAGTGCCTAGGACATCTTAAGACAGGAGGTTTTGGAGGTATTTTTCATGTTGATAGAAGGGAACCTCCTAATAACAAATGGATTGAAGTATTTTTAAGAGTTGGTCCTGGATCTCAGAGAAAGAAGTATAGTAACTGGGAGCTTTAGTTGCAGAGAGAAAGGCCTACTCAAAATGGGCCTGAAAAAGTCATGAGATAAGGCTACCGCGAGAAGGGCCGGATGTGAAACAAATGAACAATCATAAAAGTTAATCAGGGTATGAAACTTATGTGGAAGGTGAGAGAAAGGCTGCATGAGATGGGCTTAAAGAGAATTAGGAGAATTAGGAACATGAATCGTGCCTCGAGCTATATTTAATATGTTACTATGAATTACGACATGAGTACCATTGAAGATAAATTCACTCCTAAATCATAGAACGCCTACATTCTGAAAGCAGCGACAACAAAATGAAGAATGTAAGCACAATAAACATTTAAGTTGAACAAACACATCCAGGAAATACATACTGTTCACCCGTCTTAGTAGGAATCCATAATTGCAACATACATATTTTTTGTATTTCAGATATGCATTAAGAGCAAAAACCTTCAATTAAAAAATATGACACACAAAAATACAACTTCTTCTGCCAAAAAATTCAGAACCTTTTTTAAGTTTGTGGTCTGATATTTTATAGGCTTTCACATGATCGTTTCGAGTAGATATTTTTCGAAACCAAATATCCTCTGGAGATATTTCTATTTTCAATCCTAAGAAAAAAAAAATGTTTATGAGGCCAAACAAACTCTCATCTTAAACAGTATGGCCTAACACAGGTTGTAACTAAAACATAATAGAAAATGGAAAATAAAGCGAGTGCATAGGGTGAAATCAATATTTCACCCATTTTTACATTACATAGAAAATACAAATAAAAACAGGCCACGTGGGCCAAATCATGAAATTCATCATTTCGTGTTGCATCGAGGAATGCCTGACTGTGGCTGACGTGGCTGAGCTAAGGACGAAGAAGATCCAAGTGGACAAGCCGGAGGAGGTGGTAGTTGATGAGAAGCAGAATATACCGAAGGATTTGCATATTCACAACACTTTTTCCACAACCTGTCCCTTGTTGATGGCATTGTGATGTAGGCCTCGAACAATGGTTGCATGTTAGTTAGCTCAGTATAATCCACACAGATAGCGAGGAATTTATTTACCCGAAAGAGGAGGAAGAAATCTTTGCGTAGCGTGACTATTATTGTCTCTGCTTTTAGCCGGGTTGTTCTTTCCAAAGATATGTCTGCATTACCCATAATTTCTGACATCTTTTTCTCATAGGCCATTAGTTGAGAGAATGCGCCTATTTATGGATCCCAACATGGCAGGAGACTTGCTTCTACCAGCTTGTTCCAATCCTAGTTGAACTTCTCCACTCCTTTCGAGACTAGTGTCAAACAACCCAGTGCGTTTGCACATGCAGTTTCTTTCTTGACTACTCTTATGACCTCCATAACTGTCCTAAAATGGTCAAGGATTCCCTGAACATGCAGTTCATCACGTGAGAGTTAATTTAGGTACTAGATATATCTTTTGGCTATTGCAGCCTTTCCTTCTTGTAATATCCCAAATAGGGAAAATAAGCAGTATTGGGAATATCTTAAGATATTCCAATTTTGGACTGCTCAACAATGCATTCACAGAAAAATGAATTTCTAGAATTGTAAGCCATAAAAATTTAAATAATCACTTGGATCCACTAGATACATCCATATATCATCTAATTCCAAGAGGAGATCAGAAAGAAACGAAACTAGGTGAGGTAAACAGACCTTCCACACTAGTGTAGCTGAAAATGACCAAAAACCCCAGACACTGCTACTCAGAAATAATGCATAAAAGGGACTGCGTAGTATTTTGAGGGTTTCAACTTAGAAAATAGGAGAAAAAGTATATCTACTCATATATTAGTCAATAATGCATTAAGAACTGAGATCTAGTCTCCTTATACAAAATACAAGAGAACCCGACAAGGGTTTCTTGTCAAACACTCGGCATACAAGATGTGATATTCAAAAATTTACTGAATCACCACTAAAAAACTAAACCATAAGAATGTATAAGGCTGAAATATGTTTGATCTGATGTATATCCCTCAAGGGCTTCCTCCCATGAAAGGATGAACCTTTCAATCATAAGAAAACACTGCAATGGAGCCACTAGACCATGCACTGAAGCTACCTCCAAAAATAACACATTCCCTAGTTGGAACAGTGCTGGGAATGTGTGGTATGCTACCATAGATCTGAAATATGCTCTAGACCTCTCCAAATAGGTCTCTCAAATGAAGGAAACCTTCCTCCAAATAGAAACTAGCTCAGAAAGAGGGATTCCAATCCCTTCCACTACTGCACCCTGCAACATTGCACAGTTACCTGCAGAAGCTGCGCTGATGAAGTAGGTTGAAGCTTGGCCTAAAAAATTGATGTGGAAGAATGAATGAAAACTCTCCCAAGAGGCTCCTCAAGGGAATAGGTGGGATTCACGCTCGGTACACCTGATGCTAAACAACACTGCTACTCTGCTAAACAACAAGAGGAAGCAAAAGTCTAAGCAGACAAGAATAATAATCTAAAACATGAAGAATAATGCTGCATCCTATTCCTTAAATAAAACATGAGTTTTCTTGCCCTTGGCCCCACTCTATTAGGTCATCTCCATCCAAAGATTCATCTCCCTCCAAAATTGTGTTATTCCTTCTTTGATTCCTCCTCCTCCACAACTGCGTTGTTGACTTAGTAAAAGTGGACTGAACCAACTTGGTATTATCCCTGTTCACACATGGAGGTGTTTTATTAATCTGTAAAGAGTGTCCCCTTTCAAATTTTGAGTGTTTTTATTCCTCCTTAGGAGACTTATGGGCTTTTCTACCCATTTATTCACTGGTTAGAGCTGCTGCTAACTCTAATGTTTCATTTAGCTTTGAGGCTAAAATTTGGGAACATTATAGTCCTCCCCTCCAAAGTATTTGCTTGTCCTCAAGAAAATGTATAGGGAGAGAAAAATTTCTCCCCTTCTCCTCTTGTGGCCTCCTATCAATAGCCTCCACCACTGCATCAAGATAATCTGCAAATAAATTGTCATACAATGTTTCCTCCCAAGTGTGCAAAACCAAATGGTCTACATCAATCAAAGGTGGAAAGTGTGAAAGGAAACCTGCTTGCTCTCCCATGGCCTCCACAAAGTAGGAGTGATGACCAAAATGGTGAATGAGTGCCTCCCTCACCCATGCTATCATCCAAATGAAATGATCCATCCTAGGTATCTCATCAAAATAATCATCAACCCAGGTTTTATACAATGTGTTGGGGCTGCATGGAGAGATTGGATCTTGCCATCCAAATGGTTTCTCTCTCCATTCATGGTAAACATGGGGCTGCCTTTGTCCTTGGGCTGAAATGACATGGCCTCCAAGAATGGCCCAAGTTCCCCCATAAAAAAATTCATTCATGAAGTGCTTTCTCAATTTCTTCAAGTGATTCCTCCCATAAGAAGGAAAAAAATGTGATGTGGCAATCATGGTTTGCCCATGGTTCCTCCTGAAATGTAAAACATGTAAAGTGGGGAGAATCATGCTCCTGATGGGCATCTCTACTACCTCCAGAAATCTCCAAACAAAACTTCCCATGAGCATAAACATATCAGCAATACATGGAAGCAAAGTACAATGAAAAAAAGTTGCCAAATGACAACCAGAGAGTGAATCATAGTTCCACTCATGGAACCAACACATTGCATCCTTTTCCTGCATCAAAACAAGAAATAAAAAGTGCTTTACCAGCCAATTTTTTGCTGCCACAGTCATCTCATAAGATGGAAACATGAAGTTACAACATGGTGTCAATGGTGTACACCAAAAGACATGTGGCTTCCCCCACAAACCACCGAAAGTATAGCCAAAATCAATGCTACAAGTAGCTACAAGTACATCATCATACAATATGAAAGAAGAGATAATGCTTCTTGTTACATCATCTTGCTCAAACAAGGAAAAGAAGTACAATACAAAATGTGAAATTATACCTCCTCCATCTGTACTTGAGGTCTTGAGCTGACATGGCTCAACTGGAATCTTTCCCTCACCTCCAATGAGTGGGGAAGTGGCTGTGACCTCCTATCTGTCACCATCCAGGCTATGCATCTCTCCATATGCTGAAATATGTCATGTTGGATGCCCTCCCAAGTGAACTCCTCTACCAAAGAAAGGTATGCATCATAATGCATGGAAAGGAAGTCCTCATGTGCTGCAAGTAGCAACTTCTCCCTGAGACTAAAAGCTCTAGTCAAGAAGAATTTGCCATGTGAATAGATGACCACATCATCCACCATATACTCATCATATCTATCAGGGTCATCAAGAATCATGCATGCACTAAGATCCTTGGAGTACTCTACTAAGAGCTGAGATCTCCAATAAGGATCAATCCTCTTAAGAGACAACGCTGGTGATCTGGCATGTGAGGCTCTCCTCATGCTATTGCCTACTACTTTGGCATCCCCCATGCCAAAGTATTCCTCCAAAATCTTCACCTTTCCAAAATCCAAGAGTGGTGAATCCAAAGACAAGATGTCTTCCATGAACTCTAAATTAGGCGGCCTCCCAGGTGGAATGCCTCCATGTAGTGAGACATCAATGTCAAGAGTAGACTGCACATATGGTTGGGTAACCTTGCCCCTGCTCTTACAGTGCAAATCAGTCTACCTCTTCCTTGCATTAGCTTTCTGAAATAGAGAAGGGTGTGTGCCTCTCATCAAGTGATGCTGCTCTTCCTCCCTACCTCCTCCTTCCAGCTGCAATACTGTACAATCATGCTGCTCACTGATTGTGCTTGGACCTCCATGTATGAGATCCTGGGGAAATTCTTGCAAGGGTACAAGAATCCCTCCTATTGGAGCATGTGCTTCTCCTCCCTCTACATGAGGTACTATATGTGCTCTAGATGTGACAACACTATTGCCCTCTTCTTCATCAATGTGTACAGGCAACATCTCAACAATTGGATCCTCTTGTGAGAAAGTGATCCCCATGCCCCCTTGTTTAGGAATATGAACTAGAGGTCTTGCCTCTAGCAATGTGTAATGCAAGATGTCAGCTTCTCCCATGGTTTTCTGAAGTGGATTTTCCTCCATCACATGCAAGGGTTTTTTTCTTTCAAGTTTTCCTTGCTCATGTGTCTTAGGAAGTTTTTCACCAAACCTTCCCACCAATGTTTCAATGAATCTTGCATAAGAGGAAGTGTTTGCATTTATTAAATGCAGCGCTACAACTTTGATGGCCTCATATTCAGAAATATGGTGCTGTTGAAAATAGGAGTCTAGCTCCTTCACCCAAGCTTCGGCTGAACATGTGGCTGAGCCTTCAAAAGTAGTCAGAAGAAATCTATCTACATCCTGCTGCTTGCTCTCCTCCGCCTGGATCTTGAATTTTTTTTGGAAATCAGTATGATCTTTAAACCTCTCATTTTGACATTCATACTCCTGCAAAAAATCACTAATAGTTCTCCTCTTAGGCATTCTTCCTCCTCTCATCCATCTCAAGATAGATATGGGCACTTGACTGCGTTGTGCATTATGGTGTGTAGCTGCATGCTCACACTAATCATGTGAAAAAATAGATCCTACTCTAGATCCAACTTTCTTTGGAGATCATATCTCCATTCTCATCCTCTTCAGCTCTTCTTGAAAGCTTTGCATAGATTTTGGAATAAGCTTTATAAGCCTGTCTTCCTTTCTCCCTTCACATACTGAAGCCTTTTGATTTTTGTCCATATCTCCTTCCCCTGAAGTATAATGGCCTGAGATCCATAGGCTGAGCCAATATTACAGCTATGATACCACCGTAATATCCAAAAATAGGGAAAATAAGCAGTATTGGGAATATCTTAAGATATTCCAATTTTGGACTGCTCATCAATGCATTCACAGAAAAATGCATTTCCATAAATTAAAGCCATAAAAATGTAAATAATCACTTGGATCCACTTTATACATCCATCTATCATATAATTCCAAGAGGATATCAGAAAGAAATGAAACTAGGTGAGGTAAACAGATATTCCACACTAGTGTAGCTGAAAATGACCAAAAACCCCAGACATTGCTACTCAGAAATAATGCATAAAAGAGACTGCGTAGTATTTTGAGGGTTTAAACTCAGAAAATAGGAGAACAAGTAGATTTAATCATATATTAGTCAATAATGCATTAAGAACTAAGATCTAGTCTCCTTATACAAAATACAAGAGAACCCGACAAGGGTTTCTTGTCAAACACTCGACATACAAGATGTGATATTCAGAAATTTAATGAATCACCACTGCAAAACTGAAGAATAAGAGTGTATAAGGCTGAAATATGTCTGATCTGATGTAGACCCATAAAGGGCTTCCTCCCATGAAAGGATGAACCTCTCAATCACAAGAAAACACTGCAACAGAGCCACTAGACCATGCACTGAAATACCTAAAAAAATAACGCATTCCCTAGCTAGAACAACACTGGGAATGTTAGGGGAATGTGTGGTCTACTACCATAGATCTAAAATAGGATCTATACCTCTCCAAACAGGTCTCTCAAATGAAGGAAACTTTCCTCCAAAGAGAAAATAGCTCAAAAAGAGGGATTCCAATCCCTTCCACCGTTGCACCCTGCAACACTGCACAATTACCTGCAGAAGCTGCGCTGATGAAGTAGGCTGAAGCTTGGCCTGAAAACCCGATGTGTAAGAATGAATGCAAACTTGCCCAAGAGGCTCCTCAAGGGAAGAGGTAGGATTCCCGCTCGGGAACACCCGGTGCTAAACAACACTGCTACTCTGCTAAACAGCAAGAGGAAGAAAAAGTCTGAGTAGACAAGAATAATAATCTAAAAAATGAAGAATAATGCTGCCATCCTCTTCCTTAAATAAAAAATGAGTTTTCTTGCCCTTGGCCCCACTCAATTAGGTCATCTCCATCCAAAGATTCATCTCCCTCCAAAACTGCATTATTCCTTCTTTGATTCCTCCTCCTCCACAACTGCGCTGTTGACTTAGTCAAAGTGGACTGAACCAACTTGGTATTATCCCTGTTCACACATGGAGGTGTTTTATTAAGTTGTAAAGAGTTTCCCCTTTCACACTTGGAGTTTTTTTATTACTCCTTAGGAGATTTATGGGCTTTTCTACCCATTTATTCATTGGTTAGAGCTGCTGCTAACTCTAATGTTCCATTTAGCTTTGAGGCTAAAATTTGGGAACATTACACTTCTCCGTCTGTGCATCCATCCTATAGCTGGGCTTCGAACTGGTGGATTGTACTATTCTTGTCATCTATCAGTGTGAGGAGGTCCCAATGCTTCTTAACCTCTGTTATGATGTCTGCCCACACCAATTGCCTTGCTTCCATGAGTGACATATTTCCCTTGATCTAGCCCTTTAAGTCCTTGACGGACTTATCCCGTGCCTGGGTTTCTTCGCGCAGTTTTTGTACCTCCCTTTGTAGGGACACCATCACCTTCTGGTTTGCCGCTAGCACAGCCTTAGTATCCTTTAATTGTTGGTGAACTGAGCGGGTCTCATCCTCTGACACCTTCAGATCAGACAAGGCCTTGGTGAGCTGCTCAAGAGCTATCCTAGACTCACCTGTCACAGGGGTCACGCATGTATGCTAGTCCCATTTGACCTGCGAGTCTAACAGTCTCTGATTCAGTCTGGAAATTTGCATGTCCTTTTGTGCATTCTCTTCCTGTTCTCTGGCGAGTGAGTTAGTGAGAGATGATTTCTCCTTTTCTACTTGAACAAGCTCATCTGTCTGCACATGCTCCTCATGAGACATGTTTAGCTTTCGCTTCAGCTCCAGGTTCTCAACTTCTAATTGGGCAAGAAATTTTTTCCGTTCTGTATCCTTATCAACCCCCTTCTCCCTTATCAATTTCTTGAGATTTTTGAGTTGGATGTTGTTGGCCCTAGCACTAGCCTTCTCTCTCTTCTAGTGCTCTATTACCAGATTGTACTTCTTTTCAAGCTTCCTCAAGGCTACTGCATGTTTCACTACCTCAATCTGTAGCATATTACCAATAAAATGATGTAAGTCTCGCTTGTCTAGCAGGGGAATGTTGGTTAAGTTGAGGATGATTTCCAAGGTTCGATACTGGGCTCCATAAGCTGAAGGCTGCAATGCTCCTTGCTGAATAGATAGTATGAGTTAGTATTTATCCATATCTAACGTCGAGGAGAGCCTAGAGTGGTGATTTTCCACGAATCCTTCCAATTTGGCCCTCAATTTCTCCCGGGAAAATATGTTTTTGATATTTATTTCCTCCCTTGTCTCTTTCCTGTCAACCATGACAGCCTGTGAAAGCTCTGAGGGGGCCAATGAGGAAGCATCATCGAAAGAGACATGAAAACCTGGCTTGTCTTTGTCAGGACCCCCAAACTCAGGAATCTCCTCATAGGATAGCTTGACCCCTATGTCATCTGGCCCTTCAGTCCTTTGATTTTTTCTTGGGTGAGTTTTCTATTCAATTTCCATGAACCCTTGGCTTCCGGAGGGGCCTTCCTGTCCTTGTTCCTCTATCCCAACATACACGTTATCTCCCTTTCCTTCGATAATTGAAGACTTGGCCTCCATCTGTGCATCCAAAGGCGACACATCAAGGTTAGTTCTCCATTCAATGAAGGGCCTAGTATCATGTGTATAAGTTGTTGCTTTTATTTTACTCTTCCTATTGGTGAGGACTCCCTTAGGGTAATATGGCAAAACTTTTCCTTGTGGGAGGTTCATCTCTTGCAGCATTTTCTCCATGGTTGAGAGGGCATGTCTTGAATTTATGGTGAAGGGACCAATAGAAGTTGGGATTTTGAGGATGTATCCTTTCTTCGTAGGTACGAAGTGGATCTGGTCGGCCTTCAAGCCTGTCGAATGTATTCAAGGGAAAATACTCGCATATCTGGAAACACCCACAGGCAGTAGGGAGGTACCTCTGCATTGTAGACTCTGATCTTAGTATAGTCGTCAAACAGATACCAGTCCCCTATGCAATCTTCCTCATCAAACTGTAGCCTATCCTTCTGCTCAGGAAATATTCTAGGTGGAGGACTATCATGTATAATGGCATAAGCTATGGACATGAACTCATTAAAAAATTTAGCATATCCCTTCCCCTCTGGCTGCTGGTGAATTGTCGTAGTCCACTTGAATACATTTTTGGGTTGGGAATTTATCTTTGAGAATCTGCTTAGGCCTAGAACTTAAAATCTATCTGCATGCTCGAATAGGAATAGGTAAAACACAAGAGAACAGTACTTGAAAGAACCAGCCGAGGAAATATCTTGAAACTAGGCTTGGATAGCCGAAGTTAAGAAAGAAGGAATATCAAGAAGGATATCCTTCTGCATCATGAGCCATAGGAAAGCTATACCCTCTTTAGGCACCTGGTTGACCTCCTTAGACCCTGAAAAACCCAAGATGAGTGATAGGACGGGTTGTACATTGGTTTGGAAAGTCGACAAGGGAACAAAGTCTGTGAGCAGGAAAGATGACAGGCGTGAATCTGAAAGGAGGCTGAGGAAACTGCTTTTTTGTTTCCCAGGGTAGCTTTGAGAAATGACAGGAGAGGGAGACCTTGGAGAACTCAACATAATCTTGGCTGGGAGGGTAGCGAATGGCTTTCCTTATTAGTTTGGGCGTAATGCGAAAAATATTATTGCCTTGGGTAGAAAGAAACATGTCTCTGCGCTCTTCATAGGCCTCCCCAAGCCAGCGAATGAACTCAGGAACATGGTATGTAGTTGGAGCAATTTCATAATACAGACCCAACTTGACAACTCTAAACTTGTCCTTGCCTTTTCGATGATAATCGAAAAGCTCGGCTTTGGCACAGGCTACACTAAACTGGTAGACTGGGTCATGAATTCATGCATGGGCATCGATGAGGGGCTCAGGTCCAAGAGTAGTCCTGACCTCGCAGGCTTGAGGGGTTTCAGGCGCAGACTTCTTGGTTTTGATTTTCCCCATGACCATTTGAAAATAATAATAGAAGGGAAATATTGCGATGGGAAAATGACTAAATACCTGAGAGTAGTGAGGTAGCCCAAGGGAAAGCGATGCGGGACTGAAAACGACCTTGCACTTGCGTTTTAACCTCCTCTGTGCGAAAATCTGGTTAATAACCAGTATTTTACACAGTTGAAAGTAAAACGAGCTTATATTATACCAGGTTTTACGGAGTACAAGACAGGATGACAGCTGTAGAGTTGGCGTCATAATGATGCCAAAAATGGGACACATGGTGATGGGTTATTGGCTAACAACAGCCAGGTAGGTGTGAACCATGTGCCGAATTAGAGCAGGTACTGGCCTTCATACCGCCATCCTAGACTTACCTTACCTCCTTACTTACCAGCGCCAACTGTCGTCTTTGGTGGGCCCGCTTTGAACTTCGGTGGACTGCATAAGAGCTTTATGGCCCATTTTCTTACACCAAAAAATGCTTGAGATTGGCCAGTCGAAAGGTGACGTCATGGATTTCAGGGTCCTGAATTTTGACATTGCCATGCTCCTTTGAGGCCGACGGAAAGATTTTCCCCATGCGCTTTGTGATTCATGGTTTTGCTGCGGAGCCGTGAGTGTTACTCCTCGCTGTGTAATAGCCCCTATAGGCCTTAGTCACCACACCTATCTCCTTAGGGACTTTATTTCCAAGCCCTTCACAATTTTCTCAATCCGCCACCTTTATAAATTTCTCGGATTTTTCTACTTGACCGCTCCTTTTGCTTGGCAGATGAGGTGACTAAACAACAGCTTGCAACTGGCTCGCTTGTGCAACACTCACCTGAATATGGCTCGCTTGAACTTTGAGCTCTTGAATACCAACCTATACCCCATCATGCACAACCTTGTACTGCACTTCGATGTCTGTCCACATATCTTCTATTGCTGTTGTGACCAAGGTAGCTATTTGGTTGAAATCATCTTCAGCCAATGTCAGTTGTTCCTTTCCCATGGCGTTAGAGCCCTTTTTCTTCTTCCTCGATCCCCCTATAGCTTGAGAACCATGCTTTTTGCCCTTGGAATTCTGAGCTTCCACCTGCTCCTCTTTCCCTTTGGGTGTGACACCATTCTTCTCAAGTGTATTGTTTGTTTATAAATAAATATTTTCGCCGGTGGTAATCGGCGTGGCTTCTTTTCCTGTGTTATTCTCAGTAGTCTACGTACCAGTGTGAGGCTTGGTAGGCATCTTTAGAATAGAAGTTGATGCACCTTGCTCCAACCAAGCTGATGGCCACTCTGTAGTGATGTGCAACAAATCATCCTTAGTGACAAGATATGGTAATTCGTACTACGCTCCTTCGACTACTCCCTTCGCACATATGTGAATGTTGTTGAAAGTGGCCTTAAAATTTGAAATCATCTTGTACTGGTCGTATAAAGTTGGAGACAACTTTGACTTGGATTGCACTGCCTGAAAGAGTGAAGCGTTGAACAATACCCAAAATATTTTATTCTCCATGATGCGTGCGAGGAAGGAATAATTCCACAATGTGGCACACCACGCGGCTTCCCACATCTGCAGCTCTATCTTAGGAAAATACGTTTCCTCTGGGGTATTCCAGCCAATTATGGCTATCAGTAGCAGGAGCCAAGAATAATAGAAGTGCTTTCCCTCCTCTTGTGCTTCGAGCATGTTCTCCAAAACCTCTTTGCATAGATATTGAGACTAATTATAGATCACTCCCTTCTCACAGTGTCTTGTAAGTGAAATTAATTGCGTAAGAATATCCTTAGGTATACACTTTCGAATCAACTTGTAGGCCAAGATGAGTGTCCTAAATTGAATGACCAGATCATTGATCTCACTTAATATGAATCCTCTACTATGGTGTGACACTTGGTACTTCATTTTGATCTTGTCTGCCACCTGCTTCTATTGTGCCTTTCCTCCAAAATCTGCCATGGGATCCGTGCCTTGATCAGGCAGGCCGGTGATCCGATGGATCAATGTGGCATCTATAGGTATGCGCTCTCCTAGCCAGAGTGCTTCATCATGCACGAGCGCAATAAATTGGCACAAAAAAATATCATTTATCAGGCTGTGCCCAAAATGGGGACCCTGTAATAAGTTTAGAAGCCCTGCCTTGTGCAGTCCCAACACCCATCGCTGTGGCTCTAGGCGCACAAGGCTCCCCTCATAAGGCATGTGATCTAGATAGAACTTAGGTGCAAGCTTAGGAAACTTCTCAACATCGATGATGTCCCAATCCTCCATCATTAGTTGTGGAACTTTGGCAAACATATCGCCTTCAACTGAGACATTTTCAGGAATTAAGGCCATGTTAATGCTCAACTGCACTTTGTCCATATATTTCAGAACTCTGACGGACACGTTGTGCCGTACGACATAGGTCGGCAACCGTGAGAATGGGGATACTTCAACCACATCCTCATCGTCCTCCATGATGGTCTCAGAGAGCTCTGCCATGGGTCTCTTCTAGTCTTTAAATTCAGTGGAGAGCGGCTTCAGAGTCTTTTCCCTGGGGGATTTACAGGTCCTCGACGTCTAAACCTTCTTAGTCTTTGCAGGCGCAGGCGTCTCAATGACTAGCACAGCAGGATCCTCTCATGGGCATGTAGCTATCATTCTATGTGGGATACTGTATCTAAGACCCCTATGATGCAACTCCTCCTCAAATCCTGGATCTAGACCAGATATAGACAATGAATAAGATGCAGAAATTAGAGAGATCAAGGTCAAAAATTCACATAGAAATAAAAGGGAACAATTACAACTCCATAGGTCATATCTATAGTTTTGGCGCATCTTCAATGGTCCCTTAGGCATTAACATGTCTTAATAAATGAAAAAAATGTTCCAAAACTGGAAAAATCCCCTCATTAAATGGTAATAAAACTGTCTTTTCCAGATTTACTGTTCCAACGGCTAGATTTTGGCACCTCTGCAACCAAGTCAACCTCCTCACGCAGCTACCATGTGCAAGCTGTACCTTTCTGTGCATCTGCCATCCATTTTACACAGATCCAATAATCCAACCATATAGTCATTTGGTGTGCGCAGGGAGAGGGTCATCCCTATACGGCTTCTTTCAGCTTCCATTAACACACCCGAGAAGATATTCTCTGCTTAGTATGGCCAGGCACACTGCACCTCTATCAATGATATCTTTAACAATACATGGCCCTAGCCATTTCATCTTCAACTTCCTTGGGTGGTGCAAGCTTGCTGTCATACAACAAGACCAAATCATCTTCCTTAAAAATCTTTTTCCTGATGTGCCTACCATGCCATTTTTTTTCACGCGCCTTTGAACTTGCTGGTGGAAATTGGAAAGAAAGCGATCTTCTTCAAGACTATGAAAATCGTTCCTCCAGAAGTTTTTTTCTGCCATATTTGTGAATGATGCAATGCGCAGACTGGGAACAATGTATTCCATCGACAACACAACTTCTTGCCCATATACCATCCTGAACGGTGTCCCTCTAGTCAAATTTTTACATGTGGTCTAATATGCCTAGAGGACTGCAGGTACGCGCTCATCCAAATAATTCTAGTTAGCATTGCAAACCTTGGTAAGCGCAGTCTCCAATATCTTGTTGAACTCTTACATTGCACCATTCACCCGTCAGTGATATGGAGTGATCTTTTGATGATGAATCCAGAATTCGCCTGTCAATGCTTCAATGGTTTCATTCACCAAGTGCGTACCTTTATCACTTATGAGAATCTTAGGACATCCAAAGTGAGTCACAATGTTCTCGAAGATGAACTATGCAACTATATCTGTAGTAAAATCCTTCACAGGTTTAGCTATAGCCCATCTAGTTACATAGTCAGTCACAGTGATTATGTAACACGCACCACTCTTATTTCCTAGAGGGTTAATAGGTCCAACAAAGTCTATAATCCATTTCTCAAATGCTTGTAGTGCCTTCTGGGGATGCAGGGGCATCTCATATTTGCGCGATGGCTTTATGGTCCTCTGGAAGACATTGCATGTGCAACAGTGTGCATAGGCATCATTGTGAAATGTGGGCTACCATAACACAGCTCGCAAAATATTCTGCGTTGTTTTCTTCCCTGCATAGTGACCACCGACAACCCCTCCATGAGCTTCATCTAAAATTTCATGCGTTTCATATTCCAAAACATATATTCATAGAACTTCATCTACACTCATCTTGTACAACTATCCATCAATAATAGTGAAGTGTGCTGCGCACGCCATGAGCTCTTTCTTCTGCTATAATGTATATTCCTCGGGCATGCGTCCAATAGTCAGGAACTAAATAGTATTAGGGAAGTGATCATCAACTACCTTGATTGCAAACAATTGCGCATCTAGTAATCCATACTCCAAGTTCATAGGTTCTTCATTGGTCTCAATGCACGGTAGATGGTATGGCCCAACATTCAGTCTTCTTAGTTTCACAATGATCTCAAAGTCATACCCCTGGAATAATAGCAACCACCTGCAGATCTTCCCCCCAACACAGGATTATTAACCAGGTATTTTAAAGCAGATTGATCAGTAAACATCTTGAAATTTCCTCCTATGACGTAGTGGCAGAATTTATGCAACACATACACCATCACTAATCCTTCTCTTTTTGTGGTTGAATAATTCCGTTCTACTCTTGAGAGATTCCGACCGGTAGAGGCAATAGGGTGATCAATATATCCGGCTCCTGGCTGCACTAAAATAGCTTCGAGCATGATACAAGAGGCATCAACATGCACATGAACCACCTTAAACCAATTTGGAAAGATCAGTATGGGTGCATTGACCATCTTTTCCTTCAACAATTCAAAACTCTTCTGACATTCCTCATCCCAACAGAATTTCGCCTCCTTCTTGAGCAGCTTCTCCATAGGCACAGTTATCAGAGCATAACCCTAAATGAACTTTTGATAATACCTAGTGTGCGCCAATATTGAGTGTAGTTGTTTGACATTCATAGGTATCTTTAGACTAACAATTACTGTAATATTCATGAGATCTACCATCAACCATTGTTGGCAGACAATGTGTCCCAACAGTATCCCGAATGGCACACATAATATGCATTTCTTCAAGTTCAGTGAGAGCTAATACTTCCTGCCGGTATCCAAAATTAAGCATAGATTGGAGACATGTTTTTTCAACAACCCAAAAACAGTCCAATCATAAAAGTACACTTCCAGGATCTTATGGATAAACTCCTTGAAGGCAGCTACTACTACGCGTGAGAAGATGGACGGTGCATTATTCAAGCCAAAGGACATGAATATATACTGGAAAGATACCCATTCTGTTGCAATGATAGTCTTACTATGATCTTTTGGTGTAATCTTGATCTGATGATACCCTGAAAACCCATCTGTGAACGAGTAAGCTTCTTGTCCTTCGACATTGTCCAGAAACTAATCAGATAATGGAGTTGGGAATGGATCATGCACATAGACATCATTCAACTTGCGCAGGTCTACACAGATCCTGATTTCTCCTTTTGTCTTCTTGTCTTGTACTACCATGGGACTCACCCAATCATACTCTTCTATGGCTCGTTGATGCCTGCATCAACCATCTTATCCAACTCTTCCTTTACCTTCTTCTTATATTTTGGATTCAATTTGTATGGGCACTGGTTCACCCGATGCACATGAGGTTTCAAAGTGATATTCATGGCTGTTGGCTTGAGGGGTCTTGACCTAGGTTCAGAGTTTATGGATAAACCAAAAAACCCTCCAACTACTGGCCCTTTCATTAGTGATATGCTCGCGTAGACCAAAGTCTCATCTAGAGTAGTATGGGGGGGTGCTGGAACCAGGTTTCCACACCCTGAGAGAGAAATTAATGAATTGGCCCTCAAAAAAACTCAATGTGAACTTATACAGATGTGTGCAACAATATATAATAGACTTAAAGAGAACATAAAACCATTAACAGAATAAAACACAATTGCTGTTCGATTTAGCGCAGATAACAAAACAGAACTAGATCTAGATCTTAACCAATACTGAAACAAATCTATCAATAATCATGCATAATTAAACTAGATATTCTCACACAACCATTAATATGTAAACATAAAATGTGATATTAATAGAGCATAACCAGTAAGAAATACAAATGCATAACACAATGAACTTCACCCGAACTGTCCTTTCTATTATCTTTCAGATTTGTCAATACATCAACTGTTATTTCCAAAACCCTTAAAAAACCCTTACAAACCCTTTCAAAACCCTTCTGCGCACACAACCAATAGAGTCTGCACACAACCAAGACTAGGTCTCCACGCACACAACCAGCAGGATCATATCAACCCAACCCAACAACCCTTACGGATGCATAAACTAATGAGAACATCAATATCATGAACTTAGAATTAACTAATTAGCTTAGATGCATTCTATCTATTTATATACGCCTAGCGCACATACACTATGGTCTCAAACCATGGTTTGAGGACCATAGTTTACATTTAAAACCATTTACCTCAAAATTGGGGACTTTGACCCACCCCAAAGCCCCTTGACTTTATTTGTGCAGCGTGCACATACGCACATACAAAAATACAAAAATTGTCTTCAGAACTTGTGCCTCACGAGACCCTGCTCCAACATGCCCCCAACACAAACATGTGACTTGTCCCGAGTCACTGAGGCACTGATTCCTTAATATTGGCTTGAAGTGTCTTGAAATTTTTTTGGAGAGGGAACACTAACTCGAGACTCTCCATGGCTACACTCTGCGCTTGTTGAATGATTTCAGTAGTAGGCCCCTCAACAACCATCTCGACGCCGTGTTGAGTCTGCTGAATGATATTCAAAGTGTTGTCCAACGTCTGGGATAGTTGCAGTGCTTCCTCTACCCACGGTTGCATGTGCTCCTTCAGTACCTGTTCCTTTTGGTGCAAATATGCAATCACCATCTGAATTATTCTACCCTGTTGCAGATGAGCAAGGCACTGTGTGAGGACCAATGTGGGTGCCACCATCCTAATTTCTTCCAATTGCAGCTCCTTTTGTTTGAGTGCATCGTGCAGCTGTTGTACGACTGGATCATTTTGGATAGACACCCAAATATCCATAGACTCATTTAATAAACTGTCACACTGGGTGATCGTAGCAGCAATGCTGTCCAGTGCCTGCTTGACTTCTGCTGCCCTCTTCGCGTGAACCTATAGCAGTGTCTCTGGCTACAATTTGGTCTGGAGTTCCGCAATCTACTACTCATACTCTGTACGAATTGTTTGGACCTCCACGAGTGCTTCTTTCATTGCAACAACCAACCCATCTAATTTTTTGGCCGACACGGCTGGAATATCTCAACAGACCTTATTGCTTTTAGCCTCCAGCGCAGCGCACTAGGCCTCTACTTCTCTGCAAGCTGCTTCGACTTGTTGCTTCTATTGGTGTGCTTGCCTGGCTTACTACTGGGCATCCCGGTGTCTTTGTCTACATGATCGCTTCTCTGTATTGAAGTTTGTCTACGATCACTGAATGTAGAAAATGTAATTTACCTGTAGGAAACACCAAAAGATTAACATGTACATCACCTGTACCACTGAATTGAACATGCTGGTTAGCATGCATCTGTATTGCTGGTAGGGGGATGTGGACAAATCGAGCATCCCTTGATGTTGGCAGAGAAACATCCAATGGTTGTGCACTGGTAACGTGCGTATTGGTCCATCCCACCTTAATCACGCTCTCTTGAATCTGGCTCGCCTGAACTTTCAATTCCTATAACCCAACTTGTACAATATCCAACACAGACTTGTATTGGACTTCCACGTCGGTCCATCGATCTTCCGTCGTAGATGTGACAGTGTTGGAAATTTCATTGAGGTCATCCTCTGTGAGTGTCAGGACCTCCTGCCCTGCTTTCTTAGATCCTTTCTTCTTTTTGCGTGATCCACTAGTGGCTTGAAAGCCGTGCTTAGTGCCTTTTGAGGTCTCAAATTTTTTGGTCTCCTTAGGTGCAAAGCCATTTTTCTCAGGCACTATTGTTGTGTCAAAAATTTCTTTGGTTGTGGTAGGGGTTGGTTCCTTCTCTGTAGGTTTCTCTGTAGTTGTTGCTGTCACTATCTCCACAGGATTTTTAGTAGCTTTCTCCATTGATTTTCTTGTCAGAGTGCACAGCTTTGTAGGTGTAGGTGGGGTCAACCAAGCCGAAAACCATTCTACTGTCACCCTGATTAGGTCATCTCCAGTTACCAAATAAGGAAATTCATACTAGACTCCCTCTACAACACCCTTTTCACGGATATGGATGTTGTGAAATGTAGCCTTAAAGTCTGCTACCATTTTGTAATAATAATACAAAGTGGGTGATAGTTTAGGCTTGCACTGCACCGCTTGGTTCAGTGTTGCATCATATAAAACCTAGAATATCTTGTTTTCTTTCACACGCACCGGGTCTGACGAGTTCCATAAAGTTGTGTAGCATGCAGCTTCATAGATTTTCTCTTGAATTTCAAGGAACTGCGTGTCTTCATGGGTTCTCCAACCAATTAGCGCAATGAATAGCATGAGACATGCATATTGGAAGGGCTTGCCTTCCTCCTGTGCCTCACACACATTCTCTAAGAATTATTTACATAGATACCTACACTTGTTGTATATGACACCCTTTTCACATCTGTCGACAAGCACAATCACATGCGCAGGCACCTCCTTGGGCCTGCATTTGTACATCAACTTGCAGGTCAAGATGAGCGTACCAAAACATACAATGGGGTCGTTGATCTCCTCCACAATGAACCCCCAAGTCTTGCGCGTGCATTGTATTTTTTCTTGATTTGGTCAACCACAACTTTCTCCTGTGCTTTACCTCCAAAGTCAACAACAGGGTCGCCCCCCTCAACAGGCAGACATGTTATTCTACAAATCAACTCTGCATCAATTGAGATGTGCTCTCCTAACCAAAGCGCATCATCATGGACCAATGCAAACAACTATCAGAAACATATATCATTGATGGGGTTGTGCCCAAAATGAGGGATTTGCAACAAATTGAGCAGAACGACCTTGTGCAAAACTAACATTCCCCTCTTTGGCTTGAGGCACACCATGCCTCCTTCATAAGTAACTTGATCCAAATAGAGCTTTGGCGCGAGCTTAGGAACTTCTCGACATCCACGATGTCCGAATAATCAAACCTTAGTTGTGGAATCTTCTCGAGCATATCCCCTTATATTGGGACATTCTTCGGGATCAGGGGCACTTGGATACTCGCCCACACCTTATCCAAGTCCTTAGGTGCTTTAAAAATGGGTTTGCATGACGCAATATAACTTGGAAGCCACGAGAATGGGGCTACTTCAATAACTTCTTTGTCTCCTTCCTCAATTGCCTCTGGAACTTCTACGATGGGCTTCTTCATTTTTTCTCCCGCAGAATGGTGCAGTCATGGGATATTTTCTCTGGGATATATGTGCATTCCATAGGATTTCCCCTTCTTTGTTTTGGATGGTGCAGTTGTCTCCACAATAGGCACTTCCTACACAACAGGGTCATCACCCAGTCTTGTGGCTGTCATTTCGCCCTGAATTAGATACCCTAGCCCTGCTCGGCGCAATTCATCTTTAAATCCTAGATCCAGACTAGACATAGACGCAACAAATGTAATGGCAAACATAGAGCTCAAAGCATAAAAATCACTCATAACGCAAAGGGAACTATTGCGACCCCATAGGTCATATTTATACTTGTCATGCATATTCAATGGCTCCTTGTGCATTAATGAGGCTCCATTACTGACAAAATGGTTCCAAATCTAGAAAAATCCTTTAATTAAATGCATCCTAGTCACTCATAAAAATGGTAATAAATTTGTCTTATCCAATTTTAATGTTCCAACGACTAGTTTTTGAAACTTCTACGCACCAGTCAACCTCCTCTCACAAATACCGCATGCGCGACACACCTGACTGTGCATATAATCCAGAGCTAAGGATAACCAGTTACAGACCGCCCCCCTCTAACACACGCTTGTTTATAAGGTAATTCAAGGCATATCGAGTGGTGTTCGTCGCATCTATCAATAAATGCAAAATATTCTAACATTCATCATCCCAATGGAGTGTCACACCTCTTTTGAGTAATATGGTCATGTGTGCAGTTATCAACTAATAATTGGGAATGCACTTTCTGTAATATCCCACAAGGCTAAGCATGGAGTGCACTTGTCTGACATTCTAGGGGATTGAGGTTCCTTTGAGCACGCGCAGTTCCCTAACTTCCACAAGTGCCAATTGTCTTCCATTCAAAGTCTCCCTTATCAGTGCATGAATAATTTTTGGGATCAAATCTTGGTCATCATGTTCCGAGCTAAAGGTAAGAATAAAACCCTCTATCACCGCAGACCATTCACTAGTGCCTTGGCGCATCTTTGTCTCCAAGCACCATTCAGTTGGCACTTTTCCCAATGTGTGAATAAACATATGGACCCATGTAGGTCTTGGTTCTATACCCCATACCTGATTCCAATTGGCCAAATGTTTTTATGGATCCTCTTTTCCAGAGTAGACACCCTCCATTTTAACTACTGGATATTCAAACCACAACCTCATCATGCATGCACATTCCTCCTATTTTTCCATATCCTCCTTATGCGTTTCCCACCATCTTGCTAGAGTAGCGTGTAAGCCAAGATCCAAAGCATGGAATATTTTTCCTTCAAACATAGTCCTTTCCATCTATCTTATAAACATGTTTACATCAGTGTACCATCATAGTGTGGTAAATCACGTACCTCATATGTTATACAACACAAAGATTGGGTCACATGATTACAATGCAATGCAGACACCTCATTCAGTCTGTTCTACCAATTCTCTAGCTCTTCATCAGAATCTGAAAAACAAGAGCTATCCTTCTCCCATTTAAGATTCCCATATGCTATTGGATTAATCCAGTCTTCCTTGCGCAAAGTTAACTTATAGATTTGATCGATCTCCTCCTCAATGCGCACTGGTTTTGTATACCTTTGGCCTTCTGTAGGGTCTAGAGGAATGATTACCCTAACTCCATTGCTCTCAAATTCCATTCTCCTTCTCTTCAGATTAATAACACCATCCATGTCAATGGCCCAATCCAATCCTAGTAGCGCAGGATAAGGATCAGTATCATCTACAATTTGTATGACTTTAAAGTTTTCCAGCACCATAACACCCTTTATATTGACCACAAATTTTGATAGCATCCCCAAAGGAATGATCTTCTGTTGATTATCCATGCGCAGTTGGATAGTATACCATTCCATATTTGGCTCTCCCATGTGCTACCAAGTTTTTTTAGGTAGAACATTAGCATCTTCTCCCAGATCCAAAATAACTTGGTCCATTTCATAAGCACCAACCTGCGCAGTCATACACATCTCTCTACCCGTTCTCTTCTTGTTCTTGTATATTTTGTTGACTGCTCACTGTTCTACGATGGGCTGTTCTTTCTCGGCACAATTATCCATCAATTCCTGCAAATTTTCAACAACCTTCTTGTTGCACAACAATTTTATGCATGCTTGTAAAAATGGTTTAATCTCCTCATCTCCTCCTACTTCCTTCAATGTTCTACCACTTGTTGATGTACCTCATTCTGCAAATTATTTCCGAGCTTCAATAAAGGTTTCTTTTGCGTGCTGAAGATTAAAGCCTTATTTTTTTTTAGGTGCTTTACGGATCCATACGTCAGTGGTAGGTTGCTTTCCCTTATCTTCATTGGTAGCTACACCACTCCTGGTAACGACATTCGCACATGGATATTATTCACAATTTTCTGTGCGAACCATCTCAATATTTTGTGTTGGGGTCTTCTTTTCCTGCATTTTAGCAATCAAGATAGGAAAATCTTCTATAACATGATAAAATTGTCTACATTACTTGCAAGAATATCGCACTAGATTCAGACTGTTGTGCGCATAATGGCCAACATCTCCATAGTTATAGAAAATAACTTGTCCTCTTCCTCGGTTAGCTGATCCACCTCCTCAACCTCTTCCTTTGTCTTGGAATCCTTCGCGCCCAGACAGGGATGCTAGTGTTGTAGGCTCAACCTACATTCAGTATATCTTTGCTTTATCCAACATCATATCATAGGTACAAAAATTCTGCTCATCATGCCCTAATGACGAACAAAACTTGAAAAATAACTGCTTCAAGTCAGGCTGATATTTTCTAATCCTCAAGCAAGAATCTGTGTCATGTAGTCCAACAATTTGACATATAGTACACCATACAGGATTATTCAAGGGACTAGGACCTCCAACATTCAGATAATTGTTGAAAACATGAAATTGGTCTTTATGGTGCCCAAAATATTTTCATTTTATACACCACTCCTCTACATAGACCTCCTTGTCTTTGTCTTTGCACAAAATTTGAATTTCTAGATGCATGGATTCCAGCTGACTCTGAATCTGTTGAGTTACCAGAGCAATAGGTGTTGGGGTAGCCTCCAATTTCATTTCAACTTCCACAATCTCAACTTGAGTGGCAATATTTTGTTGTCTTAATGGCTGACACAGATGTGGTAGCAACATAGAAATGAACCATTCCTTATACTGAGTATCATCAATAAAAAATCCACCATCTCTGATGGTGCGCTTTGTTGGCTCCCTGTGATTTTCAATATTGGCAACAATAAACTCTACAGGGAACCACATCAAACCACTTTGGATTCCATGGACCTAGCCTTCTTGGACTCAGAGAGGGCTCTCTCTATGTAAGTGTTTATAAATGATATGTCTTTATGCTTGTGTTTTATGATTTTAGGCTAGTTATGAAGTTCTTAGGACTATTTGTTTGTTTGATTGGATTGGTTGATAGATAGACTAATGGTGTGATTAATTGATGAAATGTTTCAGCTGAATATATAGACCATAAGAGACATTAATCCATTGGGTTATGGAGTCATAAAAGGATTTAATTGTTCATCAACTCTGTAAGGGTTCTCATAGGGCAAGCTAAATATATCAAGCGGAACTCTTAGATTAGATGGAATATGAAATGATAGTAAGTTGTGAAAACAGTAAAACTAAAGGGAAATTAAGAATCCTTTAACTCTACTTCAACAAGAAAAGCCTTTTAGGTAACTATTTGAGACAAACTAAAGGATAGGGCATACCATAGACTTCTTTGGCCAGAATTTAATAAGAAAACCTTTAAGACAACAATCCAACAATCCTACGATTACTTTCAGACAAAGAAAACATTTAAGATAACAATGAGTGTGACTAAAGAGCAAGATAGACCTCTTCTTTAATCAAACACTCTAAAGACGTTCAAAGCAACAGTTCAATACAAACCAAAGGACAGGGCACACCATAGAATTCTTTGGCTAGAATCTACTAAGTAAACTTCAAATAAAGGCCCTAAAAACAATATTTCAAGCTACACCAAAGGACAGGGCATACCATAGACTTCTTTGGCTTGAATCTATTAAATTATTTCCAAGACAACAAGCTAGGTGGAACCAGAGAGCAATTGAGAATTCTCCAATCAAACCTTGCAGAATAAAACATTGAGATAAAGAATGCAGACATAAATAGGGTGCCAAGACAACATATCCTAATCTAAATTTTCTGTTCTTTTATCAAAGAAATAATGGACAGAATGAAAAACAGAAGGAAAACATTGACAAAGAAGGAAAACTTCACCATTAACATAGCTTAAGAATCCTGTGAAAGTGCTTGTATTACTGATGTTCAAAACAATTACATTACTCTAGTACAATAGATCTTTGCAACTCAGAGCTTCCTCAAATCTAGCCTAGCAGTCATCAACTAATCAAGTAGCCAACTAGTCCACCAACTAACCAACCAACCAACCAACACTAAAAATGAATAATACATGAAAAATTTATCTACAGAATGAGGAGGTGATCCTTAAGCTAGGTTTTCAAATGTTATTTATTACAGAGTTAATGAGTTTTTGACCTTTGAGACCATGCAAGGCCCAAGGCAAAAATATTTGAGACTGACTCACTGTAATAATAACTCCTAACTTAACCGTTGAGCTAACTTTTGGAAATATTTGACTTTAAGGTTTTCTCAATAACTTTTACAATAACTGCTGAGTGGTTGAGAAATATCTTTGACTGTTGTAATAACTGTTGATGTCTTTATTGAAACAAAACATGTTGTAGGTGCCCAAATATGCTTTTGAGCAAGCAAATGTTTTCTGTTGAGTCATTCGAATCTGCCTTTGTGGTAATTTATCTTTTAAACCCTGTGTTAGGCCTTTTAACTTGGATTCATCCTTTTAAACTGACTTACTGCTTTATATCTGCCTCTCTATATTTTAATTGTCTTTATTCTTTTATATTCATCTATGTTTCTTGATTTTACCTTGATCTTCCTATGTTTGTGCCTTTACCTCTGATTAACCCTTTAATCCTTGATTTAACTTCAAATCCACTGATCTTCTTTGTCACAGTCATTTGACTCTCTTCTTTTGTTCACTGTGCCTCTGTCTGTAATTTTGCTACGCAGTGGGGCATCTTCTGCTTTTCTGGGGCGTTTAAATGACCACCAATGGTAATGCATTATTGGTTTTTTTCTCGATTTTACACTCCTGGTCCTTCTAATGGAATAAGATCACCTGGATCATCACCTAGAATACTTATTTGAACAATTTTGGACCCTTGGAATGCAATTCTCGCATTCCTGCCATGATACTTTCACAATGAAACAACCAATTAGTTTAAAACATATGTGCATGGATTTTTTGCATTTATTCGGGGTTTTCGGGTGTTAGGAGTGCTTTGCAGAGATTCATGGTGGCTACAAGGCTTCATTCCAATGCCACAGGGCTTTGGAACGTTTGAATGGGAAGGAAGTATCAGGATTGGGCAGGAGGAAGAAGAGTGGTTTTCAAGAGCGAGGGAGGTGGTTTTCGCATGGGATGGAGGCAGTAAATGGTTTCGGCGGAGAACGTGCGATTCCATTCAGTGGGTGACACGTAATTGTGGGGACATGGGAGAAAACCACCCATTTCGCAGGGTTAGAGGTTATTTAACCCCCACACAAATAATGGTGTGATATGTAATGGGGGCATTTGGATCTAAGGGGAGATAGATCTACGACAGTCGGGGTGAAAAGAGCAGCAGGCAGGTGAAAAGGTAGGGCCCATGTTTATTGAATAAGCGGAGGTGCTTATTGTGCGGGTAGGGCCAGGGTTTTATGGTCGTAAGGGTTAATGTTTATGTGGGTGGGGCTTAATAAAAAGGAGCATGGGGGTTTTAGAAATAAGCGAAAATTCTTTAAAAACATTAAAGTGGGGGCTTTAATATTTATAAAGGATCGGGTTTATAAAACAAAAGGAGTCGGGTTTTGACTTTAAAACAGAGTTTTAATATATAACAAAGGGTCCCGAAAGGTTTAATTTTATAATTAAAACAATGTAAAAATAAGTTTTTACATTCTTTTAATGAAAATAAGGGTAATTTATGAGGTGAGGAGGTCAGGTGGAGTTTTTAGAAATGAAAGTGGGTTTTTAATGGGAAAAATGAGGAAATGAGGCTTGAGGTAGGAAAGAAGGATGAAAATGAGAGGATTTTAAAGCCCAAAATGAGTTTTTTAAGAGCAGGAAGGTAATTTTGAGAAGGCATAATGAGATATAGTGAAAATTTATTTATGAAGATAATGAAGGCAGTGAGATTTCTGAAGATAGCTGATAGGCAAGGAATGCTATCTTCAACATATTTATAGAAAATCCATAGTCACCTAGTGAAACTGTAGAATACAAGAGGATAAAATTGACTCCAACTGGGGAGGGAAGCTCCTTTATGAGGTGTCAAGCACCTTAGAGTTTAGATCTCTGGAATTTGTAGATCAGTGCCTTGATTTGTACTTGGCGGATTTTCCATTCTTTAATTGTTGTTTTTCCAGTGTTCTTTGAAACTGTGACTTTTTAAGATTTGAAAAACATGCTTGCTTCAACTCAACTCTACCTACCCATCATACTTTCCTAGCATTTTTTCTTCACTTGGGTGCATTTAGATTGGCAAACCCTTGACATCATTTTTATTTTGAAAGAAGGAAGATATCTAGTTCTACCCTTATATCATCCAAAGAATCAGATTAACCTGGTGAGCTCTTTTATTCTCTACCTAATCTACTTATCTATCAAGATTAAATAGTTTGACAGATTTTATTCTCTAACCTATCAACATGAAATTGAAGACATGATCAAATCAAGATTAAGCAGTGTGATTTGTCATGGCCTGTGGAATTTTGAACAGGCTACACACACATTTTAATTGTGCAAAAAAGTAAAACTAAAAAACTGAGGGCTATAATCTGGAATTTATCATTCATCCTTCTCTTTTCTCTTTGGTTCAGTTTGAACTTTTTGAACCAATATCTTTTCCTATCTATCTACTGATAAGACAAGTTTAAACAGTTTTGCTAATCTTCATTTACTAACCTATCAGAAGAAATTTAAAACTTGTTCAATCATGATTAGGCTGTATGAATAAAAAAATTTCTCTTCAAAAGTAGTGGCATTTGGACTTACACACTTTCAGAAATATTCTTTTTTGGTATGGGGATTTACCTTTTTCTTATCTGCCCTCTTTTCTTCTTTTCTTTGTTTTTTATGTTTATTTTTCTAATCTTTTATTCAAGAAATTTTATATACAATGAAAAAAGCTTTAAATTGAGATTTTCAAATGAAATAATTCTTGAGCATCCCGCCATTGACAAGACCTCCAAATAATTCTATTCCATCCATTTCTTGTAGTAAGAATGCATTGTTACCTCTTGCAGAGTGGATGATGTATGGACCTTTCCATAGATTATCAAAATTTCCGTGCTTACCCTTGTCTTCCCTTCTTGATTCCCATTTCAGCACTTTTTCTCCAATGTTGAAATCATTTTCCTTGGTCCTCTTATAAAAAATATTCTTGATATTTTCCTACACTTGCTATGTTTTTTTGTAGCTCGATAGTCTGGTTTATTCTTCTTTGCATATCATTTTCTTCATACTGTACTTCTTGGATGAGATTTATCACTGGCACTCCTAAACTTGTTGGGAAAACTACATCTGCTCCATGCACTAGCTGATAGGGAGACATTCCAATTGATTTTTTATTTTTTAATATGTCTGCCCATAGTGCATGTACTAGTTTTCCATGCCATGATTTTTTGTTCTCTTCTAGCAACTTTTTAATCATGTTCACTAAAATTTTGTTTGAGGATTCTGCCAACCCATTACCTTAAGGGTAATAAGCTATATAATGGCCCAATGTAATCTGATATTTGTGGCAAAAGTCCACCATTTTCTTGGATCTAAAGGCAACAACATTGTTAGTAATGATTTTTCTAGGACAACCAAATCTAGATAAACTGTGGTTTTCAAGGAATTTGATAATTACTGAGTCTATGGAAGTTCTAGAAGGGGTGGAATCTATCCATTTTGTAAAATAATCAGTTGCAGTAAGGATACATTTGTGCTGGGAAGAGGAGGCAGGGTGGATTTCTCCAATAAATTCAAGGCCCCATTTTTGGAAAGGAGATTCTATAGAAATTGGATGCAAAGGAAATGGCATTAGTTTTCTTTTTCCCTCAAAGATTTTTCATTTATGGTAGGAAATTACCATTTTATGGATGTCTTGAAAGAGGGTGGGCCAATAGTAACCAACTCTAAGGATTTTGTTGACAATGGTTTTCCAATAGAGGTGGCCTCCACATTCTCCTTCATGAAACTCATGCTTGATCTTATCTGCATCATCCTCATGCAAACATTTAAGCAACATACCACTAGCATTTTTCCAATATAAATTCTTATCTAAAATGCAGAAATTTATAGCCTTTAATTTCAAGAATCTAGCCTTTGTTTTGGAAAAACCAGGAGGAACATTCAGATTAAAAAGAACATATAAAATATCAGCATACCAAGATGAATTCAGAGATGATTCTTCGATAAGTTGAGTTTCCAGTTCCTCTTGTTCCTCTAATGCATTAATCATGTTTATGTCTAGTGCTTTAAATTTTGTTTCAGCCATGATTTTAACCAGTCCTTTCCCTTTGATTATCTTAGTGGGCCCGATTTCTAGATCATATTCTAATATAACAACAATCTACTTACCTCTTTTTCCATCAGGATCTTGTGTGAGTATGTCTTTTACCACTGAGTGAGGCACAAATGCAATGATGTGTGAGTGCATAATGTAAACTCTGAAATCCTTTAATGCCTTGATCAAGGCAAAATATTTTTTATCCATTATGTTATATTTCAGAGGTGCATCTCTTAATGCCTTGCTGAAGAATGCTATGGGCTGCTCTTGTCCTTTTATATTTTTCTACAGTAGGACAATAAATACTGTATGTTCTGATGCAAAATAAAAGATGAAGAAATCTTTGGTAAAATTAGGGCTAATGAGAATTGGTGTTTGGGTAAGATCTTGTTTAACCAGTTCAAAGGATTTATTTTCTTCTATGGTCTATTTGACTCCTATTTCTCTTTTCAGCATGTTTATAATGTTTCTTAGGAGTTCTGCAAGGTTTGATATGAACCTTATTAAGAAATTTATCTTTCCAATGAAATATTGCAACTCTTTGATATTTCTAGGATGGCTGATTTGCAATATTCCTTCAATCCTTTCTGGGTCAATCTTGATCCCTTCTTCAGATATGATGTGGCCTAAGATTTTTCTTGGGATTTAAATACAAACCATATTGTCTGCATTTTTCAAATATTTTTCTTAAGTGAGCTAGGTGTTCTTCATCAGTTTTTGAATAGAATTTTATGTCATCAAGATATATCACAATGAAGTAACCTATTTCTTCAGAGAAAGAAATATCCATGGCTCTTTGAAAGGTGGCACCAACATTCATTAACCCAAAAAGCATTTTAACATACATGAAAGTGCCCCAAGGTGTAGTGAAAGTTGTCTTGTGTTGATCATCTGGGTGTACTAGCACCTGATTGTATCCTGAAAAGCCATCTAGCAAATATATTCTTTTATAACCTACTACCCTTTGCAAAATGTGATCCATTTTTGGTAAAGGGTAGTTATCTTTTAAGGAGGCTTTGTTTAAATTTCTGAAGTCTATGCATAGCCTAATTTCTCCTCTTTTCTTCCTCACTAATATAAGATTTGAAACCCATTCTGAGTATCTCAGAGGGACTATTATTCCAACATCATACATTTTCCTAATTTCTTTCTCCACCAGTGGTAGTTGCACATGGTTTATTCTGCGCAATTTCTGTTTGAAGGGTTTCTGGTTTTCATTGATAGGGATCTTATGCTGGATTATCTCAGTATCATATGACTTTAAACCTTCATAGCTCTAGGAATACACATCAGTAAATTCTTTAAAAATCCCAAGATATTTATGTTTTATATGAGCTGGCAGTGTTTTGGACAATTTATCATTTTGGGCTTCAGTTCACTGCCTATATTGCATTCTTCTATTTCAGCTTTAGTGGGTTCCATATTTGGCTTTCTAGCAACATCATTAAAGTCAAACAACTCTTCTAGAGGAACTAGTCCCTTTGGAAAGTTATCATTATTGGACTACAACACTTAAAAGCATTCTTTCTTTGAACTTTTACACAGCTCTGTTTTATAAGGTTTTTCTTTTTTTGACATATTAATATTAGCCTTATCATGGGGTTGTTTGTAAGATTGTTCTGCAACAGAGCAGTATTCTTCATAATCTGAGTTTCAATTTGGCACTTGAAAATCATTTCTAGACTGCAGAAAATCTTCTATCTGTTTATCTCCTTCAAACACTTGCCAATATTTTATGTTATCTGGGATTGCTAGTCTGTATTTGACTTGCACTGTGTATTTATAGTTTTGATAAGGTTTTTGACATGTAATGGTTGCAAATGCTAGACCATTGGAAAGAATGTTTTGATTTCTAGGGAAAAAGGCAAGATCATATTCTTTGAAATTTTTTAAGAGGTCAAGGGAATCATCCCTATAGGCTTTGAGTCTGGGATGTTTGGCTGTGTATTCTCCCTTAATCTTCCTAATAACTAGCTCTGAATCTCCATGGACAGTTATCCGATTAGCTCCTAATTTCTTTAGTAATTTCAGTCCTAGGAGGAGTGCCTCATATTTAGCTATGTTATTTGTGCATTGAAAGTTTATCTTGTATGAGTGACCTTCTACATCATTTTTCTCTGTGTTATGCACCCATATACCTGCTCTTGAACCAGTCATGCCACAAGACCCATCAAAGCTCATACTCCAAAGAGTTTCAATTTTAGATTTATCATTATGGTCGTTGTGGTTTCCACTATGTTGTTTGCTATGTTGTTCTTTATGGTCTTCATTATGTTTGCTGTTATTTTCTATTTGGGTTGACTGTTTTGACTGTTCCTCCTCTTTTTCCTCTTCTTCTACAATTGTTTTCTCATTTTCTACTACCTGTTCATTAATGTTTTATTCATTGTAAAGGATAAATGAATCAATATCAGTGTGAATAGAATAAAGAGGGGAATTTTCTGTTTTTTCTTGATTGCTAACCATGTACTTCATGTGAGTTTCCCTATATAGTCTTCTTGGTTGACTGAAAACAAGGATGGTAGCATAGGTCATGTCCATTTGTAGGGTACCTTAGAGTTTAGCACCCCATGATCTTAAAAGGAGCATTCCATACTTAGGAGGAATATCAACCACTACAATATCCATTACTAGGCTCTTGGCTGGTATTTGTGCTAAGTTTACACAGAGATCTTTGATCAAGCCTAGAAATTTAACTCTACTAGAATCAAAAGAGTATAAATCTTTGTATGGTCTAGTTATCTCAAGGCCTAGTATTTCCATTACTACTTTTGGCATAAGGTTGTGTGAAGCTCCTGAATCTAACATGGCATTGTGGAGAATTTTATCATGCATATTTAAACTGACATAAAATGGAGGAACACCTCCCTCTTGAATTTTTCCTTCTACTTCTGGTCCAAACATAAGTTCAGGCTTGTCATCATTTAAATTCACAGAATCTGCATTTTCTCATATGTTTAAAGTTTTCAAAGGTTGGGATCTATATACATCTTGAGTGACTAATTCAGTAAGAGGAATAGATATTTTAATCTTGGCAATTTCATTCTCTATTCTGAAAGGTATCTGAGTTTTTGAAATGTTCAAATCAGATTTTTTAGACACTATTTTCACAACAATTTCAAATTGCTGGTTTTTATTAGGGAACTCAGTTAAAGCAGTTTTATCAGGGGCACTAGCTATATGGCTAGTGCTGATTTGGTCACCACTACACTTGCCACTAGGTTGGTTGTTTTTGTTTTTATTTTTCTCAGAAATTTCAGCCACTATGTTTGTACTTTCTGCTGCCTTTTTATGAATGTTTTCAGGGATCTTCCTAGAAGAAATTTCAAAGGTCTTTCTTTTGGGAGTGTCTTGGTTTTTCTTGCTTCTAAGGTCATATTTTCTATGTACTTCCATGATGGCATTTTCAAAGCCTTGTTTATAGTCTTTAGATTGTAGGCTTTCTTCCTCATTTGGTGCAAATATGACTTGTTCTTCCTTAGTGAGGAAAACAATATCCTCATTATTTACTCCCATTAAATTTATGTGACTTTCCTCTATTTCTTCAATCATCCCTTCATCCTCATCAGCATAATTTTCTTGGAAAGGAGGTATGATTTTCTGATCAGGACCTCTTTGTCTTATTTGAGGGGGATTTCTCCTAAAGTTTTGATTTTGGTTCTGATTTTGATTTATGTTTTGAGGAGCTGTTAGGTTTTCTCTAGGATAAGCTCTCTCATTCATGTTTATTCTCTCCATCATTCTCTCCATGGTTCTAACTAAGTTATCAATCTTAGTTTCAGATGATGAAGGTGCAACTTCTTCCCTATATGTAACTCTCTACACTTACTGCACCCCTCTGCATATCTTCTAATGTGAGAGGGTCTCTTTCTCTTAGTTGGTAAGCCATTTCTGGGTCAAACCCATCTGGAAATTTCATTAGAGATAGACCTTGTGGAGGTTTCATATGGATAGGGAGGGCATTATATACACTGTTGAACCTAGTGTAATATTCTTGGACACCCTCTCCAACATTCCTCTTAATTTTTTCATACTCTGAAAAGATTTGGAGAGGGATCTTCTTGACTTCCCATTTGTTTAAGAATACTTGATGAAAAGCGGGGAGGTCATTTATGCTATTAGGGGTTAAGCTTTTAAACCATTTTCTTGCTTCTCCCCCTAAAATTTGAGCAAACATTCTTACTTTAATAGTTTCATCATCTATTTATTGTCTGTCAAAGTATTCATTCATTATGTCCACATGTTGTTGAGTTTTAGTAGAACTAATGGCATCATATAAAGGAATCTTGGACTGATAGTCATGTGGTAGAAAAACTAAAGGCAAAGGTAGAACTAAGGGAGCATACCATGTTGCCATGATAGGTGGTTGGGGAAACAAAGGAGGGTTAACAAGAGGAGGCTTTACAAAAGGAGGTACAGGGTTTAATGGAGGAAGGTGAACAATAGGGGAGGAGGTTAGTACAACATAATTCTGCTGTAAAGTGGATGGGTCTAAAATTATCTGGGTTATCCAATTTTGAGATCTAGTCCTAGATAATCTTTGTTCTAAGGGTGAGTCAGAGAGGATATTCTGCAAGTCTTTAAGGTTTTCAGGTAGGGAACTTGCTTTATGGATAGGTCTACTAACAATTAGGTTTTTAGATCTAGGAGACTTCCTAAAGATGCTTTTAGGATTGTCAACTATTTCAGGAAGATTTGGGTCTGGATGAGATCTGGTACAGATTCTTCTAGAAGCTCGAATTTTGGATCCAAAAATCAGAAAGTTTGAAAAGGTATAACAATTTTTAGAAACAAACCAATCTGTGAAAGAAATACTTAATCCACAAAGTATTCTTAACTGGGTTCTGTTTGAGGTTTAATGATAAAATGATTTTCCCAGTGGAGTCTATGGAAAACCAGTGGAGTCACCAGGTGGAGGATATTTAATTTTTTTATGACTAGCTATTGTCCATGATCAGCAACCAGATACCATTCTTGGTTGACACTTGATTCATCTAAGTCAAAATGAGTTTTTCTGAGCTCTTGAGATAATGTTTAAGCTGTTTAATAACTTAGTATTCCCCAGTATGGTCGCCACTATGTTGGCTCCCTGTGATTTGCAAGAATGGCAAGAACAAAATCTGTAGGGAACCACATCAAACCACTTTGGAGTCCATGGAACTAGCCTTCTTGGACTCAGAGAGGGATCTCTCTATGTAAGTGTTTATAAATGATATGTCTTTATGCTTGTGTTTTATGATTTTAGGCTAGTTATGAAGTTCTTAGGACTATTTGTTTGCTTGATTAAATTGGTTGATAGATAGACTAATGGTGTGATTAATTGATGAAATGTTTCAGCTGAATATATAGACCATAAGAGACATTAATCCATCGGGCTATGGAGTTATAAAAGGATTTAATTGTTCATCAACTCTGCAAGGGTTTTCATAGGGCAAGCTAACTATATCAAGTGGATCTCTTAGATTAGATGGAATATGAAATGACAATAAGTTGTGAAAATATTAAAATTAAAGGGAAATTAAGAATCCTTTAACTCTAATTCAACAAGAAAAACATTTTAGGTAACTTTTGAGACAAACCAAAGGTCAGGGCGTACCATAGACTTCTTTGGCTAGACTTTAATAAGCAAACCCTTAAGACAACAATCCAGCAATCCTAGGATTACTTTCAGACAAAGAAAACATTTAAGATAATAATGAGTGAAACTAAAGAGCATGATAGACTTGTCTTGTTTAATCAAACACTCTAAAGACCTTCAAAGAAACATTTCAAGACAAACCAAAGGACAGGGCACACCATAGATTTCTTTGGCTGGAATCTACAAAGAAAACTTCAAAGAAAGGGCCTAAAAACAATATTTCAAGCTACACCAAAGGATAGGGCATACCATAGGCTTATTTGGCTTGAATATATTAAGTCATTTCTAAGACAACAAGTTAGGTGGAACTAGAGAGCAATTAAGATTTCTCTAATCAGACCTTGCAGAAGAAAACATTGAGATAAAGAATGCAAATAGAAATAGGGTGCCAAGACAACATATCTTAATCTAAAATTTCTGTTCTTTTATTAGAGAAATAATGGACATAATGAAAAATAGAAGGAAAAAATTGACAAAGAAGGAAAAATTCACGATTAACATAGCTCAAGAATCCTGTGAATGTGATTGTATTACTGATGTTCAAAACAATTACATTACTCCAGTACAATAGATCTCTGTAACTCAGAGCTTCCTCAAATCCAACCTAGCAGTCATTAACTAATCAAGCAGCCAAATAGTCCACTAACTAACTAACCAAACAACACTAAAAATGAATAATACATGCCGTATTTATTTGTAGAATGGGGAGGTGATCCTTAAGATAAGGTTTCAGATATTATTTATTACAGAGTTAATGAGTTTTTGACCCTTGAGACCATGCAAGGCCCAAGGAAAAAATATTTGAGACTGACTCACTGTAATAATAACTCCTAACTTAACTGTTGAGTTAACTTTTGGAAATATTTGACTTTAAGGCTTTCTCAATAACTTTCACAATAACTGCTGAGTGGTTGAGAAATATCTATGACTGTTGTAATAACTGTTGATGTCTTTATTGAAACAAAACATGTTGTAGGTGTCCAAATGTGATTTTGAGGAAGTAAATGTTTTATGTTGAGTTATTCGAATTTGCCTTTGTGGTAATTTATATTTTAAACCCTGTGTTAGGCCTTTTAACTTGGATTCCTCATTTTAAACCAACTTATTGCTTTATCACTACCTCTCTGTCTTTTAATTGTTTTTATTCTTTTATATTCATATATGTTTCTTGATTTGACCTTGATCTTCCTGTGTTTGTGCCTTTACCTTTGATTAACCATTTAACCCTTGATTTAACTTCAAATCCAATGATCTTCTTTGTCACAGTCATTTGACTGTCTTCTTCTCTTCATTGTGCCTCTGTCTATAATTTTTTTGCGCAATGGGGCATCTTCTGCTTTTCTAGGGCATTTAAATGACCACCAATGGTCACGACTTATTGGTCTTTTGCTTGATTTTACGCTCCTAGTCCTTCTAATGGAATAATATCCTTTGGATCATCACCCAAAATACTTATTTGAAAAATTTTGGACCCTCGGAATGAAATTCTCGCATTCCTGCCATGATACCTGCACAATGAAACAACCAATTAGTTTAAACCCTGCGTGCGTGGCTTTTCTGCATTTATTTGAGGTTTTCGGGTGTTAGGAGTGCTTTGTAGAGGTTCATGGTGGATGCAGGGCTTCATTCCAAAGCCACAGGGCTTTGGAGCGTTTGAATGGTAAGGCAGTATTGGGATTGGGCAAGAGGAAGAAGAGTGGTTTTCGCGAGCGAGGGAGGTGGTTTTCACATGGGATGGAGGCGGTAAATGGTTTCGGCAGAGGAGGTGCGATTCAATTCAGAGAGCGACACGTAGCAGTGGGGACATGAGAGAAAACTGCCCATTTTGCAGGGTTAGGGGTTATTTAACCCTCACGCAAATAATGGTGCGATATGCAATGGGGGTCGTCGGATCTAGGGGGAGATAGACCTACGATGGTTGGGGTGAAAAGGTAGGGCCCGGGTTTATTAAATAAGCAGAGGCGCTTATTGTGTGGGTAGGGCCGAGGTTATATGGCTGTAAGGGTTAATGTTTATGCGGGTGGGGCTTAATAAAAAGGAGCCCAGGGGTTTGAGAAATAAGTGGAAACGCTTGAAAAACATTAAAGCGGGGGATTTAATATTTATAAATGATCGGGTTTATAAAACAAAAGGAGTCGGGTTTTGACTTTAAAATAGAGTTTTAATATATAACAAAGTGTCCCGAAAGGTTTAATTTTATAATTAAAACAACGTAAAAATAATTTCTTACATTGTTTTAATGAAAATAAGGGTAATTTATGAGGTGAGGAGGTTAAGTGGAATTTTTAGAAATGAGAGTGGGTTTTTAATGGGAAAAATGAGGAAATGAGGCTTGAGGTAGGAAAGAAGGATGAAAATGAGAGGATTTTAAAGCAAAAAATGAGTTTTTTAAGAGTAGGAAGGTAATTTTGAGAAGGCATAATGAGATATAGTGAAAAATGCTTTATGAAGATAATGAAGGCGCTGAGATCTCTGAAGATAGATGATAGGCAAGGAATGCTATCTTCAGTAGATTTGTAGAAAATCCATTGTCACCTAGTGAAACTGTAGAATACAGGAGGATAACACGATTACAGATTCATTAGGTTCCTGACGAATATCCTTCATTTATGTCACCAGATGCGCATATGACTTAGGTTTCTTAAACTACTCTTTTAGGGTTGCTTTAATTTCTTCCAAGGTAGCATTAGGGTTTTCTTATGCATACCTAATCTACTAGTCTAATGTGCGAGCTTGAAATGCAGTAGCCAATTGCGCTTTTCTAATGTCAATGTTGTTCACTTGTTGAGCCTGCCATACTGCCTCAGTTACAAACCAAAAGTGATCAGTGTCCTCATTTCCAATGCCTCTAAAATTAGGTAACTTCATAGATGCATCCATATCTACTTCAGGGGGAGGTGGAGGTGGAGGTGGAGATGAACTGCGTGGCGGAGTAGGTGATCTGTGATGTGAGTTCAGAAGTGGAGTGGAGGGAGTGGGAAATAGATTCAAGGGTTTCTAGTGTGCTGAGATTTATTTTTCAGAGTCATATAAACTAGCATTTTCTGGTTTAGGTTCACTATCAGATCTAGGCTTCAGAGGGCTATAATTGAATTTTTTAGAGTCTTCACGTTAAATTCATCCACTACGTCTATTGGAACCCTTTGAAGCATTCAAGCAGTATGTTCACACAGAGAACCCTATTCACACAATAACGTTTTCAATAATAATTTCAATGAGCTCATGAACTTACCCCTAGGGCCTTTGAAAAACCTTCTTTCTACTTCTGAATATGACATAAATTGGGCAATGGAAAATTCAGTCACAAATCCTCCCAAGAGGTGATCGATCCAATGATCTACTGTGCGAGTGATATTATTATCAAACTTCTCTACTTGCTGGATTGATTCAGGAATCCACTCAGTGACTACATCATCTTGTATGCAGTGATGGAATTCAGATAAGCTAGATAACCACTCCTGTAGTTTTTACACGAAGGAACAAAAGAAAATTTCATGCACTTCTGTATAAATATATTTATGTACCCACTATTCATCAAAAAATTTAGTGCTTCTATTCTCTTGTAGCACAAATTCAAGGATATTTCTATTAATCCAATCTTGTAATTTGTTGCGTGATGGATTCCACAACATCAAATCTCCCTCAAAATGACGATCCCGGTCTCGACAACGGAACCATTTTTTGGCTTGAGGGGTACTGGCCCAGGTTCAAAGTTTATGGATAAATCAACAAACCCTCCAACTATTGTCCCTTTCGGCAGTGATCTGCTCACGCAGACCAAATTCTCACCCGAAGAAATATTGGGGGGGGGGGGGGGTGGAACCAGGTTTCCGCACCCTGAGAGAGAAATTAATGAAGTGGTCCTCAACAAAACTCAATGTGAACTTATACAGATGCGCGCAAAAATATATAACATACTTAAAGAGAACGTGCAACCATTGACAGAATAACACAAAATTGTTGTTCGCTTTAACGCAAATAACAGAGCATAACCAGATCTAGATCTTAACCAATACTGAAACAAATATATCAATAATCATTCATAATAATACCAGATATTATCACGCAACCATTAATAAGTAAACAGACAATGCGATATTAATAGAGCATAACCAATAAGAAATACAGATGCATAACACAGTAAACTTCACCAAAACTGTCCTTTCTATTATCTTTGAGATTTTTCAATACATCAAATGTCTTTCCAAAACCCTTACAAACCATTTCAAAACCCTTTTGTGCACACAACCAGCAGATTCCGCACAAAACTAGGACTAGGTCTCCACGCACACAACCAACAGGATCCTATCAATCCAACCCAACAACCCTTACAGACACATAAAATTATCAAAACATCAATATCATGAACTTAGACTTAACTACTTAGCTTAGATGGATTCTATCTATTTATATATGGCTAGCGCACATATACTATGGCATCAAACCATGTTTTTAGGCCCACAGTTTACATTTAAGCCCAGTTACATCAAAATTGGGGACTTTGACCCACCCCAAATCCCATTGAATTTATTTACGTAGGGCGCACATACAAAAATACAAAAATTGTCTTAGGAACTTGTGCCTCAGGGGACCTCGATCCAACAATGACTCCAAGCTCTCCAATTATTCCTTTCAATTCTGAGAACTTTGTAGGGAATAAGTTCTGATAATCTGTTAGTAGCTCAACAACTTTTCCTACTGTATCATCATCCCAATAGTCTCAAATCTTTGCCAACTTTGGTTTCTCTTCAGATCCAATAATCACCTACCGAATATTTAGAGGTTTAGATTCCAGACTTATGATATTCCTTGTATATTCTTCATTTTCTTCAATCGTCAGATTTATGTAATTCATAATATCCTTCATCTGTGCATCCCATGCTGGCGAAGCGCGTTCTACAGTTTGATTCATTGTATCAAAGATAAATTCTTGAATATTATGCAATGCTTTACCAATATTTTCAAACCCACTCTCAAAGCTGAATGTTAGGATGAAACTCCCTGTCAGCGCAAACGATTCACTAGTACCTCGGAAAAACCCTGTCTCCAGATACCAGTTAGTAGGTACCTTCCCCAATATATGAATGAACATGTGGACCCATTCAAGTCTCGATTCTACACCCAATACCTCATTCCATTTAGAAAAATTTCTGTGCAGATCATCCTTTCCAGAGTAGAATTCTTCCATTCTGATAGTTGGACATTCAAAGCATAATCTCATCATTCACGCACATTCATTCCAGTTTCCCATGTTTTATTTATAATTGTCCCACCATCGTGCTGGAGTAGCACACAGTTCAAGATTCAAGGCATGGAATCTCTGTCCTTCTGGGACAATTCTTTCAAGTTCTCCTAAAAACATATTTACGTCAGTTAAACCATCATAATATGGTAATTCATGTACCTCTGAAGTTATGTGTTATCACTCAGAAAAAATGAAACATCATTTGACAAAGTCTTAGAGGTTCATGTGTCAAAGGTAGGGTCATAAATTCATTTTTTTTCATTACTTGGTTAAGGAAAAATTTAAATTTTTCTTATTATCTTATCCTAAAGTCCAAAAATCACCCTCATTCAAATCTTTTCATGTCACATCAGTCATTATTTTCTGACATTTTTCATTCGCAAGTTTATAACACCGGAAAAGTCATTTTAGCCAAGAATCTCTACTTTTGTAACGAAATACAAAGATCAAACACACTTTTCGTTACGAAACTACTAATACTTTTGTAGCGAAACTGCTCATAAATACACTAGGTAAGCTACGAAAGTAAGGATTCCTGTATGTCTTGTCAAAACAACTGCTAGATGTCAGTAAATGATTGAAAGGGATAGGTTAGATTCCATTCAAGTTAGTTAGGGTTAATATCAAGGTAAAATGGTCATGGCTGAAGTCATTATCAGCATTTTAAGCATGTATGAGTCATCATTATGCCATGAGTTGTCATCGAACTGCAAAATATTTCCAAATTGAGTCATTTTTCATCATTCATTCCCTCTTTACGTGTTGTTGAGCTCTGGAGAGCTATTTCACTAAGCCCAAGCTGTGGCTAGTATTTTCAAAGATTTGCAGGTATCACTGATCAAGCAAGGCAAAGAAGACATTAAAGAACCATGGCTACAAGGAGGAAGACCAATAAAGGTGGCCACTATCTTAGATATGAGCCATCAGACATGAACCTGATTAATGAAGACCTGACAACTGCAGAAGTTTTCATAAGAACAAGGTGTTTGCAGTTTTTTAAAAGATTGCAAGGATGCCATGTACAAGTTTCTAAAGAGTTTGCCTTAAATTTCAATGGGACATCTACAAAAGTGGGAATCCTGAACCTCACTATAACACCAGAAACCATTGCAGCAGCAACATGGATTCCAAGAGGAGAAGAAAAATGGTTCAAAGGTTTCAAATTTAACATGCAGGAATGTAAAGAATTTATCAAGCCAGAAAATAGTGAGGTTGACCTTACAAATTCCATTCCAAGGAGCTGTATGACAGATAATTTCTCAAAGCTACTACTTATCATTCAGAAATATTTCACTTGTGAAGGGAGATATCATAAAGTTTATTCTTACCACTTCAAGCTTCTTATACATTTTGTTGGTAAGAGATCTCTTGATATTCCTTTTTATTTATATATAAGCTTAGCAAAAATGAAAGATAAATTTCAGGCTAAATTAAAGGGATTGAAACCTCACTTTTTCATCATAGTTTAATAAAGTTGCTGGTTTTAGATGAGCTAAAAAGGCTAGACAGAGACTGGTCTTCTTTTCAGTTTGTTAGTGGTTTTGAAGTGGATGAAATTACCCCTAAAAGAAATCCTAAACCTAGAGGTATCCATCAACTTTAGTGGGAGAACAAAGTGAACTAGTAGGGGTAGAGAAAAGTGAACCAGTAATCATGGAAATAGAGTAGTTGCAGAAACTTAATACACCTACTCTTTCACCTGAAAAACAAAAGTCAAAAATGAGAAAAATTGCAAAACAAGAGCCAAATGTGAGTAAACATGGAAGCAAAAGGATTAAAAAGATCAAAATAGTGGCTAAAGGAAATTTATAAGATATTCTACATGCTATTGATATTGAAGAGACTCCCATAGTCCAAGCTGGGGATATATATGAGGGAGGAAAGAAACTCAAGAAAGCTAAATCAACAAAGAAGTTAGAGTTCAAAGGTGAGGATGTAGGTTTTATGTTTCAGGCTAGGAAACCCATGACAAGGCATGCTAGAAAACTTTTGGAAACCAATAAAGAAGTTCATCTAGTCACTGACACTGTCCAACCAACATAAAGCATTATTGGATTTTTATCACCTATAGAAGAAGATCCAGTCATCAAGCAAGGGAAAGGAGAAAATTATTGAAAAAATAGAGATTGAGGTCTTAAAGGAGCAACTGAAGTTAGAAAATCATGAAATAGTAGTCATGAAGAAAGAGGAAAGGAAGCATAATGTCCAAAAAGTGCAGTTTGAGAAAATGAAAGAGATTTGGGAAGAGTAGGTTGATAGTGTATCAAAGACTTTAGATGATACACATCGATTAATAAAATGGACTATGCCATTAAGGAAATAAGTGAAGCATGTTAGAATAATGAACTTGCACTTGAAATATACCAACAGAAAGCTGGAGGAACAATTTAAATACCTCCAAGAGAAGTTATAATTGATCCATGAGGAGCTGGAGAAGAAGGGTTTAAAGATGACTGTAGTTGAGGAACCCATAGCTCAACTCATCATTAATGAAGAAGAAGCACCTCAAGGCTCTTAAATTGAGTTTGTTTATGTTTTGAGAGGTCAAGGGCATGTTGAAAACCAATTTTGTACAGTTGGAAGGTACCTTTTTGAAACAAAGTCAAAATCTGGAAATTGTACAGTTTTCCACGGTTTCGTAGTGTTTGCTAGGCTTGAAGCTAGGAAAACGCTACGAAAATTTCTGTAGCTTTCTTTTTACCTCTCAAACAAATTTTTGCAGCTTTCAAGGAGAGGAAATGGTAGTGATGATGTGTCAGGTCATGATGAACACCATGCAAGAGCAAAGAATTAGACATTTTGATTGCAAAAGTCATTTTTTGTATGCTACGAAACTTCCATGCTTTCGTAGCGAGCTATTTTGAAGGTTTCTGAGCAGGTTTAAGAGAAATTTTAGATAGGTGAACACATTCAATAGGTTAAGGGACCTTTCCATCAATCATCCATGACTTGAAGACCATGAAATGGATACATCTCATCAGTTGAATACTTCGTTGAAGATAGGGTCTTGTTTTCCTAGAAAATAGGATTTGTTTCCATATGTTGAGGAGGATATTTAAGATGTCAAGTAGTGATGAGTTCTATCAAAGCCTATTCGAACATGTGAAGCATTGGTTGTCAAATATGTAACTATTTTAAGAGATAAGGTAGTTTGATGTAATAAATAGGAGTTTGAGTCCTATTAGGAAGTGGATTGTTTTAGAGTGTAGCTATCATTTTCTCATTAAATCACATGTTTTCTTGTTATGCAAGGTGTCATAGGAAGAGTTCGGTGAATCTAGTCAAGAAGTAGATCATATCTGATGTAAGAAATTCTATTAAAGGGTAGATTATCTAATTTGTAAGGGGTTGGAGATTTTTTTCACTAATGCAACTTTATGTAATTTGACTGATATCAGTAATGTAGACGACTTTTTCTTGATAGACCTGAGATTCTCATGGATTTTTTAGTGCCTTTCTGATCTATATTTTTATGTGTACTACTTGCAGTGGATTTCATCTTTATTACTCAGAATTTATATGTGCATGCTCCGACTTCCTTTATTTATGAAATGGTTGTGTTGCTCTATGTTCCATGTGTGATTTACCTTTACTAAAAACTATTACCTGCCTCAGCTTCCATGTCAAGAGACCTTACCACTGAACATACTGATTTGTTGACTCCATAATCCCAATGGTTGTAGAATTGTACTCTTTTCAACCTACACACATCACAATCAATTTATTTTCCAAATAGAGTTAGCCATCTAGTTTCATCATTATCAAATATCATTAACCCCTTTGAGAGAGCCCTCTCAGACTGAAGAGGCTGAGCTTCAGTCACAAGATGGTTTGAAATAGTTACATAGAATTGTCTGATTAGCAAAAAATCAAGTGAAATTTTGTGATAACATTATGCATTGAAGAGATCTAGTCACTCAATTGCAATGGAACATAGATACTTCATGCAATCGGTTCTTCTAGTTTTCCAATTCTTCATTTGAATCTGAGAAGCAAGAGTTGCCCTTTTCCCAGACTTCCATTAACCTTTGGGTTGATCCAATATTCGTCATGCAGAGTCAAATTATAGATCTAGTCAATATCATCATCAACGTGCACAGGTTCTATGTATCTTGCTCCTTTTGCAGGATCTAGGGGAATAATGACTCTGGTTGTGTTGCTTTAAAAATCTATTCTTATTTTCTTCATGTTTGTTATACCATCCATATCAATAGCCCAGTCCAATCCTAACAACACATGATAAGGATCATTATCATCCACAATTTGTATAAATTTGAAATCTACAAGTACCTTAACACCTTCAATATTGACTATGACTTGCGACAACCTTCCTAATGGAATGATTTTTCTGTTGATTTTCCACGTGCAGTTAAATGGTAGACCATTCCAGCTTGGGTTCTCCCATGCACTACCAGGTTTTCTTAGGTAGGAAATTTACGTCGGACCCCAAATCTAAAATAACCTGATCCATCTCATAAGCACTGATCTGCGTGGCCATACGCATCTCTTGCCCCGTCCTCTTCTTATTATTATAGATTTTGTTGACAACTTTTTGTTCTACCAGCGGCTGTTCCTTTTCTGCGCAGTTATCTATTAGGGACTAAAGGTTTTCTACCGCCTTATTGTTGCACAGTAACTTAATGAAATCTTGTAAAAATGGCTTTATTTCTTCATCTACCCCTGCATCCTTCATTGGTCTACTCGGTGCCGATGCGCTTCCCTCTGCAAACCTGTTTCACGCTTCAACAAAATTCTCCTTTGCACGCTGTAAATCAAATTCGTAATTGTTCTCAGGTGCGTTACGAATCCAAATTTCAGTATCTGACTTTTCTCCTTTACCCTCATTAGTGGTTGCACCACTCCTAGTGACCACACTCACGTTAAGATCTTCCTCGTAGGTTTCTTCTTTGACCATTTGAAGATTTTGTGTTGGAGTCTGCATATTTTTCTCCTGCAACTTAGCAATCAAAACAGGGAAATACTTTATTACATGATAAAACTGTCTACAATACCTGCATGATTGTCGTGCCATATTTGGACAGTTGCGCGCATAATGACCAACATCTTCGCAATTATAGAAAATAACCTACCCCCTTCCTCGAATAGCTGATCCACCTCCTCTTCCTCTTCCTCTATTATGAAATCCATCGTGCCCAGAGGGGGATGCTGGTGAGGTAGGTTCGACCTACATTCCATATATTTCAGCTTTGTCCAACATCATGTCAAAAGTACGACAATGTTGTTCATCATGTCCCAGCAACGAATAGAATCTACAAAACAACTACTTCAGCTCACGCTGATAATATCTGACCCTTGGATAGAAATCTATTGTATGCATACACACAACTTGGTAGATCATGCAACATATTGGCCCATCTGCGTTCTTCAGTAGGCTAGGTCCTCCAGCATTCAAATAATCATTGAAGATAGGACATTAATCCTTATGATGGCCATCAACTTTACATCGTATGCACCAGACCTCTGCGCACACCTCCTTGCCCTTATCTTTGTGCAAATTCTAAATCTCCAAATGCATTGCTTAACTAACTGACTCCACTTGCCAATTTTTTTCTTCTTCTAATTATAGTATAATTACTCACTTTGCGAACTCTGTCGTTCCTCTTTAGCAATTTCGGTTCTTATATTTTCGTCACTATTTCGTGAATTTTCGACGAACATATTTTTATCCTATTGTCATGCTTAGATGAATTCTATGGTGATATGCTTTAAAATTAATAGTTCACAACATTATCACTTCTTATGGCTTATCCTCTTTCCTACTTATACTCATATGATTTAGATGCATCTTATCATCCCTATCACCTTAATTGTGCATAAATGAAATATTAGGAATTCCTCACTATTACATTTTGATTTTCTATCTTACCTCTTCAATCATTTGTTCTCATATAATTATTAACTAATACTCTTAGTCTCATCTCATATTTATGAGATTATATTTAGTCTATTTAAAGGATATCCTTTCCTTATTATCATAGAATTTAACGTAGAATTATATGCACTATGCACTTTATTAATTACTCTCATTATAATATTTGATAGGACTTTAATCGTATCCCTCCTACTATAGTTAAATTTCCAATAGATATGAATTTCTCCAATCGAAATTAAAATTCTATAGTTATGATTATTCCAAGTATAACCGTGAGGTAAAATTCTTGTGGTTACCTTTAAAGAGTGTTCTATATTCCACACTTCCTATGAATTAAATCGAGTAATACCATCCTAGGTTATGTATACCATTTAAACTATGGTGTAATTCTCTTCGAATTACACACTGCCACATAGAGTTGTCGACTCTTTAGTAATGGGATACACCTTTGGAATATTATTACTTTAGGGATTATCCCACATTAGCTTTGGTTACGAAGTCGTTAGAATTCCTATCACCCAAGTTTGATTTACCATTTCATGCTAATGTTCTCAGTTATAATATGACCACATGTTATATTCCCATTTTGTGTGTTTTATTTGATTTGTATACCATATTATAATTTTGAGTATTTATAATTGGTTTACTCCAATTTTATCCATGGTTACTTTTTCCCTTTCGCATGTCATTGACCTCTCATGATGTTCACCATGAACTAATTTAATTCAATTCAAATTCTTTTATGGCATTAAATTTGAAACTGACGGCACATCATAATCTCGGTCCTAATTTATTGACTCATCTACTGCACATTAAAACTGGAGGATTCGTAGATCGAAATCTGGGTTGAACATTAAATTTCCGTAACTGTACCGGCACCAAAATCCAACCTTGAGATTTCTACATTGTATTGGAAAGTTGACGTTAAGGTTATCAAATTCTTTCCCTGCTTCCGTTATTCGATGCCTTACATGTGGAGGGTGAGGATGAAATCGTATTTCGTGTAGTGGTTTACCACGATGTAACCCTAACTCTATTCTACCATTTCCATTTCTAAACCCTATCGGATGCGACTCTACAACTTTACTTGCCTACGTAGCCGAATTCAAGTTTACTTTTGTTTGCCGAGTATGTCACAGTGGAATTCATGCAGTCAATCCAAGGTATAACTATTAACACAATCATCCTTTCTTGCAATTAACCTCTGTCTCGGGTAAAGCCAACGATCCTCTACATTTACGTTACTCATAAATATTTCGTTTAAGGCTTACACGATGTTTCCATCTATTCCAGTTTGCGGTTCCTTTTTTTTTTTAATTTTTTTTTCATAGCTTTGGTTCTGCCATTACGATAGTTCTTCCTGCTACCTTTTTTCAGTTCGATTTGAATTTGATAAGGATCTATATCCAACAAATTTCCAAGTTCTATAGGTAAAGGGCTATGATTTATTACACCTCGACAACCTCATTTTTTTCTTCTTCTGCGAGTTGAATTTTCATAACTCTGTGAACTAAGTTTGAAGTTTCGTTGCAGATGGACGCAAGTCGAATTTGACTCCACCAATCGACCCTAAGTAATATATTACTAAATTTCCCATTTGTTTTATTTTGGGGACATATTTTCTAGTTAGATGCTTGTATATTCTCATTCATAAATCTTATAACTCATTTGGGTTGTTTTACCAAGACTTCAGAGATGGTTTCATCTCTATTCCACGGCATTCTTCACCGAGAGGTTCTGGTTCAACGTCTTATGTCCAAATGCAACTCGACTGGTGGTTTCCTTATGGCCACACAAAGCCAAAGGCTTTCTTAGTCTCTGTAAATTCCAAATTACATTTATGTATTGCTTACCAGCGTGCGTATTTTTTATGACATTCTATTGCCCTTTTGTGAAATACAACTTCAGCTCTGGTTTTAGAATATATTCATTTAAATTCGATTTTTATCATAGATCGATTTCAGTTTTTCGAGGTGACTGTCTAACGTGGTTTTGATGAAATGTAGATAAAGGAAATTCCACGTGGATAGTCTTCTCACATCCATTCATGGAATTTCTCATGGTTTTCTCCTTATGGAAATTTCAATGGCCTACAGGTAAACGTCGTATTTCCATAATATTATTTCTATTCCTCCAACCTCGTCATTATTTTTTCCCATAATCTCAGTGTTTAAATTATTATTTGAAAATGCAGTAAATTTTAAATGATAAGAATTTGTAACTAAATTCTTAATTGAGAAATATCGATTTCCCTTTCTGAAATCTCATATATTACCATTGTTTTGTTTATCTTAGAAATCTTATGAATTTTATGAATCCAATCGATTCGTACAATGATTCTTCTTGTTTAACCTTTTCGTTTGTAGGTATTTAGCTTGGTTGGCTTTCCATTATTTGTACATATAGGGACTAATAAACTAGTTCCCAAATTTGTACAGGAATTTTGAAATTTGCGTATCTCCATTTTTAACTTGTTAAGCATCGAGGGTTTAAGGTAAAAATATTTTTACAATTGAATTTATTTAAATTCTTTCCGAGGATTTGATTCTGCATATTCTTCCCTTTACTGACTTAAATTTATCTTTTCATTATAGCTTGAATTCTCCCTAGCTGTTAGTAAGGTAATTATCCCTTACCCTTTGTGATTATGTATGCTTTCACTTTATTTTATTATTTGCAATTCATGCTCCAGAACTAATTTCTTGCTTTCTGTTCTATGCAGGTAACCTCTAAAGATCCATTTCACTTAACCACTTCTGCTAGAAATTTACAAGTCCAGTCATAACTTTGGATTTTTCCATTTCAGATTGGTCCAGTAACCCACTTGGGGATTTCTGTTATCATAGATCTGTATAATATTCAGAGAGATTTTACACTTGTAATTTATGGGACAGAGTTCCCCAATTTTGTATAATTATTTGGGCATAGTTTTAATTGGACATTATATGTATATGGATATAACTCAGTATATTTTAAAATACTTTTTCCTCCAGTATTGAAGCTATGTTTCCATTCCATAGGTGATACATTATCTAGAATTTGTGTTTCAATTATAGTAATAATTTTATGAGTTTCTCCTTGAATTTATGACAAAGTATTATGTCTTAGTTAGAGTGTCCAGATATTCAGTTTCTATCAAAATAGAAGATTTGTTTGAATGTTCTAAATACACATTAACTATTAGACATAATTGTTTTTCATTATGTAATGGTTTATTTACAACATTTCATGATTAGTAAAATAATACTAAGGTGCTTATGCTCTGCATAATTAATTCTGATGGTTCACCTAACCTAAGATTTAAACCTACATCAGGGTTTAGACATTCTGAGAGTTGGTTCTCTTCAGATAATTATCTGTGCAACAATATAGATTTATGCTATATTTATTATAGACTATTCTGTTAAATGTATAGATCTAACAGTTCACAACAACTTATATTTTTTCACATGATTTTCATACACATAATATACAGATCTAGCTAATTCTTCACCGCTAATTAACTTCACTATAATAACACAATTACAAGTCAGAATGAATTAAATTGTGCATACCAATTATGGTAGACTATTTTCCACCCAACCTTTGAGCTCTATCTCCACATTTCCGCCCGAGTAGATATCTCTTCCTCTCTGGTGTAGACAACCTTTTGTTTACCCAAGAATGGCTTATTTAAGCCTGATTTCCCATCAAACTGTTTCCATAACTACGTCCAGTAAATTAGGATGTTGTTTTCCTTTTTTCCCAAGCTTTCCTTTTGTTTCTTCCACAAAAGTACTTCAAAACTAGCCTTTTCCTCTTTCTAGTTTTATTCCACCTCTTCCCAGTAACTTTCCTCTTTACTGGGGTATCTTTTTAGATTTTTATCTCCAATTTAAAAATCATTATTTAATTTATTTTATCTAAGGGTTTTTGGAGAACTGGGAAATTCTTTGGAAACTTATCCATCCTCATGGACTTGGATTCCATATCTCTAATTAAACTCTAGTCTTTGCACAATTAATTCCATTTTCATTTTATTAATTTTAAATAATAAAATATGTCCACAATAATTATTTTCCCTTGGGTCCACTTGACCCTTAGAGTTTTTGACTGCTTAAAATAAAAGCTAAAAATTAGGGATATTACATATTCCCCTCTAAAACAGAACACCGTCTCGGTGTTGCCAATTAATTTGTTGATTTCTCAACCATGGATGAAGATTCCTCCATCCCATCTTCTTGCTCCCAGCAATTTCCTCAGAGTACAAGTGCATTCACCAAACCTTTACTCCGCTTAATGCTATACTATGGAGCTTGATTTCTTCCTACTTCAGTAGAAGAAGTATATCTGGAAGAATGTTTTCATTCTTGCTTCCACCTGTTCACAATTCATACCAATTCATATGAATAGTATCACCTATATATATTGATACTAATTAATCATGATAATACTTTGAACCTTAATATTTCTCGATAGAGTCACTTGGTAGCAAGAAACACTGTTATCGATGAAATAGGTAACCTGACCTCAAAATGGGAATTCTAGCCCAAAAAGTCTCAAAAAACATGAAAAAATACCCCAAAAACAAAAAGTGTGTCTTCCAGAACGCACTTGGTTTTTTTTTAAGGTCAAATTTCAACATTTTATAAAATTATGCTAAAAAAAAAATTGTTTGTTGAAAAAAGGATTGAAAAAACACCCTCAAAACAAAACCAGTTGATGCTGGAATAAAAAAAAAAAAATTGTGTCATAATTTTGACACTTGTAACAATGGAATTAAAGACAACATATTAGGACATTTTTTAAAATCGTAAATTTCTAACATTTTTGATAGATGATGTTAAAGATAAACAAATACATCTATGAAGGGCTTATCATTTCGAACAATTTTCCTCCATGTTGTTAAACATAAAATATCTTGACTTTGAACAACCCCAAAATTGTAATTATTGTCAACCATAACATTAAAGATAAAATTTGGTATCGCATAAAAACCTTAATGACAAGTTGTAAATCTAAAGTTTTTCAATCTTAAGTTTTCAACATACTTGAACAATGAAATTATGAAGAAATTATAAGACTTAAACAATTTTAAAAAATGAACAAGTAAATGAAAAAATTATCATTGAACAGAAACAAGTAAGAGTAATTTTAATTTTAAAGGATAAAAACTTATCTTTTTTCAAATCTTAGCATAAGACAAATTTAAATCTAATTTCAACCAAAACCTAAAAATCAAGCATCAAAACAAAGTGTTCCCTTTCAATGACGCATATAATTATTAAAAATTTTAAAAGTATCTTATACAAAATGGTAACAATATATAATATCATGGTAATATCACTGCATAATCTAAAAATTCAACATTAGTTTCTATTTTCTATTTTACTTATATTTAAAATATCAACATTGGTACATTGAATATAACATTAATTATTTTTGTAATTCATTGTTGCATTGTCGATATTCTAAAGAGATGAATTCTTCATAATTAAAACATATAATCCAACAAACATAGAAATGTCTCATAACTTCATGAAAAATGAGATGGAAGTCAAAATTTTTATTTCAAGCTACCATGCAAACATCAATTACATAAAAGTGTCTTAGATAGTTATTCAAAATCAACCATAGGTTCTGGCACACCATCATAACCTACATCTTCAGATGGATGGCTCGATGCAGATGAAGATGATCCATATTCTTCTCTTTCATCAACTAGTGCTCCATCCGAGTCAACATGCATGCCCACCATTTCAAAGTTAAAAAGTCTTGTAGATCTACGTCTACATTCTGTAGAGTCCCATCTCAACATTAATTGTTCTGGTAGTAATTTCTTCAAAATATTTATGGTCTACAACTGAAGAGTTCCTCTCTTTGTCAAATTGAATTCATACACAAGTATGTCAACATCCTCCAATTTTAAGACATTTGTGCGGCGACGATTTATATTTGTGCCCTTTATTTTTTTCTTTCTACCAATTCTTTTTTCCACTACCATTTCTGGCTTGTACACACCATTGAAAGGGTGGGTACTTGTGGCATACCAATGTACATCAACAGCTGTAATCTCTTCATTTTCATTAATGACCTTTATAACCTTGGAAATCCAGAATAGATAGCCAAGTGGATCTTCATTTGCTAACACTGCTATCATGCAACCCTCCTTAAGATCCTGCACAGAACCCCTGTAAAGGTCTTCCATGGCTTCACGTCGTGCACCGGATCTTCTAGAACCAATATAGATTTCTCTTTCCTCTACCTATGGGGAATTAATAATAGCTTGAGGTTGTTGTTGTTCAACATTGTGTGTTTCCTGATGTTCATGTTCATTTGGCATATTTTGTGGCCAAAAAAAAGGAGTCTTCAAAAGCATATCCCCATTTATTGATCTTGAAATCATATCACTTTGATTACTGAAAAAAGACTCCCACCAAACTGAATCAGCAACATCGAAGTACTCATATGTATCTCTAATACATATTTTAATTTCCTCTAGACATTCAGAAAATTTATGTCTCTCTTTTGCCTTCGTGTATTATGGAGTTTAACAACTGACTGTAATAACAATATCTTTGATGAAAATATTGGACGCTCTGGAATGAACTTCAAAAATGCTAAACCTGATGATGGTCCCCATTATTCAACAATTGAATACTTCTTGCCCCATATAAGTGTTATCCCATCAATTTTTTTGATACGAAATTGATGCTGGAAGCTAATGTCGTTAAGTTGTTCAATGCATTTCTCCTCACCATGCGATCCAAAAATAAATCTTCGCATGTCAATAGTTTCTTCCAACACATGAAAAACAGGCTCTGGAATGTACGATTTCTTAATACATTCAATTAATGATGGCAGGCTCCCAACACCTTTCCTCCTCAATGTTATTGAAAAACGACTGAACATTTGATCAATATGATCATGAGTATGCCCAACAAGAAGGAAACCAACCTTTATCTTTTTAAAAATCCCCAATTCAACGAGCATGTTTAGATACCTAAAAAGAACTTGATTTTTGTTCTCACGACTTGTGTTGTCTAATTGTAAATACAAAACTTCAGGAAGAATCCCAGACCAATGAGTAACCACATCATGGATTATAGTTATGGTCAGATTTTCATCATTGTGAATATTTGGAGTTGTGAAGAAAACTCTTGGAAACATCTTCTCATTAAATACCATACAACCAACCAAGTGAAATTGAATGAAATTTTCCTCCTGTAATTTTTTTGGCGTGCGGAAAAAATGTGGAAGAAGTGTTTTCTTTTGGTCCATACCATCAATTATCAATCCCATATATTTATTTGGATGATCATAACACTTCTTTCGATGTTTATAGAACTTTTTCCTTTCACTTGTTTGCTGATTGCGATGGTCTTGAAGTTATTTGACAACATAATCTGTACATAAAATAAAAGAAACATATGAATAAATATATTTTCATAGTTGATAAGTATCAAATTTTAAAAAACAATGTTTTGAACACATACCTCTTTCTGCCCCTTGACATTTATCTCTTTTTGCTTTAAGAGAAGCACATGTGCTGCAAATCTCCATCCTTGTCTTATTAGGAATACGAACATTGTTGAATTCATTTTTCCATATCCTTGTAAAATAAGAATATGTAATAAAATTACCAATTCCTTCAACAACTTTTGCATAATCTTTGTATAACATGAATATTTCTCGTCTCAAGAAATTATCTGGAATATGTATTGTGTCTTTATTTGGCATACACTCTCCATGATTTGAAAAGAAGTCTTTCATCCATGTCTTAGCAGTATTTGAAAATGGCCCCACCTCCCGTTTATAATGTGCTTCTGAATAATATGTGGGATCCCTTTCCAATCTATCCTGGATTCTTGACAAACAACAATTACCAATTGAATGCAACATTTTGAACGCCTTTCTGCAAAGCAATACATTCCCAATATGATAATCATAACCTGCTAGTGTAGATTGCTTGCAACCTACTAAATATGAATTTTGCATGCTTTTATTCATTGACATATATGTTTTCCTTTTTTCTAAAACAAAGTTGAAATCCATATTTTTCAAGAAATCCCTTCGACAACATTCACTTGAAATCAAATGAATGACAGAACTTCTTTTTGTGAGATATTTTGTCCTTGTCCTTGTATAATTGGAATGCTTTGGATTGATATGAAATGGTCTACTCCTACTCCTAGTTGCAATATTTTCTTGCAACGGCTTCATCATTCCATCATCCTTTGTAAAAGTAGTTTCATCACCATTAGGAGGAATATTATCCCCACTATCATCATCCTCAACATAGTTAAGAAATTCATCAACATCATTGCCTGGAAAAATTTCTTTACCATCATTAGTTGAAGAAAACATTTCACAAGAATCATCGGCACTTTTGTAACCCCGACTCAAAAGAAATTCTTCACCATCTTGACCTATGCTTTCAAATTATTCCCTGGGAGGATTCAATTCTTCATCACCATGAGTGTCTTTGAAATGGTCACTTGGAGAAAATGCAATATTCAGATCTGTGCCTCTAAAATTATCATTTACAAGAAACTCTTCATCCTCCCCTTACTCAGTGGTGCTCTCATAATCCTTGAGATTAGGCATAAGTGGAAGCTTTGAATTTTTATTCACTAGAATTTCTTCATCCTGCTCCTCCCCTTCCTCACTGAAGCTCTCATAATCCTTAGGATTAGGAATAAGTGAATGCCTTGAATCTATATTTATTGGAAATTCTTCATCCCCCCTTCATCAATGGTTAAATTATAATCGTTATGATTAGGATGAAGTGAAAATTTTAGCTTTGGAAATTCATCCCCGTCTTCATCAGTGGTGCTGGCATAATCCTTAGGATTAGGACGAAGTGGATATTTTGACGCTGCAAATTCTTCATTCCCCTCTTCCTCAGTGGTGCTGACATAATCCTTAGGATTAGGACGAAGTGCATATTTTGACTCTGCAAATTCTTCATTCCCCTCTTCATCTGTTGTGCTGACATAATCCTTAGGATTAAGACGAAGTGGAAATTTTGACTCTAGAATTTTTTCGTCCCCCTCTTCATCAGTGGTGCTTGCATAATCCTTAGGATTAGAACGAAGTGGATATTTTGACGCTGTAAATTTTTCATTTCCCTCTTCATCAGTGGTGTTGGCATAATCCTTAGGATTGGGATGAAGTGGATGTTTTGACTCTGAAACATTATCATTCCCCTCTTCATTAGTGGTGCTCGCATAATCCTTATGATTAGGACGAATTTGATATTTTGACTCTGGAAATTTTACATCCCCCTTTTCATCAGTGGTTTTGGCATACTCCTCAGGATGAGGACAGAGTGGATATTTTGACTCTGCAGATTCTTCATTCCCCTCTTCATTTGTTTTTCTCGCATAATCCTTAGGATTAAGCCAAAGTGGATATTCTTAATCTCCCTCTTCATCAATGGTGTCTTCATAATCCTTGGGATTAGGACGAAGTGAAACTTTTGACTCTGGAAATTTTTCATCATGCCCTTCATCACTGTTTCTTTCATAATCCTTAGGATTAAGAGTAAGTGGTATAACTGGCGCTCGATTTACAAAAAATTCATTTTGCTACGCCTCATCAATCTTGTTCTCATCATCTTTAGGATTACGACCAAGTTGATTTTTTGACTCTCTATTCATGGTGAAAAAACTCCCGTTATATTCATCACTCTAAATAAAGTTGTTGCATGACGAAGATGTTGATGTTGTACAAAGAAAAACTTCGCTATCAGAAGAAACCATGGCTTTCAACAAGAATAGGTTGAATGATACAAATTCCTCTTCCACTTACAAGATATAGCTTAAAGACTGAAAATTTCCCTCCAAATTTTTCCTCCAAAAAAATTCGTGAAAAAATTTCCCTCCAAAATTTCCCCCCAAAAAATTTCGCGAAAAATTTTCCCTCGAAAATTTTCATTTCAAATATTTGGTACAAATATTAGTCAAAAAATGTATTTAACATTTTTTTAATAAATTGTTTGTGTTGAAATATTTAACCGATATTTATATTCAAAATATCCACAAAATATTTCTATCATGGATGCCTTCCAAACTAAAATAATGTTTTTATTTCAATGATTTAACATTGACTAGATGTACCCGGATGCGGGTGGTTAATATGGCGAAAGGAATGCGTCGGACAGACGGCACTCCGGCGAGACGTCGACCACATGACCCTGCAAGTGTCCGATGGCATCTGAACTCGAGCGTGATGCATTTAAGACAATTAAGGCTGGGTGCGGTTCACAATTCCAATAGCGAGGTTCGAGATTTCTCAACGCAGGTTAAACAGGACATGGTGATTAATATATTAATGGGGAGGTTAATGCAGATGGTCGGCAGCAGTTTTGAGGTTCTTGATAACGGGATGGTGAACGAGCAAACCAGCAGCAGCTTCCCTAGGCCTTTTGCGGTGTATTGCTCGCCCACTGTGCGGCTCTCCTTCGAACGCACAGTCACTGGCAAGAGAACCAGGCTCCATGGCTGCATAGAGCTCGGCGACAATCTTCATATTTCTATTGCTGGAAATTGCATGCGTGAGTCAGGAAATTGGCTAGAGAAGCTGTCCAGAGCTTCCATCGCGCCTCCGCTCTCACATTTGGCCAACGTCTATCTTGGGTTGCAGCACAACTCCAGCTCTCCAGTTGCGAATTACAGTATGCCTCGTCTCAGGCACAGGATGAGGTGCCGACGAGGCTCCTCCCGGAGAATGATCAGGCGCTCCTCCCCATCCTCCACCACCTCTGCTGCGGACTCTCCTGCCTTTGCTAGAACTTCTCGAGCTGCTCATGGTCGAATCCTTCGGTCTGAGCAATGGAATACCAATTTCCAGCATGCTCCTGCACACTCTCAAACTAGGCACTTCTCTTTCCAAAGCGCGCTCAATTTCCCTCGCATTACAGCTTCGGTCACCATTGTCTTCCGTGAGTCTCCTCATGATGAGGCTCCTGCTTCTGATGGGCGGGACGGTCAATTTGGGTAGAATGATGAAGATATGCATGAGCAGGACAGAGCCATCACCGAGGAAGAAGCGAGTCATGGCAATGATATGAACGTTGATATTGAGCTGAGGCGGGATGAGCAGCAAACTGCAATTCAAGACCGTGACACTGCAAACGCTCAGCACCAGCCTCATCCGGGCGATGGACAGCACACCCCAGCAGCTGATAAGGTCATACACTCCACTGAGGACCTATATAATTCTGATGGTGAACCAAATGAGTTTTGGTGCAGGGTCGTGGAAGAGGAACCGGACGAGTAGAGCCTCCACAGCTCCTGGTTTTTTGCTATGGCACCGTCTTCTGTATGCAAATGTCTATGTATGTTTTTCTGGTTTTGGTCAAAGGTTTACAGGCTTTTTTCTAGAAATAGACGATGCCCCTGTGTGGGCTTTTTTGCTGGATCAAACTATGCATTGGTTTCCCTCTCAGAGGGCAGTGCTAAACCATGAATTTTTGCTCAATAGGCCTAGTTCTCAGGCCTAGTCCTGGTTAACTCCTGATGTAAATATTTGTGTTTATGTTAATTAATAGATTAAGCTTATTTAGAAAAAAAAAACATTGACTAGATGTAAGTATTAACTATAATATTACTATAATACCTACATGCAAATATTAACTATTTTAACTATAATGACTACATGTAAATATTTTAAATTTTAAACTTACATTATATTCATCTAAAATATATTTCAAAATTTATTAATAAACTGTTGGTCTTCAAATATTTCACCATACTTTCTATTCAAAATATCCACAAAATATTCCTTTCATGCATGCATTCGAAACTAAAATAATTTTCTTATTTGAATGGTTTAAGATTGACTACATGTAAATATTTACAAAAATAACAACATGTAAATATTAACTATTTAAACTATAATATTAACTATAATTAACTACATGTAAATATTTTAGATTTTAAAATTTAATCCCATGATTTTAAACATTGATTACATGTAAATATTAACCATGATAACTAAATGCAAATATTAACTATTTTATCTATAATATTAACTATAATTAACTACATGTAAGTATTTCATATTTTAATTTTTAATCTGAGATTATATTTTAATTATTCAACATTCAGTACATGTAAATATTAAATAAAATATTAACTATGATAACTACATGCAAATATTAAGTATTTTAACTATAATATGAACTATAATAAACTAAATGTAAATATTTTAAATTTGAAATTTGAAATTTTAATCCCACATTCGTTAAATAGTAAACCAATTAGACAATATTCGCTATATAATAAGAATGATTGTTTCTATTCATCACATCACATCAAGTTTTCTGGTATTTGTTAGAGCAAATTTCTGGAGGTGTTGTGTTGGCATTGGTAACTTCGTGAAGGCATTGCATTGGTATTGGAGGCGTTGTGTTGCTATTGGTAATTATGTGGAGGTGTTGCATTGACATTGGTAACTTCATGAAGGCATTGCATTGGCATTGGAGGCGTTGTGTTACTATTCGTAATTTTGTGGAGGCATTGTGTTAGCATTGGTAACAGCAATTTTTTGCACTTCAAAGGTTAGTTTTCCTTCTATTCTGTCAATTTAAAGACAATTTTGGGGAAAATCTATTTTTCTATAGTTTTTTGTGTCCAAAAACTACTTTTTAAAGGTTTTTAGGTTAAAAAACCATAATTTTTTTATATTTTTTAGTGAAGAAAATGCAAAAAGAACTAATTTTTTTATGGTTTTAAGGACAAAAATTTAGATTTTTTTTCTTTTTTAAGACCTATAGATTCATCTAGACAGAAAAATCTATAAAACGACCATGCACATAAAAAAAATAGTAATATTATAACATTTTTTATTTGTTTTTTTTTTCATAAATATATCAGTGGTTTCATTATTTAAAATTTTTTTTTTTTTAATGAGAGAGAATTTTTTGATTATATTCTTTTTTTTTTTTTTTTAAATCTTATTTTTATTCTTTTTAATTTTAAATCTTAAATTTTTTTTTCTTTATTGTTTTGTTAAATATCAATTTTTTTTTTTAATTGTTTTTTTGTTTTTTTGTTTTTTTTTTTTTATTGTATTGTTATATCAAAACAAATGTTGTTGTTTTTTTTTTTTAAACAAAACATAACTTTTATTTAATAAATTGTCTTTTTTTAATATATTTGTTATATTTTGATATTTTTAACATTTTCTTTTTATTAAATAATGTTTTAATAATTATTTATTAATTATATTATATAACAATATTTATATATATAACAATTTTTTTATTAATTTTTAATTGTTTTATTAAAACAAATTAAAAAAACAAAAAAACAAAAATTAAAAATTGTTTTATTAAAAAAAATTATTAAAAAAAAAAAACAAAACAAAATTTAAAAAAAAAAACAAAAAAACAAAAACAAAAAAACACAAGGCCATGACCGCGACCGCGAGGCGCCGGAGGCCGGCCGAGTGGCGCCACGGGGGGCTGCCCAGCCGGCCTCAGGCCCCCGGCTAGGCAGATTTTTTTTTTTTTTTTTTTTTTTTGAACAATTTTTTATTTTTGTTTTTTAAATTTTTTTTTAATTTGTTTTAATTAAAAATTAATATAAACATTGTTATATATAAAAATAATAAAAATATTATTATATAATATAATAAAAACATTGTTATATAAAAATAATAAAAACATTGTTATATAATATAATTAAAAAATAATTATTAAAACATTATTTAATAAAAAAAATAATTGTTAAAAATATCAAAATATAACAAATATATTAAGAAAAAAAATAACAATTTATTAAATAACAATTATGTTTTGTTTTTAAACATTATATAGTTAAAAAAAAAAAACAATACAATATAATAAATAAAAAAAACATTTGTTTTAATATAACAATACAATAAATTTAAAAAAAAAAAAAAACTATATAACAATACTATATATATATATATATATATATATATCATTTTTTTTAACATTTAAATATTTAAATTTCTTATTTAATTTTTTTTTTATTTAAGTATTAAAACAACATTATAAAAAAATTAATTTTTTCTTTTATTTTGTTTAATTGCTTTTATTTTATTTTGTTTATTTTTATTTAATTACTATGTAATGTGAAATATAAATTTGTAATTTTCAAATATATTAAAAGATTATATAAATTTATAAACTTTTATATTAATTTTTTATAATTTTAAGTTTATAATTTTTTATTTAATTGCTATGTAAAGTAAAATAAATTTTTATTTTATTTTATTTTGTTTATTTTTATTCAATTTCTATGTAATGTAAAATTAAATTTTAAAATTTTAAAATATATTAAAAGATTATAAGTTTTTTTAATAAAATCATTGCCTTAAAAAAAAAAAAAAAAAATTAACATTTGTTATAAATAGTTAGTAATTCTTTTGTTTTTTTTTTAAATATTAAACAAAAACTGAAGTTTGAAAATAATAGTTTATTTTTTTAAAATTGTTTTATACAATTTAAACACATTTTTAAATTTTTTATAAAATGTATTTAAAACATATTATATAGATATATATACATATGATTTATAATATTTTGTTTTTAAATCTAAAGTTGCAGCTGGACGCACTATGGACACTGTTGGACGCAATAAGGACATTGTTGCACACACTAATAAAAGTCAAGCAAGTGGGGCACTAGGTTCATTAAAGCTTATTTCTGATTGGAAGAACGCCGAGGAAATAGATAAAACCGATTTCTCATGGTATCTTGAAGACAGTGAAACAGAGGCTGATATACACATCTATCTGATTTGTGGTATGATTGACTTAAATGAGCCATATGATGTGATGGGCAGAGTACGCGACATATGTATGGTCCCGAATACAAACACTACTTATGTTCTTGCAAGGAATGCTCAAAAAAGTGAGAAGGTTAGATATCGTCTATCAATCGTCAAGTATGACACAGATGAAATATCTTTAAAATTTTCTAAAGAAATATCAAGCAACATTGCAAATAAAATTGTAAGTATGCTTATTTTTATTTCCTCTATGCATTATTGTAAGGATGATTCAATTTTTTATAAATTATTGATCATTGACTATTTTATTTTGTTTCATAGGATTTTGTTTCGAGTCTTTCAAACATGTTTGAAGGTATTTATATGTTGGTGCCAAATGTTATGGATGTGATCAACACTTTCCACAAAGACAAAGCAGAGGAAAGGAGATTGAAGCAAAGAGCAATAGCTCATGACACTGCAATAGTACAAAGAGGGGATCAACCAAGAGTCACTAAGGTGGGTCAATCTAGTAAACTTAAACATGTTTCTTTTGAAGGTGTCGAACATGAAACATAAAATTATGATAGAATTAGTGAGGAGGAGATTAGAACTATTATGCAAAAGGAGAAAACAGATCAGACACCAAAAATAAAAATCGCTAAAGATGTCTCTCTTTTACCTCATGAAGGAGAGCTTGTTTATAAAAAAACTGATAGGAAATCAAATATTGGTGAACCTATAAAGGTCATGAGCAGCAGTGAAGAACAAACTGAAAGCTCTCACGGAAGCAGAGAAATCATAACACCAGGTGCTGAGTTAGAGGATGGCATTATTAAAACAAAACAAAATGCTATTCGACAAGAGTTGAGGAAGAATAAATTAATTCTTGGTGGCCAAACATTTGAGCTTAATGTTAACCAATTTTATAGCCCAGATGAAAGACAATCTCAATATCAAATTAGAAAGGCCCATCACCTACATGTACATAATCTGAAAACATTGTTCAGGTTCAATCCATATGCGCATGTGGTGGATTGTGTGGTTCTTGTCGATCCATGTCAGGTTCCCAACAAACAAGCATTTGACAAGACAAAATGTTTTGATTATAAATATTATGTAATTGGAGGGAACCATTCGATAGAGGCTAAGAGACAATTGATTACAGAATATCCCAATAATCATCTTTTTCAAACAGTGAAATGCATCATTTATGCTGGCTTAACAGAAATAGAATCAAAGTTATTGTCATGGGATCATAATGCAAATAATGAGTACAGAATGAAAATGACTTTCATCCAAAAGGTCAGATTTATTCATAATGAATTCATAGAAAAATGTGGTGGGGATAAGACACAAGTTAGTGTAACATTTCGAAAGGAATGTTTAATGGAAACAAGTTATCAAATTGATGAAAAAAAGGAAAAAGATGGAAAATTGAATACAAATTTCTTCAGAGGCACAGATAAAAGTTTTCAATTGGAATTTAGAACTGGGGAGGTATGGGATTTGATTGATGAGATTTTTGATCGGTGGGAGAATATTTCCATAAAAAATCAGAAGGTTAGAAAGAGTAAACCCATAATATGTACCAACAATAAGGCGGGTTCTGAAATGAAGCAGCTTCCAGAGGATATGACTATCACACCTTGGAGAACAATGCAAGGTGTGCAGGATGATAAATTAGTCAAATCAGTATTAGTTCGTGTGAATTCAGGTGAATTATCAATGGAAGAAATGACTGTGCAGAATTTCAAAAGTAAGTTTCTTGAATTATTTCTTATTTTTCTTTCATTATAATTTTCTTTTAAATAAAACATAATGATGTTGATAGAATTTGTTATACATGTCAGTATATTAACGCTTTTAACTTGATTTATTCAGTCAATTTTTTTTTATGAAAATACAAGAACACATGGTTAAAATCTTGAATGAAGATAGTTGGGATGATGTTGTACGCAACTACCTAGAAGCAAGTTATACATCAACACTAAAAGAGTTTTATATTGCATTCAATAAGGTATGTTGATTTATAAATTCATTTTATTCATATTTAAACTATTTTTATTTTATTACTTATATATATATATATATATGTCATTAAAGATGTCAAAGAAGGATGGAAATGGAGTACCAGATACTTTCAAAAGCTTTATTGAAAAAATTAAGATGGAGAATATGAGAAGGAAGCGTCTTATGAATGTTGAACTTGATCCTACTCTTAATCATTACATTTGGAATGGGCTCGACAGTGTCCAATATCAAATAATACAAGGTGACTGTGAAGACATTGCATCACTAATACCTAAAAGGGAATATGGCCTAGTTATTGCAGATATTCCTCATGGTTTCAATTTCCTAGACATTGAATATGATAGAGAACCATATACTTATCAAGTTTTTAGTAAAGTGGTTACGGGTTTTCAAGAAGTGACAACATCACCACTTTGGCGATTTGTGACATTTCATTCAGACACACAGTTTCCAATGTTATTAACAAGCTTCAAGGGTAAAGAAAACTCAAGGATGCAACTTACATGGTAAGATTTTGAAATTGTATGTTTGATTCCTCCTAATTTTTTTTATTCATGTAAAATTTAATTGAACTTTTACTATGTTATGTTACAGGAAAAAGTCAAATATTGTTTCTTCCAAAGATCAGCCTATTATAAATGATTGTGAGTTCATCCATGTTGAATGTTGGACGAAAGACGATAGCTATAAGCATATTATTATGAATCAAGTAGATGGGAAGAGTCATAGTCAAGTATTGGTTTATGATGCAGTTGTAAGAAAAATAACATATGAGGATAAAGATGCAAAAGGAGATATATTTAAAATTTATCAAAAACCACAAGCATTGATTAACTATCTTATAGATCTATGTTCAAATGAAGGAGAATGGGTTTTGGATTTATTCTTAGGTTCAGGTAAGTTTTATTATACAAATTTAAATTTAAATATTGTTTTTTTTACTTTTTATGTCTCCATACTAATTTTCTTACTTATTTTTTTTGTGCTTGATGATTAGGTACAACACTAGCATGTTGCCTACTAAAAGGAAGAAATTGCATTGCCATTGAGAAAGACCTAGTTCAATGCAAATTTATTCAACAAAGAATTAATGCTCTTAAATTCCTTCCAGATGCGAAGCAAGAAGTTGGTTTGAGGAAAAGAGATTTCAATGAATCACGTGTGGCAAAAAAAGCAAAGGAACCTCAACCACCATTATATGGAATGATTGGAAAGTGACACTTTGGAAGATTTGCTGACATGAAAGATCCATTAGAAGACGACAATGATCAAAATGAAGAAGAAATGTTGCGGAAGAAGCCATCAATGTTGTTCTAGATGATGTTGAAGATGTATTAGTTGATATTGTTGATGATGTTTAAGTTATGCTTGCAAACAAAGCTTATTTTTGAGAACTATTAATCAATTTTACTTGTAATGTTTAGACTTTGATATTTTATGAGAACAACCCTTATTTTTTGTAAAAAACATGTGATTGCTATTATTTTTTGACATAAAATTCAATTTAAATGTTATTTTCTTAAGTTTTTTTTGTTAAGATTCTCTCAAAAAATTAGTTTATTTAACATGTTTTTTCCAACAAAAAGTCTGTAAAAGTGTGTATTTTTTGCATTGTATTTATATTGAAAAATTGTATTTTTTTGTCATATGGTTCAAAATATTGGTTTTTTAGCGACAATTATTTGATGTGCATTGAAAAATTATTTAACAATACATAAACATGTAGGAAATATAAACTTTAGAATATTGACCCTTTTTCCATCTTTTATCTATGTGAAAAAGTGAAGATATCATTACAAGTTTTTTTTTTTTTTTTTTGAACACAAGTACATAAATGCACTTAAAAATAAACATCTCACAGAAGAAGAAGACATTAGAAAAACTATAGTGTCAAAATCAATCCTATAAAAAAAAGTTGGTGATGATACACCACCACTATTCAAAATCGACATAAAAAACATCACATTAAAAAAAAAAAAAAAAAAAAATGAAAAAAACTTGAAGTGCCAAAAACATGCTCAATTTTTTTTTTCTTGATTCTGCATCACCACTTTTTCAAAATCAGGTGTTTTTCTTGATACTTCAAAAAGTAGGTAACAATGAGGTTACCTATTTCATTGGTAACAATGTTAAGACTCCTTATGGTTCATAGTAGTATAGTGCTAATTTAGCACAACTACTATCATTTAATGTACTTTTGCGAGGCTTTCTCCTCAAGTACACCGACTGCCTTTTGAATTTTTTTGTGAGTTATTTTCTCCTATGTACGTCTTCTCACGTTGACTCCATCTAATCAGAGTTTATCATTTCCTGTTACACTTAGCTTCACAAGGCAAACACCTCTTAATTAGAAGCTTATTAATTTCTATTAAAAACAACTTTGTCATATACAACTGTCCCACTTAAGGTTTTGTCCCTTTGTCCAGTTCGTACATGCACAACATGTATTTAATATTTGATTGATTCTCTCAATCTGTTCAGCTGGTGACAAACAGTACTCAAGGTCAACTTGATACTCTCTTTTTTTGTAACATAGTTTTCAAAGTCCACTTGAAATTAACCTTGTCAATTTTGTCAGTTATCATCACTCTTGGAACTTTCACATTAGTTCACAATTTATGCTTTGGACACTTTGAATACTTTTATTAGTGTCTAGTTATAGGCCAACCAGTTTCTAGCTTTTATCGAAACAACTTCCTACTTCCATTCTGGAATAGGGATAATATCCAAAAATTATGTCGGATACTTATGTTTCATTATTACTTTGTAACCTTTTTGACTAGAAAATCTACTACTAATTTCTCATACCAGGCCATAACATGTTCTGGTTTAACTCTTGAATTCAAGTTCACTCACAAGTGTGTCCTATATAAGGACATCTATGATATTTCTCTAAATTTTTTGTTTTAATGAGATCACATTATTAATGTACAATCTATTTTTGCAACAATCAGTCCCTCCTGATTTGGAATATATCCCCATATTTCAATATTCTGCAATTTTTCTTGGAGTTTTTTTTTCATGTTTAATGCGAGACTCATTACCACTTATATCAATCCTTCAAGGTCAGAGTTTGCATTAATTCCAATATTATTTAAATTTTGAGGAAGATTTTGTTGGGAATCACGATTGCCGTTAGACCAAAACTCGCAGGTGTTAGTCAACGATCGCATCGCCAGAGATAAGGATCCATGAGAGGCGTTTAGTCCATGTCGCGAAACACACGGGGAGTGTTGGTTTATCCAATGTCCAAAAATCTCCCCCCAACGCGAGCCGAGTGTGGATTTAACTCGTGACCTATGCTCTAATACCACTTGTTGGGAATCACGATTGTCGTTAGACCAAAACCCACGGGTGTTAGTCAACGATCGCATCGCTAGAGATAAGGATCCACAAGAGGGGGTTATTCCATGTCGCGAAACACACGGGGAGCATTGGTTTATCCAATGTCCAACACATTCCCTCTCAAAACGTCTGAAATATTATTTTCTGTTCTTTTTATATGCTTGATTTTTTAATTCAAACTCATTAAGGAAAGATAAACAACTAGTTTGCCTAGCATTTTTCATGTTGTTGAAAATTTATACTTCAAACTTATGTGTTCTGGCGTCAATACCCATTCTTACATAACAGATACTGTCTCCACTTCTTGAAGAATGCATTTCAACAACTAACTCCAATTCCTACCCAGTGTAATGCTGTTCATTTGTCTTAAATTTTCTTGACTCATATGCTATGATTGATTTTTTCTCGTCATAGTACTACTCCTAATCCTTCTTCCCAAGCTTTTGTACAACCACAATTTCTTGGATTGGGTCAGAAATATTCAAAATTAGGAGCAGTTGTTAGTTAAAACTTTTCAAACTATATTGACCTTTTACGATCATTTCACTTTTCACTCCTTTCTTTTGTATGGAGGTAATAGGATAGGTTAAGATTAAAAATATTTCTACCAATATCCTCTAATATTTATCAATACCCATGATTGATATTATGGCTAAAACATCAATAGGTATTGACCAGTCCATAATAACTTGTGTCTTTTCTCAGTCCACTACTCATCCTCTTTTTGAATTTACATGACCAAAGTACTAAATTTTATCTTTATAAAATTCCTTTTTGCTAATTTTGGCATATAATTTATGTTCTCTAAATGTTTGCAGAATTGTCTACAATTCTGAGTTGTTCTTTATGTTCTGTTTCATGTGACACATAAAGGAGAAAGACATTAATCAACCCAAAAAGTAGAATTATTTTTTTCATAGATTCTGTATCTAGCTCTTAAATACAGTTTTACTTATGTCTTCTTCCTCACTTCTTAGTTTATAACAACCTATCCTTGAATCAATTTATGAAAAGACAATGGTTTCTCTCACTTGATCAATTACTGAACAACACTAGTGTTCTTCATGGAGACCCATTTGGTTGGATATATCTGTTGTCCAACAATTCTCTTGTAGTTGAATTTTTTAAACTATATGGTATTCATTCTATGTATTATTCTATAGGCATATGTAACTCCAGTTATTAATTCCATTGTAGAAATCAATTGAGGTAGTTGAGATATTCTTTCTGGAATGACCTCTTTAGTTTCTCTAATTACTGTTAACTTTCATGCAGTTTCTTTTTCTCTTTGCTGTCCCAACTTCTGTACTTGTACAGCATGTACTTGATAGCCTTTCCTTGTTGTCCTTTTAACTTTTAATCTGAATTTTGTCCTTTTTAACTTTTTCTCAGTCTCGGTTTTATTTTCACTACCAATGGTTTTCCCTTACCATCCATATAGTGAGTTGTTTTATCTAACCAATTCATTCCTATTAAAACCTCATAGGAATATAAAGGTAAAAAATTTAAATTTAACTCATTTGTTTGAACCCATTAAATTTACAACAATCTTGGGTAACCTATGTGTCACTTTTATTTTAGTAGCTAGTTGAACAATTCAAGTTTCTTGATTTTTTCTTTTCTTTTCTTTCTGATGTTAATTTGCACCTAAATTCATCAACAGAAACATGTTGTTTAGCAATAATACCTTTGATTTTTCAAATGTCTCTAGCCTCTTCTTTCTTACAAACATATTTGTTTTTCTTTTCAATTATTTGTAACTCTCCTGTCAAAATATGTTTCTAGAAGTATTAAATCAGCGAATAATTGGTTCAGAATTCCTACCTTCCATTTTATCATCATTACTTCTATCCTTCAAGTATATACTTGAACTTTGAGGGAGAGTCTTTTATCACTCTTGTTTCTACCTAACACAGCTAAATTTATCCTACAATTGGTAGATTTCATATATATATATATATATAGTAAACCCAAATGTATTTTTCTAAATTCAGCCATGATTCCTCATCCTTCTCCTTCTTTTTGGAGATCATGTCTAGTTGCTTTACCATTCTCAGTTCATTATGAGTGGTTTCAGCCTCTGTGCTCTTTGTTCCAGGTCTTCACTTTCGTGACTAGACCTTGAGGTGACTTCCTGAATCAACCTCTCTTTCCCTTTTATGGCTTGCAACAATATTTCATTACTGGTTCTCAGCTGAAACATTTCTCGTTGCCTTATCCACATCATAGCCAATACTAGCGTATTTTTGATCTGGTGGATGTTCTGCACCATACTGATCTACATACAACTCATATTATTCGTTCTTAGTTTTAGTTGTACTTTCCTGTACTAATTCACTGTACACAGAATGGAATCTGTGTAGAAATTTTCAAAAAAAATTCAGCAGCATAATCTTGAATTTTTAATTTTTGTTGTGAGGACACATCTAGGCCCAGTGTTTCAACATGGGCTTTGATACCATATGTAACAACTTCACTTGCCATTTTTTTTATTTTTCTAATTATAGTATAATTACTCACTTTGCGAACTCTGTCATTCCTCTTTGGCAATTTCGGTTCTTATCTTTTCGTCACTATTTTGTCAATTTTGACGAACTTATTTTTATCCTATCGTCATGCTTAGACGAATTCTATGGTGATATGATTTGAAATTAATAGTTCACAACATTATCACTTCTTATGGATTATCCTCTTTCCTACTTATACTCATATGATGTAGATGCATCTTATCATCCCTATCACCTTAATTGTGCATAAATGAAATATTAGGATTTCCTCACTATTACATTTCGGTTTTCTATCTTACCTTTTCAATCATTTGTTCTCATATAATTATTAACTAATACTCTTAGTATCATCTCATATTTATGGGATTATCTTTAGTATTTTTAAAGGATATCCTTTCCTTATTATCATAGACTTTAACGTAGAATTATATGCACTATGCACTTTATTAATTACTCTCATTATAATATTCGATAGAACTTTAATCATTTCCCTTCTACTATAGTTAAATTTCTAATAGATATGAAGTTCTCCAATCGAAATTAAAATTATATAGTTATGATTATTTCGAGTATAACCGTGTGGTAAACTTCTTGTGATTACCTTTAAAGAGTGTTCTATATTCCACACTTCGTATGAATTAAATCGAGTAGTACCATCCTAGGTTAAGTATACCATTTCAACTATGATGTAATTCCCTTCGAATTGCACACTGCCACATAGAGCTGTCGACTCTTTAGCAATGTGATACGCATTTGGACTATTATTACTTTAGGGGTTATCCCACATTAGCTTTGTTTATGAGGTCGTTATATTTCCTATCACCCAAGTTTGATTTACCCTTTCATGCTAATGTTCTCCATTATAATATGACCACATATTATATTCCCCTTTTGTGTTTTTTATTTGCTTTGTATACCAGATTAGAATTTTGAGTATTTATAATTGGTTTACTCTAGTTTTAGCCATGGTTATTTTTTCCCTTTTGCATGTCATTGACCTCTCATGCTGTTCACCGTGAACTAATTTAATTCAATTCACATTCTTTTATGGCATTAAATTTGAAACTGATGGCACATCATAATCTCAGTCCTAATTTATTGACACATCTATTGCACATTAAAACTGGAGGATTCGTAGATCGAAATCTGGGTTGAACATTAAATTTCCGTAACTGTACCAGAATCAAAATCTAACCTTGAGATTTCTCCATCGTACTGGCAAGTTGACGTTAAGGTTATCACTTGGTTTCCCTGCTTCCGTTATTCAATGCCTTACACGTGATGGGTGAAGATGAAATCATATGTCGTGAAGTGGTTTACCATGAGGTAACCCTAACTCTGTTCTACCATTTCCATTTCTGAACTCTATCGGATGCGGCTCTACAACTTTACTTGCATACACAGTTGAATTCAAGTTTACTTTCGTTGCCGAATATTTCACAACGGAATTCACGCAGTAAATCCAAGGTATAACTGTTAACACAGTCATCCTTTCGTGCAATTAACCTCTGTCTCAGGTAAAGCCAATGATCCTCTTAATTTACATTACTCAACAATATTTCATTTAGGGCTTACACAGTGTTTAATCTATTCTAGTTTGTGGTTTCTACTTTTTTTTAAAGTTGTTTTTCATAGCTTTGGTTCTGCCATTACAATAGTTCTTCCTGCTACCTTTTGTAGTTCGATTTTAATTCGATAAGGATCTCTATCCAATAAATTTCCAAGTTATACAGGTAAGGGGCTATGATTTATTACACTTCGACAACATCATTTTTTTCTTTCTGTGAGTTGAATTTTCATAACTCCATGAAATAAGTTTGAAGTTCCGTTGCAGATGGATGCAAGTCGAATTTGACTCCACCAAACAACCCTAAGTAATATATTACCAAATTTCCCATTTGTTTTATTTTGGGGACATATTTTCCAATTATATGCTTGTATATTCTCATCCGTAAATCTTATAACTCATTTGGGTTGTTTTACCAGGACTTTAGAGATGGTTTCATCTCTATTCCATAACATTCTTCACCGAGAGGTTCTGGTTCAATGTCTTATGTCCAAATGAAACTTGACTGGTAGTTTCCTTATGGCCACATGAAGCCAAAGGATTTCTCAGTCTGCATAAATTCCCAATTAAGTTTATATATTGCTTACCAACATGCATAATTTTTATGAAATTATATTGCCCTTTTGTGCAATACAACTTCAGCTCTGATTTTAGAATATATTCATTTAAATTCTATTTTTATCATAGATCGATTTCAGTTTTTCGAGTTGATTGTCTAACGTGGTTTTGGTGAAATGCGGATAAAGGAAATTCCACGTGGATAGTCTTCTCAGGTCCATTTGTGGAATTTCTCATTGTTTTCTCCTTATGGAAATTTCAATGGCCTACATTTAAAAGTCATATTTCCCTAATATTATTTCTATTCCTCATTATACGTTGGTTTTTTCATGGCATTTCCATTTTTTTTTCCACTGAGTTGGCTCCAGCCTCGTCATTATTTTTTCCCATAATCTCACTGTTTAACTTATTCTTTAAAAATGCAATAAATTTTAAATGATAAGAATTTGTAACTAAATTCTCAGTTGAGAAATATCGATTTCCCTTCCTGAAATATCATATATTACCATTGTGTCGTTTATCTTAGAAATCTTATGGATTTTATGAATCCAATCGATTCATACAATGATTTTTCTTGTTTAACCTTTTCGTCTGTAGGTATTTAGCTTGGTTGAATTTCCATTATTTTTACATATAGGGACTAATAAACTAGTTCCCAAATTTGTACAGGAATTCTGAAATTTGCGTATCTCCATTTTTAACTCGTTAAGCATCAAGGGTTTTAGGTAAAAATATTTTTACAATTGAATTTATTTAAATTTTTTCTGAGGATTTGATTCTGCATATTCTTCCCTTTACTGACTTAACTTTCTCTTTTTATTACAGCTTGAATTCTCTCTAGCTATTAGTAAGGTAATTATCCCTTACCCTTTGTGATTATGTATGCTTTCACTTTATTTTATTATTTTCAATTCATACTCTAGAACTAATTTATTGCTTTCTTTTCTATGCAGGTAACCTCTAAAGACCCATTTCACTTAACCACTTCTGCTAGAAATTTACAAGTCCAGTCATAACTTTGGATTTTTCCTTTTCAGGTTGGTCCAATAACCCACTTGGGGATTTCTGTTATCATACCTCTGTATAATTTTCAGAGATATTTTACACTTGTAATTTATGGGACAGATTTCCCCAATTTTGTATAATTATTTGGGCATATTTTAATTGGACATTATATGTATATGGATATAAATCAATATATTTTAATATACTCTTTCCTCTAGTATTGAAGTTATGTTTCCATTCCATATGTGATACATTATCTAGAATCCGTGTCTCAATTATAGTAATAATTTTATGAATTCTTCCTTGAATTTATGACAAAGTATTATGTCTTAGTTAGAGTATCCAATTATTTATTTTCTACCACAGTAGAAGATTTGTTTGAATGTTCTAAATACACATTAACTATCATACATAATTGTTTTTCATTCTGTACTAGTTTATTTATAGCGTTTCATGATTAGTAAAATAATACTAAGGTACTTATGCTCTGCATAATTAGTTCTGATGGTTCACGTAACCTCATATTTAAACCTACATCAGGGTTTAGACATTCTGAGAGTTGGTGCTCTTCAGATAATTATCTGTGCCAACAATACAGATTTATGCTATATTTATTATAGACTATTCTGTTAAATGCACAGATCTAATAGTTCACAACAACTTAGAAATTTTCACATGATTTTCATACACAAAATATAATCCTGAAAAAATCTAGCTAATTCTTCACTGCTAATTAACTTCACTATAATAATATAATTACAAGTCAAAATGAATTAAATTGTGAATACCAATTATGGTAGACTATTTTCCACCCAACCTTTGAGCTCTATCTCCACAACTCCCCCTGAGCAGAGATCTCTTCCTTCCTGGTGTAGACAACCTCTTGTTTACCCAGGAATGGCTTATTTAAGCCTACTTTCCCATCATCTTGTTTCCATAACTGTGTCTAGTTAATTAGGATGTTGTTTTCCTTTTTGCCTAGGCTTTCTTTTTGTTTCTTCCACAAAAGTACTTTAAAACTAGCTTTTCCCTCTTTCTAGTTTTATTCCACCTCTTCCCAGTAAATTTCCTCTTTACTGGGGTATCTTTTTAGATTTTTATCTCCAATCTAAAAATCATTATTTAATTTATTTTCTCCAAGGATTTTTGGCGAACTGGGAAAGTCTTTGGACCTTATCCATCCTCATGGACTTGGATTCTAGATCTCTAATTAAATTCTAGTCTTTGAAAAATTAATTCCATTTCCATTTTATTAATTTTAAATAATAAAATATGTCCACAATAATTGTTTTCCCTTGGGTCCACTTGACCCTTAGAGTTTTTGGCTGCTTAAAATAAAAGTAGAAAATTAGGGATATTACACTCTGAATTTGCTGAGTTGCAAGCGCAATAAGTGTTGGCGTAGCTTCTAATTTCATCACAATCTCCACAGCCTCATCTTGCGTGGCAATCTTCTGTTGACCCAAGGGTTGGCGCAGATATAGGAGTAGCATAGATATGAAACACTCCTTGTGTTGGGTGTCATCGATAATGAATCCAATATTTATGATAGTGTGCTTTAGCCTCTTATCTGTCTCCCACACAAATTCATTTATCTCCTCGTGAATCCCTTTCATTTCTGTAACTAACTGCACATATGACTTAGGCTTCTTGAATTGTTCTTTTAGGGCATCTTTCACTTCATCCAAAGTGGAATTAGGGTTTGCTTGTATATATCTGATATACCAATCCAATGCGCGATCTTGGAAAGTAGTGGCTAACTGTGCTTTCTTAACATCATCATTATTAACTTGTCGAGCTCTCCATACAACATCAGTGACAAACCAAAAGTGCTCAGTATATTCATTTCCAATACCTCTGAAAGTAGGTAGCTTCATAAATGTGGCCATATCTGTGCCTGGGGAGGTGGAGGTGGAGGTGGAGTGCGCGGTGGAGTGGACGCTTTGTGAGATGAGTGTGGAAGTGGAGTGAATGGGATATGAAATATGGTCAAGGCTCCTCGATTGTTATGATTTGATGAAAAATCTTCTCAGGATACTTCCTCTTCTTCTGAGTGCACATATTCACTAGGGTTGGCGGTCTCTGGTTCAACGTCACTATCATATATATGCTTGAGAGGACTATAAATAAATCCTTTTTCTGGGCCTATGTGGTAAATTATTCCATTGCGCATAGTCAGGCCTCTTCGGGACATTCACGCAATATGTTGGCATAGAGAGCCCTGTTCACATAATAGCATCTTCAAAAATAATTTCAAAGAGCACATGAACTTACCTCTAAGACCCTTGAAAAATCTTCCTTTTTCTTCAGAGTATGACACAATGTAATATTGCCAAAATTTAGACCTCATCTAAATGGAATATTATGGTTAATATTATCTTTAGATAAATGAATAAATGGGTAGAGGGGCCCATTGACAGGAAGAATAACATTCCTCATGTGAAAAGAGGAAGAATAAGCAGCTAAAAGGAGCACATTTAGGTTTGAACAGGGAGGATATCATATTGATTTAGTCATCTTTGACCAAATCAACATATGCTATCTAGATACATTGCATCTACTTGATGAACAACGCAGATTTGGTGGAGGACAACTTGCATGAGCTTGGAGGCAAATGTGGATGGGACCCAATGAGGAGAGGTTCACTTGCTATATATGGAGAGGGTGGAAGCCTTTGTTATTCATGTTATGTTATGTTATTATTTGGTATGTTTAGACTCTTGGCTTCCTCTTGCTGTTTAGCAGGGTTGCAGTGCTATTGAGCACCTGTTCCCGAGTGGGAATCCCACCTCTTCCCCTGAGAGGCCTCTTGGGAGAGTATTGTACTGATTTTTTCCACATCCAGGCTTGATGCCAAGTAGAAATATTCAGTCACAACGTTATTTCTATAGCAGTGTAGTGTTGTGTTGCAAGGTGTTGCAGTGGAAGATTGATCATTCCACTCCTAGGTCTGTTTCTCAGTAGAGGGTGCCTTCCTTCTCTTGAGAGATCCGAAAAGGAGATTTCTGAGCTCATTTCACATCTTGGCAGCAGGCCAAAGCACCTCTACACTCCTACAATGCATTCCCTTGCAGGAATTGCGTCATTTTCCAAAGAGCTGTTGCAGCAGGGTTTTCACCCTTGTTTTGGAGCTAGTTTCCTAGAAAAAGGGCCAACCCTTCTCCCGGAAAGCTAGAGGAAGGGATATTTATCCCTCTTTGTATTATTCAGATATATTCATATCATGTTGCAGTGAGACTGCGTTATTTCTGAGCTGAATAAATCTGATCTGCTCTTTTTGTACATGTGTCTCAAGAAACCCTTGTCAGGTTATCTCTATAATGCAATAAGGAGGCTAGATCTATGTTTTCTTTGCATATTGTGCCATCAATCTCTAGATCTATGTTTTTATATTGTAATTTTGCAGAAACCCTCAAGGATTAATGCTGTACATGGTTCAGTATTTTCTGCATAATCAAATGTCATGGGATTTGGGTGTTTCTAAGACATTGTAAGGCTGGGAGACCTGTTTAACATACCAAAAGGGATTTATTTCTGATCCCCTTTTGTATGTAAGGTCCTTAGTCTATATGCTAAGGGAGAAAACCATTATTTCCCCTGGTTATAACACAGTTACCTGGGAATAACGTTTTGGGGGTCTATTTTGCTACTTTTCCCCACTAGGAGACAATGTATAAAGGCATACTTTTGCTGATATGTTCATAATCTGATAGAAGGGTGTTTAAAGACAGATTTTATGAAATAATTTTCTGTAGTACTTTATTTGTACTCATGTATTGTTGTAGCTCCACATTTGGAATATCTTAGGATATTCCCAATAGTGTAGATTTTCCCTATTTTGGGATATTATACACAAACTGATCAATGGAAAATTCAGTCACAAATCCTCCCAAGACATGATCGATCCAATGATCTATCACACGGGTGATCTTATTTCTTGTCTTTTATAATTTCTGAATTAATTTAGGAGTCCACTCAATGACTGCATCGTCCTTCACACAGGTATTAAATTCAGTCAATCGCGACAACCACTCATGCAACTCAGTTGAAAAACAACAAAAGAATATATTGTGAACTTCTGTATAGAAGTAGTTCTGAACCCACTTTTCAACAGATATCTTAGAACTTCGATTCTCTTGTATCGTGAATTCAGGGATATTTCTATCCATCCAATCTTGCAATTCGATCTGCGTAGGGTGCCACAACATTAAATCTCCCTCAAAATGATCCCGATCCTGGCAACATAATCATTTTTTGGATTGAGGGGTCCTAATCCAGGTTTAGTGTTTATTGTGCAATCAACAAGCCCTCCAACTACTGGCCCTTTCGGCAATGACCTGCTTGCGTAGATCAAAGTCTCACCTGAAGCAATATGGGGGGGTGTTGGAACCAGGTTACAACACCTTGAGGAAGAAAATAATGTGGTGGCCCTAAATAGGTTTATTGCAGAACCTATTGTAGATTGGAAACATATGCGCACAAATACATAACACTACTTAGCAGATCGGTTAGTCACAGACATAGATAATGCATATATAGATGGATTGCAGATCAACTTTGTCGCAGATATATAATAAAAGAACTAGATATTCGCAATGCGCAATAACTTAAGCAGATTTATTCATGTATTCAACCATCACTCATCCCCTTCTGCATGTGGTTGCGGCACGCCTCGGGTGAGACGCACTGCTCTCCAGAGCAGGGTGAAAATGCCGGCGTGTTCCTAGACTACACCGGACCCCCTTTGTTGGCCACAACTCTTGAACCTGGGTCTTGTCCGCGAGACCTGACTTAGAATAGATTTAATCGCGCATATATTCAACATATATTCAGGCATAAAGAAAAGATTTAATCGTGCATATATAACAGAAGTAAAGTGATCTCAAAGTAATATCAGTAAACAGATAACACAGATACATAACACAAGTGCTTTGCTAAAAATAGTATTTGTATTAGATTCAATAGTTCAGTACAATTAGACTTTCCCCTTACAATTACCCTTCCACACACACAACCAGGACTAGGTCTCTGTGCACACAACCATCATAAGCCTTTCTACCGAACCCAGACTTAGAAAATGTATCACAGATGCATCAATGTACTTAGATCCAAAAAATTATGATTACTTACTTAGACTCGGTCTATCTAATTTATATTTATCTAGCGTGCAAATACTATGGTCTGAAACCATGGTTTGAGGCCCACAATTTACCCTTATAACCCATTTACATAAAAGAGGGACTTTTACCGCCCCAAAGCCCCTTGAGCTTTCTGTGCAACACGCATATTCCAAATTACATACAAAAAGTTACTCAAAAATGTATGCCAGGGGACCTCGCTCCAATAGGTGCCCCAAAATAAAAATTATAGAGCTAAAAAGTAGTGGAGGACCCTAATGAGCGCCATCATTAGACATATTGGGAGGGGTTATTGGTCACCTTTTTTCCTTCTTAGTTCTATTTTTCTTGAATTTTTATTATTATTTGGTTTTATGATGCTAGTATAGGTGCTGATTAAGGCTAACATACTTTCAGTGCCTAATATGAGGTTGAGTGCAGAAAATAATGAATTATTAGTTTTTTTATAAGGATTTTATCATAAGGACTTGGAGGAGACAACAAAGAGAAATTATAGGAGGATTTTCCACCCTCCTTAACTCTCAAAGGCAGCCACAGGATCCCAAAGATTCTCTCCAGCAATTCAAATTCCAAAGGCAACCAAAGGATCCCCAATGATTCTCTCCAACAATTCAAATTCCAGAGGTAGCCAAGCAACTCAAAGAGGAGTGCACTCAATATTTTCTTACTTGGATTCAAGTGGACTCAATCACCATTTTCTAGGGAGCTATTGGTAGTTTCCCTGTAGAATAAATAGAGTAGAGATATATCTAGGAAGGGCTCGATTCTAGTTAGAACTTTGTTTGCAAGCTATTGAGCTTTTTATTATTTTACTCAGTGTCAAAATTTTAGAAATGTATGAGGCTATTCTTTTATGAAATGAGCATATTGATTTCACTTTACTAATTTAAGTTTTAGAGAGCTAGGCTCATGGGTTAGGGCCCAATCCATGTGCCTCAGCCTCTTTGCTGTATTTTTTTTCTGCTTTATGACATTCAATTAGTTCTGCTTCTGATAGTTTCATTGCTATTTAGTTTTTCTTTCACTGTGCTGCTGTAGGTTTCATTTGCTTGTGAGTAATATAGTAGATGAGAAAAACCAAAAAGTTGTGGATCAAGACCCCCTTCTCATCTCTGTCAATAGAGCTCGAGGAGGGAAAACTGTCCCACAGACTCAAAAACGGATTTCTGTTCATTGTTCTTAGATTAAAAGTAGAGTTTCATTACCATTTTTCGGCCTTCCTTTGCACTATATTTTTACGCATTTGTGTGTTTCTTTGTGCATAAGTTAGCAGGGTGATTGTAGGAATTATTGTTAAAATCCCAGAGCAACTTCGTGGTGCTTCCCGTTTCATTATCCATCTCTGTTTTCATGCTTCCAACCACCTCGATTATGCTCTATTCCCTCCTCCTTATTTCATTGCAGTTGTCGCTCTTTTTATTCACAAAACGCTTGAAAAACCTTTAAAGTTTGACCTTCACTTTTCCTCCTCAAAATTCCTACTATCTCATTTTTCACTTCGCAACTTTTCCTGGACAACATTTCTGCTACCCCTCAAACTTTGAGATATTGTGAATTGCGATATCGAATTGCGCATTTCGCAACTTTTACCACATCACAAATCACAAATCGAAACTTTTTCCCTACCACACTTCGCACTTTGCAACCTTTGGCCTTTTCGCATTTCGCACTTCGCAACCTTTTCCTTTTTCTTTAAGACTTACAACTCCTTTTCACCGATTGCGATAAATCCACCGCATCGCACTTCGCATTTCACATCTTTTTCCTTTTTTTCTTTAAGACTTATCGCTCCTTTTCGCTGATTGCGCTAACTTCGCTGCATCGCACATCACACTTCGCATTGTTTTCCCTTTTTCTTTAAGAATTACCGCTCCTTTTCACTGATTGCGATACTGTCATCGCACTCTACCGCCGGTCCCACTGCCACGTCATCCATTGCGCTTCGCACTTTGCAAATTTTCCTGAACAACACTTCCACTATCCCTCCAACTTTTCAATATTGCGATTGCGATATCGCATTTCGCACGTAGCATTTTTTATCCCGTTGCATTTATCACTTCGCAGTTTTTGCCCCATTGCACTTCGTAGTTTTTGCCCCGTTGCACTTCGCAAATCACACTTTTTATTTTGTTCCTTTAAAACTTACTGCTCCTGTCTGCCGATTGCGATATCGCCTTGTACTCTGCCACTGATCCCACCACCACGTCATCCTCCGCATCGCACATCGCAAATCACACTTTTTATTTTGTTCCTGTTAACCTTTATCGCTCCAAACACCGATTGCGATCACCCTCCATCGTAACTCTGCCATCACACTTTTTAAATCATTCCGCTCCAAAGCCTTTTTTCACCATAATAAAACTTTAATAAGGTTTAAACCCTCTCTTTTCACTTCTAAGCCTGGTTTCATGTGTTTATCCCTCCATTAGCACCTTTACCTCTTTCTTCTCCAAGTTGCAAATCAACACTTTTTCAATTATAATTAAGTCCTGAATAGCTTAGCTGCATGGATAGAAGCATGGTAGGTAGAGAATAAGATAAGTAGGGTGTTTTTAGCTGGTTGGCCAAGTTTATTGTGGTTTAAATTAGTTTCCTTTCAGCAATTTAATTGAGTTTCTTTCTGCACATTAAATTAGTTTCATTTCCGTCATTTCCTTTATGAAAATTAAGTAAGTTTCCTTTCTTCCATTTCCTTCCAGCGATTCACTTTTCATTTTTTATTATAGTTTAAGAAATAGCACTCTTTGACATGGACATAATGCATTTGCTATGTATATAGCACTGCCACCTCCAAGTTTGTATGAAACCCGAGTTGATAAAGTAAAGTAGGGCAGCCCCTGGGAGTTGCAGCACTCTTGGTGCAATACCAGGGCTCACCAGACCCTTTAGTGGAAATTTAGTTTGTGGTGTTTTCCAAACGTAGAGAAATATTTTAGCGGAGGTGCTAAAGGAGAACTGGGCATATGTGGCCAGATAGAGAAGTAGTGGGGAGATTTTTAATTGGTCGACATGGAACCCCCTTTACACGCAAGCATGGTGGGAGTATCTTGTAGGTTTCATTGAGTGCACAAAGAACAAAGCCAAAATGGGAACATTAGGTGGACATGGATCTAACAGTAGCGGAGATGAGTTTGATTGACCAACAAAGGACCCACTTTACATGCAAACCCAATGGATAGATCCTGAAATAATTATAAGTGCACAAAGGCGAGGGCCAGGGATGATGCAAGCCAAGGATGACTTCATCCCAGTGGGTGCACCCCAGAGGTTTCAAAACACGCAGTGATAAAGAATTGGCCTAGAACCCTTACTATTTTAACAAAGGAATTGTTCACAGAACACAAGTTTCGTGACCCCTTTCTCTCTCCTTATGGAAGGTATGTGGCAACATTGTAGTGGCTGATGATGAAATTAGCATGACATTAGTGTATGGGACACATGGAAGGCATAATCAACATTTTTGGGTACCCAAGTGGCCCAAAAAAGGGTGACATGTGGACCACTCCATAAGAGATACGTTGCATGAGTGACATCAACATGAAATCATCTCGCGGGTTTGGGCCCATAAGGTTTGAGTGGTGTGCACAAAGGAACCAACTGGCTGACTGGGCATCGGAAAGATGTGGTCATGTTAGATCTCAGGCCATTGGAAAATGCATTAGGCGAACCCCATGGGATGCATAAGCCTGTTAGGCTTACCTTGGAAGAAAATAAAGGTGCGCTAGGATAAGGCGAGGTTGTTGGAGCAGTGGGAAACAAAGTATGAGTTGGCATTGACAACTCATCCCAGTAGAATTTTTTTTGGATGATGGTTGCAACAGGTGGAACCATGGGACATGTCAACCTGTAGGGAAATCCTTAGAAGGCTTTAAAGGGTGCAATAGCAAAGTTTTGAGATAAAGGCTTCGGGGGCTAAAGTAAAGCTTGGTACGTGGTTTTGTGAAGTGATGTGACCAAGGGCGCAAAGGTTTAATGCATAACATTTATGCCTTTGGGGCTATAGTTCAAAGAGGTGACGAAGAGCTTGTTTTGCAATGCTCTTACGTGTTAAGCAACTGAGAGTCGTTGGGATATTTGCAATAAAAAATATAGTGGGCAAGTGGATCATAGGATCTATGGGTTGATAATTCTTTGGAACCATGGGCCAATCTTGGCACTTATGCCATATTTGGAGGACCTCTACAGATTGGTGAGGAAGGCTTAAATGGATCGACAATACACTATAATAGAGAGTTTTCCATATCCAGAGGATTTCCAGAGTTGGAGAAATTTGCTAAATATAGTTGTTAGAGTTAATGTTGACTGCCAAGAAGCTTTGGATCAGGGAAGTAAGTACCATGACTTGCAAAATTGCTTAATGGGCTTGGTTCAAGTAGAATTCGCCATACCCAATTATCGCTCATGTTGAGAAGAATTAAATGGTAAATATGGATGCGTACAAAAGTGTTGATCGCAAAAAAAGAGAGCCATGCTTGAGGTACAATTTGATCTACATGAATTAATAAAGAAGAATGGAGAGCCTTGTTGTATCTTGCAATTTGACTGAGAGTTAATTCTTAGTATGGAGAAATTCTCAGAAGCCTATTCCTAGTGTTTAATAGTGTTGCAGTGGCCAAGTAATTAGAACCAAAAAAATCATGGAGAGGCATGTTCAGAGTACACTCTTGGGCATCGTGGATGGCAACAGAGACATCATCATTCCCTATGCATCAGAGGAACAAAACCCATGATTGAAATTGTGCAAAGTTGTGGGAATGCATCATAGTTGATAGTGCTGAGTGGATATCTTTGTGGTTGAGAGATGCTAAGAAGAGGCCAAGAGTGCTCGTGTAGATGAAGAGGGTCGAGAGAAACGATCTTTGTGTGAGAGTGCATGCTACTCTAGAGTGGACATAGTGTTGCATGGGATGAGTATGAATGAAGGTCGTTGATTAGAAAAAAGGGTTGAATTTAGTGTGCTATTGTAGAGTGAGTAGAGGATAGAGAATAATGTGTGGGACAAAGGAAGAGAAGAAGAGAGAGATGAAAATAGGAAAAGAGGTCACCATATACAATGAGTATTAGTTCTTTATTGAGTGTGGGTTGGAGCTTGAAAACTAGGGAGTTGGTGCTTCCATGTTAGTGGATGTTTGAGTAGAGCTTGGAAGTTGGTGCCTCCTGCAAGTTGGTGCTTGCATAAATCCAAGGAGCTGCTATTTGGTGCTTGCAACAAATCCATGAAGTTGGTGCTTCGGTTGGTGCTTCTGGTAAGATGATCAAGTGTTTGCAGAATAAGGGAGTTGGTGCTTCCTGCTAGTGGGTGCTAATAAACAATCAAAGGGAGTTGGTGCTTCTTGTGAGTGGTGGCTCACAAACAAATTAATGTAATAGAGTATGTTCTCCTATTTATATCAAATAACAAACAAAATTTGGTGGTTTTTCTCGTGGAAGGGTTTCCACGTTAAACCTATGTGTCTCATGTGTTTGCTGCTCATGATGTGTGCGGTTGTGTGTATTCATATGGCTATTGCTATGATTTTTTAATGGTTGCTCACTTAAAAATTCCAAGTTTGAATGTTAAATGAAAATTGGCATAAAATTTTAAATTTTCCTTAATACTGATTCACCCCCCCTCTCAGTATTAACATTGTTCCCAACAAGAATGTCATGCTAATGTTAAAGAGTGTCGGTTCTTGCACACATCAGTTACATATATATGTTGTATGAATCATGACATGTAAATGTATTATTTACATCAATGACCAATATGTTGGTTGGGACTGTTTTAAAGGTACTAGAACAATGTGTGATTGTATTGGTTATGTTGTGGTAGTGACCAACATGGAAACTCCTTATTACATACAATAACATAACCTTGATTTTACTGCAAACTCTTACTAGCTCTTGTTTACATTTTTGAATAGGAATAATGTAGATTCCTCACTCTCTGTCTCTACTGGTATACTTATTTAACATGGATTTCATTCCAAGTTGTAAAGTATGCCCAGGTTCTTAGGTTTGCATGTCTATTTTCTCCAAGATCAATAATATATAAGCCTTGCTCTCTGTGCCATCAATGAGACCGTCTCATATGCTTGATATCCTAACTCTATGTTTCCAACACCCTAGACTTGTTATGACAGTTCCATCTATGCTAAATGCATGATTAGAACTGCTTTTTTTGTTGACAAGTGCTCTATTCTATATGTTTCTTGGTGCCATGGCGTTAATAAAATCTGGGTTCTATTAACTTGGTAGATTTATGTTCAGGAACGCTGGATTGAAATGTGCATCATTCATTCTAGTTGGAGACAACTGGTGGTCTCTATTGTATGTTGGCCTTAATAAATGAGCTGGGTCTTGAAGGGAAGCTCCAACTTCATAGTACACCCAAGTTACAATAGAAAAGTTATAATTGTATGTATCAGGTTTAGTTGTAGAGCTTGTACAAGAGACCTTGCAATTTCCTCATATTGCATTAAGCATATTCATGAAAGAAAGTCTAATACTATACTTCGTATTCCCAATAGCCACTACTATTATCCTTCTTCCCCGGTCGCAAATTTTGGAGGCTAGCCATGTTCTATAACTAGATTTTGAGGACTTGGATGCACTTACTGTGTAGCTAAACAACTCTGGATATTGAAGAGTTTTGAACCAAGAAATTGGGTTTTCATTTATAGTCATGGAGGAACCCCCCTCAATGCAAACAATTCAATAAATAACCTAACGACCTGCTCTATTATGATTAATGTCCTTTGTATATGAAGGATCTCCTTGAATATTGTTGCTCGAATGTATTTGCAGTGACTTGGTATCGTTGGATCTAAAATAACTTCCTTATTTAGTCTCCCTGCATAACAAATTAAGGTCGAACATTGACATGATACATTCCATACATTGCCACAACTGAACCTCTTTATTATGTGATAAACATAATTCAGTGGTAAATAAGATGTGCTTGAAGACAAGTCACATAATGTAGCTTGAGTGGGCCTAATGGTTAAGAGCATGTGTTTCCTCCTAAGAGGTCACAGGTTCAAAACGAGAGGGGGTAGAGTATGTATGCCTTCGTAAACTTAACACTCAAATCGCTGCGAAGAGGTGGGTCCCATGTCCCACAAACAATAAGGTCTCATGCACCAATTTGGTACTTAGCTTGGCCGTGACCTTAAAATTAGATAATAATAATAATAACTAAGCTAATTCATCAAATTCATTTTGATAGATATACGATTCATGGTAAGTTGAATGTTTCAAAGGTGAGAACCATATAATACATCGCCACCTATTACATGGAGTCGGAAGCTTATGACATAAAGTCCAAGCCGCAAGCCATATGTCCACACCATGTAACCACGAGAACGCGGTGGAGAGGAGGGATTTAGCCCGAGGGCCATAAAATCGGTGGAGAGGAGGGACTTAGCCCGAGGACCATAAAATCCGTACTTCCATGCACCATGACAGAGGGCAGAGACCAAACACGATGGATGGCGGTGATCTAAATCGAGAGATCAATGGTCAGAATTACCACGGGGCCTTTCCCTTTGTGATGTCAAGAGGGGAGGGGGAGGTCTCGCCGCCATGGTGACTGTTGGATGGGATTGAGTTATGAATGGTGGAGATTTCCATAGATTTTTTTTCCCTGTGACATTAGCAGAGGTTAGTCGAGCCCCACATACTATTGGATAGGTGGATTAATGGAGGGATGTCGGATTACACGCCCAGGACCACCAGTGGAAATGTGACCACGGGGGTAGCGCTATTTTGTATAAATCGTCAGATGGATGGTGTAGCAGAGTGTCGTCAGATTAAGCGCACAAAACCTCGAAGCAGAGTCCAAAGCAGCATAGAGAGGGTTCTCGGTGAGAAATATTCTCAGATGAAATAACATTGCCGACAAAGGTTCTCGACGGAGAGGGCTTTTGGTGAGAACTCGTCTTAGAACAAAATAGCGTCATCGGTAAAAGGGTTTTCGGCAGTATGAGTTCTCGACGAAAATCCTTCTCGGGAGAAATGGACCCTGGAAGAACTCCCTAGAGGAAATGAGCATGACGGTGAAAGGAATTTTCAAAAAAGAAAACCAAAGGCCTCAAGAAAATACGTAGAAGGGAAGGGAATTCTCGGTAAAAATGGGCCACGGGAGAAACTCCTCAGAGGAAACGGTTGTTGCAGCCATGGTTTCTTCGAAGATTGTATTGTCTGAGGTGATGTGGCTTGCAAGGAGAGTGCACGCGATGGCCTTCATGGTTGGCATATGTGATAATGACCATGAACTGGTCGACAACTAATGGGTGGTGATGTGTTATCACCTCAAGACATGAATGAGTCGGCAACTAATACACGAATGCCAGTGGTGGCGAGCTCGTCGAGACAACTACGTGGGTGCCATGTGGCAGATTGATGACATGTCATTAAATTGTAAGTGGCCATAACTTCCGATCCAAAGTTCTGATTAGGACGAGATTTATATCAACGTCTATTTAAGGTTTTGAATAAGTTGTAAGAGATCAAAATTTTGATACCCCATTTCTATCTATAACGATATTTTGAATATTGAGTTAGCATAGTTACCACCTCCATCTAATCCATGTTTTTGTGGTGGGTTATGAGGTGGTGTGTTACAAACATGATGAATATTTTTAACATGTGAATGAATATTTACAATGGAAACGAGAGGGATCATGAGAAAGAATTACAATCTCATGGTTGATGGTATATTGTTATTTAATGATAGATGGAATGTTCTTTGTGTAATTGAGTTAAAGAGGCTAAAAATGGATGAGTATCATAGAAGTCTTTATTTAGGTAATCCTAAATCCTAAATAAATCATACTATTCGTTAAGGATGATTTTTTTTTTTGCTAAATACATTTCTAGGTGTTTGGAATGCCAATAAGTTAAGGTAGAATACATGCACCCAACGAGATTGTTACAACTAATTCCAATTCTTGAATGGAAATGGGAAGTCATATTTATGGATTTCATCACAAGATTGTTGAAGACATCCAAACAACATGATGCTATAATGGTGGTAGTGAACAAGTTGAGAAATGAAGCTCACTTTATAACTATTAAATCCACCCACAAATCCATTGACATAACTCATATTTTCATGAGAGAAATATTCATATTACATGGCATACCTAAGAACATAATTTAGGATTGGGATGCCAAGTTCACATCAAGTTTTTGGAAGACATTGTTTGTTGGATTTGGAACCTATCTAGATTTTAGTACCATGTATAATCCTCAGAAAAATGGTCAAATAGAAAGGGTGAATCGAATTGTAGAGGACACTCTGAGGACATATGTCATGCATCAACCAAGGAGGTGGGAGGAATTCCTACTATTATTTGAATTTGCATATAAAAATGGGTATCAAGAGTCACTGAAGATGAGCCATTTTGAGGCATTGTATGGTAGAAAATTCAACACTCCCATTAGCTGGAATGATCTAGTGAATAGAGTGGTTCTTGGACCAAACATCCTAAAATAAATGGAGCAGGTAGTGCTCAATATTAGGCATAAATTGAAGGTTTCCAAAGATAGGAAAAATAGTTATGTAGATCAACAGAGAATGCACAGAAAAATCAAAGTGGGATATGATGTATATCTCCACATCAGACCAAGGAAGAGCTCACTAAAAGTGGGGTATTGTGCTAAGTTCACACCCAAATTTTGCGGAAAATTTCAGATTTTGGAAAGAGTGGGACCAGTGGCTTATATATTTTCCTTATGGACTGCAACAAAAGAACATGATTTATTTACATTTCTTTGCTTAAGAAGTATGTACATGACACTAATCATGTCATTGATTAGTTAATGATATAGGTGGACTTTGAGGGATAATTCCAACAAAAATCATTGTGCATCCTAGATCATAGACAAATCATACTATATAATTGAGTAATAGAGTAGGTCAAGGTGCAATGGAGGCACTTTGGACCATATGAAGCAACTTGGGAGATTGGAGATCAAATGAGGATACTCTACCTGATTTTATTTTAATGTGTAAATGGATGTAAGAGTTGTAAATATAAAGCTCAAAATTTGTTTTATTCTTCATTAATAAGACACTAAGGACGACGTTCCTTTAAGGGGGTAGTCTTTAACAACCCTTTTTTGTTACCCATGTATTAAATTCTTATATATAAATATGTACTACTAGTGTAAGAGTTACGATTGGCTAAAGTTGTTGGACTATAACTCAATAATTAAATGTAAATTTAAATAACTGGATTGAGGAGAGGAAGACACAAATCCATATTTATGATGGAATAGGGGTCTCTCTTGTTTGAAAAGCCACAAAACTTCCTTGGAGTTAATACTACAGTTGGTTTTGACCTAATCGGATTACCATCACTTGACAATAGTTATGAGATTAAATAGAGTGGTGAGGGGCATAAAATGGTGCCCATATCCCATGGAATATAAAGGAATGATTGAGTAGAGGATGATTCTTCAAAAAATAAAGGAAGTGCCAGAGAGACAGGGAATGGGGAAGAACATATTTGGTATTAAGAGCAAAAAGAAAATTATGAAGGTAAGAGAGATTACACCTTTCCTAAACAAAAAGGGACACCAAGGAAAGTATATGTATGCATAAAGAGAATTGAGTGAATTTCTTCATGATTAGGTTCCCCTTCTACCTGTTCTTGGTTGGTTGGTTGTTGTTCTTGGGAGTGTCTAAGATTGGTGCATATAGTGTGTAGCTATGAATTACAACAAAAGGAATCCAAGGAAACCATGGAGCTAACCACTGAGCCTTGTGGTCTATGAATTTTGGGTGTTATTCCCCATGTTTTATATTTGAGGCCATTAGACTATGTGTCTATGCCTGTGTGGCCAGTGGGAGGCTTAGTGGATGGCCAAATAAATTTGCTTCTTGCTATGAAAAGACAACTGATAAACCACCTGGATAGTGGATTCAATCTCCTGGATTGAGCAATACCCCATCTAGACCTTAAGTGAAGCCCTGTGAATGGACTTAAGAGAGCCATTAAGTTATTGTGAGAGGATATTTGATAAACCACATGGAAAATGAACTCCATCTCTGAGTGCCTATTTAAACCATTGGTGTGAATTCCCTTGAGAAAACATTCCCTCATATTGTGGATCCATCTCGGGGGTGGTCAATTGCAAGAAATTTTTTAGTGTAACCAATGTTTTAATAATCGGACTTGGGTTCCAAAACGGCCAAGGGTTGGCTCCAACTCTGATTCCGACTCGGTATCGACTCGGCCGGTTCGGTTTCAATGACTCGGTCTTTGTAAAAAATACATTAAATATATATATTTTTAAAGTTTTCATTCATGTTTCCAAACACAAAGCATGAATATATCCATTATATCAAAATTGTACCCAGTGCACTATCCAATACATGATGATGATATAGAGATCAAAACAAAAAACATAACCAAGGAGGCTCTAAATGGCCTCTACAACAAAACATGAATAGTCACTACTACTAGAAATCTGACAAGACAATATCCTCTACCTCAAACTCTGAACCAGAGGGGGAAACTGCTCGCTCCTCCTCCTCTGAATCAACATCCTCAACTAGAACTATAGCACGTTGAGCCTGACATAGATGAGTTATGCCCCTCCATCGTGGTTGACTAGAGGAAGTGCCTGCGGCTACAATTGGAGGACTTGGAGTTGGGATTGGGCCTGCTACTAGTGGATCTGCATTGGCTCCAAACAATTTCTCTTCTTTGTGTGAATCCTCTCAAAGACAAACCAATTGCGCTCACACCCAGAAGCACTGCAAGTTTGACTCAAAATGCGGATTGCAAATCTCTGCAATTTAGGACAATTGCTTGGTCGGCTCGATTGGCTTAGTCAGCTCAGTTAGCTTGGTCGGCTTGGTCAACTCAGTTGGCTCGGTGTACGGCTCGGCCAGATCGGTCACAAACTGGCCTTCGGACCAGTTTTTCCACCGAGTCAGTTCGGCTGGGGGTCTGGCTCGGTTGACTCGGCCGATTCCGAGCCGGTCCGACCGATTTTTAAAACTATGAGTGTAACTGGCCTATGGTTGGGTGGAGAGTTGAAGTCCCTCCTTCAGTTTCCAATTGTTATAATATATTCAGATAAGTATAAAAGTCGTGCATATTTGGATCGCAGGATGTGATAGCATTGTTATGTTAATGATTGTTAATATGATATTTTCATATTCATATGTGAATACCCAAAGATTTCTATTACACTCACTACTAGCTATATTGGATGTTATAGTTTCAATTATTGATAACATCGCAGAGCTACTTCCATATTCATGATTTATAGGCTATTTATATGCTATGAGTTGAGTGTACAAATGAATTTTTTGGTAGGTGCTTACCTTATGAATGTTGTTATATTAAGCTACGAGTTTATGTAGAATTTCTTTGATGTTGTTTCTTGGATTGTAATTCCATTTAATTACTTGTTACTTAGATATTCATATGTTAAGAAATAAATGATAAGCTACTTAAGAAGTGGTTTATAGACCTATGTGAGTGGGTTGTAGACTTTTGTGTTTTATTGAAGGTTGAGATCCAACCTTGGACTCCGTTCTTCAGGAACTTTGGCCTTTGGGCCATTTTACCTTTTCCTTAGAAACTTTTCCATATTCCATGTTCCTTCACTTGTCGAAAGAATCCGTAAATGAAGAATTATAGGTTGGCAAGGATATCTACTTTGGGAATGGTATGGATCTCTCCATAGATGGATTTCCCATTTTGTTGAATGAGTATCTAGAAATCTAGAAGTCTGGGATTTTTAGTAAAGGTCACGCTTTTGTGCAGTCCAAATCTACCCTTAACTAGATATCGCGTCATATCTAGGAATCGAGACATCCTAGGGTGGAAAAGGTTGTCAATCTCTTCGGAGTCTGGATGTCCATAAGTACAAATATTTTTCCTTTTCACTTGTTACGTGGGGGCTAAAGCACATAAGTTATAATGAGGTCCGCACTTGTTGCATTATATTAGTTTGAATCTAGAGATTTGAGGGTTGGAGAAAGGAACACACCCTTATGTTGTTGGATAAGATATAAAATGGATATAATAGTTAGGCACTAGAAGACTAGCCCACTACGGAGCCATGCCCAATAAAACCATTCACCATGCTATCTAGAGGTTTTGTGAATCCAGGGGTGTCAAGAGGTTGCACAACTGTGCAGGCCCAAGTTCGGTCAAGGTTGAATACAATGATACCACGATGGAATGTTGGTGTGGTAGTGCCACATGGTCCATCTTAGAGTACATGTGGATGCCACATGGTAGCACATTGGTGACATGGCAAGGTTGAAATGACTAAAAATTTGAGAGGTTATAACTTGCAATATTGAAGTTGGTTTGTGGTAAAATTTGTTTCACCAGAAAGCTCTTGATGAGCTGAGTATAATGGTGATGTCAAAATCTAATTCTGAAAAATTTGAGAGAAGAGGCATTTTGTAACCCCATCTTCATAAAATAACTTGGGGTTTAGGTTAAAACAAGCAAGTAACCCCTACCATTGCTCAAGATATTAAGGGGGTGGGAGTGTGGTTACATAATGCATGCTCATTCAATGCATGTTGTGAAAGGTTTTGAAACTGGTAATAGGTTGATGCGTATAGGTTGTGGCTTCCTTCCAAATGCTAGTTGGTGGTTTCTAAGGTGTAAGGGGTGATTACAATTTTTTCTCTATGAACTCTTGCTTCATACACAAGTATTGATAGTTTTTTTGTCCCCTGGTTTGGTTGGGATGTGGTTTCCAATGATATCCTATGCTTGTAGGTGGTGGGTTATTGATGGTTTATTGTGGGTCATGCCTCTACTACATTATACCCAATGTTTGTTTTCAAGTCTGTTAGATAAAATGTCAACCAAAATCCCATAATATAGTCATCAAGATGTTCTACATAGGGGCAAAGCGGGGGAACAACCCAATCAACAATCCATGCCTCACACTCATTGAAAAGGTTTGAAAATGGTGGAATTATAGGCTTAACAATGATTCAATCAATTATCACCATAAAATATCTGGCAAAAAGTGTGGATGTCATCATGAAAATGTTGTTGTAGATTTCTAAACAACAAATTAAAGTTGAACTTCAATATTAGGTCTCAAACTCTGGCTTCTTCATGTCTCAAGATACCAAAGTCTTAGGATATGTGGATTTTTATTCGCTAGCCAAACTATGATAGCCAGCACTTTGGAGAATTGGGGGCATCATGAGCCATAAACATTACACAAGCTAAGAAGATTGAAAGTCGAGGTTCATAGTGTTGTGCAGGGTCATTTTAGAACTTAGTTTCAAGGTTTTTGACGAGAAATTAGATAAAGAGGAAGAACCAATAAAGATTATGGAAAATTTTTGATTCTTAAAATCCTAGCTCTAACTTGACAATCACTAAAGATGCCCTAAAAAAGTAGTTGAAAATGATAAAAGCTTGATATAACTTCTCATCCAAGTCATTTTAATATTCTCCATCTTCATCTTATTATCTATTAATTATATTATGTTTATGATTTTTACATTACATTTTTTATTTACTTTAATACACTTGCTTTAATAAACTATTATACATATAGAAATTTGTATATACGTCCAAGATAACATAATCTAAATTTCAAGTCAATTAATACACTCCATCTTGATCTTGTTATATATTAATTATAGAGTTTATAATTTTTTTAATTACATTTTTTTATTTTACTTTCATGCATTTGCTTTGCTAAACTACTATACATATGGAAATTTGTATATGCATCCAAGAGAGAATAATCTAAATTTTGGTTCCTTCTTTTTCAGTGAACTTCAATTTTTTTATATATATATTTTCAAAATATATTATTATAAGAGTAAATTAATTTTAGAAAATAAAAATACTAAATATTAAATTAAATTTTATTATTATTATTATTTTTTATTTTTTATTAATAATATATTTCTTTTATTTAAATAATTTAACGTGTTTAAAAATAAAATAAAAAATATACTAATTTTAACTAAATATCCAAATTACACCTATTCTAAAGTGAGATAAATGCCCTTTAGTGATCTAATTTGCATGGCTTCACATGTGTGAATTATTGATGTATAATTTTATAATATTTAACCATAGGTATTTTATTTAGATTGAGAAAAGTGAATTGTTGATGTATAATTTTATAATCTATAACAATAGGTATTTTATTTAGAGTGAGAAAAGTGGTTTTTGGAAATAATTGTGTTATAAAGATTATGAAATGTCTAATGTTTTTGTGAATACTTCACCTAATTTTAAGGGTAAGAAGCATAAAACATATGTTGAAAAGGAAGAGAGACTTAATCTATTGATAATGGTGCTGTCAGATAATATAAAACAAGAAGTGAAGAAGAAAAAAAGGTGAAGGATATGAGGGGCAAGAAACATGAAACATATGTTCAAAAGGAAGAGAGACTTAACCTATATATAATGGTGTTGTTAGAAAGAGAAAACAAGAAATGAAGAAAAGGCAAAGGTGAAGGATAAGTTAAGGGTGGGTAAAATGAGAAAAACGTGAGAGAAAGAAAAATGAGTTGTTATGACAAATTAAATATTAACAAGATTAATATTGAATTTATTGAAATACTTTTCAAAATTTATTAAATTTAATTTACCAAATTGAGGGGCAAGAAACATATCTTGAAAAAGAAAAGAGACTTAACATATATATAATGGTGTTGCTAGAAAGAGAAAACCAGAAGTGAAGAAGAGGAAAAGGTGAAGGATAAGTTAAGAGTGGGTAAAGTGAGAAAAATGTGAGAGAACTAATAATGAGTTGCTATGATAAATTAAATATTAAAAAGATTAATATTAAATTTATTGAATTATTTTTAAATTTTTTTTAAATTTAATTTACAAAATGTAATTGAAATGGTGATTTCACATTAAGGAAGGGTGATTTCACATCAAGGAGGGAGTGCCTTAACAAAGTACTCATTACGATCTATCTATCCAAGACCGGTGGCTCAATTTTTTTTGGTTTTTTCACTATTAATTCTTAATTCTTCATTGATAATTCTTTTTAATAATGATATTATTACTTTTAGAATAATAGTAATAATATCTATTTATTTATATTTTTTCCCTTTTTCTAAAGTATTTTTTTCGACAACGTCATTATTTCCACAAATTGAATCAATGACTTTACATCAAGGAGAGAGTGTCTTAACACAGTGCTCAATCACCATCTATCCAAGACCGGTGGACATTATATAATAATACTAACCCATTTTTTTTTTTCACTAATAATTCTTAATTCTTTATTGATAATTCTTTTTAATAATAATATTATTACTTTTAGAATAATAATAATCTCTATTTATTTATATTTTTTCCCTTTTCTTAAAGTTTTTTTTCTACATCATTATTTCTACAAATTGAACGAGTGATTTCACATCAAGGAGAAAGTGCCTCTACTCAATCACTATCTATCCAAAACTCGTGAAAATTATTTAATAATATTACTCCGAATTGTTTTTTGGTTTTTTCAATAATAATATTTAGCTCTTCATTAATAATTCATTTTAATAATAATAATATTAATTTTAAAATAATAAACTCTATTTATTTATATTTTTTCCCAATTCCTAATTTTTTTTCCACAATATCATTATTTCCACACACTATTCTTCTCACTACATGGAAACCTGCACGAGGGAAAAAATATATGATCAATAAAAAAAGGGTTCTCATAAAAATTTTCATGATCTTATTTGTATTTAAATATTAATTTTACTTTCTTTTATAGTTTTTATAAACCTATAACATTTATTTTAAATGAAAACGGATTATTATAAATATTTAATTCATATACAAATAAAGGAAGACAAAATATTCTATTTTTTATAACTTTACAAAAATATATATTTATATATCTACGTGACCTTTTCACTTGCCATTATGGGACTTGAACCATGCAATAGAACGGAGAATCTTTGAAATAGAACTTCAATATTTTAATCATTATGAAATTAAATAATCTAACATGTAACATGTGTACAATAAATTTGAATTGCAATTTCAAATAATACGGAGCAGCAAATATAAAATATTAAGATGGAACGGAAAAAAGGGAAAAAAAAAATACAAAATCAAAGTTTTTAAATTAACCAAGAGTGAATTAAAATGTCATACTCATTACGTCGTTTTCTGAAAATTCTGCATATTTATCAACATCCTCTCCCTTTTACAAGTGTTTCAGCGCACATCAATGAACTATTTAAAATTCTAAACTTGTGATTTTGGAATTTTAATAACATCCACAATCGTATCTGCAATTACCAAATTTAGAAATAAAATGTAAGATTCAAGGAGTGCATAATCTGGAAGTCGGAGAGGGTTTAAAGGTTGCTGATTTTATTTCTGAGTCAGGATCTCAAATTCCAGTTGAGCAAAGATTGGTCACTGGCTTCTGCTAAGAGCAAATTATTCTAGATCCCATGGAACTTTACATTTTACAACTCTGATGTATGTGGGTCCATTTGAAGAAACCTCAACTTTTCAAGAAGAGTAAATCACGGTTTAACAGTATAATTAATGTAAGAATTGTTCTGAAATTCAAAATCCATTTAAAAAAAAAACTTAATACCATTTTAATTTAGATATTTTCATCCTTGAAAATATGTGATATATCTGGTGGTTTATGATTGTAAAATTAGATAGAAAATAATTCGAATGTTATTGGGTACTAAATGAGCGGGGTTGTATATATCCATCATTAGATTTAAGCAAGTATATTTATCTAGTAGAAAATAACTGATATGTTATTGGGTAGTAAATGAGCAGGACTGGGCTGCATACACTTACCCTTAAATTTAAGTAAGTACATTATCCAATAGAAAATAATTGACATGTTATTGAGTAGTAAATGAGCAGGGCTGGGCTGTATATACCCACAGTTAAACAAATTATTGAGTAGTAAATGAGCAGGGCTGGGCTGTATATACCCACAGTTAAACAAATACATTATTTAGTAAAAAATAATTGGTATGTTATTGGGTAGTAAATGAGCAGGGCTAGGCTGCATATACCTCTCCTTAAATTTAAGTAAGTACATTATCCAGTAGAAAATAACTGACATGTTATTGGGTAGTAAATGAGCAGGACTGGGCTGTATATACTCACCATTAGGCAAATACATTATTTAGTAAAAAATAACTGGTATGTTATTGGGTAGTAAATGAGTAGGGCTGGGCTGCATATACCTACCCTCAGATTTAAGTAAGTACATTATCCAGTAGAAAATCACTGACATGTTATTGGGTAGTAAATGAGCAGGGGTTGTATATAAATACGTTTAGATTTAAGCAAGTACATTATTCAGTGCTCTTGTGTGAAACATGGCGCTGTAAAAGGACACAAGAAGTGCGGGACTAAAGAGTACCTATTTTTTGTTCTTCCCCAAAAGTGGAAACAAAAAAAAATTTCATTTTAGAATGTGACACCTTCAAAGACAACACTGAAAGTTATGTAGATATTTTGGCAGCTAGGTCTTGGTATAATCTATTCAGTTAAAGATTTGTCTAGAAGGTGCAAGTTTTTATTGTACATGGAGTTAAGCATTTCATTTTAGAATGTGACACCTTCAAAGACAACACTGAAAGTTATGTAGATATTTTGGCAGCTAGGTCTTGGTATAATCTATTCAGTTAAAGGTTTGTCTAGAAGGTGCAAGTTTTTATTGTACATGGAGTTGGAAAAGTAGAAAAGAAGTGTGGGACTAAAGAGTATTTATTTTTTGCTCTTCCCCAAAAGTGGAAACAGAAAAAATAAAATGTGACACCTTCAAAGACAACACGGAAAGTTATGTAGATATTTTGGCAGCTAGGTCTTGGGAAAGTTATGTAGATATTTTGGCAGCTAGGTCTTGGGATAATCTATTCAGTTAGAGGTTTGTCTACAAGCTGAAATTTTTTATTGTGAAACTTCACACGAAAAAGACCCAATACAAGAGCCAAATAGAGAAGCAATCTGTCTCACAAGCTATCTTTAGCTTAGTAGACTATTAAAATTGATACAACCTTTGCATTAACTAAACCATGACAAACCAGTTATTTGTTGAGGCAAATTGTGGAGGAGTTGAAGCCATGGCAAACCATTTATTTGTTGGGGCAAAATTGTGGAGGAGTTGAAGACACGGATGCTTTGTGAGTTATCGGGCATTTATTTCATTTGGTTTCCCTGTGTTCCCATCATTGGAATTAAGCTGGAATTTGAGTTTGTGACTATGGTTGTCCAGCGTACCTGAAGAGAGGAAGCTCAGGCAGATGCGCGTGATCAGCAGTACGCCGGGTGTCAGGATTCGCAAAGGACACAGTGGAGAAGAAGAGAAAGAGCGTTGGATGTTCGTGGATATGCGTGTAGTTGTCGACGTTGGCATTGCAGGACTAAAAGTCGAGGAATGGATGATGGAGGGAGGGGTTGGAGGGGACATGGAATGAGACGGGTGGGGCAGCCAGTACGAAAATAGCTTTCACAAAATCTAGGCACCGCGATTCGAATCTGCGTCTCAGAGAAGAATCGGTGATTGCGTAGCAGTGGGGCGACGACTTCCACGTGCTTTTCGCGCCCACTTCTTCAATGCGAAAAGGAAGGGCAATTTGGCTGTGTGGGGAGACAAATTAATGGCGTTTATCGGAGAAGTTGACAGCTTTAATGTTCGTTGCCTTGCCAACATTTTGCACCTACCTACTACTCCCATCTCTGCACCTCTGCGTGTTGGGTTTTTTGTCTCGATGGCGGAGCAGGAACGGCAGCAGTAGCAGCGGCTGCTTTCGAAGATAAAGAGATCGGCGTAGCTTTTTTTTTATTGTCGAGTTAAAATATCTGAGAATTTCAGGTTATGATATTTGATATTTGAGTCATTTATAAGATCTCGAAATTGTGGTTCATCATTAATACTAAGATACAATTTGGAACTGTGGTTCATAATCCAGATATATTCTCAAAATTGTTTTTTTTTTTCCATTAAAGATTGCAATTTTCTAACATTAAATTGCTTGGAACTGTTTAATACACGTTTAGTCGGTTGGATCAGTTAATTGACTGTAAGCACTTATACAGTACACACGGGCGCGCCTATGCACATGGGGAGTTCGGAAGCATCCGTCAATTATGACAATTTACTCGTCCCTCGGTTGGTCCTCTAAGCTATTGCTACAGGGGGGTTCAGAAGTCTGGAGCACAGTACCCTAGAGGATCGTTTTTAGCAGACGAAATCTCAACAGAATTTTGGCTGCTTTTCTCCCAATATAATCTCCTCCTCTCTCAGCGCTTTCTGCTCTGATTTTCCCGCAATGGGGTCTTCTTGCAATGGCCATTTCTCAGCTCTGATTTTGATTTCCATGACTCCGCCTCCTTCTCGTGTCGGCGTCCTGATATCGGTTTTTATAATGTCTCTGTTACTGTGTATTTCGGCGCCCTGCATGCAGAGCCCTGCGGCTGCACTGATCGGCTTGAGTCGCTCTGAGAAATACGACACGGACGGGGGGAATCCGTGCCGTCTATCGTTCCTGGACACGGCGTCGGCGGCCATCGACTTCGGCAGGATTTACCATCACAAACCGGCGGCTATCCTCCGGCCGGTGTGCGCTGAAGAAATAGCCCGTTTTCTGCGGGCTATTTATGCGTCGAGGGCGCTCGCGACCGGGTATCGGCAGGAATACCTCAGCGTTGCTGCCAAGGGCGCCGGTCACTCCATCCATGGCCAGGCGCAGGCCACCGATGGGCTCGTTATTGAGATGTCTGCTCTCAGAGGCGTGCGCATTCATGTCGCGGACGCCGGCGGCGGCGGCGGCTACTCGTACGCCGACGTTGCCGCCGGAGAGCTCTGGGTGGACTTGCTCGCAGAGACGATGAAGCTCGGCCTCGCGCCTCGATCGTGGACGGATTACTTGTATCTCAGCGTCGGCGGGACTCTGTCGAATGCAGGGATCAGCGGGCAGACATTTCGCCACGGGCCTCAGATCAGCAACGTCCTGCAACTTGACATAATTACAGGTGGAAAATTTTCACAATTTATGTTTTCTTTATTAAAATTCAAAAGTGTGTTTTCTTAGAATATGTATTTACGTTTTTTAAGGTAAAGTTTTATGAATTATTAAATCAGGCCTCATGGGTTGGGATCAGTACAGGTTGGATTTACTATAAGAGGCATCATTTGCTAATGATTTTTTATATATTTAAGCTATGTTGCTTTTTATGTTAATAGGAGGTATTATTTGCTTATAATTGTATTTATTTAATTATTGATGCGTTGGTGCTTATTGACATAGGACGTATTATTAGAGTTATACCTTTTACCATGATATATTTGAATAATTATTATGTTAGTAAAAGGCTATGATATATTGGACCAATTATTGCAGGAGATTATGATATGTTGGAAAAGTATTCTGCTTTTATAAAGAATTATTTATTTATATTTTTAATTTAATGATTAAAATAAAATAAAGAAATTATTATATCAATACATTTTTATTTATGATTATCTATTCTTAAATTACCATGTATAATTTTAAATTATTACTATTAATATAAAATAACAAAAATATTTATAACTATCAATAATATGTTAAATTAACAATTTATTAATCTTAAAAAAGTTGATTAGCTAATGCAAAGAACCATACTACATAGAAATAACCAGATTACAAAGTATTAATCCCTATCATATTAACCAAGATATCGTTCCTTATAATTAAAAAAGATATCATTCCTTATAATAAAAAATGTAAAAGATTATGATACATAAAAATTTATATATTATTTAAAATATAAAGGTTATGAAACTTATATATTATCACAAAACTACTTTTGTTAACCACTGTAAAATATATATATATATATATATATATATTTATATGCCTATATATTTACATAATAAAAACAAAGGCAAGTGGCACAAGCGAAACTGAGGAAAATAAATACCGAATACAAAAAAAAAAAAAAACTGAATAAGTGAAAGTTCAGAACTGTCATAGGCTCTCATGAATCTCATGAAAAATGTGAATGTACTGAGCAGAAAACGTTGATTGATAAAGACAGAAAGCTGTTATTGGCGCTCAACCTGATTATGATCCTTATTAGCATCTACAGATGGATTTGAAAATATTTTAGAAATATAATGGATAAAAGGTACAATTGCAAACACCGATGGCCTAATTACCCAGATAGTACACCAAGCACTCAAATAGTTACTGGGCAATTAAGAAGTATCCAGCAAAGAATGGCCAAATAACCCAAATAGTATACCAAGGACTCAAATAGTTACTGGGCAATTAAGAAGTATCCAGCAGAGAACGGCCAAATAACCCAAATAGTATACCAAGGACTCAAATAGTTACTGGGCAATTAAGAAGTATCCAGCAATTCTGTACTTTGCTATATATCTTGAAATATATACTATGGATGTGTGTGTATATATATATATATAATCCGAAGATGCATTGGATTTAGTGATACACCGTTGACTTGAATTTCAATAAACATGTATATTTAAAATATTTTTTTGTCTGCTATATTTTCATCACATTTCCAACTTATTTCCAAATCTACAATTAACATAAAAATGACCAACCAACAACCAGTCTTATTCCTATAAAAATAACTAACCAACAACCAGTCTTTGTCTTAAAAATTAAGCGATGCATGTCTAAATATGAACTAATTCAAACTGTGAAACTGCTAATGGTGTTCAAAATGTTTGTTTAGCTTTTCTATTTATCAAGTTGGCGCTGAGAATTTTTGAGTCTTCAATGTATGACAGGGACCGGAGAATTAGTCACTTGCTCTCCTGCTGAGAATGCGGATTTGTTCTACGCTTCAATGGGAGGCCTTGGCCAGTTCGGCGTCATAACCAGAGCTCGGATTATACTCGAACCAGCTCCTCAGAAAGTAAGATTCCGCACTTACCATGCCAGACTTATCATTTACTTTGCATATAGATTCTAGTTAGCTGTTGGAACCCACCATGGGAAAACTCAGTTAGTTATACTGAATTGTGCATTTGCACAGCTCAACCCAACAAAATTCTGTGCATTGACTGTGTTTTTTTCTCTTAATTCAGGTGAAATGGGTTAGAGCCTTATACAGTGATTTCGAGCAGTTCACAAGGGACCAAGAGCTCCTGGTGTCCATGGACGATGGCGCGGCCACTGTAGATTACTTAGAAGGCTTCGTGGTGGTGAACAACGAGGCAATGCACAGCTGGTCGATTTCGTTTCCCGCCGCGACACCGCTCGATGACAGCGTGTTCAACGACGCTGGAACCGAGATACTGTTTTGTATTGAGATAGCAAAGTACTTTACACAATCCGAAGACGAGACAGCCGATGTCGACAAGGTATATATATACTCTCACCTAATTTGGTCCAATCCTCAAATATCTTGTCAAACTTCTGTTCCTCATCCCCACGAATGTTTCTGCCAATTTTGCAGGTCACGGGGCGGATTATCTCGAGATTGACTTTCATTCCCGGCTTGATTTACAGCGTGGAGGTACCCTACGCCGATTTCTTGAACCGAGTACGAGTGGAGGAGTTGAACCTGCGTTCTCGCGGCCTGTGGGACGTCCCGCATCCATGGCTCAACATGTTCGTCCCGCGACGCCAGATTCAACGTTTCACCACTTCGCTGCTCAAGATCATGTCTCCGGACACTGTCAAGGGCCCGATACTGGTCTACCCTGTGAAAAGAAGCAAGTATGGAATGGAGTAATTATCATTTTTAATTGCTACAAGATTTTGCACTTTCTTGAATTCCACAATATAATTTTTGGCAAGATTATGAATTAGTTACAAGTTGTTGCATTTTTTTGAATCAGACAATATAATTTTTAGTATGATTATGAATTCTTGCAATTTATAAAATGTCAAGAAAACTGACACTGTGTTCTATTTAACTTGCCATACACATAGTCATAGTCATAATACTGAAATTTAACTACTGTAACCAAGATTTTAAAAATTTTTGGAGAAATTTTTTATAATCTTATCAAAATTTCTGAATTATTCTCATGTGAGTTTTTTTAAAACTATCTCACAATTAAGTGCATATTAACCCTCTGATTAACCATGGTGCAGGTGGAATACGAACATGTCTGCAGTAATACCTGAGGATAAAGACGAGATCTTTTACGCAGTGGGCGTTCTTCGATCCGCTGACCCACTTTGCTTGGCGGGGTCTTCCTGCTTAAACGATTTGCTATCACAGAACCAGCAAATAATCGACCTATCGACAAAAGCAAACGAGATTGTTGCCAACGATAAGACCGATACAGACATTGGGGCCAAGCAATACTTAGCCCACCATTCCCACGAATGGCAGTGGAAGAATCATTTTGGGAGCAAATGGGGAATATTTCTGCAGAGAAAGGCGAGATACGATCCTCTGAACATTCTTGCTCCAGGACAAAGGATTCTCAATAGAAACCGACCATGATGATCTGTCCAAGGAAACCAGAGATCTGGCTAACAGGAAGGCCAGGCCAGTAGTATATTGAATACAGTAGAATATTATATATTTTTGTTTCTGTCCTCCCTGTAGGATCCCTGCCACATAATTACAATAAAATTTTATACTAAACTAAACTTTTGGGCATTACCCCAAGGTTTTCTGCATACCTTGGTCCATTTATTAGCTGGCCAGCTCACAGTCTAGGTACATTAAGCCAGTCTGCACTTCCAGTGCAGTTCAGCAGATGCATCATCACCTGTAAAAACAGTTTCACCTCTCTGTTTTTACAGTGTAATAGAGCATCTTCTTCAGGCACAAGGACTACAGTGTTACGGCTGCTGAGCTGAAATTCGCGGATGATTTGTACAGGAGAATTAATGTAATACAAAAGGATATTTTTACTGTATAAAGTATGAACCCATCACATGGACACTAGAGTTAGACATGTATTTATTTCTATATGAGGACGAAATTTGTTTCTTTCTGCAACGATTAAGACATTTGAGCAATTTGCAGACCATTAAAGGTTACAGCCTTTTCTCAACTTGCACTTGTCGGATCACAGTCAACTCTAGATTTCTGCGGTTGCATATGAAGTAGGTAATGCAAGTGGATATCCAAAGGGTAAATGGATCCTATTTCTCGGTTTTGTTAAAGGTTTTTATTAAAGAGTTACATCGATACCAATTCTTATCCAAAAGTCCACACACGGCTTCGACTTTGCCCCAAAAAAATGATCAATTATTGAGTAGTTTATTTATTTAACAAAAATAAATTTTCATTTTGTTGCACTCTACAATTGAAAATTATGACTTTTCATAACGAAATTTTAAATTTTGAAAATTATGACTTTTCATGATGAAATTTTAAATTTTGTCTGTAAAAATAAACCACAGTTTAATTGAACTTCTCACACCTTTTGTAATTTCTACTCCTTTCTTCCTTTATATCTAAACTCTTTAGATTATATCAAAATTATGAAATTCTCAAATTATAACGGTAAAATAAATGCTATACCTCACTTTTATCAAACTTCTCACACCAATTATCATTATTACTTCCTTCTTCCATTAAATTAGACTTATATCTAAACTTTTTAGATTAGATCAAAATTGGCTGACAAAAAATCAGGTTCATTTCTAAAAACTTTTTGCCAACATGCTTTATTCTATTACTGATTCTTCTATATTTATAAGCAATTTTTTATCTAATTGTCTATTCTTTATCCTTGTAAACTATACTCAATGTAAATGGTAGATTAATGCAATGTTTATAAAGTAATGTTTCAAAGGTTTTGCAATACCTCCTAGGTCCACTCACTTATATGAAAGTTTAGGTTATTTTACCATAGCCTCAAAGTCAATATTAATGTAGTCTACTATGTGGTATTCTCTTAACTTTTCTCAAGGTCCATATTTATATTTATGCCGTCCACTATTTTATTAGAAAGTTTAGATGGTTCTAAAATGACTCCAAAATCAATATTTATGTACTCCAATTCTTTATAGGCATTCCCGTAACTTTCCCAAAGTCCATATTTATGCACTCCACTCAATTATAAAAAGGTTTAGAAGGTTCTACAATGGCCCCAATGTCCATATATATGTACTCCCATCCCTCATACGTATTTGCTTAACTTCAAACATTATGTCTCTCATATGTATTGGCTTAACTTCAAACATTTTGTTGGTTTTTTTTATCATTGTTCTTGCATTGATGTTGATTATTCATGGTAGTATCTCTTGTATTTAGTTATGTAATTAATGGGTAAAGAAATATTGAATCAAATAATATTATAGAGAATCTTGTGCTTAGATAACTAAAAAAACATTTATCTGATTAAGTCACATTTTGTTACTATTGTTTTGATGTAGATGATGCCAAAATTTCAGATAACATGCATTGTGATGGTTTCTTGTTGTGATCCAAAAAAAAAATATATATTTGTTATTTTCAAGAAATGAAAATATACATTCAAAATTCAACCTTTTAATCCTTATGTTCGGTTGACTTTCAAACTTTTATGACAAACCACTAATTGTGATTATTTTAAAGGATTTTACCATTTTAAATATATAGTTTCCTTGATCACTAGATATAAATTGTTAATGTCAATAATATAAGTATGGTAGGGTAGGATGGGAGTGTGGTAAGAGATGTAGGCCTCCAATTGTGACTATTTCAAAAGATTTTACCATTTTAAATATATAGTTTCCTCAATCACAAGAAATAAATTGTTAATGTAAGTATGGTAAGGTACAATGGTAATAAGGTACTACATATAAAACCATCATTTAAATCCAATTCCATTGATGTGAATTTTATGTGAGATTATTTTGTTGTAACCATCAATTAGATCCAATTCCACTAATGTGAATTTCGTTTGAAATTATTTTACTGTCATAAATTGATAATGGTAGATGACACAAGTCTCATGTTTGGTATTTAACACTTATATTCCTAAAATGAGAAATACCGTGGAAGTATTTCTCCTCCATTCCCATTAACACAATTGGTTTTTTTTGTTTTTTAAAAGTTTGAAATAATGGAAGAGAAGGCGGAAGATATTTTGATCAAGAAAATTTAGTTGATTCTTTTATATATAAGGGTCGACTCAAGATATTGCTACCCAATTATGATATGTTAGTTGCAATGAACATTTGTTCTTTTATATATAAGGGTTGGTGCAAGATTTGCTACTCAATTATAGCATGTTAGTTATAATGAACATTTGAAAGACCTAAATATGACCACTAAAAGGAAATATTAGAGGTATTTACACAACCTTTTGGGGCGTCATGTAAAAGGATGATATGTAAAGAATCAAGCTGTCTTTCTTAATATATAAATTTTATATATGGAAAACTGGAATAACATAAAAAATGGTGTTTTTCTAAGATTGGTATGTTATTTCTCTTTAAAACATAATGCATATGTTCACTTTAGGCCCCACCTTTGGTATGTAAATGATGAAAATTTTCGAAAAAGAAACATAGTGAATTTGAGGTTGAGTGTTAGACACCACTATGAGGGACTTGACGTATTCATAATTTTTTTATTGTGTAAATTATCGTATGATTTAAAATAGGTCAGCCAATCAAATGTTATAGTGGAAATAAAAGGCATATTATTTTTATAAATTTGATATATTTCCAAAAAATAATAATAAAAAACAATAATTAATTTCTCAAAAGGATATATGTTTAGAATATGCACACATATCTCTATAAGTATGTTGAGTTTCATTCGTATTGAACTTGTAATGCATATCTAGAATCTTGGTTGAAAATTAGGAAGTTGTGAAAATAGGTATGTTTTGATTTATGTAGACGAAACCAAGATATTTTTCAATTTGAGCCTAAAGCCAAATTGAACATCTCATCCACCACATAATAGAACAAGGTGTTCCCACCAAATAATTTTTGAAATTAATAATACATGTGCATTATTAAGGCACATATGTTTTATTGATACACATATCTTATAACAACACACACGTGTTATGCAACACACACACATCCTATAATGCACATGTGTTCTTTTGTCCATCTCTCACCATATTTCCCAACTCTCTTAGGCCCCAAACTCTTTCTCCCTCTTTTCCCTAACCCTCCCACCTATTTTTCTTTCTCTTTCCCTCTCCCTTTCTTTATCCCTATATGCCTCTCTCTTCCTATGTATTCCTCATATCTCTCTATCTCCTCCTAAGCCCCATCTCTCTACCCCTTTCTATATCTCCCCCTCTCCCTATCCCTCTTTCATCTCTCTCTCCATTTACTTGTCCCCGACCCTTTATTATTTCCTTTCCCCATTACTCTCTATATTTATCTCTCTCTCTCTCTCTTGCCATGTCTCCATATGACACACACACACACACACACACACACACACACATCACTTTCCCTAAGCCTCTCCTCTATGTCTACCCCTTTCCCTATCCCTTTTTACATCCCCCCTTTTGTTATTCTTGTTTCTATCTCTCTCCATTTACCTACCTTTCCTCTATGTTTTCCTTTCTCCATCTCTCTCTCTCACATAAACCATCTCTCTCTACCCCTTTCCATACCCATTTTTTTCTCCCCATCTCCCTATCCATATTTCTATATCTCTCCCACTTTCCCTAACCCCAATCTCTTCCTTTCCCCATCTCTCTCTCTCTCTCTCTCTCTCTCTCTCTTTCTCTCTCCCCTTGACACACACTCTCTCTAACCCCCAGTTCCCTCTCTATCTCTTCCTCCCTCCCCCCTCTCTCCCATTCCTTCTCTCCGCCTTTATCTTTATCTCTAATTTTCTCTCTCTCTCTCTCTCTCTCTCTCCCTATGTTTCCCTCTTTCTATCTCTCCCTCTCTTTCCCTAAGTCCTCCTCCTCCCCTCTCTCTTTCTTCTCCTATATCTCCCTCTCTCTTTCTTTCCCGTCTTGTATGTCTCCCTCCTCTCCCTCTCTCTCTTTCTATCCCCTATACGTCTCCCTCCTACATCCCTCTCTCTTCCCCCCAGTCTCGCCCCCTTTCCCTCTCTTTCTCTCTAACATACACTCTCTCTATAACCCCTCTATTTTCCCCTCTCTCTATCCCTTTATATCTCCCCCATCCCTCCCCCACTCTCCCCTCTCTCTCCCTCCATCCCCCCTCTATCTATCTGCCTCACCCCCATTCCCTCCTTTTCAATCACTCCATATCCCTTTCTCTTTCCCTCCATGTGTCTCCCCCTGTATCCTCCTCTATTTCAATGTCATTTTCTCCATATCTAACTATATCTCCCAAATATATTAATCCTTTATCTCTCCCTCTTTTCCCTAACCCCTCCCTCTCTCTTTATATGTCTCCCTCCTATCTCTCGCTCTTTCTCCCCCTAAGCCACCCCTCTCCCTATCCCTCTTTCTATTTCTCTCTCCCTTTACATATTCTCTCATATCTCTCTATTCCTTTCCCCATCTCTCTCTCCCTCCTCTTTTTCCCTATGTCTCCCTCTTTCCATCTCCTCCCTCCTCTTTCTCTCACTCTTTTCCTTCACTCATCTCCATTTGAAACAAGGAAAATACTAAGGGGTGGGGGTGAATCAGTCTTTTATAAATTTCAACAATTATTTATCTAATTAAACACATTCAACAATACAACAATTCTCTACACACATAAGGCTTGAAGACAAGATGTTTATGTGGAAACCCATATGGGATAAAACCACAAATATTCTTTTTATTATGATGTAAATGAAAGAACCAACTCCAATTTTACAATAGATTATGTAGGAACCAACCTACATGAAGCTCCAGCCCCCTTTTATTTGCAATCACCCTCTTGTTGGAAGAACCAACTCCTTGATCTTTACAGGCACCAACCTAAAGGATACTGCAATCCTCTGATCTATAAGTACCTACTTGCTTTTCCTATTATATCCCTTTTTCATGCATTTTCAAAGTAAGATTTGAGGTTATTTAATTAAAATATCACTGACACCAATGTTATTTCTTAGATCTGCTTATCTTCTTTGATCTTTGATTTGCAACACCATTTCTTTCTCTGATTATATGATTCAATTGAAGTTCCTCACCATAACAATTTATCCCTCACTAGTCTACTTTTTGATATAACTTATTCTATGAGTAATTCTCAATACTTAAGATATACAAATTTCACACTCACAACAACTCCATATCTCAATATTCATTCAAACTTTGCATGACACTTATCTTTATCTTTGTCTCAGGTATGCTTGTCTTATTTCTACAATTTATATCCCCTTTTCTCCTCGTTCTATTCAATATACATGTGATTTTGCGTGTCAATAGTAGCTTCAAATATTCGATTTGCATGGGAATTGCAAATATCACAAATTTTCCCTATTTTATAGGTGTAGATACTCATATATTTCCCAAAATTAACTTTAATCATTCAACCTTTTAACTGAAATTTGGGGCTCGATGCCACCAAATTTCCAATCGTATCCCCTTATTTTCAGCCCCCTTATGCATATGATTGATAGCTATAACCTAGGGATTAACATCTATAGGTGCTAGGCCTTAGACTAATGCAATTCAACTTTTCTCCCTTATTGCAAATTTTCAATGGAGTTCGATTATCCGACTATTCTTCATCTCACACACGTCATTCACCAACATATTTGGTCGATGCTCAGATGTCCTCACATTTGAATTAAATCCAAGGATTTGATCCCCACTCCTCTTTGCAACAACATTGTGCAAACACCTTCCCGGATTACTGGATAATGCTTGTGCCGTGAAGTCTACGTTGATTCTTGATATGGGGATCTAGGGATATGGTCCCCACTCCTGTTCATAACGACATTGAACCTTTATTTGGCCAGATGTCTAGATAAAGCTTTTCACCTTGCACTAAGTCTTTGATCTAGAAATATGAGATTTCGTTTATTCATTACCTGCCATCCAATTACTTGAACTGAACTCTAGATGCCTAGATGGTCTTATGCCTTCTGACTCTAAAAACACATAAAAATGCCAAATTTATTAACAATGTGAAGCCATGCCAAACAAGCTTCTTGGCATGAATCTCAAGATAAGACACATTATCTTCTATGTCACTACCACATCATCTATCATTCCATTTCCCTATCACCTATCATGCCATGTCATTTTTTGTCACCTATCATGCCATTTCAAGACCACGTGTCACTCGAAAAAGGGCGACTTTGCCACCCAAAAATGCCAAACCCACCTGCCACATGTCATGATGACAAGGTGCCATGTCATCACCCTTCCACATATCTCTACCACATCAATTTTCCTTGTCATCAGAGTGCCACGTGTACTCACCTAAGTTTAAGTGTAACACATCATCGATTTTCCACCTGTCTCTATCATTTGGTGCCACATGTGTTGCCATGTCATATTGGGGTTCACCTCTGGCTTTGAATTTGGAAATATGGTATTCAAAAGTTTTATCTATGTATTACCTGTTACACCTCCTGCACACCAGATGCCTATATAAGTAGTAAGACCCGAATTGATCCGAAATTCACATATCTGGCCTACTAAAACAAAATTTTCCGAGCTTGACCTCTAGATGTTGGATATGCTGTGTAGAAGTTTGATAGAAATTGCAACTACTTAAGATTTCAAACTGGAAAACAAGAGACATAATTCTACTCTACAATTCCACAGAATGGAAATCACAATTTAGAGACACATGCATAGACATGCAACACGCAAAACCACAAGTACACATTGATTTCTAGGAGAACCCAATTGGGTAAAACCCCTCAAGCCTTTTTGCATGAATCAATTGAATAGAGAAACCATTACAATTGCATGCTCCAGCTTTGAGCACCACCTGCAAATGTAAAAATGTTCTCCCTACTGAATGAGAACTTTTGGATAACACTTAGCCACTTTATGCCTCCTCCAACCTCTTATTTCCTTGTGCAAATATGAGCCAATTCAAACTCCTAAAAAATAGGAAAGGTCCCTATTTCCTTGTACAATTCACAAGGATTGATCAACTGTCTGCATGAAAAATTCTATATACTCCACTAGTATACAAATTATTTTACATTAGCCTTAATTCCTCCACTCTGGTAGAGGAATTTGAATTCCATGCATGTATGAGCTATTTTGGGTTGATTGATAAGTTAACTAAAAAATCTTTGAGTTAGACTGTCACTAGCACATTTGGCCCAATTTACGACGGCCAAAATGTTGCTCTTGCGACACATAGGCATCCCAAGAGTGACACTTTGAGGTGGGGCAAAACGTCGTTTCTTGTGTCTTCACAATTTCGACACCTCTAATAACTGTCGGTAGAGTGACACTAATTCCGACATTTTTTTGGTAGTGTTGCAATTCTGACATTCCAAGTTTTCGTCGCTCTTCCGATGGTTCCAAGTTGTCGTCACTCTTCTGACATTTCCAATTCATCGTCACTTCTCCAACATTTTGAAAATTTCGTCGCAATTCCAGCGTTTTGAAAATATCGTCACAATTTTGACATTTTGAAAATGTCGTCGCAATTCTGACGTTTTGAACCTTTCGTCGCAAGTCCGATGTTTTGAACCTTTCATCACAAGTCTGACGTTTTGAACCTTTCTTCGCAAGTTCGACGTTTTGAACCTTTCATCACACGTCTGACGTTGTGAAGCTTTTGTCGCAAGTCCGACGTTTTGAACATTTCAAAAATTGCGTCGCTATTACGACACTTAAAATTATCACTATTCTGATGCTTAAGATTGTAGATGGAAAAAAAAACATCGGGAACCTTGCTCCATCTCAATTTAGCCTACTCACCTATATCACCTTGTCTTTGATTTTCCACACGATTTGTTTTAACCCCTGGAGCATGCCTACACATCCTTAAATGAATACGCACTTGGCCATATGCTTGAGTAATGTCCAGAGTACCAAAAATGCATCAGATAGTGACCAACAAACAAATATCCTGAGCAATGAAATTCCTCAATACAAAATTTGCCTCAAGATTAATGACTGATTGGAACTGATGAATTCCTTTTGAGGTGAAAATTATAGGATAAGGAAGGTTTAGATTTGTTGAAGTTTCAAAATTGTCATAGAAATGTGCCCTAAGTGGGCCAAATCACCATACTTCAAGACTATCTTAGAAGATGATCAGGTTTAAGAATTATCTTCCAAGACAAGGCTTGAATTCTTGCATAATAGACTTCAATTAATTCCTTGACATAGCCTTAGGAGAAGGGCTGAGTATTTGTATACAAATCTGCTATTAAAGAGAAACATATAGCCTTGGAAAACTTCATGAATCACCCTTAACAAAAACACTTCAGAATCTGGCCTGGTGCTTGAAATTTTCTCTCAGATCTCTGGTTAGGGCTCGTAAAATGCACAAGACTCTTTGAACATATGGTGCGTGCAGGCATAAAGCCTAATCACATCACCTTTTTTTGGTGTTTTCTCGGCATGCCGCTATGCTGGTTTAGTGGATGAGGGTCGTCGCTACTTCAACTCCATGAGTGAAGATTATGGTGTTACCCATCGTGCAGAGAAATTTTCTTGTATGGTTGATCTTCTTACTCGTTCTGGGTGCTTGGAAGAAGCATAAGAGTTTCTAAATAACTTACCAGTTGAACTTGATGGTATGATGTGGGCATATTTTCTTGCCAATTGTAAGATTCATGGAAATATGGAGCTAGGAAAACATGTAGCAGAGACCCTTATGGAGGTTGAACCACAATATCCAGGACCGTATGTAATGTTGTCAAACATCTATGATGTTGCTGGTAGTTGGGATGATGCTGCAACCATTGCAAAACTTATGGAAGAGAGGGGAGTACGAAAGTCGCCGGGATAACGTTGGATTGTGGTCAACAACAAAGTGCATAAATTCATAGCTGAAGATAGATCACATGCAAAGTGGGAGAAAAGTTATGCAGCACTAGAGATATTGGTAGATAAAATGAAGAGATCTGGGTATGTAGACAACACAAACTTTGTCCTACACAATGTCTCAAACCAATGGATAGAAACACCAATAATGAAAATTCCAACCTTCAGAATCTAACCTCTATCCTATAGTATATTAAGGAGCCAAAATTGCTACCATTTAGTAAGATAATCTTGGGTTTTATAATATAATTTACCAAAAGAACACACTTGCAGGGAGATTGTACCCTGAAATCAAGCGACAAAACTTTTCACTTAAATATAGGTAGATTTTGGCCACCTACTTCTATTATCATTGAGATAGATAATATATTATAAGGTATTTCGAGACTACAGTATGGATGTTGATAGATACCAATTTTAAGAGAAGTATAACCTTCCTTTTACAAGTAAATGTATAATCTGACGGTCTTCAAAAAGATCTGGGTACAAAGTATCAAAATATTTAGAATTTGGGAGCCTAAAAGTACTTTCGACAAGAATATCTGTACATCCAATAACAAATTACCTCCTATATTTATCTATGACATTGTTAGTGAGTGCATAATCGAAAGATATATCCTTAGTTTTAAAACAATGCTGAGCTTGGAGAATTTGTGGGATCTGATAAAATTTCCCCTATTTCTGCACACGAGTGTTTATGAGATAGAATATAATCATATTTACTGTGTGTTAATAATTTTCGTTGATGAGTACATACACTGTGTCTTTAAGAATCAACCCATGGATTGAATTTTTTTTTAGCAGTTTGAAACTTTACTTCCTCATTGGGCTCAAAGACGTTGTCTAACACCATTTATGGAGAGGCAGTATTATGACTATATAGGGAGTCAACAAATGTAAACTTTCCCTCTTGTTGGTCTTTAATATTAGATCACAGATTTCTTAGAGCCAAAAAACCAATAGATTTCATTATTGTAGATGGACATAATTATTTGTAATATATAGGAGTGATTAGCACAGGGGTGTTTTCATAATTTAGACAAACTCATTTCTAACAACTCTCTTTTTTCCTATTTCAAATTGATTTTGATGAGCAAAAGGAAAACAAATTGCACAAACGTGCACAAGGCATACACACAAATGCATTTCCTTGGGTGTCCTCACAGACCTGACCCAAATCGACTCGACCCATATCGACCCAACCCGCTCGAACATGTTTCCTTGGGTTCCCTCACACGACCTGACCTGTCCTGACCCGTCTGAATGCGTTTCCTCGATGCCCTCACATGGCATGAATTGACCAGACCTGATCCGACCCAGCCGAATGAGTTTTCTTGGGCACCTTGACATGACATGACCCGACCCGACCTGACCCTACCCTCCCGAACGCGTTTCCTTAGGCGCCCTCACATGACATGACCTGACCCAACCCGACTCACTCGAACTTCGAAGGCATGAGGGAGCAAATGAAAAATGGGTTGCACGAATGTGCATAAGGCACACAGGCGGTCACAACTTAAGCATTTTTGATGCGACCTCCCTCACACGACCCAACCCAACGTAACCCGACCCAAATGCGTTTCCTTAGGTGCCCTCACATGGTATGACCCGACTTGCCCGAACGAAGGCATGAGGGAGAAAACAAAAAGTGGATCACAAAAATGTTCATGAGGCACATGGGTGGTTATAACTTAGAATTTTTGATATGAACACCCTCACCCGACCGAACCCAACCCAACCTAACCTAACCCACCTGAATGCATTTCCCTAAGCGCCATCACATGACCTGACCTGACCCGAACCGCCTGAATGTGTTTTTATGTGCGCCCTCACATGACCTGACTCAACTTGCCCTGACCCAACCTAACGCGTTTCCTTTGGTGCCCTCACACGACATGACCTGACCTGACCCGCTCGAACATGTTTCCTTCCTCACATGACTCGACTCGACCCACACGAACGTGTTTCCTTGGGCGCCCTCACATGACTCGACTCAAACTAAACCGGCTCACCCGAACGTGTTTCCTTGGGCACCCTCACATGACCTTACTTGACCTGACCCGCCCGAACACATTTCCTTGGGCGCCCTCACATGACACGACTCGAACCGACTCGACCCGCCTGAATCCATTTCCTTCGGTGCCGTCACATGATAACCTGACCTGAATCAACCTACCCAAACGCATTTCCTTGGGCGCCCTCACACGACCCGACCTGACACAACCCAACCTGATGCGACACGGCCTAACCCAACCTAACACGACCCAACCCGACCTGACCAGACCTGACCGAACTAGACCTGACCCGTTTGAACACGTTTCCTTGGGCTCCCTCACACGACATGACCCAACACGACCCAACCTGAAAGTGTTCCTTGGGCGCCCTCACCTGACCCGATCCGACCTAACCTGCTCGAAAGCGTTTCCTTGGGTACCCTCACAGTACGAAACGACTCGACCCACCCCAACCAAAACACATTTCCTTAGGCGCCATCACATGACCCGACCTGACCCGCCCGAACGTCGAAGGCATGAGGGAGAAAATGTCAAACGGGTTGCATGAACGTTCACAAGGCACATGGGCGGTCAGAACTTAGCATTTTTGATACGACCACCCTCACACAACCCGACCCGAATCGACCCGCCCAAATGCGTTTCCCTGGGCGCCCTCACATAACCCAACCTAACCCGACTGGCCCGAACACGTTTCCTTGGCCGCCCTCACACGACCCTACCTGACCCGCCTCGACCTGCCTGAATGTGTTTCCTTGGGTGCCCTCACAATACACGACCCAACCTGAAGTGCCCTCACATGTTTCCTGAAGTGCCCTCACATGACCCGAACCGACCCACACACACGCATTTCCTTGGGCGCCCTCACACAATCCAACCCAAACCGACTTGGCTCACTCGAACACGTTTCCTTGGGCGCCCTCACATGACCTGATCCGACCTGACTTGCCCTAACGTGTTTCCTCAGGCGGCCTCACACGACATGACCCAACCCGACCTAACCTACCCGAACGCGTTTCCTTGGTCGCCCTCACATGATGAACCGACTTGAACTGACCTGCCTGAACGCATTTCCTAGGGTGCCTTGACACGACCCGACGTGACTCGACCTGACACGAGCCGACCTGACACAACTTAACCTGACCCTCACACGACACGAATTGACCCGATGTTTTTCAAATTTCATCGCAATTCTAATGTTTTGAACATTTTTTCACTATTTCGATGGTTTGAAAAGTTCATGGAAATTTGATGTTGTGAACCTTTCATCGCTATTCCGACGTTGTGAACCTTTCATCACAATTTTGACGGTGTGAACCTTTTGTCACAATTCCGACGTTGTGAAACTTTTGTCGCTATTTTGACGTGTGTAGCAATTTCGTCGCTATTCCAACATTTGCAGAGTTTTGTTGCAAGTTCTACGTTTGGAAGTTTCATCGCTATTTTGACGTTGGGAGAGTTTTGTCTCTTTTCTGAGGTTTTTTGGCGGGGTTAAAAAAATTGAGAAAAAGTTGGGAACTTTCTGACAATATGTCAAAATTGTCGGAACTAAAGTGTCAGAAAATTGACTATATGTACTAGTGTGTTGTCTCACTACACAACTAAACTTCAACTAACTTTATCAATAGTTAGAGGCTAGTTAACTGAGTACAACTGAAAATCACTGAACGAGATTGCTAAAATTTAGAAATTACACATTCTTAACTGAAATTCAAGTCCTCTAACTCAAATTTATTGAGATAACTGAGTGAAAAGAGCCATGTCACACAATTTGACTGCATTCAAGTTGTCTGGTGATGTGGAAATTTGAATTTTCTTAGTTTGACCAAAGAAAAGTCAAATTGGGACTTTCTTGTTGCATTTTTCAACACTCCCTCTCAGTAAGAAATGGATTATCAGCCACCCCTATCATTCACCTGTGGAATGTACTGTAGCAAAACCTCCCACTATAGTTGTTACTACTACAATTGAGAAGCATAAAAAAAAATGATTCAACTGTGTCTGAAATCTATCTACTAGGAAACTGTGTTGCTGCTGACTCTGCTACTGAGCCTCTTGGTTTTCTTTCAACACTCCTCTATAATTCTTAGTATTTTATTGACATTGATACTCTTGCTACTAAATATTGTGGGCCCCTATAGAAAATTAATGATCCGTGAGGAGAATTCCTCAATGAACCCCGTCCAAATATTTTCAATTATGAGGCTAGGGATCTAGATCACTCCACCTCACTCTTATAGGTATAACTATAATTTCTCCCTATGCCCACTTGAATAAAATTCTTCCTCTACTAGAGGTCTCTACTTGATTGGATGTATCCACTCTTCCTCCTCTCTACCTCTCCATTTGTGGATGCCCCACAACTTCCTGAGGTTCCTCCCAAGGCTCCATTTTTAGAGGTCTATCCTGCTCCCTCTCAACCAAAATATCTCTAATATTTTCGTTTCTCCTCAAGGTTGTACATGCATATTATACCTCAAGTGTATATATTTTCTTCACATGAACCTTGATCTGCTTCACATGTCCAATGACTATGTGTCTAAGGAATTCTTTCCCTTTGCTGAAGATCAAATCATAACCATGGTGTTCCAAAAATGCTACAAAGATGAGATTTTTCTTTAGGCCTGGAATGAACATAACATCCTTGATTCGAAGAGGAGATCTTGATACCCTCTGAAATTTGATTGTACCAATCTTGGTTGTGGTGTACCATCCGCCATCCCCAAAATCAATGTGCATATGGAGATATTTCTCCTCAAGCTCACTGGAAAAATATCTACACCTTGTCATGTGGAACGAGGCACCTAAGTCAAAGTACCACACACTCCCCATCAAAATTTTGTCCATGCATGTGATAAAAATGAATTCAAGTTTGAGATGTGATGCCGAAGCTTCATCTGTTGCTCCTACTGTAGGCTCCTTATTGCTAGACATTTTGTGTGGACATTTTGTAGCGTAGTGCCCAAATTCATAACAATTGAAGAATTTTATTTTGGACAAGTATTTATTCTTTCCCCCTTGGCTGGATTCAACCTCACCTTAGGACTTCTTTCCCTTGGCCTTCAATCCTTTCCCAACTAGAGAAAATTCCTCTTCCACTTCTATGGATGTTACTCCATCTCTGGTATTTTGCCTGCTTTCTTCTTGTACCAAATTGAGCCATAAGCATTCCCAACTCAGTTACTTCTCCCTCCAATTCACCAATTCTTGGTAGCTATGACAAATTTTGGGAAGGTCTAGAAGAGCTAGGCTTACCAAGTCATCTTATACAACAATTACACCAACCCCCTAAGTTCATCGTGAACTTGTGTAAATCTACTCAGATATTGTGGGATAGTGTCATTCTTCTACATCTTGATATTTCAAAGTTTATCCTTGAGCGCCAGTTTCTTGTGGTCATTGTTATTCTCAAACAACTTTGTCAGTGCCTTCCACATTAAGAAAATAGTTTCTTTCCCATGGAGATTTGAGACACTGTGGTCTCGTACTCCCTCTAAGATTATTCTCCTTTCCTTGGCTACATCTTTCTTCCATTGGGCTAGGTTTTGTGCATTAGATGCCTGTGGTTTTGCAATATCTGTCTGGACATATTATAGCAATCCATTGTCATCCAACACTGCTTCCATGTGATCCTTCCATGCAATGAAATTTGAGTTTCCTTCCAAGGCATACTCTAGTCTCAACCCATTGAAGGTCATCTTCCTAACTCTAAAGAGATCCCGCTACACTGAATTGCAAATTCGATCCTCGTGAGAAAAAAAATTGAAATTCATACTCTAATGTGAATCCTGCTATGATAACATGTAGAAATTTGATAGAAATTGCAATTGCTCAAGATTTCAAACTGAAAAAAAAAGTGGCACAATTCTACTCTACAATTTTGCGGAATGGAAATCACAATTTAGAGACACATGCATAGACATGCAACAAGAAAAACCACAAGTACACAATGATTTCTAGGGGAACCCAATTGGGAAAAACCCCTCGATCCTTTTTGAATTAATAAGTTGAATAGAGAAACTATTACAATTGCATGCTCCAACTCTGAGCACTACTTGCAAAAGTAAAACTATTCTCCCTACTGAAATGAGAACTTCTTTCTAACACTTTTCCACTTTATGGCTCCTCTAGCCTCCTATTTCCTTGCAAACATTTGAGCTAATTCAAGCTCCTAAACAATAGGAAAGGTCCACATTTCCTTGCGAAATTCACAAGGATTGATCAACTATCTTCATGAAAAATTCTATACACTCCACTAGTATAGAAATAATTTTACATTAACCTTAATTCCTCCACTCTAGCTAAGGAATTCAAATTCCATGCATGCATGAGATATTTTGCATTGATTGATCAGTTAACTGACATATCTCTGAGTTAGACTGTTGTCTCACTAGACAACTGACCTTCAAATGACACTATCAATAGTTAGAGGTCAGTTAACTGAAAATAACTGAACTAGATTGCTAAAATTTAGAAATCACACATGATTAATGCTTATATGAACTCCAAGTACTCTAAGTTGAATTTACTGAGGTAACTCAGTGACAAGAGACATTTCACACAAGTTAACTATATCCAAGTTTTCTGCTGATGTGGAAATTCAAATTTTCTTAATTTGACCACGGCAAAGTCAAATTGGGACTTTCTTGCTGCATTTTCCAACATGGTTGAACTCTATCTATTGTTGTACCATGCCTTGACTTCAAAACTTCAAACAAAATTTTTTCTTCATTCCTCGGGAGTTGGACTAAGTTCCATATATGTTGAGAAACCAACTCCAAAAATAGAAGAAAAGAGATATCAATGCCTTAGAAATAAGCCACTTCGAGGGGGCAACCTCCAATACATTACATGACTGAACAATTCTTGGATGTTACAAATGACAAAACCTCCTTTCTATATATAGGAGTCCATGGGGCCACAATGTAATCCTAGCCGACCTAACAATAATAATTGAAGGGCACAATAATAACAATATGGGGGTTACAGGGGTACAACAATAACAATAATGGGGTTACACTAACAACAAGAAGGGACTATACTAGTAATATAGGGACCTAACATTCTACTCTCCTTCAAAAAAGTGTTGTCCTCAACGCTTGAGTAGCTTCGGGTGCTTTTGTATGAAATTCTCATCCTCCCATGTTCAATGGGTAAGTTCTTCCATTTGATGAGATACTCTGAAATTGATCGATTTTGTAGTTGTCGAGTTCTTGTTTCCGTGAATACTTCAGGTTCCAATATGGTTTTTACTTCCTCATAAAGTTCTGGCAATATTGTTTGAACTAGAAGTTTGTCCCCTATAACCTTTTTTAAGCATGAAACATGGAAAACTGGATGCACTTGCGAAGAAGCAGGAAGCTCCAATTTGTATGCCATAGTACCAATATTTTGCAAAACCTTGTAAGGACCATAGTACTTTGGCAATAATTTATTATCCTTCTTAGATTGCTTGAGGAACATTTCAGCTGTATGTGGTTGTGTCGTAGAAATACCTGGCCTCTCCACATTAAAACTTCATCGCGATGCCGATCTCCGTCATGGTTCCATTCGATTTTGTGCCAAATTTAGTTTATCCTCTAAGAGTTGGAGAAATTCTTGTTGATGCTCGATGTGATCCTCCATTGCTTGAACCCTAGCATTTTCCCTTAAAGAAGATGTGATGGATGGTGGATGATATCCATAAAGTGCCATAAATGGGGTCATTTTTGCTGCAGTATGGAAGGAAGTGTTATACCACCATTTAGCGAGAGGTAACCACTTGACCCATTGTGCTTTCTTATCAGATACAAAACAACAAAGATATCCTTCCAAACATTTATTCACTATCTTTGTTTGACCATCGGATTGAGGATGATAAGATGAGCTACAAGCTAGTTGAGTACCCAAACAAGAAAATAATTCCGTCCAAAAATTTCCTATAAAAATGGGATCTCTGTCACTTACAATAATATTCGGGTTTCCATGTAGCTTTTGAATTGTTTCCATAAATGCAATAGCAACTGTACTCGCTTTAAATGGATGAGATAATGCACAAAAGTATGCATACTTGGTAAGTCTATCAACTACCACCATGATGACACTCCTTCCTTCGAACTTAGGTAAACCTATGATAAAATCCATTGAAATCTCCTCCCAACATTGACTTGGAATGGATAAAGGTTGTAGAAGACTCAGGGTCTTAATTGTCTCAACTTTCATTAGGGGAATTTTGAGGTCTAAAATGGGCCTCCTAAGAAAAATGTACAACCAAAATAAACTTTATAAGAACCAATAGGATTCAAGATGATGATGTCAACCATGGGGGATGATTCACCATTTTTTAAGTAAAAGGGTGAAAAGATTAAAAAATAATAAAATAATAAAACTACTTTTCAACTCGTATTTTTAACTTATCTCCCAAAGTTTTTACTCAAATTTCAAGTGGGAGTACTCGTTGGATGCAAAATTTAATTCCTCATCCAAGGAGTACCCATGTTGCATACTTTCGATGGACCCTACTATGTGAAAAATGAAAAATACATTAAAAAACGTGATTACAATCATGTTTATCATGTATTTCTCATTTTTCGTGTAGCAGGGTCCATCGAATGTATGCAACATGGGTACTCCTTGGATGAGGAATTAAATTTTGCATCCAATGAGTACTCTCGCTTGAAATTTGAGTAAAAAATTTGGGAGATAAGTTGAAAATAAGAGTTGAAAAAGTAGTTTTTTCTTTTTTCCCTCTAAAATTTGGTGATGTCATCAAATCTTATTTGATTTTTTCCACTATTAATTTATAATTCCCTTAGGAGGCCCATTTTAGACCTCAAAATTCCCCTAATGATTTTGCAGGAAAACCAAACATTCTGCCACAAAATTTTGAATATCAGATTTAAGGCCATCCTAAAAAAATTCTTTCTTCACCCTGTGGTAAGTTTTTAAAAATCTCGAGTGTCCTCCTAAAGGAGAAGTGTGCAATTCCAAAAGAATATTTTGTTTTAGTTGGGAGTTCTTGCAAATATATAAGCAATCTTTGTACCATAAGGAATCATTTTTCCAACTAAATTTATCATATGTACTAATATCTTGTTGCAACTTTTGAATGAGGGTTCACACTTCTTCGTCCTTCTTCCATTCATCCCTTTCTTCGGTTATCCAATCTGGTTGGATAATTGAAATGGCACAAAGCAATGCTTCCACCTCTTCATCCTTTCTTGAGAGTGCATCTACAACAAAATTTAGCTTCCCTTTTTCGTAGACAATTTCAAAATCATAACCCAACATGTTTGTGAACCACTTTTACTGTTCTTTTGAAGATAGTCTTTGTTCCAAAAAGTGTTTAAGACTATCATGATCAGTTTTTACCTTGAAGTGTCTTCCCATTAGGTAAGGTATCCATTTATTTAGTGCATGTAGTATTGCCAACATTTCCTTCTCATAAATAGCCTTTTGTAAATACTTTCCTTTGATTGAATGACTTTCAAAAGCAATGGGTCTTCCTTCTTGAATTAAAACATCACCAATTCCATTTCCCGAGGCATCAAATTCCACAATAATGGTTTTTGTGAAGTTTGGCGTAGCTAAGACTGGTGCTAGGCACATTGCCTCTTTAAGATGTTAAAAGGCTTTAGTTGCTTCATGAGTCCAGAAAAATGCATCTTTCTTCAATAATGTTGTTAGAGGTGTAGCTATTCTCCCATAATTCTTAACAAACTTGCAATAATACCCTGTTAACCCAAGCAATCCGTGCAACTGCTTTATGGTTGTGGGGGCTTTCCATTCCTTAATGGATTTAATTTTGTTAGGGTCTACCTTAAAACCCTCATGAGATACAATATGACCCAGATATTCCACCTCTTGTACTCCAAAGAAACATTTGGATGTTTTTGCATATAATTGTTTCTTCTCCAATAGTTTGAGCACCCCGTCAACATGTTGAACATGATCCTTCCAAGACCTGTTGTAGATTAGTATATCATCAAAAAATACTAGCACAAATTTTCTAAGGAAGGGTTTGAAAATGGAATTGATCAACCCTTGAAATGTAGAAGGTGCATTGGTAAGGCCAAAAGGCATGACCAAAAATTCATAATGACCCTCATGAGTTCGAAATATTTTTTTTCGAAATATATTCAGTCTTCATTCTAATTTGATGATATCCTGAACAGAGATCTAACTTGGTAAAATAAATAGCGCCATGTAATTCATCAATCATAGGAATGGGAAATTTATCTTTAATAGTGAGCTTATTGAGCTCCCTATAATCTGGACACATGCACCATGATCCATATTTCTTGTGCACCAATACTATTGGAGCAGAGAAAGAACTTTGACTAGGTTGAATTATACCAACCTCTAACATTTCTGCAATCATACGTTAAATTTCACTCTTTTCGACATAAGCATATATGTAAGGCCTAATGTTTGGAGGAACACTTCCTGGAATCAAATGAATAGCATGATCATGATCATGAATAGGTGGGAGTCCTTTGGGAGTATCAAACACCTTGGAATGATTGTCCAAGACTTTTTGGAGATCTGGAGAAATAGATGATTTTGATGTTAGAACTTCTAGTGATCATAATTGTGCAATTACACCTCGTTGTTATTTATTCAGAAGCTTTGTCATGACATTAGAGCTTATTATCTTTCCTTTCTTCCCTGTGATACCCCTTAATTCGATTTTCTTTCCTTTCGGAAAAAAATTCTAGAAAAGTTCTTGAAAATTAAAAGCTACAGTCCCCAAAGATTGTAACCATTATACTCCTAGTACAACATCAATGCCTCCCATTGGGATGGAAAGCATTGGACTATTCAATACATATTCCCCCATGGCTAGCTTGATATTATGGCATTTTATAGAGCAATTTATAGTTCCTCCATTCACAACCATCACTTGACATTCTAGTGCTGGGTATAGGAAACAATTCAATTCCTTGGCTACCTTACAATGAATAAAATTATGGGTACTACCCGAATCAATCAACACTATTACCTTTTTCTTCTTGATATGTCCTTCTATCTTGAGAGTTTGAGGAGTGGTAATTCCTGCCAATGCATTACATGATATGGTTGGACTCACTTATTCTTCTTTTAGGGTTTCTTCCTAGTGTATATCCTCTACTTTTGAAGTTTCTTCTTCATTTTCTTCCTCCTCTTCACAGTCTATGTAAAATAATTTCTTCTCAGCGCACTTATGACCTTTAGTGTATTTGCTATTAGAACTGTAGCAAAGCCCTTTTGCTCTTTTTTCTTCCAATTGTTGTGGTGTCAACCTTGTAGGTTGTGGAAGTCTAGGAGTAGCAACACTTCCATCTTTATAGATGTGAGTAGTAGGCTTCCTTGTTGCCATAATTTTACATTCAATTTTTCTTGCTAACTTGATTGCCTTCTCCAATGAATCAGGTTCCCAAATGTGGACTTCATGTTGGATGTTATCCTTTAAAGTCCCTATGAAAACATCAATCCTGCGTTCCTCTAGAATATCAGTTACCCTTATATTCAATTTTTGGAAGTCCTCAATGTGCTCTGGCACTGAACCCTTTTGTTTGAGATTTATCAATTGGCTAAAGAAGGTGTTGCTCTTTGTATCCTCATAATGTGCTATCATTTCCTCCATAAAAATTGACCAAGTGACAAATTTTCTACGAGAGCAAAGCCATCGATACCATACAAATGTATTTTGTTCTAAATGTAAAGTTGCAATGCGTACCTTTTGTGTGTTTTTCACATTATTGAGATCAAAATATTTCTCCATCTGTGGTATCCATGTTATGGGATCCTTGTCATCAAACTTCCTCATATCCTTCTTTGGAATATGGTGGTTCTTCCATCCAACATTAAAGTTTATGAAATCACAATTAACATTTATTTTGTTCTCATTTTGAGTTTCCTCTACTATATTTTCGCTATTAGGAAACATTTCTTGTATCAAATTTGTCAAACCTTCTATGTATGCTTTTAGATCATTCTTCATGTTTTCCATGTTGTCTTTCATTTTTTCTTCCATGTCATCCATCTTAGCTTCTACGCCTTTCTTCAAGCCATTCATATTATTATTCAAACCATCCATCTTCGCTTCCACTCCTTTCTTCAAAACTTCCATTTCATTTTTTGTTGCTCTTTGCGAGAGTGAAATTTGGTGCACTTGCTCTTGTAATTTTGATAGATCATGTTGCAATTCTTCATCTTCATGAGTCATAGTAGAGTACTTTGAGGTCTTAATGGGTGTTGAATTCTTTTTAGGAGGAATGTTAGAACCCAATACTGAAATATATGCTCAATAGGCCCTTGGAATCTCTTCAAACTGATTATTTTTTTTACACAAGACTTATGCAATTCGGAAAAAAATACACACCTTTTTCTTGCTTTTGAGGAGCTCAATATTGAAACTGAATTATCTCTGTGATTTCGGATCTTCAATATCTGAAATTTGGCACTGAGGTAGCCCTATGAATTCTCTTTCGAATGCCACAGGTTTGACCTGATTTGGATTCTTTAAGACAAATTTGTGCCCAATCTCCTACGATGACCTAATTATGGATTGGTTCAGTAGAGCGAACTTGTACGACTTGCCACGTGTTACTGTTTCCTCCTTCAACTCTAAAATTGATAGACAGTAAACTGCAATCTATGTGATTGCGACCATGTTTTACAGAATTCTAATCCGATGCTCAGAGAGAAAGTTATGCATATTTTCCCATGATCACCTCTTTGAGATGAAATTTGGGAGCCTGCAAAAGACCTAACTTCCACAGACCATATCACCGAAAATATTGCGAACCATGATCTAAAATTTTGCGACAATGTTCCTCAGAATTTTGGCTTCGCACTCTAAAAATTTCAGCTTCTGAACCTTCGTAGAAAACAAGTTATAGCAAAAATTCCACAATGACCTATTTGGAGAAGCGAAACCCTAGAATCCCAAAGCTTTGATACCAAATGTTGAGAAACCAGCTCCAAAAATAGAAGAAAAGAGATATCAACACCTTAGAAATAAGCCACTTCGAGGGGGCAACCACCAATACATTACATGAATGAACAATTCTTGGATGATACAAATGACAAAACCTCCTTTCTATATATAGGAGTCCATGGGGCCACAATGTAATCCTAGTGGGGCCACAATGTAATCCTAGCTGACCTAACAATAATAATTGAAGGGCACAATAATAACAATATGGGGGTTAGAGGGGTACAAAAATAACAATAAGGGGGTTACACTAACAACAATAAGGGACTATACTAGTAATATAGGGACCTAACAATATACCATTGGAAAGCTATATGAGAAGGCTATCTAAATAAGCGATTTTCATGCTCTTTGGAATAAGGTACACACATAAAAAATTCCTTAAAATATAGGATACTCATCAAAAAACCAAGTCATCAGTGACATCATAAGCTTAACACAACGATAATAGAATCACAATGCTCCCCTGAGCTTGACATCACTTGAAATCAATGACTAGACTTTGAAATAAAATACAACAACTACCAACATACTCAACAATATCCCCCTTTGGAATTTATGGAAACACAACCAAACATTGTTTGTCATTTATAGTTTTAGGATTGACCCCCCCTATTAGGTTGTTTAAGCTCCCACTAACTCTGATAACTCTTAAGTTCCATTGTTTTCTCCCTCTTGCTTTGAGTTGCCAATTTCTTCTCATTCTCCTCTTTACTTTTAGGTGTCAATGTATGATCATTCTCCCCCTTTGATATCAATGGAAAAGGGCTTTAATTGCTCGCATGGATTGAATATAACATGTTACTTATTTTAATTATTTTTGAACATAATGCTTTCTACCACTTTGCTGATTGATATCAATTGAATTAAGACACAAACAAATATTATGGGACATGTAAGCTTTACATTTCATTGTTTTTATAGTGCACTTTTATCCCCAAAACCTTGTACTAATCATTATGATCTTAAAGCCCCCCCTGAGCCTAGTCTCATTTCTTATCTCTAGCCTCATGGCATACATCTATCCTGGAACTATGTGGACAACCTCCCTTTTTTCTTGCGAAGAAAATTAGTGAAGAGATGAGTGAAACATCACTCCTAACTTTTTCCTCAATTACTCAAAGGGATCTTAGGCAAGAGGCTTGGTGAATATATCAACAACTTGTTCCTTCCTTGATATACACTCCAACCTAAAAATCTGATCAACCACCTGTTCTTTAAGAAATGGTATTTGATGGGGATATGCTTGGTTTTAGAATGAAGAACATGATTCTCGAACATATTTATAGCACTTGTATTATCACATACATTAGGAATCAATCCATAAAACATTATCTTCATGTATTTCAAGGCTTGTTTCATCCAAAAAATATAAGTGTAACACATAGAAGTTGCTACGTACTCAACTTCAAAAGTAGAAAGTGAGATAGAAGTTTTTTTTGCTAAAACAAGTCACCAAATAATTCTCTAGGAAGAAATCACAACCATTTTTTCTTTTCCTATAATCTTCACTTCCAATGCAATTAATATTTATGTATGTAATTAATGAGAAGTTTGACCCTTTGGATACCATAGACCACAGTCCATTGTGGCCTTTAGATATTTGAAAATTCTTTTTGCAGCTAATATATGACTCTCTTTAGGGGTTGATTTATACCTTGAACTACACCAACACCTTGCATTATGTCTAGCCTTGAGGTTGTTAGGTAGAAGAGGCTACCAATCAGATATTTGAACATGGTTTGACTTACCTCTGGTGACTTATCATTTTTTTTTATTTTACATCCAGTGACCATAGGAGTACTAACAAGTGAACATTATGCCATTTCAAAATTTTTAACATTTGTTTGAGGAACTTTCCTTGGGAAATGAACATGCCTTTTGTTGATTCTGTAATATGCAGACTAAGGAAGAATGAGAGTTACCCATGCATACACATCTCAAATTCATATTGTGTTTCAACTACAAAATTTTGGCTTAACAAATCTGCATCACTATCAAAGATTATGTCATAAATATAAACAATAATAACTATGAGATTTTCATTTTTAGATTTGATATACAAATTACTATTAGATATCCATCTTTTGAAGCCTCACTATTTTAGGTGTTTGTCTAATATGGAATACAATGCCCTTGGTGCTTTCTTTTCTCCATATAATGTCTTTTTCATCTTGCATACATCTTCAAGATTGACAACCTTCAGGTTATTCTATATAAACATGTTCTTCAGGTTCTCCATTCAAGAATGTTGATTTTACATCCATATGATATACCTTGAAACTATTGTGGTTGGAAAATGATAAAAACATTCTTATTACCTCTAATCCCAATACATGAGAAAAAATAATTTCATATAATTTTCCTTCAACTTGAGCATAACCTTTTCATACTAGTCTGGAATTATTTCTAACAACTTGTACATCCTCATTTTTAATTTGTTCCTAAAGACCCATTTTGTGCCAATGCCATTTTTATTTATTTGCCTTGGAACTAATTCCCAATTCTTATTTTTCTCAATCTGATTCGTTTCCTCCAATTCATGGCATTTATCCAATGCTTATATTGACTTTCCTGAGAAAAATATTTGGGTTCAATCATGGAAAACATAATAATATATGCTTGAATGGAGGTATTTATTAGCTTTCTTCTAGTTTGAACTCTTTATTCTTGATTACCAACAATTTTTTTATAGGGTGATTATTTTGTACATATCTTAAGGTGGTTTTTGGATGAGAACACACTACATCCTCTTCTTCTTCTTCTTCTCATGATTCTTCATGTGTCTCATCTTCATATTCACTACTAATTTGATCAAGTGGGATGATATATATTGACTGTTTTCTTTTGAGAGGTAAATCATCATCCATCTTCATATCAATGTTGTCAACAATCTAATAATTTATTATAACATATATAACCTTGGCTCTTAGTTGAATATTTAAAAACATCCCTTCATTAGCTCTAGCATCAAACTTACAAAGGTTGTCATCATTAATTTTGATTTGACACTTAGTACTGAAGAATTTTAAGTGATTTATTGAGACTAGCTTTCCATACCACAATTCATAGGGAGTATTGTCATTGTTGGGCCTAAGGTGTGCTTTGTTTAAAATATGGATTGTTGTATGAGAAAATTTAGCCCAAAAGGTTTTTTTTAAATATTTCTCTCATCAAACATTTCTCTAGCGAATTATTGAACTGATTTATTTTACCTCTCCACCACACCATTTTGCTGTGCGGTGTTTGCGATTGAGAATTTCCTTCTTATACCATGTTATTTGTAAAAATAATCAAACTCATGTGAAGTAAACTCCCCAGCATTATTTTTCCTTGTGAATTTTAATTTATAATTAGCTTGGATTTTAGCCAGGGCTTTGAAGATTTTGAACTTTTTAAACGTTCAAATTTCTCCCTTAAAAATGAAACCCACATAAGCTTGGTATAATAATCAATGATTGAAATAAAATATGGTTCAACACTCGACGTATCAATTCTTGAGGTTACACATAAGTTTGTATGAAATAAATATAAAGGCCTTGTTGATGAGTTTTCCTTAGTCCTAAAGGTTACTTGAACTTGCTTGTTGATTTGGTATGATTTTCAAATTGTGTTGCTTCACTTTGAGATCTTTGGAAAGTACCTTACAACCTGATTTTTGCTAAGCTTCACAATATGATCAAAGTTTAAGTGCCCCAAACTTATGTGTTGTAACCCTATATCATCAAGCTTCCGCAAACAACATTTCTCACTTTCCTTATGGAGTATGTACACATTGCTTGGTGTTCTAACAAAATTCGCTACCACCTTCCCTATGTTTGTTATCTTTATTTAAAAATTTTTGTAGTGAAAAGTGACATTATACCCCTGGTCACACATTTGAATCACACTCAACAAGTTGTGTTTGAGTACATCCACAAAAAAAACATTTTGAGGGTTTCATATTCCATTTTCCAAGATGATTGTAACTTTTCCCATGATATTTCCTAGAGCATCATTACCAAAAGTAACACTGCCTACCTTATGTTCTCTTAGTGAGAAGAATTTTCTCCTATTGCTAGTCATATGTTTAGAGCATCCATTTTCCATATTCCAATGACTACCTTGGGTTTGGTTATATAAGACAATGCCACATTCTTCTTTCTTGATCTCTTCCTTTTTCTTCTTCCATATCTTGGTTTCTTCTTATGTTTGCTTGATTTTAGGAGCTGATATCAATTTGCGGGTTCTACAATAAACTGCTTTATGTCCATATTTATGAAAATTATCACATTTAATATAGTCAAATAAATAAGACAAATGGTTGTTGTCTCTGGGATCCTTCCTATGAGGCTTTATAAATCTATTATCTATATCTCTTGTTTACTAATAATATTCATTTATTTTATTTTTGATCTGATTATTTCTAAGATAGGCTCTATAATTTACAACCTTATATCTAAAATTCGTACATGAATAACAACAACCATATAAAATATTTTGGCACCTGAGAGAAATTTTCTTTTGAGGATATGATTTTCTGACTCTTTCATGGATTTATCTTTGAGGGGGATAAGGCTTTTGTTGATTTATTGCTTAACATTTTTAGTTGTTGGAATTCTTGTAGTTTGCACTATTTTGATGTTTCCAAGTTTCATTGATGTCTATTTTTTCCTTACTTTCGTATCATTCCTTTTGCTTCTATTGGAAATGACCATTATTGTCTGTAATTTATTTGATATCATTAACCTTTCTTTGTTGTTGTTGTTCATTATTGTTTCCTTGTATTCCATTGATGTTATGTCCTTTTAGTGCTTCAATGAAGATTATTGGTTCTTTGTCTTCAAGTTTCTTGGAGCATGTCTCTCCTCCATGACTAAGGCCAATTTTAATAACGGAATATCTTTGAACACTTGGAATTTCATCCAATTTGTTAGATCCTTTAATAAATTTCAAATTTTGGTTGAGATGTGTATGAGTATTTTCTAGTTCTCTTCTAATGGAGACTGTATGTTTCTCTAACTTTTCACATTCCTTTCCCTTCTCTTTCAATTGTTGTAACAAAGTGTCTTCAATATTCTTTTCTTCCTCCAACTCTACTTTCAGAAGAAGAATTGATGAATCTTAAAATTGCTTCTCTTCTCTTCCAAACTTAATTAGTAGCTAATTTTGCTTCTTACTCTTTTTCTTGAGCATTTTTATTTCTTGTAAGGAACTAATTAGTTCTCCTTATAGATTTACTACAACTTAATATTCTTCTTTTAAGTCATAATTATTCTTTCCTTTAATTTTGGGTTTCTATAGCCATGAGAGTGAAATCATTTGTTATTTCTTCACCAGAGGGTTGTTCATCCCCATCATTTGAGGAGTTTTTGTCCTCTTAGGAGTAGAAGCTTGTCTTCTTGAATTTATACTCCTTATTGACTCTCCTATAGTTTTTATTTTCTTTATAGTCATATTCATTGTTATCTTTCTTGTGTGGGAATTTAGATACATAGTGACCTACTTTTCCAAATTTGAAACATTTGAAGGAAACTTACCTTTGTATTTTTTGAACCCTCTCTTCAATATTCTAATAAACTTGGCTTTGTCTTCATCATATCCATAGCTTGAGTCTTCTTGATCTTATTTGGTCTTCTTATAAAATTTTAAGGGTGAAAACTTTGATATAGATCTCCATTTTGAGGTTCTCATTTCATTGGAAGTTAATGTTCCATGTAGTTGATCCTGTGTTAATGTGTTGAGATTTTGCATCTCCTCAATGGATGATGTTGGACACCTAATTTTTTAGGGTTGGTGTTGAGGAATTATAATAATCATTGAAGTCCAAGAGGTCTCTTGGAAGATGAAAACCAAGGGTTAAAAAAATGTGTATTAATATGTACATTTGTAAATGAAATTCATCTCACACATTATCTAATTTTGGTATATCATTTTTGTGTGTTTAACATGGTATCAAAGTAGACATATTCATTCCTTGCCTAATTACTTGCAAGAAATGGTTTTTTGGCCCTTAAATTGGGAGTATTTATCCTTTATTCAACTCAATTTGATGTTAATTTATGTGTATGTCCATGAATTATCAAAGGAATTCAAAGGATTTTTTACATTTTTTGAACATGTGCATTTCTTCAACCTACGACTACCATTTTGGCCCTAATTTTATTCCATCCTCTACAATTATTCCTATAATTTATATTTGTAATTACGAATCTCATATTAGCTAAATTTGAGTTGAATTCTCTACCTACATTCCTGAAAAAAAATAAGAAGATAATATTCCTCATACTTAGGTCTAAAAATTCAAATCTCTACTATTACCGAATATGTGTGCTTTTATATATGTGCATCATATTTTCTTTGCATCTCCTTTATTTCCAATATTCATAACCCATCACTACTTGGTGTTGTGGATAATGTTTCTTGTACTATGTATTGGATGATACTTATTCTACCATGAATTTTTCCACTGTGCATTCTAATGTCTTTTACATGTGAGCCTACTGATCAAGGTGAAATGGAGGGTTGAATTTTTACTTTGAGGAATCCCTTAAGGTATCATTGAATATTTTACTTGCTATGAGTTTATACAAAATTGATTGTGAGTGAAAACATATTTGAAATTATGGAGCGAGAATGGGTTTAAGAAACTAGGATGTACAACATATTATATCATTGAAATATGCATGGAAACCGTGGCAATAATATATCTCACTTACTTCCATGCCCATAATGAGTGTCATAATAGATACCAATAGCCATCACATATAGCACAATCTATGGTGTACCATGACACTCATTCTCAACACACATAGATCTAGTTTTGGCATAAGTGTTATGTGACAAGTCAAGGATCCTAGCTATCAGCCACACTTCAAGGAAGAGATTGCAATCCAAGTTTGTTGGAAGAAGCTGAGAGAACATGCAAAGAATATAAATATGGTGATACCACCCAATTGTGTCTCCCTTAAAGGATTCATGATCCAGACAAAATTCCATAGTAGTCCTTAATTGTACAATGTATAATTTTCCTTATGGAGAAGGTAGAACCACCTTAGATCATTTTGAATTAAGTGTAATAGATCACAATCACAATTGAGCTTGAATTTTAGGTATAAGTTATTTATGGCCACAAAAGCACTGCGCAGGTAAAACGAGAACCTATTGTGACTGAGAAAATGATATCACTACATACTCCCTTTTCGAGGTAACGTAATTTATTTTACCCATGGCCTAGATATAAGGTAATATTTTTCATAGGATTTTATCTTGTTTAGTAAACATTTAAAGGAAATGATTACCAGGGTTTCAATTCTCGCCTTGTCCTAAAAAAGCTTAAAGTATTCAATTGTTTTTATAGCATTTTTTTGGTGCATGTGGTGGGATTAATAGTATCTAGTCTATTTTTCCATCTTAGCTCCCAGTTTATAGAAAGAGACATCTACCTATTTCTAGTGGTCGTAGGAGCTATGTCTCTTCTTGTCAATATGTTCTAGATGGAGATACACATAAAATAACTAGCTTTGGTGGCCATACATGTGTTTAGTGGGATGTAACAACATGAGAAATTATTGCTATATTTGGAAATGAATTTCCATTGGGTCACAATGTTGATTTTATGAGTGTATCCATCATTGAAACTAATCACAAGGATTTTGTTTCAGGAACTTGTGATACAAAAACCCATTTATAAATACACATATTTCTATATAGGTCCATTTTTTTTTGCTTTCTCTTAGAGAAGTGAGGATGCACACATAATTTTCATTAATCTAGTGAAAGGAAGATCTATAGATAGTCTATGTTCATATATCCAAACCACATTCTCAATCTATCAAATTTTGAAATCATCTCTAGTCATTTAAAGGAAAGGTGCAGATTTCAGAGTTTTTTCTTGGATGAGTATATACATATGCGAAAATAAAAAAATAAGAAAACATTTCTAGCTACAACGACTGTAAAAAATAGGAAAATCAAAGACAATTCCTCTAGAGATCCGTCAAGTGGCCATGAGCATTTGGGACTATATGGTAAAATTTTCTTGAGATTACAACCAGTTTTATGGAACCTCTTGCATGATTTTATGCCTTGAAGGCCTGCAACTTGTTTAATATATGATTTGGAGATCAAGAACATTGCAAATCTATTGCATATTAATGTCCCACTGACTTTGTTACTCATTCAATCTTCATTGATTATTTGATTGCTGGTGAATTTTTAGTATAAATTGAAACACTTCAATTATGAGCTTGAATTGTTTGAAAAATGGCTCAAATTGGTGAAATATTATGGTTCCTAAAAACTTAGATACACTTTATTGTTCATGACATAGTAAAAAATTAGCAAGCCACTCTTACTGATATTAAAATCTATCAACAAGATGCACATGAGAAAATTGAGTTTCTCCAGCTTGAGTCACAACTACAACAAGATGAGCTACAACGAAAGAATCAACATTTTGAATGAATTTTTGTTCAAAATAACTCCCTTTTTGAGTTTGAAGTTGACTCCCATAAAAAATCATAGATTGATAATATCAGTGACTCCATTTCAAGAGAATATTTACATGAAGATTTAGAGGTTTAGCTTGCACTTCCCAAGCCTGTAATCAAACCTTTGGAAGAACTTATCAACACCAAGAGCAAAATTTGTCTTGGATATGATAATGATGTTTCCTTTCAAATAATAAACTATTATAAACCCATAAAGTTTCAAAAATTTTGGTTTCTTGAAGAAAACTCATCTTCACATGCTCCTCTTCAACAACCACATCCAATTCTCATATGGTAACATTGTGATCAATTTTTCCATGTGAAAGATCAATTTTTTGATATTCAATATTGTGGGAATTGTGGTAAACATACCCATCATTCGAACATATGTTCCGAAAGGAAGACTCCCGCAAGAAAAATATTCACCTTAGATGGATCATTTCTTGTAAATTGTATTCAGTAGCCAATAAGATATATCGATCATACCTCAAGTTCACTATTGAGTATTGACACATCTTGTAGTGGATATATCTTCAGATTGTCACATTTTATGTGATAGGGGTTAATTTATGTTCAAATACCAGCTTTGAAGAAATAATAAGTGATCTTGAGCCACAACCTGAACTAGAGCTAGCTGCTAGAGCCTAGAGCCAAAGTTAGCTTCCAAAGTCATAGCTATATCCAAAGATAGATTCATGTTCCATAAGTATGAATTGGTTGGTTGCCAAAGTTAAAACTCCATTAACAGAATAATTTGGTTTCTGCTACATCAGTTTGTGGTCATATTCAAACCATTTTCAAGAAGCACTTCCACTTCATAAAAGGCTTCAACTTTTAGCCATATTTAGAATTATTTCAGGAACTAATTTGAGGCTAGTTTCTGAGTTGGTGGTTAGCCTTACACCACCACTGGTATAAAATTTTGGTTCTTCTACCTCATTTAGTTTGTGGTATTCCTTAAATCACTATTTCAGAGAACACATCCAACGATTGGATTCCATACACTTTTTTTTATCTCTCTTCTTCGATTCATATGCAACCCTTTGGATTAAGGGGGGAATGTTGGACATGTAATCCATTAGGGTTGGTGTGGAGGAATTACAATAACCATTGAAGTCCAAGTGACCCCTTGGAAGATGAAACTAAGGTTCAAGGAAATGTGTATTAATATGTACATTATATAAATGAAACACATCTCATGCATTATCTAATTTTGGTCTATCATTTGTGCATGTTCAATAGATGATACTTTGGCATTGAATAAAGCAGGAAGAGTTTTCAACACCTTTTGAAATACAAAGGAATCATCCACATGTTCATAAATAACTTTTATGGTGTTAAATATTTCATCCATATGAAGAAATAATTTTGCTATGTGCTCATCCTCATTCATATTTAGTGATTAAAATTGCATTATGTATAATTTAAGTTTAACCTTATTTACCTTGATATTGCCTTCAAAAAAATTCATCAACTTTACACTCAGGATTGCATTCATTTCTTTATCATTATACGAATACATCTATTTTTTTATACCCACTCATCACTACATTCCAGATATCTGCACTAAGGGATATTATGTAAGTTATCATTCTTACCTTCCAAACTGTGATGCACCTTGCTAGGTCACTCCCTCCATAAACAGTAACCTAAAACACTATGTTACGTCCCCAAGTCTCAAGAAAATAGTTCACTCCTTCCCTTACCATCTATTTGGTAAATATGCCTTTAAACTTAGTTCAACAATAAACATGGAAGGATTAATTTCATAGTTTTTGCGCTATTTTAAAAACCTGAGCGTGATCAAGTGAACACATGAGCATATCAATACTCTATTCCTTAAAACCCATGTGCTCGTTTTCCTTCAGACTTTCTCCATGTGTGAGAACATAGGAGTTGAGAATCGAAACCCAACTGCTGGAACAAGAACTATATTTCTGAACAAGAACCATACATTCCTCCTCTGCTACACCATCTACTTTCCATGATCATGCTATCTTCATAACATTTTTTAACTCTGTGTTGATACAGTTACGTTGGTATTCTAGCTTACAGTCGCTTCCTATCATCGCAAATTTGAAGTGCAAACACTGCTTTATAATTTAATTACTTTGCCTCTCTGCCATGCAGAGCCCTTCTGAAACTGAATTCTGATCCTCACACTTCAGTTACCTTCGACGAAAATCCAATCCACTTGGATGATCTCTGTTCTCCACAACAAATTTATAACTTCACAACGCAACATGAATGTGATTCACATCACATTCCACACATAATTTAATCAATTTTGGTTGTAATCCGGCACACCTTCACGACGCTCATAAAGTTGTGCTAAAACCATTCACTTAAATATGATCTCCAAAGCGATTATCTCATTCCAATATGGCCATGCCTACATAAAATTCAATGTAGATATAAATTTGAAGGAAATGCTATTATAAGAATTAAGATATATCACACACCTGTACATTCAAATCAACCTTCGATTTTCTTGGAGGATAGAATAAGGCTTCAAGAATTTAAACCACAGAAGTTTATTATTCCATCAATTGACCACACAGAGTGTAATTAGATGCATTTTGTAGTCTTCAAATCACGTAATTGTTTCCAAACCTTGATATCATACTTCAATTCTCCTGCAACTGATCTCAATGTATAATATGCGGGTTCTACACTCGAAACCCAATCATGAGTTGCCTGTGAAATCACATATTCAGTGTAGCTGTACCAGAATGTATTGGTCACACCTCATATCAAGAAAATGAATTCAGAAAACATTCAAAGCATGCATTTTCATATATTCTACACCCATTTATATAACATACTGTAAATTAAAGCACATATAGACACTAACTTCTGCAACACCATGCTAAGAACATAGAATGTCCTAAAAATGATAATCATATACTCGAGACCGTATTAGTTCTACATTATACACACAGATTGGAATTATCCACAATCACACAATAATTTCAGAGATTCACCAAATTCAATATTATATTACGCATAAATGAGTTACAATTCATAACAGGAATAATTTCCAACGGTGCAAATAAATGCTCTCTAGAAATCATATATAAACATAAATTATTGAATGTACAATCTAAGGATAGACCGAATCTTGGTCTATTTTTCACCCTTGCACTCTCCATGTCCTGTTATTATTTATTTCAAATGGCCTCTCTTTTATGCCTTTGAAGCTCACAAATATATACAAAATTTCCTGCAACCAATTTTGGTTTAGATCCTCAATATTTTCAACCAAATCCTAAGAATCCTCTAAATCCACGAAATCATCAACTAATTCTTAAATCTAGGATTCACGATCCCTATGAGATCTTAACTAGGTTAAATCTCTCATGTTTTCCTACATTCGAGAACATTTACAAATATTCCTCACAATATTTAATTAAATAATATTCTAAATGTCTCACATAAAATCCACTCGAAACATTGAAAATTACATTAATTAAATACTTATGGAACCAACTCCTTTGAAAATACAAGACCCCCTAGATTCTACTAAATGTACAAAATTTGGAACCATGATGCTCTTGCCTCAGACTCCAAATGTTGAAAACATTCATGATCTCCTGACCATGTGATTTCATATGCTGATAAAAACCTCTAGGGTCCCAAATTTTAGTTTTTAACTGTCCAAATGCCTTGCACCTTTGCTGCTGCTGCATTTTTTCTATCTTTTGGTTCATTTTCCTCTCTTCAATCAACTTCAAATTCTAATTGATCATCCCTTATACTGTCAGTTTTCTCCCTCTGGACTGTTTCATCATTAACTTCCACAGTTCTACAATCTCCATGTCCAACATATCCTTGGGCTGGTACATACTCTGCTATTTTTTGTTGCTTCTTCCTTCTTGTTGGAGTTTTCTATTACTGTCCACTAGCTGTTGCATCCCCAAATTTTGGAAATCTTCAGGATTCTTAGTTCGAATTGCTTCGTTATGAATTCCCTATGACTCTGCCATCTCTTCACTTGGATCTGCATTTAGTTTGCAGCCCTTTCCATATGCATCCTCTTTAAGCCATCGCTTAAATAATTTCACTTCATCTTCAAGCTCTTTTGTTTCCCAATGTTGAAATTGAGATTTCTCTTCCTCTTCCAGGGTTGTCTCCTCCTGCACAAAATCCTGATTTTCCAACATACTTTCCATTAATTTAATGTCTTCACTCCATGGATTAAGAACTTCCATGGAATATTCCTCTTCATCCTTCATTTGGCTATTCTCTTGTACCAAATATTATTTAGTATTTGCACCAATATCTTCATAAAAACCTGCAATCATATACCAATTATCAGAATTAAAAATATAAGACCTTATGGTCTCATTTGATTTCCCTATCATAACATCCTTATCATGTTGATTTAAATTCTCCAAAGAGTTCATGAGACTATCAGCTATTCTCTCCTCCACATCATCCATTCCAAGGATGTTCCTCTGCTCTGGTTCACAGTAGTGAACTTCTTCCTCTGTGATTTCTGTTTGCCACTTCATATCTCAATCTTGGCATTCTGTTGAAGATTCCTTTGTCATCAAAGGTATTATTTCATTCTGGTCACTGCCACAAGTTTGATTATCTTCAAATTTGTCTTTTGTGTCAATTTTCTTGCCAAATTCACCATCTTCAAAATCACGAATTTTTTTTTCAAAATACTTCACTATCTCAGCCATTTCTTCGAAAATATTTATTTCCTCATCAAAATGCACAAGCATATTTTCAATTTTCTGATCTTCACCTGCCAAACCTGTAACCAAAAATATAGTGTTAGAAAAAACATAAATTTCTTCTTCTGATGATTCAACTATCACACCTTCATGCAGACCTGAACTAATTTCATTATCCTTCAGATTGTATACAAATTCCTTCTCAATATTTCTAGTTTCCTCTTCATCTAGGAAAAAATTTTGTTCAAAAAATTTACACTCAGTTGTCTTGATTTCTTTCTTCAACCTGGCATACACATTTTGCCTCAGTCTCCTTTGTAGTGAAGGCCATTTCATTTTATTCTTCTTCATTATCCAACCATACCATTGGTATTCTTCTTGTTCTTCTAGCAGCTTCATCAATACATTCATACTTGCTTTTATATCAACAAGTTCCCTATTAAACTATTCTTGACTCATCACTTTCATGCCTTTTACCTTGGCACATTTCCTTCTGTCATGGCTTTCCTACGAACCTCTGCAATAACCTTTAGTGATCATTTTCTTTCCCTTCCTTGTGAACATTATCTTGTTCACTTGTGGACTGCACCTAAGCCTCTCTTTTGAGCAAGTCTCCATACCTACCTTAGACATCTTAACGAGATTTTCTCCTTAAGCTTGATCTATGGGTTTCTTCCTATGGAACCATTCTTTGAGCAAAATATTTTGCTCTTTTAGGATCTACAACTTCCAATTCCTTTGAGAACATTCACTTGTCCTCCTTATCCAACCTCTGTTGGATTCTTCAAGGTTCTTCCACTATTTAAGAGCTCACATACTCTTCCAATTGAGAATACAAATGGTTCTTTGTTTCAACTTCTCTCAACTTCCTTTGTTGCTAACACCCTCCTTGTCTGCAATCTGAAATCTGAAAACACAATCCTCAAAAATAAATTTAAAAATAAAAACATGCTATAGCACCTTCAAGATCTCTATATGATCTTGTTCCACCATTCATCCTCCTTTAAATAAATATTATCATGATCTAATCCATGAAATATCCTTCTTTTGTAATCGCAAGTGTATATGCATACACAACTTCAAGGGCATACTCTGTTCCAGTTTTCCCAAAGAGAATTTCCCAATCCTCAACATAATTTTATCTCCTTCCATTGCACGCAGAATCTCCTTCTGCTCTGATACCAAATTATGCACCCTGCCAGGTCACTCCCTCCATAAACAATAACCTAAAACAATATGTTACATCCCCAAGTCCCAAGATAGAGACTTCACTCCTTCCCATACCCATCTATTTGGTAAATTTTCCTTTACTCAGTTCAATAATAAACATGGAAGGATTAATTTTAGATTTTTTGCACTATTTGACAAACCTGAGCGTGATCAAGTGAACGCATGAGCATATCAATACTCTATTCCTAAGAACCCATGTGATCATTTTCCTTCAAACTTGCTCCATGTGTGAGAATGAAGGAGTTGAGAACCAGAACCCAACTACTGGAACAAGAACTAGATTTCTGGAACAGGGACCATACATTCATCCTATGCTACACCATATACTTGCCATGATCATGCTATCTTCATAGCATTGTTTAACTCCGTGTAGATACAGTTATGCTGGTATTCCAGCTTATAGTCGCTTCCTATCATCGCAAATTTTAAGTGAAAACATTGCTTTATAATTTAATTACTCTGCCTCTATGCTGCGCAGAGCCCTTTTAAACTTGAATTCTGATCCTCACACTTCAGTTACCTTCGACGCAACACCAATCCACTTGGATGATCTCTGTTCTCCACAACAGATTTATAACTTCACAACGCAACATGCATGTGATTCACATCACATTCCACACAGAATTTAACCAATGTTGATCATAATCTGACACACCTCCACGACACTCAAAAATTTGTGCTAAAACAATTCACTTAACTCTGATCTCCAAAGCGATTATCTCATTCCAATAAGGCCACGTCTACATAAAATTCAATGCAGATATAAATTTGAAGGATAAAATAAGGCTTCAATAATTTAAACCACAAAATTTTATTACTCCATCAATTGACCACATAGAGTGTAATTCGATGCATTCTTTAGTATTCAAATCACGTAATTGTTTCCAAACCTTGATATCATACTTCAATTCTCTTGCAACTGATCTCAATGTATAATATGTCAGTTCTACACTCGAAACCCAATCACGAGTTTCCTTTGAAATCCCATATTCAGTGTAGCTGCACCAGAATGTATTGGTCACACCTCATATCAAGAAAATGCATTCAGAAAAAAGTCAAAGCATGAATTTTCATATATTCTACACCCATGTAGATAACATACTACAAATTAAATCGCATACAGATAGTAATTGCTGCAACACCATGCTTGGATCGTAGAATGTCTTAAAAAGGATAATCATATACCTGAGACTGTATTAGTTCTACATTATACACATAGATTGGATTTCTCCATAATCATACAGTAATTTCAGAGATTTACCAAATTTAATCTTATATTATGCAGAAATGAATTACAGTTCACAACAGGAATAATTTCCAACGATGCAAATCGATGCTCTATATAAATCATATATAGACACAAATTACTGAATGTACAATCTAAGGATAGACCGAATCCTGGTCTATTTTTCACCCTTGTACTCTCCTTGGCTTGTTATTCTTTATTTCAAATGGCCTCTCTTTTATGTCTTTGAGGTTCGAAAATATATACAAAAGGTTCTGCAACCAATTCTGGTTCAGATCCTCAATATTCTTAACCAAATCCTAACGAATCCTCTAAATCCACAAAATCATCAATTAATTCCTAAATATAGGATTCACAATCCCTATGAGATCTTAACTAGCTTAAATATCTCATGTTCTTCTACATTCAAGACCATTTACAAATATGCCTTACAATATTTAATTAAATCCTATTCTAAATGTCTCACATAAATTCCACTTGAAACATTGAAAATTACATTAATTAAATACTTAGGGAACCAACTCCCTTGAAAATACAAGACCCCCTAGATTCTAATAAATGTACAAAATTTGGAACCATGATGCTCCTGCATCAAAATGCATAATTTGTTCCAGTGAATATAGGATCTTTGTTGGTGAAATTTCCATCCTAGTTGGCGATGTTTGAATTCTACCTTCTAGTTGTTAGATTGTTACTGAAGGAACTTCCTTCGATGCCAATTGCTAGAAAACAAGAAAATAATAAGGGGGTGGTTGAATCAATATTTTATAACTTTTAATAATTATTTAGCCAATTAAACACATTCAACAATACAACATTGAACCAATCACATAAGGGTTCAACACAAGATGTTTATGTGGAAACCTATATGTGAGAAAACCACAAATCTTCTTTATATTATGATGTAAATGCAAGAATCAACTCCAATTTTAATTTATATTATGTATGCACCAATCTACAGGATGATCCAACCCCATTTTCTTTTCAAGCACAAACTTACTAGAATCACCAACTCCCTGACATTTATAGGCGCAACCTTGAAGGAGACTCCAATCCCTTGATCTATTCCCTACTTTCTCTACTTATGAAATCCATTTTTCATGCATTTTCAAACTTATGTGTGAGACACTTTAATTAAAATTATAGCTGGAACAATTGTTAATTCTCATATCTCTTTATCTTCTTTGATCTTTGCTTTGCAACAACTTTTCTTTCTCCGATTTACTAATTAAATTGAAGGTCCTCACCATAAAAAATTCTCCAGCAATGATATGTTGTTTGATACCATTTTTTTTGCGATTGAATTCTCAATACTTAAAATATGAAATTTTGAAACTCGACACAACACTAGATCTCAATTGATATTCACATTCAACCTTTACACAACACTTATCTTCAACTCTATCTCAAGCCTGCTTGTCTTCTTTCTACAAATTATCTCCCTTTTTCTCCTCATTCTATTCGAGCTACCTACACTTATGTGTGTCAATAACAACTTCAAGTATTTGATTTGCATGGGTACTGCAACTCTCACATAGTTTTTCCTTCTATTTACACATGCATATACTTAGATATGTGTGGAAACAAAATTTAATCATTCAAAATTTTAACTAAAATTTGGTTCTCGATGCGACCAAATTTTGAATCCTTATTTTTATCTCCCTTATCCATATCATCAAGAGCTAGAACCTAGGGATTAAGATCCATAAACACTTAGCCCTAGACTGATGCAATTAAACATTTCTACATTATAGTGAATTTTTGACAAAATCTGGTTATCCAACCCTTATTTAGCTTCCACACTTAATCAATCGATAGATTTGGTCTAGGTCTAGATATGCTTGCATCCATATTAAATATGAGGATCCAGGGATTTGGTCACCACTCCTCTTCTAAAAAATAATGCAAAACCACCTGCTCGAAGGGTAAGATAACACACGTTCTGTAACACCCTCCTCCCATGTCTACCCAAGTAACCAGCCAACCGGGGTAAACATGTGAAGAATAGTTACCATGATATGATTCAACTCCCTATGTGTTAGTTAAGGAAGTGGAACCAATGAAACACAAAAACACAAACCTTCTACATGTGCAACAGAACCCCCAGGAGCCATCCAAACCTTCCAGGTGACTAGCCCTTGAGACAAACTAAATTTTTGTTGTATTAATCCCCCAGTCACTCCCTTTCCAAGCCCTTCACTCGTATGAGAGCCCTAATCGCTTCCATGAGACTGCATGAGTGTGACTGCAACCTTTTTATTCCAGTGTTGTGCCAGCGAATGTGGGATTTAAGGCTAAATTTTAGGGCTAGGACCCAGGTCACTATCCAGAACTCCATGACACTTCCAAGAATGAAATATTACAACAAAATAATGATACAAATGTAATTACTTGAACAAGGACTTGACTAGACCCCTACTATCCATGACAGGCGTTTCGTCAAACAAGTCACAAATATGTAATCTACATGTTTTAAAAACATATTCGAGCATAGGGGTCTCGTACTTATCTAAGAATCTATAAGAAGCATTGATACCTCATCATATTAGCTGCATTATCATATATTAGGTCATAGATTCATTTTTAATTCATTTACAAACCAAAACATGATGAGAGCCATACACCATCACTATCATAAAATATATTCATAACCATCATATAAACAGAAGAAACACTGAGAATACAACAACCATAAATGCCACATATGCTCGAATAAATTTGCACATAAAATAATAAGGAGAAGAAAATCTTATTGATGAATGCAAAAGCCAACTAGATATGGGACTACCATGTTCAACCTGACCATAGATTGGATTATCCAAATCTCTCTTCAACCAATCAACCCCATGCCATATTCCAAGCATGAATGTGGTATCTCATAGAACACATAAATGAAAACAAAACTAGGGCTTCCAGAGGCCAACCACCTCAACCCTCAACCAGTGATTCTACCTCACGGTCGAACATCACTAACCATCATAAGATTAGTCTCTACCTAAGTTGTCTATGGATCCAAAGTATTTGTTCCAACCAATGTTTCTAGGACTAATAACGCAACCCATAGTTGCCATCAGGCTTCCAGAGCATTTTTCCAACCAGGGCTTCCAATAATAGTAACTCAACCTAAGCTATTATAGGGCTTCCAAAGCGTTTGTCCAACCAAGGTTTCCAGGAACTAATAACTCAATCCATAACCAAAGGCACATGAAAACCAACCAAAAAAAAAAATTAAAACCCACAACACCATGGCTATTCAGGAAATGGAAAGGCTAGTAAAAACCACTCTCAATCTAGTAAATCCTCCATGCCAATGACATATCATAAACAAATAACAACATGCACATGTAATGCATGCCAAAAATAGTGAGGAAATCGTACATGCAACTTGGAACCTGAAAGTAAAACCCATTGTAGTTGTTGATCTTGATGTCCTCTTGTGCTTTCCTACTCTTCCTTTTCCTTCTGGCTCCAAATATCAAGTATGCCACACTCCTTCAAGATTTCTCCAAGAAAACTCTGTGTCCAAGGGTGATGTAGCCAAAAGAGCACTTTTACTGACATACGAAGAAACTTTAACAGTCTACCCATTCCCAGGATTTAATGCTCCTAAAAGAGTATTTTTCTTTAACTGTACGTGAAAGCTTAGTAATAAGTGATTCCGTTTCAAAAAATTTGATATACAAAATAATACACTTTACCTTTATGACGCGGTAATTTCATTTACATTTCCCGTGGCATCACACTTCCCTTACTAGTCAACCGATATAACATATATCGTACTGTACATATCGCAGATCACGACAAATATGACATCGCACATCGCACAACATAACATACAAATTTAACAATAACCATATATCTCTACCGATGCGAAATATCACTCAACTGTGATGTTATCACCACCATTGATCTATGCTAGCTATAACTGTCCTGCTATACCTCTTCGCATATCAGAGAACTTACCAATTCACACTTCGAAAAACTTAACACTTCGCAAGTCACAAGTTTTAACCTCCGCCATTAAATAATTATGCTATATCGCATGCGATATGCAATATATGCGTGGACCCTGCCGACACATGCTACTCTTCACCACACATAAACAAAACAACTTACTTGGCGATTTATTAAACTTAAATACTAAAATCTTCGATTGCCATGTGAGCTTGGATGCTCCGCTCGACACGTGGCTCCTCTTTACAAATTCCCCTATTTAACTTGTGAATTCAATCTTAGCCATTCATCTTCGAAACTGATCTTTGTGATTTAATCCTCGCCGTCCATTCTCTTCCTTTGGAAAGCTTTTAAAAGAATTTTCTGCATTAGTCTTTTCCTCTGTTCTCGACTGCCATCACTTTGCAACTCTGTTTACTCCATTCGCTATTATTCCTGAACTTTTTCAGTATTTAAAAGCGTCAATCTCTCCTGAGATTTGTTTATTTATTCCGACTTGGAATTTTCACACCCGCTGCACACCTTACACGCTTCCTCCATTCTAAATATAGGACACCTTTCTGTATTACTTCTCCTTCTCGACCTCCATACACATTTACTTACTCCAGACTAGAATAATACATGATTCTACCCAGCCATTAAGCCTTCAATCACACAGTAAGAGTTATTCTTTAATTAAAATTCATGCAATCAGTTAATTACTTCACTGATATCGAATTCGTTCTATTATGGATCACTCAACACATAACAGAAACTAAACACAATCATTATGAATTTTATTTTTCATTAACTAAGTAAATGTACATATACAATAACACTTTCTTACAAACTAGCTTTGGCCTGTTGCTCTCTTGGCATGGCCTTCTCCTCTCGGCTCTCACCTCTCTCTAGGTCCAATCTTCTTTATTTAATTTTTGCCTCTCTTCTCTTGAAGCTTAGAATTAATTTATAACAACTCAGAGATTATCCAACCCTCACTCAACTCCTATAAACTTGTAAGTGATTTCTATTCTAAGGAAATCCTAATTTATGACTCTCCTATATTCCTAGCATAAACATCAAATATTCTCTCTAATATCCCATTTCTTAAGGGGATTTGTTACATTGACTCAACACTCATTGACACCTAACAACTAAGAATATTCCCTATCAATTCTCACGAGTTTTACAATGTCTCTTTACAATAGTTCCTCCTTGAAAAAATTTCAAGACACTAAGGTCTGATTTCTACTTAGACTTTTGACTTAGAGAAGATGCTCTTGCATCATACTCCCCAGGTGAAAAATAATCATGATCTCCAGATCATGTGTCTTCAATAGTTGTCTTCTTGGATCCCAGACTTCGTTCTATACTCTGTCCTTGGTTGTTGTTGTTGTTGTTTGTTGTTTTTCTCCAGGTCTCCATACTTTATGTTGCATTGGCCCACTGGGTATACTATCATAGTCCGTTGATATCTTTCTCTTGCTATTGTTGCTTTTCTTCCTGGCTGCTATCTTCTTCTAAGACACCTTCACCATCAACCTTCTTATTCTTTTAATCTCCATATCTAGTTTATCTTCTAACTAGTACTCATTTTTCCATTTTTCTTCAAACTGATGTTTGTTATCTTCTCTTCGAAGTTTTTGGATTCTTACTACTACCCTTACATCCTTACCCTCTTGTTTATTCTGAACTTTCATCTCATTTCCAAACAACCTCTGTTCAATATCTTTGATAAAAACATCATACTCAGATGCTTCTAGCAAACAGTTAAACAATTTAATTTCTATCTAATTCCTTTCAAACACCTCATCACTATGATGTTCATCAATTCTAGCATATCTTTCTTCCTCTTCCTTGACAACCCTAAGTGATTGTTCTTTAATTCTTTGTCTAATCTCGTTAGTCAGTTTAGCTTCCTTCAGTTCTAAGACTGATTCCTCTTTAGCATGAGACATGTATGCCTCACGTTTGCCCAATTTCAATTGTACATTCAAAATATTCATTCTCTGACTTGTTATTCTATCCTCCAAAATACTTAGCTCATGCCACAAATCTGTCATCTCACTTGGAACTTCCTCTAAATTCTCTATACAAAACTCACTATCTCCTTCTTTGTCACAAGTCCAATTTCTTGGTAAAACTACTTCTTCTTTCTTCATCAGAATAAAATTATGATCCTCTATCTCTGTGATAGCTTTGGATATCTATCCAAAAGTCTTCTCTTGGTCAATCAGATAAGCCAATTCCTCCCTATCCTCCACAATAACAGTTTCCTCATCATCAAAAATAAATATTTCATCTCCATTGAAGATACTTCCTTCACTAAGAAAGGAATTTATGAACTCCTTCTGCTGCAATAACTCACCTTGATCTTCATCTGAAAGACAATCATCATTGTACTTTTCTTGATAATTTTCATCTTCATTCAAGAAAATTCCAAGAGATGGATTGCCTTCTGCAACACCTGAAAACATAGTCAAATTATCAATCTCAAAATCACAAGACCTAATGGTCTCGTTTGATGATCCAGTCACCAAATCTTCCTCTTTCTGTTCTAAGTGCTTTACATGACTCAGAAAAAATTCAATGGTATTATTATCATCCTGGTCAAGCACTTCACTTGGTTGCTTGATATCCTTCTCCACCTTTTACTGCCTTTGGTCATCATTGCAAGACAAACTTCCTCTGATTTCAGTCCTTACAACATGCTAAAAAATAATACCTCCTATTAACTGTGTATGATCTTCCATATGAGATCTAACTGTCTCAAAACTCAAATTATGCCTCTCTTCTTTGTATTCTTTGACATCACCTGCAAACATACACAAATTATTAATTTTAAAATCATAAGGCTCAATTTCCTCAACTAATGTTTCAGACATCACTGCTCCATCTTCAAGTTCAAAAGAAACTTGTTCATCTCCAAGAAATTTGTCTTGCTATAGCTAAACTCCTTCGAGATTCTCTGTATTCAATTCAACATCCATAATATGCTCAAGCTTTCTCAACTCCTCTATTAACTACATATTCACCTGTTGTTCTCTCTTCTCTTGTAACTTATGCCACTTGAATTTCTTTCTCATTCTGTAACCAAATCTCTGGTCTTCTTTACTCCTCTGGAACAAATTTGTGAAAAAATAAATTGCATTCTTATCTCAGCATTTTCTCTCTCATACTCTTCATCCATGCCATCTGCTTTGACATATTTCTTTACTTTTTTTCTACTGTGGCCTCTCTAAAAAATTCTGCTATGAATATCAGTAGTCATCTTATTCTCTATCTCAATGAGTTCCTCACTCACTATGAGTTGTACTTAAGCCTTTACAATAGCAATTCGTCACTGATATATTTACCTCACCAAGATTTCCTCTATACCTGGCCACTAGTCCCCTCTCTGGAAATTTCTTTGAGCATTCCTTTGCTCCTTCTAGGCTTCAACTCATCTGCACTTTTGAGAGTAAAACTGTCCTGTTGTATTTCAATCTCAAATGAAATACTAGGTTCTGGCCACACTCTTCTTTCACTCAGAAACTCTTACCAGCTTCCTTCTTCACTACTTCTTAAGACTGTGATCTTATTTTGTTGAGATACTTCATTAGCTGCAACTATCAATCTTCAATATGAAAAACTCAAATAAGAGTTTAAATAAAATAATACCTACATGATTTCACAAGAAGTCTCCATCCACTCTTCACATTCGAGTGAATCTCCATTCTCCACAAGAAAACAACCATCACTTTGCTTTCTTTATGCTTATGCAATCTCTTCTTAAGTTCACATTAAATATTATTCTATTTTGCTACCAAATTTCTCCCAAAAGAGATTTAACCTACTATGATACTAAATGATGCATCCAAAAGGCCGATTTTACCCACATATGCAGAAACTTTAACTGTCTGCCTATTCCCAAGATTTAATAGTCGTAAAAGAGTATTTTTCTTTAAATGTACACAGAAAAATTTAGTAATAAGTGATTCTGTTGAAAAAAATATGATATACCAAATAATACACTTTACCTTTATGATGCGGTAATATCCTTTACATTTCCTGTGGCATTGCACTTCCCTTACTAGTCAACCGATATAACATATATCGTACTGTCCATATCGCAAATCATAACAAATACATCGCATGTCAGACAACATAAGTACAACCTTAACAATAACCATATATCTCTGCCGATGCAAAATCTCACTCAGCTACGATGTAATCTCCGTTCTTGATCTATGCCAGATATAATGGTCCTACTATACCTCTTCACATATCGGAGAACTTACCAATTTTCAATTCGGAAAACTTAACACTTCGCAAGTCGCGAGGTTTAACCTCCCCATTAACTAATTATGACATATCGCATGCGATATGCGATATACGTGTGGACCATGTCGACACGTGCTACTCTCACCACATCGCAAACAAAACAACTTACCTGGCGATGTCTTAAAATTAAATACTAAAATCATCGATTGTGATGTGTGCTTGGATGTGGTTCCTCTTCGCAAATTCCTCAATTTAACTTGCGAATTCAATCTTAGCCGTTCATCTTCAAAACTGATCTTCGTGATTTAATCCTCATCATCCATTCCCTTCCTTTGGAAAGCTTTTAAAAGAATTTTCTGCATTAGTCTTTTCCTCTATTTTCGACTGCCGTCGCTCTGCAACTCCGTTTACTCCATTCGCTATTCTTCCTGAGCTTGTTCAATATTTAAAAGCGTCAATTTGTCTTAAGCTTTGCTATTTATTTCGACTTGGAATTTTCACGCCCGCTGCACACCTTGCACGCTGCCTCCATTCCGAATACATGACACCTTTCTGTATTACTTCTCCTTCTCGACCTCCATACACATTTACTCACTCCAGACTGGAATAATACATGATTCTACCTAGCCATTAAGCCTTCAATCACACAGTAAGACTTATTCTTTAATTAAAATTCATGCAATCAGTTAATTACTTCACCGATATCGAATTCGTTCTATTATGGATCACTCAACGCATAAAAAAAACTAAACACAGTCACTATGAATTCGATTTCTCATTAACTAAGTAAATGTACAGATACAATAACACCTGATTATAATACAGCTTTGGCTTGCTGCTCTCTTGGCATGGCCTCCTCCTCTCGGCTCTCGCCTCTCTCTCTAGGCCTTATCTTCTTTCTTTAATTTTGGTATCAAAGTAGAAGGTTGAGTTCTATTCTCAAGGAGTGTAACAAATATGCTGCAAAATTTTTTAGCCAACTTGCCAACTAATCCTCAGAAGCCTTTTTATTAATGAGGCCTCTATTTTCTTCATCTTCCATGATTTTCCTTTAATTTCCTCCTCACATGGAACCTATGACCTTTCACCTTCCTTTTCTCCTATTTTCTTTTATTTTCCTAAATAAAAGTCCAATAATGCCTCTTTTCCTTTCTAAAGCCTTTTCCAATCTAATTTATCCATAATAAACCAAATGAACAATCACTAGAATGTTTTTTTCCCACCATTCAACTTGGAATGTGTGTCCCATGACCGTGGTCTTATATATTTTACATGGATTTTTAACTAGGGTTGTTACAAAACCCTCCCCCTTGGGAGAACACCGTCCTCGATGTTCATTGACACCTACAACCAACAATACTGTTGAAATAAAAACATACTCCCCATGGAGGTTTATAACACATCTCGTTGCAGTATTTACAATGACCACAACTGAAAACATGACAAAAATACCATTTAATGGAGACATAACACAAATCATTATGATATTTACAATAAAAACCACATATACAACCATATTGTCTATGGAGCTTTATAAATTCATATCAATACAATATTTGCAACAATATACATATATGCACTTTTTATCTATGTATAAAATAAAAATATACAATGTTTGCATATGCAACAAGGGAATACAGAGGCTCACACCTCCTCCCTCAAAATTAGTACTAGGATTCACCTCCTTCCTAGGAAGTCAATAATCCACTGCCGAAGTCAAATTATGCATCCAATGTCCAACACTACAATCCCACGTCATTATCCTCTCAATGAACAGTTATCGACTCATTGTTCCAGGGCACACTCCCAATGTGCATATGATTCCACTTGGCAATGCTAATGACCAAAACAAATCCATCCCTAGCCTTCCCTCCTCTTCTAGACAGTCCCTCTGGAAATCTGGTCATCCTCTTCCATGCAATCACACACATTCCAAGTTCCATAGGCATCCCCTTCTTTGCTACAAAGTCTCTTGGGTGACCCATCCCTTAGAAAGGTTTCCTTGAATCGAAAGATCCAAAAACTAAGGCATATCCATGCCTTAAAACCATCATACTGGTCATAGCATGCTCATTGAAATAAATGGACACTATTGCGTACTAGTGTTCCACAATGGACCTACTCTTGAATTTCTTTACCAACATATCGCTTCTTGTTCCAATTTATTTTTGCTAACACTACTAATTTTGCAGTCAATTTAAATCATCCAACTGGTCATTTCATGATTTCCTATACCAAGCACATAATTCCCATTAGAGTATAAATAATTTTAAATAAGCTCAAATACTACCTCATTGGTAGTGTAATATTCCAAATTAGGAACAACTACACTATTGGGAATATCTCAAGATATTACCAATGTGGAGATCAAAAATTCATAAACATGAGCTGGAAATAGCAGTGAATGCATTAAAACCAAAATGCCAGAAGATACACATAACCATTACATTAGATTATAGCAAAAAAAAATGTATACAATATCTTGAGGAAATCATCTCTCAAGCTAGGCAATGCAGCCTCAATGAAACATGTACATGTAATATGGCGAAATATTGCTATATAAAGGGCGGCTGTGACTGCGCAATCCATGAGGAGGAACTGCTGCAAAATGTCAATAATACATATATATGGCACTGGATATCTCAAATAAGAAGGGGGAGCAAGATCTCAACCCCTGAAAACATAGAATACACAATCCTCAAAGGGATTGGCTAAAATATGCACAAAATGGAAAATCTGCAGAAATGTCGGAGTTGCTCGGTAGCTGCAGCAACTCAAGAACTGGAAAAAAGTGGAAAAGAATTAATATGATACAATCAATGACAAGATCTTCTCCAATGGATCACTATAATGAAAGGCTGATCGTTTCACCTAAGATCTAACCCTCCAAACATGTGGAGCAAGTCTCCACTGCAAATACACTCAGAAATAACGCAGTCTAGAGAAGGGACTGCATTGTTGGTGAAGAGAAATGGTTGGCCTGATGCCAATGATCTACAATATGCTCCTGGATCTCCCTCACTAACCTCCCAGAGGAATATAAGCTCCCTCCTCTGACATATGAGCCAAGGAAACGGTATATGGTGTCCTCCACTGCAACACCCCAGCAACACTGCGTTATACTTGAGCAGAAATAATGCAGTAACTGAATGGATAAGCTTTGGCCTTGAGCCAAGAGATATGGAGAATGAAGAAAAACCCTTCAAGAGGCCCCTCAAGAAGGTGAAGAAATCCTAAACAAGAATTCCCCGGCAATTCTTGCTAAACAACAGAGAATGCACAATTGTCTGAATAGACAATGAAATGAATAATACAAGCATGAGTAACAATGACTGCCTTGCCCTCCTTTTAAACAAGTGAAAGATTTCTCTCCAAGGGCCCCATCCATTAGGGTTTCCTCCACCAAATATCCTCTTCCTCATTCACACTGCGCTGTCTCATTAAGTGATCCACTCCTCCTATGGCAGCACTGTTGACTTGGTCAAACATGACCTTGTCTTATGCATTTGCCCCTTTTCACACTTGAGGGTGAAAAATGAAGCTACTCTGATGATCCCTTTCACACTATGAGGGATTTTATTCATGTCTTCAATAAGAATGGGCTCCTTTACCCATTTATTTAGTTGCAAGGTGATAAAAGCAAAATTTTAATATTCCATTTAGCCATGTGCAAAAATGGGTATATTACAACCCTCCCTCCCAAAGTTTGCTTGTCCTCAAGCAACTGCAAAGATAGAACTGGGAAATCTCCACTCAAGGCATGGAGTCTGAAATGTGATGAGGAACATCTTCCCCAAGTGGATCCTCCATCCCCCAAGCAATCATCCATACAAAATGAGTTACCTCCCAACATGGCAACTCCTGAAAATCATCTTCCACCTTTGGCTCCTGCAATATAGGTGGGCTGAAAATATGATCTTGGTAGACAAAATAACCTACCCCACGCTGTCCTCCTCTCAACTTAGGATAAGTTCATAGTATATGCTAATATTGGGTTGCAACAATGTTGCCCTCAAGTGGCAAAAATAAGACTAGACCTCCAAGGATCTCTTCTCCAACGTTATGAAACATGCTATCCCAAATAATCTCATATGTGATGAGTTGGAAGTCACCATCATATGGCATCCAATTAATCATATGGCTCACCTCAAATGGAAACAAATGTTTTGTTTTAGTGGCCACATGTTCTCTCATGCTCCCATTAGAACATGCAATGCAAATAATGTGGGAGATATCTCCCCCAAGGGACACATCCAAACAATGTGCCATTCCCCCAATCATGATCTCAACAAACATAAAGATAACAGAAACATAATGAACCATAATGAGAACTATGCTTGTTGTCATGTGTGGCAAGGGAGAAGGACAATGGTCCCTCAATTGTACCCAATGCAGTTTGACCCTCAACTGCAAAAGAGTATGACAAAAAGTGTGGCCTCTCAACCACTTGCTTGCTGTCCTACTCTCCTCAAATGTATGGAGAAGGTGAATGATGTATGGTGCAAGGTGAGTATGGCCTCCAAAATACATTTCCTCCCCAAGTCCTCCTAGGGAGTGGTCACCAATAGTGCTCATGGCCTCAAGTAGACCATGGGGTCTAGAAAAAAGAATGCTCCTCCTTGGAGCAACATCCTATACATATATGGTTAAGGGATGAATATACAAATCATCATGCAAGTAATAAATACCCTTACCATAAGTCTTGCTCATGCAAATGGAGTGGCTCAAAATTGAGTCTCCTCTCATCCTCAAAGAGAAAATAGGTGGCTGTGCTAACTCCTCCAAAGATTTATGTATCTCCTCCATCTGCACATGATCTATGCATCTCCTCATATTTTGATCGGTCAATATCATGCAAGCAAGATGATCCTGGGAATACTCCACCAACAATTCGGAGTTCCAACATGGATCTATCCTCCATAGTGACAATGCTGATGATTCCTCATGAAGGACATCTGTTATATGGTTATCTCCCAAGGTCTCCAATCCTCTGAGATCAATGAATGGTGCTTCAACATGTGAAGCATCCCTTCTCCTTTGCTAGTCCAGTGGTCTCCCCAGCAAAATGTCTCCATGCAATTAGACATCCTCAATAAGAGATGACTGAATATATGGATGAAAAAGTCTGTCCATGCTTCTGCTATGCAATCTAATCACCTTCTTAGGTGCATCAACCTCATAAAATAGACAGGGATGTGTGCTCCTCATCACATCATGATTATCATCCTCCCTATCTCCTCCTTGTGTCTCCATGGTTCCACACCTCCTCAATAATGGCACATATAGAACATGGGTTGTGCCTTGATCACCACACATGATATCATAGGGACTTCCTTGCAAAGATGCAAGAATCCCTCTACCTAGAGCAAGAGCTCCTCCTTCCTCTGCATGAGGCACTAGATAATCTCTAGATGGCACAGCGCTGTTGTCCTCATATCCCTCAACATAGATGGGCAACCCTCCAACAATGTTGCTGCAAATATGGAATCTCTCCCAAAGTGGAAGTAATTCCTGATCATCAAAGGTCAAGGAGTATCCCCTTTGCACCATGATGGTGCCATCTCCTACTCTTGCAACATCATACAAGAAATGAGAGCAAATATGTCCTTTATCTCCAAAGAATGACCCCAACAAAAAATGTCTTTGTTGCTTCCTCATGCTCTCATCATGCAAGATAGATGAAGACATAGTGAATGATATGAATTTTGCATCATCACTATGCACCCATAATATTTTCTTCTCCATGATGCTAGCATCTTACCACATCTTCTCCATCCTCCTACCCTTGGAAAGAGTGTATGCCAAGTGATGGACAAACTCCTTCAAGAGTAACCAACGCAGCCAAGCCTCCTGCTGCCCGGTATCATAAATATGCAAGTAGCTCACCCGCTCCTTGCTCACCATCCACATCCACTCACCCAATTGTGGATGCCTTCTTCCATCCTTCATCTTGGAACTCCTCCCATGAGGGTTACCATCATCCCAAATCAGATTGCTGCATTTCATGGGATCTTGAAATGCAATCTTCTCAAGGATCAATTTGACCCTATGAGGATCCAAATAGGTGGTAGGCAAAAAAATCCCATAATGATGTGCATGGCTCAAGGAATGTCGAACACAGTCATGAGATATGTTATCCATCCGAAGATGTCCTCCATCTACTATCTGCTCCTGAGAGAAGGGAAGAACCTCCTCAAACTGATGAAGAATATTGCACCCCATGATGTGTGGGAGTGCACCTCTACTGAAATATCTCCGGGAGATCTCCTCCTCATGCATGTCCTTCCAAAACCAAAGAGGCTTTGGATCTACTGTAAGTAGAAGTCTCTCTTTGAGCTGTGGCATGCTCATTGAGAGAATTTCATCTAGAGAGCAGAAATAGTTTCTTATCTCTAGATGTCTACTCCTTCTCACTTCTTCCTTCATGGCTTCCTGAATGAAGTTTCTCTCTGAATTCTCACATGAGGAATGATTCCTCCTTTCTCCATCATTGCTCAACGCAGTGCCATTCTACTGCTCTAGATCAACTGCATGCAATGATATAGACCAATCCAAAGTGTTTTATGAAATGAGAAGAAATGGATTTTTAGTCATACCTTGGTGGAATGTGGAAGCTCTTTACAGGGCTACAAGAGTTTCCTCCTCATAAGTGTTGGCCTCCCAAACTGTTGAAGATGAAGGCTGCTCCTCCATGATCTCAATAGTGCTGGTACATGCCTCATTAACTGGTGGTGAGGGCTCCTCCCTCCTTTTTCCAAACCTCCTGGTCAATCTTTGAGAAAAATCAACAAGAGTAGAAACCCTTGTATGGCTTGGATGGATGATCCACCAATTCTTTGCTTCACCTTCAAGGTGTAGCACTGTAATTTCTACAGCCTCTCTATCTATTACAGGATTTAGCAGGAAGAAAGCCTCTAGCTTCTCTATCGAAACCTCTGCTGCACATGTGAGTGATCCATCAAATGTTGACAATAGAAATCTAATGCCTCTCATCATCCAAAAGCTGTGGGGTCTTCTCTCTTCTTTCTGCTGAATAAATTGTGGCAAAGATAGAGTCTCCTTGAAGGCTCTAGGTTTAGCTCATTATTCAGCCAAATACTCACTTAGAATTTCGAATTCCAAGTGTTCTTCATGCTTCATGCCTTCTTTTATGTGAGAATAGGAGGTGCATGGTCCTTCCACTTATCCTTCTTCATTCTTCTTGAACTCCTTGGAGAGGTCTCCTCTGGATCTGAAAATAGATGAGAGTAAACTCATCTTCTTCATCATCTTGATCTTCTTTGGCTGAGACTCACAGGCTGAGCCAGAGATCATGCTTCGATACCACTGTAATATTCCAAATTAGGAACAACTGCACTATTGGGATTATCTCAAGATATTACCAATGTGGAGATCAACAATTCATAAACATGAGCTGGAAATAGTGTTGAGAATGCAGCAAGATGATGGAGCTTAGTGAAATGAAGTCGCCTTCACTAAGTGGGCCCGCAGGCAAATTCTGGCGCAAAATCTATTTTTAGACTATGTCTATTTTTAGACATACGGAGCATGGTTCGGGGATTCCAGTTTGAGATTCTTGGAGTATGCAACATGTTGGTAAAAATAGATGAGACTCTATTTTTAGGTCAAAAGAGGTCAAAGTCTATTTTTAGACTACCTCTCCTAAAAATATGGAAGTCAAATATTATTTACCCTTAATAATATTTGGACTATAAACAGCAGTTTACTCTCTTGGAGCACTTCAGTTCGAGCTACGGATGTGGCTCATGCAACTGACAGAGGAATCACGTGGTTCCTAGGGTTTGATGGCATCTTGCATGGTTGACTTCAGTTGGACTTCAGTGGCAGAAGTTTTGGAGGAGTTAATGAGACAGATAGTGGAGTTGTGTTCTGTTTATCTTAGTTGAACTAGTTGAGATTAGTTTAACTAGCTAATCAATTAGTTATGAGTGGATTGAATTAAATATTATTTAATTCATTAATTAGTAACTCATTAGTCAACTCAAGAACACATTAGTTCACTACAGTGCATGATCAGTTCAGTGGAGACCAGTGAAAGAGGTAGATGAAAGGGTGAGTATAGCTATCAGTTGGAGGATCAGTTGTGCATGAGATTTGCACCACACTTGGAAGAATTGTCCATGACAATTGCGCAGTCAAGCCAAGGAGATTCAAACCTTGGATCTCTACATAGACAGGCCATGATTGCGCAATAGAGGCAAGGCAATTAGCAGTGAGTTTTGAACCAGTAACCTGTTCAAAACTGAGCTAGGTTGTGTGTGACTTTATGAGAAAGTACTGAGTACTTGTGAGGAGTATTGTACTTGTTTGGTTACATGATTTGTCCATTATAATATACACAATAGCTGTGGGGTTTTCAGCTATAGGCTTTCCCCATACATACTGAGTTAATGTATGATTGATTTGATGTGCGATCGCTTCTATTATTTCTGCATGTGACAATTAATTGTAGATGAGATTATGTGTTATGCATGCAATTCGAAATTGATGTGTAATCGGGTTAATCTCCATTGAATAAGTGATTTATTCAGCTAATTTCTACAAATAGCAGTGAATGCATTAAAACCAAAATGTCAGAAGATCTACATAACCATTACATTAGATTATAGCAGCAACAAATGTATACAAGATCTTGAGGAAATCATTTCTCAAGCTAGGCAATGCAACCTCAATGAAACATGTACATGAAATATGGAGAAATATTGCTATATAAAGAGGCCCTAGCTATGACTGCGCAATCCATGAGGAGGAACTGCTGAAAAATGTCAATAATACATAGATATGGCACTGGATAGCTCAAATAAGAAGGGGGAGCAAGATATAAACCCCTAAAAACATACAATACACAATCCTCAAAGGGATTGGCTGAAATATGCACAAAATGGCAAATCTGCAGAAATGCCGGAGTTGCTAGGTAGTTGCAGCAACTCAAGAACTGGAAAAAAATGGAGAAGAATGAAGATTCTACAATCAATGACAAGATCGTCTCAAATGGATCTCTAGAATGAAAGGTTGATCCTTTCACCTAAGATCTAACAATCCAAACATGTGGAGAAAATCTCCACTGCAAATACACTCAGAAATAATGCAGTTTAGAGAAGGGACTGCGTTGTTGGTGAAGAGAAATGCTTGGCCTGATGCCAATGATTTGCAATATGCTCCTGGATATCCCTCACTAACCTCCCAGAGAAATAGAATCTCTCTCCTCTGACAGATGAGCCAAGGAAATGGTATATGGTGTCCTCCGCTGCAACACCCCAGCAACACTGCGTTATACTTGAGCAGAAATAACGCAATAAATGAAAGGAGAAGATTTGGCCTTGAGCCAAGAGATATGGAGAATGAATAACAATCCTTCAAGAGGTCCCTCAAGAAGGTGAAGAAATCCTAAATAGGAATTCCCCGGCAATTCTTGCTAAACAACAGATAATGCACAATTGTCTGAATAGACAATTAAATGAATAATACAATCATGAGCAACAATGGCTGCCTTGCCCTCCTTTTAAACGAGTGAAAGCTTTATCTCCATGGGCCCCATCCATTAGTGTTTCCTCCACCAAATATCCTCTTCCTCATTCACACTGCGCTATCTCATAAAGTGATCCACTCCTCCCATGGCAACGCTTTTTACGTGGTCAAACATGACCTTGTCTTCATGCATTTTCCCCTTTTCACACTTGAGGGTGGAAAGTGAAGCTACTCTGATGATCCCTTTCACATTATGAGGGATTTTATTCATGTATTCAATAAGAATGGTCTCCTTTACCCATTTATTTAGCTGCAAGGTGATAAAAGAAAAATTTTAATATTCCATTTAGCCATGTGCAAAAATGGGAATATTACAGGTAGCTCATAAAAAAAGTACACTTGAAATCTTGTTCACTTCCTGTCACAACATGTCAAACTAGCTATTTGATAAAATCATCATGTATAAACATATCACATCTTCTAGGCTCAAAACACAATCATCATGAATTAAAATAATGAACCGCATAAAATTACCATAAACCATAATCATAAATCACATGTAACCATCATAATTCAGAATCATAGATCACATGCATAATAAAATTGAAATAAAATATCAATACTTATCCTTCATCGGTCCTTACATCTACCTTTGTTATTTTTGTACACACACCAGATCGTTGGCCACACTCGGCAAGCACCTAGTGCCTTTGCTTCCCTTCAATCATGTACACATACACATAGTGTACATCACAACACATACATCCACACACGACATTCAACACCACACAATACATACACCTACACCTAGTGTACAACAAAACACATACACCTAAATCTAGTGTAAAACACAATACATATATGTACATAGAGTACAACACAATGAATAGACGTCATGATACCACGACTAAACAATGCACATACATAGTACCGCATTCCCGCAACATAGCATGTACAACATGTACCCAATACCACATGTGCACAACACAACATGTATGACATGCACACAATACCACATGTACAACATGTACACAGTACCACCTGTTAGAGCAGGGTCCCCCGGGTAAAGCAATTTTGGATAAATTTTGGTTAATTTTTTGTTTGTAAGTGCTATGCGCAAATTTCAAGGGGCTTTGGGGCAGGTCAAAGTCCCTTAATTATTGTAATGGGTAAAAGGGAAAACCATGAGTCTCGAACCGTGGTTTGAGACCATGGTATGTGTGCATTTGAAAAGATATAAATAAGAGTCGAGTGAAGAATGAGAGATGAATAGATCGATATATCTTATGATTATGAATGTTTTGATCTAAGTTTTGGGTCGGTCTGGGTAGAAAGGCTCCTGCTGGCTATTTGCATGGAGACCTAGTCCTAAGCTGTGTGCGTAGAAGGGAAGATTGTATTGACTAAAGATCTCTTAATAATGAAGGTGATTTTGGTGAAATAAGAATTTATATGATTCTTACAGTTACTGTCATAGATTTTTTATGTGCATTATCTGTTGCTTATTATAGATCTAGATCTGTTATGTTGAATGCATATGTATTTCCATAATTGATAGTAAAATTAGTACATTGCATTTATGCGTGAGTATTTTTATAGTTAATTGTTAGATCTGAAATATATAATCTGTCTGCATAAGAATTTATTCGTAAATATCTGTGAATGCGCAAGGGATAAGTCTGTTTATAACTATCTAGGCACGTGCAATTGCTTTACTGTTTGTCTGCAATTAGATCAATTTCTGTGATGTTGCACACAAGGAAGTAGGTATTAGATATGTTGGATCCACATCAAAAGCTCCCTCAGGGTGTGGAAACATGGTTCCAACAGCCCCCATACTGCTTCGGGTGAGACTTTTGTCTACACAAGTAGATCATTTTCGAAAGGGCCAATTTTTGGAGTGTTTTGTTGGTTGCACGATTAATCCGAACCTGGGTCATATTATTTGTCAACAAGAATTGATGGCGGATCCAACAAAGATTGATGCTATTGTTAACCTGGAGCTTCCCATAAATGTAAAACAATTGCGCTAAATTTTGGAGTACACAGGGTATTATAAGAAGTTTATTCAAGGTTACACGATGATCACTGCACCAATGGAGAAGTTACTAAAGAAGGATGCCTCATTTTTTTGGTATGCGGACCACTAGAAGAGCTTTGAACTGCTTAAGGAAAAGATGGTCACTGCACCCATATTGGTTTTTCCAGATTGGACAAAGGAATTCCATGTACATGTTGATGCATCCTGCATCACGTTAGGAGCTGTCTTAGCGCAGCCTGGAGCCAGGGATATTGACCACCCTATTTCATTTGTGAGTAGGAAATTGTGAAGTGTGGAGCGCAACTACTCAACCATAGAGAGGGAAGTATTAGCTATGGTCTACGCGTTGTAGAAATTCTGCCACTATCTGTTGGGAGGTAATTTTAAGATGTTTATTGACCACTCTGTTTTGAATTTCCTGATCAAAAATCCTGTGTTGGGGGGGAAGATCTGTAGATGGATGTTATTATTTTAGGAGTATGACTTTGAAGTAATTGTGAAACTAGGGAGACTGAACACTGGGCCAGACCATCTGTCGTGTATTGAAAATGGAGAAGAGCCTACTAACTAGGGAGAAGGATTACCCGACACACAAATATTTTCCATTAAGGTAGTAAATGATCAGCTCACCGATGTTATTCATTTCCTAACCAGTGGAAGTGCAGCCACAGAGTACACAGTGAAACATAAGAAGAGTTGGTCGCGCACACAACTGATTTTACCTTGATTGTTGGCCAGCTATATCAAATGGGGGTAGATGAAATACTGAGGAGATATGTGTTGGAATTTGAAAGACATGATATATTAGCAGAAGTTCATGGAGGAATTGTAGGAGGTCATTATGCAAGGAAAGCAACTGTGCAGAAGATATTACGGGCTGGTTTGTGGTGGCCTACCGTGCACAATGACGCACACGTATATTTCCATGCTTGTGAAGTATATGTAATATTCATAATTAAGGAATATCAAAATTTTGTTCTAGATATTTATTGTAGGGGAATTTAATGGATATGTCACCTTTGAAAAAAATATGAGATCCAGAGGCTACCTGGCCATCTACAGACTTTGTCTATAGAACTTGAAATATTCCTCCTGCAGGAACAGCTACAGATCGGGAATAACCTGAGTTATTACCAATGTGGAGCTATATAAATATGTCATATACAAAAAAAAAATCACTTAACCTTCCATAAAATATGCAGCAACAAAGTTATACAGCGTTTTACAAGGCAAAAGGTGGGGAAAAGTGGGGATTTAGGCCCTAAAACGAGTGTATTCAGAGATATGCATAAAAATAAGATGGGAAAGTGGTTGGACGTGATAGCTAGGGTTATTAGGGACTCCCATGTCTAATTTAAGAAAAAAAAAATAAAAATTTTCTAAGTTAAATAGCTCCTCCTTTCCTAACTAGGCTAGAAAACCCTGATTTCCAAAGATTTAGATTATGCAGAATTTTCTAAATCTTATGCAGCGTGGATTTATGAAGATGAAATGTTTAATATGATCTGAAAATTAGTAAATCATCTTAGGTTCATGGCTTATGCAAAATATATGAAAAATATAGGAGATTTCCATGAATAAACCCTCAGTTTGAGGTGCAGCAACACATGAGATTAACCAGAAAACTCTTCAGAGTAATTTTCAGGGGTTGAAGCTTCATTTTATTATAAATCATATATACGATAGATCTTGCATGAAAATAGAGATATACAACAGATCTGGAAGCCAAAGAGGCTCTTTATTACACTCCCCTTGGGGATCTCAACAATGGATGGACAACAGTGTGTAGATCTGAGATCTAAGTCACAGTTATGTAGCAGTATTCAGAAATTCTGCAGTAAATACATCAGAAAATAAATCAGATCTGAAGGGTACATGGATTGGTTGGCCAATCCATGGATCACCACAGTGAAAGGAGGGATCCTTTCCACTAGAGATCTCTCGTCCATGAGAACTCCAAAACACCTGCAACTCTGCTCTTCAGAAATTACGCAGATCAAGGAGAGAGACTACGCTGTCTATGATAATATACACTTGGGCCTGATTCCAAGATGGAAATATGAAGCTCTAAGCAGCTATTGCACTCCTGCCAATGGTTTGGATGACTTCCCCACTAAAAATATGCAATAGAACTCTTCAGATCTGAATAGATCTGAATCCACTTGCTGCAACTCTCTAAACAATGAAGCCCTAATTAGGATTTACGTTGTCAAGGGAGGTGAAGCTTGGCCAAATTCTAGATAGTGGATCAATGAAGCATAATATCCTCCAAGAGACCCTCAAGGAAGGAAGAGGAATTCCTAAATAGGAAATCCCTCTCTCTCTAGCTAAACAACCAAGAGAGTTTGAGTTGCTCAATAAATCTCAAAATCTAAATATCATTAACAACCTCTCCTTGAGTCTTTCCGTTCCTTATATAAGATTAGGGTTTGCAAAACCCTAAACCACCTTCATCCATTTGTCCCTTTTCACATGGAGGACCTCCTCATAGGACTGCACTGATCATCTAGGAGGTTCATTGTATCTGGACTGCTTTATGATTTGGTCCTATTGACCTGGTCAAATAGCTTGAACTTGTTTCACATACAAGTGGATTTTATTGAGAAAGCCCTGATTTGACTCTGTTCACATTGGGCATTGATTTATTCTCATGTTTAGGAGTTTTTTATTTGTTCTCCTTTACATTTTATTCATAAAACATAAAAATAAAATGACATTGATTATTCCTGCTAGCTTGGGCTAGTTAGGAATATTACAGTCCTCCCCCTTCAAAATGTTGCTTATCCTCAAGCAACTGCAGGGTAGAACCAAACTGCTCCTCCCTTCTTCTTGTGGCCTCATCAATGGACCCCACCATGGCTGACAATGATAAGCAATGAATCTGTCCTCCCATGATTTCTTCCAAGTGCAAGATAGAAAGTGTACATCATGAGAAAATGGAAGGTGCAAGTGGTGATCTTCTTGGTGCTCAAATGGCCTCATTGAGGTAGGAGTGATGAAGAGCATGGGAAAAAATTCTCCCAATGAGTGTCTCCCACATCCATGCTATCATCCATAAGAATCTAGTTACCTACAGATGAGGCAACTTCTGGACATCCTCTTCCAACGCAAGCTCCAGCAAAGAAGGTGGGTTGAAAATCTGCAAGTGGTAAGCATCATATCCTACCCCACAGTGTTCACCTCTCCACTTATGGCAAGTATAGAGTGAAGGCTGATCTTGGGCTGCAACAAGGTGGCCCTCAAGTGGCAAGATGAAGTTTAGATCTCCAAAGATCTTCGCTCCTACATTGTGAATCAAGTTGGCCCAATGCTCCTCATATGTGATGGACAGGAGGTCATCATTATCATATGGCACCCTATCAACCACATGGCTCACCTCAAGAAAGAACAAATGCTGAACTATGGTGGCCACATCATCTCCCATGCTACCATTAGAGCATGTCTTGCAAAAAATATGGGGATCTTCTCCCCCAAAGGACACATTCAACCCATGTGCCTCTCTCCCAATCATGCTCCTGCCAATAATGTGATCAATAGCAGCATAAGGAGCCATAATGAAAGTCATGTTGGCTGCCATATGTATCAAGTGAGTAGGGCCATGATCCCTCATATGCAAGCAGCGCAGTTTGAGCATAAACTGAAATAGAGAATGACAAAAGATGTGGTTTTTCAACCACCGGTTTGCTGCTACATTCTCCTCATGTATTTGGAGAAAATGAGTGATGTATGATGCATGGTGAGCATGTCCTCCAAAATACAAATCTCCCCCAAGTCCACCAAGGGAGTGGTTATCAACATTGCTCATGGCCTCAAGTAGACCATGCAGCCTCAAAGTAAGAATGCTCCTCCTTGGAGCAACATCATGCACATATATGGTTAAGGAATTAACATGTAAATCAGAAAGTAAAAAAACAATGTCCTTACCATATATTTTTGTCATGCAAAAGGAGCAACTCATAGATGAGTCTTCTTCCATCCTCAAGGAGAAAGGAGGTGACTGAGTTAACTCTTCCAAAGAGTTAGGTGCATAGACAGCTCCCATGCCAAATGTATAAGTGGTAAGGTTGCTACTATTCCCCTGCTTCTCCTGCCACAACGTAGAAACTGGAATGAAAGTGGGTGTGGATGATGTTGAGAGACTGCTTCTCTCCTCCTTGTGTCTACCTCCAACTCTTAGCACTGTATCAAGACCTTCCAAGGTCTCCACTCTTTTTAAATCAATTATTTGTGCCTCAAGAGGTGAAGCACTCATCCTCCTTTGCTGATCTAGTGGTCTCCTTGGTGCAATGCCTCCATGCAATGAGACATCATTAACAAGAGGTGACTGAACATATGAATGGAGGAAACCATCCATGCTTCCACTGCACAATCCAATCACCTTCTTAGGTGCATCAACCTTCTGCAATAGATAGGAATGATATTTGCTCTCTTCCCTACCTTCACCTTGTGTCTCCATGGCTCTACACCTTCTCATCGATGGCACATGTAGATCATGAATTGTGCCTCGATCTCCATGCATGAGGCCTTGGGGATTTTCTTGCCATGCCACAAGAATCCCTCTTGTTGGAGAAGAAGCTCCTTCTTCCTCTGCATGAGGCACTAGATCAGATCTAGATCTAATAGCATTGTTTCCCTTTATCTCTGCAAAAAATGGGGCATCCTCCCAATGGAATGATCCACCTTTGAAGAAGAGACATCTCTATTCTTTTGTTCAAAGGTGTGGGAAGGTAATCTTGCCTCTAGCAAGGCATGATGCAAGTTTTCAGCCCTTTCCATGTGTTTCTGAAATGGATCTGTGTTTTTGTGTAGGGCTTTCTTTTGAGTTCTCTGGTTTGACTTCACCATATGTTTTTAATGAACTGTCTTATCAAACCTCTTCACTAATGCTTTAGTGAAACTTATGTATGATGAAGTTTTTACATTTCTGCAAAAGAGAAACTCCAATTTCAACCAAGCATAGGCCTTACCTCCCAAATGTAAGGCTGCAATTTTGATGGCTTCTTCTTCAGGAATTTGGTGCAGCTGTAGGAAGGTGTCTAGCTCTTTCACCCATTCTTTGGCTGAACATGTAGGTGACCTTTCAAAGGTTGATAGAGTGAATCTATCACTCTGCTCTCTGCTCTTAACCTTGGCCTTGCAATGCTCTGAAAAACATAACTAATTTCTACGTTCCAGGGCTTGAGACTCATCTTTCTTTAGGAAATCACTAAGAGTTCCCCTCTTAGTCACTTATTCTTCTTCTTCAATCTATCTCAAGGTAGATCTGGGCTTAAGACTACACTGTATATTACAGTGTGTGGCTGCATGCTCCCACTCACTATGTGAAGATCTAGAGTTTGATTGGGGTTCAACCCTTTTAGAGATTCTTCAGACATCTCCTTTCTGATTTTCTTGAGATCTTCAGGAATGATCTGAATAGACTTAGGAAGAAGCTTTGTGAGCCTACCTGCCTTCTTTCCTCCAAAAGTTGGAGTCTCCCTCCTGCTTCTTTCTCTGTCTTCTTGATTAGAATAGGAAGTGCAGGGTACTTCCTCTTCTGTTTTCTCATCCTCTCTGGGGAGGTTCTTCGTGGATCTGAAAAATGATGAGAGTAATCTCATCCTCTCCATAATTATTTTCTTTTTTCTTCTTTTCTCACTTGCTGATAGCTTGATCTCACAGGCTGTGCCAGAGATCATGCTTTGATACCACTGTAATATTCCTAATTAAGGAATATCAAAATTCTATTATAGGGATTGACTGTAGGGGAATTTCCTGGATATGTCACCTTTGAAAAAAACATGAGATCCAGAGGCTATCTGGCCATCTGCATACTCTGTCTATAGAGCTTGAAATATTCCTCCTTAAGGAACAGCTAAATATTGGGAATAAACTGAGTTATTACCAATGTGGAGCTACAGGAATATATCATATACAAACATAAAATCACTTAACCTTCCATAAAATATGCAGCAGCAAAGTTATACAACGTTTTACAAGGCAAAAGGTGGGGAAAAGCGGGGATTTAGGCCCTAAAACGAGTGTATTTAGAGACATGCATAAAAATAAGATGGGAAAGTAGTTGGACCTGATATCTAGGGTTATGAGGGACTCCCATGTCTATTTTCAGCAAAAGAAATTAATTTTTGCTAAGTTAAAAAACTCCTCCTTTCCTAACTAGGCTAGAAAACCCTGATTTCCCAAGACTTAGATTATGCAGAATTTTCTGAAGCTTATGCAGCGTGGATTTATAAAGATGAAATGTGTAATATGATATGAAAATTAGTAAATCATCTTAGGTTCATGTATTATTCAAAATATATGAAAAAGACAGGAGATTTCCATGAATAAACCCTCAGTTTGAGGTGCAGCAACACATGAGATTAACCAGGAAACTCTTCAGCATAATTTTCAGGGGCTAAAGCTTCATTTTATTATAAATAATATCTACAACATATATTTCATGAAAAAAGAGATATACAAAATATCTGGAAGCCAAAGAGGCTCTTTATTACACTCCCCTTGGGGATCTCAGCAAAGGATGGACAACAGTGAGTAGATCTGAGATCTAAGTCACAATTATGCAGAAATATTCAGAAATTCTGCAGTAAATACATCAGAAAATAAATCATATCTGAAGGGTACATGTATTGGTTGGCCAATCCGTGGATCACCACAGTGAAAGGAGGGATCCTTTCTACTAGAGATCTCTCGTCCATGAGAACTCCAAAACTCCTGCAACTCTTCTCTTCAGAAATTACACAGATCAGGGAGAGAAAATACACTTTCTATGATAATATACACTTGGGCGTGATTCCAAGATGGAAATTTGAAGCTCTAAGCAGCTATTGCACTCCTGCCAATGGTTTGGATGACTTCCCCACTGAAAAGATGCAATAGAACTCTTTAGATTTGAATAGATTTGAATCCACTTGCTATAGCTCTCTAAACAGTGAAGCCTTAATCAGGATTTACGCTGTCAAGGGAGGTGAAGCTTGGCCAAATTCCAGATAGTGGATCAATGTAGCATAATCTCCTCCAAGAGACCCTCAAGGAAGGAAGAGGAATTCCTAAACAAGAAATCCCTCTCTCTCTAGCTAAAAAACCAAGAGAGTTTGAGTTGCTGAAGCAATATCAAAATCGAAATATCATCAACAACCTCTCCTTGAGTCTTTCCCTTCCTTATATAAGATTAGGGTTTGCAAAACCCTAAACCACCTTCATCTATTTGTCCCTTTTCACGTGGAGGACCTCCTCATAGGACTGTGTTGATCAACTAGGAGGTTCATTGTATCTGGAATGCTTTATGATTTGGTCTTGTTGACCCAGTCAAATGGCTTGAACCTATTTCACATACAAGTGGATTTTATTGAGCAAGCACTGATTTGACTCTGTTCACATTGGGCATTGATTTATTCTCATGTTTAGAAGTTTTTTATTTGTTCTCCTTTACATTTTATTCATAAAACATAAAAATAAAATGACATTGAATATTCCTGGTAGCTTGGGCTACTTAGGAATATTACAGTATATTAGGAGATGGGGGGACTGTCACGTAGGGATGAAATTACCCTACACCCAAAAATGACTTTGCAAGATTTTGAAAAATGGGCCATTAAATTCGCCAGACCCATTAACCCTTAAGAAAGAAGACAGGTGTGCACTATATAATCACTGCAATGGACTATGTGACCTGATGGGCTGAGGTTGTGCTTGTATATGACTACAAAGTAGAAACAACTGCAAACTTAATTTTCGAAAATATCTTGGAACAGTTTGGGTGTCCTAAGATCTTGATGAGTGACCAAGGAACCCATTGTGTGAATGAAATAATCCAAGCTTTGATCGAAGAATTCAAGATACACCATCATAATAGTACAACATATCACCCTTAGGCAAATGGCGTAGTGGAATATTTTAATAAGATATTGGAGAAGACACTCACTAAGATTTGCAATGCTAGCCGAAACGATTGGGATGTGCACATACCTACAGTTCTGTGGGCATACAGGACCACATGCAAGAAGTTGTAGGGAAGACACCTTTCTGAATGGTGTATGGGTGGGAATGCGTTATGCCAATGGAGTATATTATCCCAAGTTTGTGCATTGTAGCAATCACTAACATGGTTGAGAAGGAAATTATGGAAGAACGATTTTCACAATTGGTCATGCTGGAAGAGGAATGATTCATTGCAGGCTTCCATCACCAGGTACAAAATGCATGCGAAAAGGCTTGGCATGACAGGCACATAGATAGTAGATTTTTAAGCAAGATGATTTGGTTTTGTCATATGACAAGAAGTTTGCACGCCACCCAAGGAAGTTCAAGATGAATTGGCTCAGACCTTATGTGGTTAAGGAGATCACAGAGGGAGGTGCAGTCCTACTGGCTAATTTATGAGGTGATGAACTTCTCGGGTATGTAAATGGAAGTCAAATGAAATGATATCCCTATCCCTGCAAGGGAAAAATGACTATATGGCCGGACGAGTGTCTTGGCACCCCAGATAGTTGTGAGAGGGCGCAAGACCGTAAAACAATTTGTAAAGCGTTGGAGAATATGGTCTTTGTGACAAGGACGAGGGATGCGTAGACATGTGCGAAAATCACGCAGATGTTGTGCTAGAAGGGTTACCAAGTCGTAGAGGTGCCAAAAACTAGCCGTTGGAATAGTAAATATAGATAAGACAACTTTATTACCATTTGGAGGAGTGGCTAAAATGTATTTAATGAGGATATTATGCTATATTTGGAGCCATTTTAACATTTATGGGGCTACATTAACGAAAATCAGACCATTTAGGTTTCACCAATGCTATAAATATAATAGGAAGGGTCACATTAGTTCCCTTTTCTTTCCATGTGATTTGTGCTCCTTGCTATCTATGAGTTGTTTGAAGCTTATGTTTGGAATCAACCCGCTGTTCTAGGAAGAGCTACACAACTGAGGGTTGGGGTACTTAATTTCGTCAGGTATAAATTCTACTGAACCTGCCCCCTCTGTGACACCGACCGCTGAGACCCTTGCGTCGGTCGCTGAAGCCCCTGTGCCTGCACCCCAATCACAAAAATCTAGGAAGAGACAATCTTCAGGGTCCCGAAAGTCACTGCGCCAGAAGCCCTCGAAACCTCGATTGACCACTACTGAGCGCCAAAAGAGACCTATGGCCGACCTTCCCGAAACAATTATGGAGGAATATGAGGTCATGGAGGTAGATCTGATCTCGCGGTTTCCCAAGTATATGGCACCATGCAAAGAATATGTGAAGGTCCCAAAGGACCTGGACAAGGTTCGGTCATACATAATTCCTCGCTGCTCCTTGAAGATGTGCCATTCATGGGGGATATGTTTGAGAAGGCCCCCCTATTGAAGATGGAAGACTGGGACCTGACCAAACAAGTGAAGTTTCCTGAGCTTGCACCCTCCATTTACTTGGATCCAGTGCCCTATGTTGAGGGCGTGGTCAAGGTCGAGCCAAAGCCCTAGGCGTTCGGTCTATAGAATTTTCTGAATGTCCTGCACTTTTGACGCAATGCAGTTAATGATCTTTGTGTGTGTCGACTGCTTTCCTTGGTGCATGATGACTATTTTGGCTCGAAGAGTGCATTCCCATTGATGCCGATATGATACATTGTATCACCAAGCTGCCCAGTCAAGGGGTGGACCCTGTGGCAGCCTTTGGAGGAAAAGGTCGGGAGAAGAAAGTTGTATACAAATTCAAGAAATATTTTAAGGTATCACACAACACTTGGGGATTCCCTGTCAGCAAAATCAGTGACTCCACAATATAACTTGGCACGATAATCCTCGCCTTTAAGCTGATGAGGAAGTGTCGGCCAAAGCCCACATAATTTTTTTACTTGTGCAGTGTGAGAAGGGAGTACAATATAATTGGACTCAGTACTTGTGCACAGAGTTCTCGAAGAATGTGCGTGAGGCGCAGGAGGAGGGGAAAAATTTCTACTATGCTTGGTTTCTACTTCTAAAAGCACTAATTGGTTGGAAGATGCCAGCTGAGGCCCAGTTCCCAGATATCAAGCCAGATCTGTGTGAAGTTGCGCGCTATGTAATAGTGTGGAACTCCAAGGTTGCTTCTCGAATCACAAAGAATAATGTTTTTTGGGTATTGTTTCATTTAGAAGTATTTCAGGTGGTGCAGTCCAAGCCGTGCTTATCGCCGAAATTGTACAATAAATACAAACATATTGGAGATTTCAAAGCCAATTTTCATAACATCCACATGCACACAAAAGGGGATGTTGAGGGTGTTTGGTATGATCTACCTTTCATGGTCATGGAGGATTACCTAGCGTGCATGACGATGAATTTTCCCACCTTATGGTTAGAAACGCGACATGCTAACATGGCATCCTCTTCAGTGCTTGTCAAAGGTCTGACAAAGCTGCACACGATGAAGGATAAGGATCAACATAAGGAAACAGGTAAGGAGACATAGAAAGATACATAGGAGAAGGATGCAGAGTCAGAGCTAGAGCCCACCACGATGGGTGAAACTATTTACCTAGATAAGGAGAGAGAGGATAAACATGGTGACAATGCTGGGGCACCTGTAACACAGATAGGGTCGACAGAAGGGACTAAGAGAGGATCTGAGGCCTCCCTCGGCTCGAGCAAAAGGTGGAAGGGATCCAAGCAGACAGGGACTGGGGCATTAACCCTCACATAAGACAACCTAAATGAGATTGAAAACATGTTCAATAATGAAACTTAGGATCTCTGGAATGATGTGGAAACTTAGTACAAATTGGTTCTTGCAGATGTACAACCGGGTCTCCAGGAGCTGAAGGTGCAAGCGAGTGTGATTCAAGAGAGCGTGAAGCAAGCGTGCCTGCAACATGTGAGCGTGAAACCAACAAGAATTGAACAAGCATGCATAGATCCCATTAGCACTATGTTGCCCATTCCTATAGACAGTCGAGTTTTTTATGTGCCGGGACCTGTAGTTACAATGGAGCAACTCGACTAATGCATTAATGTGCAAGCGTGCACAGAGGTTGGCATCAACTTGGAAACACTGCCCGGAGGAAAAATTCATGCCATACACATAATGATAATGGACGAGATGCAGTATCAAGAGGTCCACGCCTCAAAAGTGGCTACAGAGTCTCAACAGCAAGTGGCGATGATGTATAAGGAACACCAAAATGTAGAGGAGGCGCATTGAGCGACCGAGGATCAATGCACGACACTAGAATAAATGATCATTGGATTTTGCGGTGAATTTCCAGTAGTCATAGTGTCTTCCATAGCCATGCCAATAGTTAAGCTAGAAATTCAAGTAGCTACGCTCAAGGTTTAACGCTTAGAGATCACAATAGTTCGCGCAGAGCTTGAGAAATTTTTTTTTGATATTCAGATGAAGCTACAGCTAGAAATGCCTCCAAAAGTATGTGCACAATGCACTGCAGTTTTCCAAGAATCGACCACTACCATCACTGCTGCTATGAATGCTTGAAACTAGTTGTTTGAAGAATCCATGGGTCTGTGGACTTTCGTAAAAAACGACCCCATCATCCGGAAGCTCAACGTAGAGCTAAGGGCCAAAGAGCAGCAATGTGATGACATTCAGGTCGTGGCGCCGACCCTTGTGCCCGCCCAAAGACTTGCCTGGTTGCAAGAGAGTCATGCCATCCAAGAAGAGATCGAGATGCTGCACCGACAAGAGAATATATTGGAGGAAATAATGAAGCCATGGGCAGATGAGGCCATGCACCTATCAAAGACCGTTGATGTAACCCTTAAGAACCTGTAGCAGACACAATATAGCATCAACCTAGCTACCAAAGGGCTAACAACACAGAAGTTGGCCGAAGAAGCGTAGAGTGTTGCAGCACAAAGAGCGAAATTCATTCTGCCATTTCAGAGTTTGGTACAGGCACTTAAAGAAAAGATGCAGGGAACCAGACTAGAGTGACTCGGAACGAGTCACTATATTGTGTTGGGGGCCTGTTGGAGCAAGGTCCCCTAGGTAAATCAATTTTGGATAAATTTTGGTTAAGTTTTTGTTTGTAAGCACTACGCGCAGATATTAAGGGGATTTGGGGTAGGTCAAAGTCCCTTAATTATTGTCATGGGTAAAAGGGAAAACCGTGAGTCTCTTTAAGACCATGGTATGTGTGTGTTTGAAAAGATATAAATATGTAAGAGTCAAGGGAAGAATGAGATATTAATAGATCGATAAATGCTTATGGTTATTAATGTTTTTATCTAAGTTTTAGGTCGGTCTGGGTAGAAAGGTTCCTACTGGCTATGTGCATGGAGACCTAGTCATGATCTGTGTGCACAGACTCTATTGTTGTGTGCGTAGAAGGGAAGATTGTATTGAATGAAGATCTCTTAATAAAGAAGACAATTTTGGCGAAATTAGAATTTGTATGATTCTTATAGTTACTGTCATAGATTTTTTATGCACATTATCTATTTCTTATTATAGATATGGATATGTTCTATTGAATGCATATGTATTTTCATAATTGATAGTCAAATTGGTACATTGAATTTATGCGCGAGTATTGTTCTGCTTAATTGTTAGATCTGAAGTATAAAAATATGTCTACGTAAGGGTTTACTCTATAAAAATCTGTGAATGCACAAGGGATAATTCTGTTTATCACTATCTAGGCATGCACAACTGCTTTACTGTTTCTCTGCAATTAGATTTGGTTCTATGATGTTGTGCACAAGGAAGTAGGTATTAGATATATTGGATCCACATCAAAAGCTCCCTCATGGTGTGGAAATCTAGTTCCAACACCCCCCCATACTACTTCGGGTGAGACTTTGGTCTGCGCAAGCAGATCACTACAGAAATGGCCAGTAGTTGGAGGGTTTTTTTGGTTGCGTGATTACTCCAAACCTGGGTCAGGACTCCTCAAGCCAACACCTATGCACAACACCACATACACAACATGTGCATAGTACCACATGCACAACATTTACACAATGCCACATGTGCACCACACTACCCGCACAACGGGTGCAAAACACCACATGTACATAGCACCACATGCACGAAATGTACACAACACCACATGCACTACATGTACACAACACCACCTGCACACAACACCACATGTACAACATGTACACAACACCACATGTACAATCATGCACAAAACACCATATTTACATAGCACCACATATACAACATGCACACAACACCATATGTACATGTGCACAAAAATGTATGCACACAACACCGCATATCCAACATGCACATGATATAATATGTACAAAACACCACATATCCAACATGTACATACCACCTTCTATACCCATCATTGCATATGAAATATATACACAACAACATATATACACATCATCGCATGCACAAAATATCTCAGGTGGAATATGTACAACATATACACAACAGTAGTACTACACATCCAAAACCACACTGTCTCTACCAAGCTACCTTGCTTCTAGTGTCTCTCTGCCATCCATGATTATCGTAGCATGTAGTGGATCATGCTATTTTCATTCCACTGATGTATCTCTCAGTATTACCTATCCAAAACAAAGGCCTAATATAAACACATCGGTATAAAACAATATCCACTTGGTACTGACCTCATAAATTTGTCAGGGCTACCCTTCCCACTCGATACGAGGAATATCTTCATGCTATTCACCTACATAAGAAATCATTTCTCCAAAATAATGATCCCTGACAACCCTGCGAGAAAGTGACATAGATGCATACATAGATACATATATTATCATTATCAGAAAACAATCATGACCACATGAAACCTTGTCAGACAACAAAATACATACATACATACATATATACATATATAGACATCAACATAAACATGATCACAACATAATTACCAAATAGCACAAGGTCAAGGTTAAGAGAACTTCCTTTATCTGTGCACACCATGCACAACATTGAGAAGAACTGTTGCCAACATAGCCAAGGCATCTGACACCTCAGATCCATTTACTTTACCTTTTATATTTCCTTTCTCATGTTTGTACTGTCATCATCCATTTATCAAAATGGAACCAACCAGTCCAACCCGCTGTCATATTATTACCTTCAAATTCCCTTACTCAGGCATCGAGCTTCATTCAAGTCTTAAATTTCCTGTTGGGTTCCACATAGCCCTCCCCAAGCTCCATTAACTTTCTCTTTCCCATCCAATTCCCAAGAATCTCGAAACATAAAAGGAAAGAAAAAAAGAAAACAAGAAAAAAAACCATGAAAAAAAATAACAACATGACACCACAAACAAGGTGGCACAAACATGCACTAGATGCAATCAATACCACAAATCAAGTGCAAAAAATCACAAAAGAAAAAAATCACAAGACTAGCAAAAAACACCATGACTCAATCCCCATGGTTCCCAAGGAAATCTGAACTCGAGGCTTCTTCAAGATTTCATGGAAGTCTCTTTTTCCATGAAATACCCCGCATCATACTGCCATAAACAAATAACTGTTAGTGTATAAACAAATATAAAAATACACATGTTATCTTACCTTGTTGTTCCAAGCACATTTCCTTGTAACTGAACATGTCCACGCCATCTCTGAAGCGACTCCAATTCCCTCAATGAATCCATCCATAACTGGAAACTAGTTGTTATACTTGTCAGATACATGCTCAAGAATATAACACATATCCACGTAATGTCAAACAAAATCAAGCTTAATAAGACTTCATGTATGAAAATCACTCATTCATTTGGAAATGTGGTTTCCAAACATAGTCAAATTATTTTTCACCCATTTCCTTTCTTTTACCTTTTCCTTGCTGCAATTGAGTCTTACTATGTATTGTCACATCACCCAACTATTAGTTATATAAACATATCAACTATTACCTTGTCATGCTAATACCAAATATGTTGCCTTGCAACTTCTCACACATGTCAACAACATGTTCCAAATATCAAGACATCATATCTATTAATTGAAATCATCCTTTACCAAGATGAATAGTCATGTCATAATCAACTAATAATCAAAATCATAATACTACAACTAGCACTCACTTACACTCAAGTACATATCAGTTATATCAACACATAATGTGTTAGTACAACTATATTTAAACACAATTATTCTAAATTCATGAAATATTATAGACACATACTCATATCATGCAATTAATAAAACATTCAAACAAACTATAAACATACCATGTTAGATAAATCAACTAGACGACATGATAGAAACCTAACACTCAAAAACCAAATAGACGACATAATCAAATAATCAAGCACCAAGTAGATGACATAAACAAACTAATAATTTAATGTATCTCAGGGGAGTCTATCTTGTCTGCACAATCAATCTAGATTAGCACAATATAACTTCTTAACATAATAATTTAAATATAAATAAGGTCATGATATCCATAACACTAACTAGTTAACATGTTCACATGATAAGCTCATAAACGATTGTCATTCATGCATAAAAATCACATATGCACAGTCAATCTAGATTAGTATGACATAATATCACAATATATTAACTCATACTTGAATTTCATAACCATAATAATCCACATAGATCAATCCAGGTTAACACGATACATATAACATCAAGATCTTAATACAATAACCATAATCATCAAGTTAAATAACTTATAACAACAACAAGTTAACATATAACATACTCATCAAATATAACATAATCCTCAAGTTAAATGTCATATATCAATGAAAAAGCTAACATATAACATACTTATGAACAACATATAACATATTCATCAAGTTAACTAATATAAACAACAAAAACAATGCATATACCAACAAGTTACTATCATTCATGACTATTCGACACATGTACATATATATGATTACACTGATTAACTAACATCTATCATACATGTAACCATAAAAACAATAAAATGAAAAGTGTATAAGTAACCTTAATTCTTATAACAACCATTAACCGGCATACTTGCATACCAAACATACAAACCTGTATGATAATCTACTCTCACACTGAAGTCTAGTGCCACAACTTCACATTGATGATCTACATCTCCTGCTCTATCTCAACCAACACCATCAGAATCGTAACACATCAAAAACATCATGATTACCTAAAATTCCTACAATGACCTCATTCATGAAAACCATGCCCATAATAATTCATGCATAATAAACATATATACACTTACATGCATAACAGATGCACATACAACTGACATGCATTCATGCCAAGCACATCCCAACCACAATATCATCAACTCCTAGATGGAAACATAACTATAAAAATTACCATCACCATGCATACATAACAAGCACATATAAAACCTACATGCATGCATGACAACCACATTCCGCCCGTCTAGTCCAAGTGTTGAACCATGCTCTGATACCACTCTGTAGTATCAAATATCACACAAAGGGAAAGGAAATAAGGCACCACCCAAAGAGAAAGAAACCCACGTTGAGATCACTTTGTAGCACCCTCCTCCCACATATACCCAAGTAACTGGCCAAAAGGGGTAAACATGTGATGAAGAGTTACTATGATATGATTCAACTCCCTATGTGATAGTTAAGGAAGTGAAATTGACGAAACACAACAATCACTACATGAAAAAAGGACATTGGTGATGGTCATGCCTATGATGGACCTTTAAGGTCCATCACCAATGTCACATATGGTGACGGTCCTTTAAAAAGCGTTGTTGTAAGTGCATATAGTGACGATCCTTTAAGGTTTGTCACCAAAGCCATTTTTAGTGACAATTTGGTGAGGGTTGTTAAAGGCCCGTCACTAATTCTCTCTTTGGTGACACTTGTAGTGATGGTCTTTTGATCATGCCAATGAGTTTTTTTATGATGCTATGTGCATGTTACTATATTTTTTTTTATCAAAATATAATGATTTAAGACCATTGTTGTGGAGTATTTTTCATTATGTGTCCAAGGCCATATAGTGGTTAGAGTCAGTCAATTTGTTAAGAAGTAATTAGAGTGTATCATTTCCCTCAAGTAATGAGAATATAGTTTTCCTATGAGTTAATACATGATTCATATCTATTAGGTTTATTATCTAACAAATTCCCTTTAGATAAAGTTCTACTAGTGTGTGTAAAAACTATATTGTTTGATACATAATCAAGCTTTGTAAATTCTATTAATGAGAGATATATAACACTCCTCAACACTCTTGGAACATCCTAACATGCTTTGGCACAGACTAACATTCCCTGGCACCTCACATGTCTTAAAACATATTTGTACCTAGAACATCTTGACATGACTAGGACACCAAAGCACATGTTGGTAGGCCCTAACATAACATAAAACTCTCCTATCATGTGTTGGCATGCCTTTTAATCCCTAGAATGCACTGGAACACTTTGGCATGCATTAATAAACATGAGCACTTGGCACACATTGGAACTTGGCATGTATTGGAACCTATTATTACTGTGCGTAGCATGCCCCTTTTGAAAAAGATAAAGTTTTGAATTATTAAACCTCTTATGTGTTCATTTCCTTGTATTTTAGCTTGGTTTTTCTTTTTGTGTCCATGATACTCCTTAACACATATTGGCATACCCTAGCACCCTACACATTGTAGCATGCCTTAGCATCTTGCATGTCTTGGGACTATTTGGCACATTTTAACACACACTTGAACTCCCTAACACACTCTTGCACTTCTTGACTTGCCCTGATATTCCATAGCATGCCTTATTAGTGCTTAACATACCTTGTCACTCCCTCCTTGGCATGCTAGCTAGCACTTATTGAAACTCCCTCACACACCTTCACATCCATTCACTTCCATGTATTTTGACCTAGTGTTCCCTTGTGTTTCCCTAGTACTCCATAACACTCCTCAACATGCATTAGCACACTTTGTCACACCTTAGAACTCTTCGACATGCCATTCCACTTCATAACATGTGTATCACTCCCTAACACACATTGGCACTTGTCACATGTTGGTGCTTGTCAAGTATTAGCATGTCTAGAATTCATTGAGACTCCTTAGTATGATTTGACATGGTTTAATATTAAAATTATTTGAGATCAATTATTGGAAAGAAGATGATAAGTAACAGAGGATGATTTGGAACTTAGAATGCACTAAAACGTCTTGGAACTTGGCACAAGATATTGGCGCTTATTGTTGGTGTGCCTAGCATTCCCCTCGCGAAAAAGGAAATTTATGACTTATTAACCCTCTTATGTGTTCATTTCCTTGTATTTTAACTTTTTTCTCCTTTTTGTTTCCTTGATAGTCCTTGGCACGTATTGTCACATGCACCCTTGCACATCTTGGAATGCCTTAGCACTTGACACATATTACCATATTTGACATGCCTTCAAACTATCCGACACATGTTAGAATTCCCTATCATGCCTTGATACTCATGGCCTCACAACTAGCCTTAAATTTTTTCATGACTTGGGAACTGAATCAAGTCCTTAGCTACTACAGGTCATGTGACATTGGCCTGCTTCAACCACAACAACTTGACCAATTGCACCTACTACAAGTAGATTGTGCCTTGTTCACCGAAGAACTGCCTATACGTCATCTTAGGCCACTCATGTCCAAGATCAAATTGTCCCACCTAAGAACTTACCAAGACAAGTATCACATCTAGCCATGGCCATAAAACAACTAAGAAACATAGATTACATAGGTAATACTCCACATGTATGTCCAGTTCATATAAACAATAGAGCATTAACTGAGAGTTTGCAAGAACCAAAAGATACACAAGACACACAAGATATAAGTTGTCACAATCCGAGTGCCCCAAAAATTATGCAAAACAATGTAAAATATTCAATTATCTAAAATAGTTTAAAACATGAGAATTCGGCCAAAGTGTGCCACATGTCATATAAAAATAATAGATAAAGGCAAAATAGTGTTGTGCCAGCACAAAGTATCCCTTTATTTAAAACTAACTTGTTGAGCCCCTTATCACAATTGTAGGCTTGCCTCTTGAAAATATTATTATGAACTTCTTCTAACACACTTCATCCTTGGCACACTTGAATTCACTAACACTCCCTGGCACACACTCTTATTTGTTCATTTCCATGCATTTTGACCCAGTTCTCCCTTGTGATACCTCGAAACTCCTTAACACTCCTCAACATGCATTGAAATTGTCTGACATGTGTTAGCACGCCTTTTCATTGATTGGCATGCACTATCCCTCCCTAGTTATCATGCCCTCAAAATTACCCTTGCTTAGTTTGCAACTTGGGAACCCAACCAAGTCCTCACTTGACAACATGAGCTTGACCAAGTTACGATTACTAAAACTAGACTATGTTTTTTAATTGTGTGGCTTGTAAGGTACTCCACAAGGCTAGTGAGATGGGTTTTTGTGAGTTTGGTTACAAAATAATTTGTCAGCAAATAACCCAAGTGAAGGGTTTTTGGACCCAAGATGGGGTTTAAAATATAAAATTAAATTAAAAATGAAAAAATAATATTTCCGAAGGTCTAAGTAGATAAAGCTTGTAAGTTCTATAGGTTTCTTAATATGCCTAGCTAGTAAAAGATATTTAAGGAGGCATTAGTATGAAGGCAAGAACATCAAGTGAGGAGGAGCTCATTTGATCAAGGAGGCTAGAAGATATGTAGTCCTAAAGTGGGTCGAGTTAGAGGGTTGAGTAAGGGTTGCTAAATGGAGGCCATGATCATCCACAAAGAGAAAGATCATAATGTGAGGGTTCAAATGAATATAACATACCTTAATGGGTTTGAGATAGGACGTAATATGGAATACTATGATTCTCTTATGGTAGATCAAGCTCAAGAGAGGTGGCTGATGAGAATTTGGGCATGTGATTTCAGTGGTGTTTCTGTGTGAAGGCCACATCAAATTTTGAAATAGTAGAGAGGGTTGAGACCTTATATTGTGGTGGTTATTAGGCTACAAGGTATGCGATAAATAACAACACAAATATAGGATGGTCTACACTAGAATTTAGGTCTAGAACAAAAGTAGTCGCAGGTGTAATATTGACTGAGGTAACCATATTTTGAGGGTCATAAATATCTAAAGTTTAGGTCAAGATTTAGTCAAAGAAATTATCTGAATCTATGGATCCATATGAGCTAGGCCAAGTCCCTTATGGAGGTAAGAGTTGTTTTTTTTACTATGGGTGGATAGGATTTTTTCTAAAGTAATTAGAATAGAAGTATGCTTCCCTAGTTAGGGAGGTTTCCTAGCATGTTCAGTCCATAAGGTATGCTCTTAATACTGTGACAAATATGCATAGAAGAAGAGGGGTCATGACCCTTAGAGAGATGTTTATCTATGCAATATATACCACAAATTTGGAAGATGGTTTGTATAAGTATGTGTGGAGATATAAAATCCAAAGGAAGGTGGAACCTGAGTAGAATATTGAGTAGAATAAATTTTCCATATGAGGAATGGTTTGACATGAAGAGGAGTTGATTTTGGTGGATTTTCCATAGAGTTTTGGATAGAGATATGAAGTAGCTTATAAAAATTTAGTCAATGGACTATTAGTGGATGATTTGTGACCCTAGTTTAGTCATCTACAAATTGTTAGAAGGATGATAATAGGAGTATTTCAGATTTTTTCATAGATTGGACAACAAAGAATTTGGTACACAAGAATAATGATTTTTAGAGGACTCAAATCACTACTAGGTGGCAGATTTGAATAACCCTAGATGAGGGTAGTGTTGTGGGCACTAGATCATTAAAATAATTGACTGTGGTTAGGAAAATTGATGGTAGACCAAGTACAATTGGAGGGTTGTTAGGTGCCTGTCAAAGAAGATCCCTAAGTCTAACACTTGTGAAGGAAAACAATACTAGTAGAAGGGCAAGTGTATAGGGCCTAAGGACGTGCATACTTTAAAGAACTAAAGTAGTAGTCAAGTGGGCTAACGAACTAGCCCTATTTCATTATATTGTAGATGATTGAGTCAATGAGAAGAAGAGAAACCTACATAGCCCTAGACTTGTCATCTTGGAGCAGGAGCGTGGAAAAAGTGGGAAGACCAAAGAGTTGTTCGCAAATGGAGTTGTGAACAACTGATCGAAAACTATAAGTGTTGCAGACCTTAAAGGAAAAAAGAGGTAGATAAAGGGATTTGTTTTTTGAGATGAGTTTAGTAACCTAAAGGAGTTGAGTTCATTGATCATAGGTAGATTGATGAGTTTCATAATGGGAGGAAAGAGGACTTTATCGATGTATTCATGACATGTGGATAAAAGGGCTATGTGTTGCCACCATCAAAAAGTGGGTCAAACGTTGTCTTGTTTAAGGTAGATTGGTTTTCAAATGACTAACACCAATCCTTAGTTGTATTCTTTATATAAATGTGATGGTAAAGGGCCATGATCCCTGGTACGAGAGATCTATCCTATTCTTTTATAGTTTTTAATTTAATGAATATTGATTTGAAAAAGTTAAAAATTGTCATGTGCACTAATTGATTCCCTGATGTGTGTATATTTCGTTGTGCAAAGTAGATGTGTTGTGGCACTTGAGTGTGTTTGCATAAAAGTTTCTAAGACCAAACCAAAATTCTCATGTGTCATGTAAATTCAACATATGCCTTCTTCACCTAAGAAATACCTATAACTCATTTTAGGATATCATGTTCAATCTCAACTCATCCCACTTAACAAGTTACCAAGTCAAGGCTCATCACATCCAACTGTGGTTGTAAAACAACTAAGAAGCATAATTTAGATCTTGACATGCCATAACACGTGGCATATATTAAATGCCTTGGAACTATGTGGCATGTGTTAGCATCCCTAAATTCGTTGGCATTATTTTAAACTCCCTAAAACACCCTAGCACTTCTTGATATGCCTTGGTAGTTTAGCATATCTTGGAACTGCCTAGCATATAACCTTGTCACTCCTTCCTTAAAAAACCTAGAACTCATTGACACTCCCTGTCACACACTCTTATTCATTCATTTCCATGAATTTTGATCTAGTGCTTCCTTGTGTTTCCTTGACACCCCCTAACACTCCCTAGCATGCATTGGCACACCCTAACACTCAAAACATCTTAGCATGTCACCCTAGAACTCTAGCATTCCTTGGAAATACCTAGTATACATTTTCACTCTCTCCTCAGCACACCTAGAGCTCATTGACACTCCCAGTTACAAAATCTTATTTATTCATTTCCTTGCATTTTTACCTAGTGATCCCTTGTGTTTCCATAACATTGGTTAAAAATCCTTGGCATGTGTTGGTACACTCTAACACCTAGGACATATTGGCATGTTGCCTTGGCCTCTAACATGCCTTAACATTGGCTAGCATACCTTGTCACTCTCTCCTTAACACACCTGGAACTCACTGACACTTCCAATCACAAACTCGTATTTGTTCATTTCCATGCATTTGTATGTAGTGATCCCTTTGGTTTCCCTGGCACTCATAGTTAACACTTCCTTACACGCGTTGGAACATATTAGCCGCATGATGCCCTAGCACTCTAATATTCCTTAACATTTCCATGTGTGCCTTGTCACTCCTTCTTATCAAACTTGGAACTCATTTCCTCTCCCTTTCATAGACTCTTATTCATTCATTTTCACGCATTATGACATAGTTCTCCCTTGTGTTTCTCTAGCACTCCCTAACACTCCTTGGCACACATTGGAACACCCTGGAACTTGGAAAACTTGGCATGATTTCCTATCACTCTATGATGCCTTGGAACTTCCTAACATACCTTTTCAGTCCCTCCTTAGTAGACCTAGAACTTTCTAACACTACCTATCACACACTATTATTCATTCATTTCCATGCAATTGAAACTAATCCTCCCTTTTGTTTCCCTAGCACTCCTTAACATGCATTGGAACCACACCATAGCACCTAGAACATCTTGGAATTTTGAACATGCCTTGGAAATTTCTAGCATGTGTTAACAATTCTTGGGATTCCCTGCACATATTGGCACTCCCTAGTTGTCATGCCCTCATAGATAGCCTTACTTTTTTGCGAATTGAGAACCCAACCAAGTCATTGAAAATATAATGTTGTGTCTAGCCCAAAATATCCCTTTGTCTAAAACTACTTTTTCTATCCCCTTATCACAATCATAGGCTTGCCTACTGCAAGTCCTATTATGAAATTCTCCTAAGACGCTTCATCCATGGGATACCTAGAATTCACTAACACTCCCTGGCAGACACTCTTTTTTGTTCGTTTCCATGCACTTTGAACTAGTTCTCCCTTGTGATGCCCTAACACTCCCCAACACTCTTTGGCATGAATTCAAACTATTTTTCATGTGTTAGCACACATTTTCATTCATTGGCACACCCTAACACTCCTTAACTATCATGTCCTCATAACTACCCTTATTTTTTTTTAGAATTAGGAACCCAACCAAGCCTTGCCTCGACTACAACAATTTGACCAAGTTTTGTTTACTACAAATAGACTATGCCTTTTTCACCTAAGAATGAATTATAACTCATCCTAAACTACTCATGTCCAATCGTAACTCATCTCACTTAACAAGTTACCAAGTCAAGCCTCATGTCTAACTGTGGCCATAAAACAACTACACAACATAGTTTACATCTTGGCATGCCATAACATGTGGAACATCTAAAAATATCTTGGAACTATGTGGCTCATGTTAGCATCCCCTGCATTCCTTGGCATGCTTTGGAACTCCCTAACACACCATACCATTCCCTGACATGCCCGGGCACTCTAGCATGCCTTGACATTGCCTAGCATATAACCTTGTCACTCCCTCCTTAGCACACATGGAACTCGCTGTCACTCCCTATCACACACTCTTATCCATTCATTTCCATGAATTTTTCACGAGTTCCCCCTTGTGTTTCCATGTCACTCCTTAACACTCCCTAGCACACATTTGCACACCCTGGCACTTGGCACATCTTTGCATGTCGCCCTAGAACTCTAGCATTCCTTTGCACTACCTAACATACATTGTCACTCCTTCCTTATCAGACCTAGAAATCGCTAAGAATCCCTGTCACACATTCTTATTCATTCCTTTCCATGCATTTGAAACTAGTGCTCCCTTGTTTTTCCCCGGCACTCCATAACAATCCCTGACATGCATTGGAACACCCTAGCACTTGGCACTTCTTACCATGTTTCTTTGGTCTCTAGCATGCCTTAGAACTGCCTAGCATACCTTCTCACTCCCTCCTTAACACACACAAAAGTCACTGAAAATTCTTGTCACAAACTCTTATTCATTCATTTCCATGCATTAATTTGATCTATTTCTCCCTTGTATTTCCATGACACTCCCTAACACTTCCTAGCATGTTTTGGCCCACATTGGCACTTGGGACATCTTGGTTGCATGTTGCACTATCACTCTAGCATGTCTTAGCACTGCCTATCATACGATGTAAATATTTCCTTAGAACACTTGGATCTCATTGATACTCCTTGTCACACACTTTTATTCATTCATTTGCATGCATTTTGACGTAGTTCTCCCTTGAGTTTCCCTAGCAATCACTAGCACTCCTTAGCACACATTGGCACACCTTGGAACTTAGTACATCTTGGCATGATTACCTAACACTCTAGCATGCCTTGGAATTTCATAACATACCTTGTCACTCCCTCCTTATCACACCTGGAACTCACTAAAACTCCTTATAACACACTCTTATTCATTCATTTCTATGCAATTGAAACTAGTGCTCCCTTGTGTTTCCCCAACACTCCTTAACACTCCCTAGAAAATGTTGGTGCCACATCCTAGAACCTGACACATCTTGGAATACTTTACCACTTGGCATGTCTTGGCATGCCTAACATTCCTTGGAATTGTATAGGATGTGTTAGCACTTCTTGGAATTCCATGGCACACCTTGGCACTCCCTAGTTGTCATTCTTTAATAGATAGCCTTACTTTTTTTGCGACTTGGGAACCCAGCCAAGTCATTGAAAAAATAGTGTTGTGCCTATCCCAAAGTCTCCCTTTGAATGAAACTGATTTTTCCATCCATTTATCGCAATTTTAGGCTTGCCTCTTTAAAGTCCTATTCTAAAATTTTCCTAACACACTTTGTCCTTGGGACACTTGGAATTCACTGACACTCCATGGCACACACTCTTATTTTTTCATTTCCATGCATTTTTACCTAGTTCTCCCTTGTGATTCCCTAACACTCCTAAACACTCCTCGACATGCATTGACACTGTTTTGAATTTGTTATCTTTCCTTTTCGTTACTTGGCACACCCCAAAACTCTGTAGCTATCATGCATGCACAACTACCCTTACTTTTTTTACAACTTGGGAATCCAACCAAATCCTGCCTTGACTACAACAACTTGATCAAGTTACAATTACTAAAACTAGACTATTCCTTATTCACTTAATAACTTCCTATAACTCATCTTAGGCTACTCATGTTGAATCTCGAATTATACAACTTAACACGTTACTAAGACAAGGCTCACATCCAACTGTGGTAGTAAAACAACTAAGCAACATAGTTTACATCTTGACATTCCATTATACTTGGCACATATAATAATCCCTTGGCATTATGTAGCACATGTTAGCATCCCCTACATTCATTGGTATGCTTTGGCACTCCATAAAAAATCTTAGCACTCCCTGAAACCTAGCACAATTAGAACTCACTGACACTCTCTGTCGCACTCTTATTCATTCATTTCCATGGATTCGAAACTAGTGCTTCCTTGTGTTTCCCTAGAACTTGGCCCTAATAAACCCTAGAATGTGTTAGTGCCACACCCCAACGCTTGGAACATCTTGACATGACTTAGCTTGTCATGTCTTATCATGCCAAGAATTCCTTGGAACTATCTATCATGTGTTACTACTTCTTGAAATTCCCTGAAACACATTAGCAATCCCTAGTTGTCATGCCCTCCTAGATAGACTTACTTTTTTTGTGACTCGGGGACCTAACCAAGTCATTGGAAAAAAAATGTTGTTCCCAACCCAAATTATCCCTTTCTCTCAAATTTCTTTGTCCACGCCTTCTCACAATCATATACTTGCCTCATATAAGTCCTATTATGAACTTCTCCTAAAACACTTAATCCTTGGGACACCTAGAATTCACTGATAGTACTTGGCACACACTCTTATTCGTTCATTTCCAAGAATTTTGACATATTTCTCCCTTGTGTTCCCCTAGAACTCCCTAACACTCATAAACATGCATTGACATGGTCCATAATGTGTTAACACACATTTTCATTCCTTTCCATGACCTAGCACTCCTTAGCTATCATGCCCTCACAACTCCCCTTACTTTTTTTTAGACTTGGGAACCCAACCAAGTCCTGCCTCAACTACAATATATTTACCAAGTTAAAGTTACTACAACTATACTATGCCTTTTTCACCTAAGAAATTCCTATAAATCATCTTATGTTAATCATGTCGAATCTCAACTCAACCCAATTAACAAGTTACCATGTTAAGCCTCAAATCCAACCATGGCCATAAAACAACTAAGCAACATAGTTTACATCCTGACATTTCATAACACCTGGCATGTCTAAAAATCCTTTGGAACTATGTGGCACATGTTAACATCCCATACATTCCTTGGCATGCTTTGACACTCCCTATTACACCCTAGCACTCCCTGACATGACCTGAAACTATAACATGCCTTAGCACTGCTTAGCATATTACCTTGTCACTCCCTGTTTAACACACTTGGAACTCGATGACACTCCCTATCACACACTCTCATAAGTTCATTTATAGGAATGTTGAACTAGTTCTCTCTTTTGTTTCCATGTCTCTCCCTAACACTCCCCGACATGCATTGACACACCCTGGAACCTGACACATCTTGGCATGTTTCCCTGTCATTATAGCATTCCTTAACACTACCTAGCATATCTTGTCACTGCCTCCTTAGCACACATAGAACTCACTAACACTCCCTGTCACACACTCTTATTCATTCATTTCCATGCATTCGAAACCAACTCTCCCTTGTGTTTCCCTAACACTCCATAACACTCTTTGGAATGCATTAGTACACCCTAGCACCTGAGACATCTTGGCATGTTGCTATGACCTATATCATGCCTTAACACTACCTAACATACCTTGTCACTCCCTCCTTAGGACACCTGGAAATCACTGACACTTCCTGTCACAAACTATTATTCATTCATTTGCATGCATTAATTTTACCTAGTGTTCCCTTGTGTTTCTATGACACTCCCTAACACTTCCTAGCACATGTTGGAACACCCTAGCACCTGGTACATATTGGTCACATGTTACCTTGGAACTATAGCATGACTTAGCGATGCCTAGCATACCATGTCATTCCCTCCTTATCACACGTGGAACTCATTGACACTCCCTATCACACAATCTTATTTATTCATTTCTATGAATTTTGACCTAGTGCTCCCTTGTGTTTCCCTAACACTCCCTAACACTTTCTAGAACATGTTGGTACATCTTAGAACATGGCATATCTTGGACACATGCCACCATGACACTCTAGCATAACTTAGCACTTCCTAACATACCATGTCACTCCCGCATTAGCACAATCGGAACTCACAAACACTCCTTGTCACACACTCTTATTCATTCATTTCCATGAATTTTGACCTAGTTCTCCCTTGTGTTTCCATGCCACTCCTCACACTCCTTAGCACACATTGACACACTTTGGCACTTGGAACATCTTGGTATGCTTACCTAGCACTCTAACATGCCTTTAAACTACCTAGCATACCTTGTCACTCCCTCCTTAGCACACCTAGAACTTTTTGACACTTCATTTACATGCATTTGAAACTAGTGCTCCCTTGTGTTTCCTTGGAACTTGGGCCTCACATTCCCTAGCATGTATTCACACCACAGCCTGGAACTTGGCATATCTTGGCATTCCTTAGCACTTGGCATGCATATCATGCCTTGGAACTGTATAGCATGGGTTAGTACTTATTGAAATTCTTTGACACACCTTGGTACTCCCTAGCTGTCATGCCCGCCTTTTTTGTGACTTGGGAACCCAACTAAGTCATTAGAAAAACAATGTTGTGCCAAACCCAAAGTATCCCTTTGTCTGAAAATGCTTTTTCTAGGCCCTTATTGTAACCATAGGCTTTCTGCCTACAAGTATTATTCTGACATGATCCTAACACACTTTATCCTTGAGACACTTGGAATTCGTTGACAATACTTGGCACACACTCTTATTCATTTATTCCCAGGAATTTTGACCTAGTTCTCCCTTATGATCTTATGGCACTCCACAACACTCCTCAACATGCATTGAAAATTTCCGGCATGTGTTAGCACACCTTTTAATTCCTTGGCATGCCCTAGCACTCCTTAGCTATCATGCGCTAACAACTACCCTTACTATTTTTGGGACTTGGGAACCCAGCCAAGTCTTGCCTTGACTACAACATCTTGACCAAGTTACGACAACTACAACTATATTGTGCCTTTCTCACCTAAGAACTGACTATAAATCATCTTACACTACTATGAATATATTATTGGACCATTACAATGTTTTATAATAATATACTTCCCTTTTCGAAACCCCCTTTTCTCTTCTAGGATATTTTTTCTTCAGTTAACTTTCAAATGGTTGCTAATGATTTTTGTCAATACCTTATATGAAATATTGCACAATGACACTAAATGGCATGTATCCAAATCAACATGTAATATTCCCTAAATGGGGAAGCAACAATATATGAACACAATAATGGAAAGAACAGTGAATAAATCAACATACCATGATATGAGACAAATGTACAACCATCTTATTAAACATATCAGCAAATAATAGGCACAATATCTTGAGGATCAAGTCACTCAAGCAATACCAAACAAGCCTCTACAAGCAAAATATGCCATCACATGAGAAATAGCTACCATACAAATGCCTTGAGCTAAGACAACACAGTTTTAAGGCATAAATTGCTACATAAATATGAATCAATATATTTGTACTGTTCTATAGCTTAAATAATGCTAGGAGTGAAGATCTAGCCTCCTAGACACCTTTCCAAGAGAACCCGGGAAGGGTTTCCGGAAATACACCCAAATACAAATGGTGATCTACAGCCCTAGGAATGAAGAGTCACTACAAACTGAAACTCATGAAATAAAATGATGAATTAATATTTATCTGATGTATATCTCCTCACGGGTCTCCTCCAATGAAAGGCTAAACCCTTCACCTACAGGAAAACACTCTAAAAGAGCCAATAGATCCTCCTCTGAAACTTCCCTCCAAAATAACACAATTCCAAGCTGAAAATTCATTGTGAATGATGGTGATAGGTTGGATTGGTGCCAAATATCTAAAATGAGCTCAAGAACCCTCCTTGTTGATCTCCCAAGAGAAGGAATCCTTCCTCCTATGAAAAACTAGCTCAGAAAGTGGGTTTCTCAACCCTCCACTGCAACACCCTGCAACACAACACAAATCTGAACATAAAATGTACTATAGCTAAATACTGAAGCTTGGCGAGAATTCCAGGTATGTGGAAATGGTAGATCAATAATCTCCCAGGAGGCCTCTCAAGGGAAGAGGTGGGATTCCCGCTCAGGAACACCTTGTGCTAAATAGCACCAAAAATCTCAACTAAACAAGTAAAGAATGCAAGAAGTATAAACAGACATATCAAAATAATAATCATAATCTAACCCCATATGGCTGCCATCCTCTTCCTTATAAAAAATGTGAGCCTTCTCACCTTGGGTCCCACTCATTAGGGTTTCCACCATCATGCAATCAATATCCCTCCAAAATTGTACTGTCCCACCATTAATGCCACTCCTCCATAACAATGTTGTTTGATTTGGTCAAAGTTGACCTATTCAACATGCTCCAACCCCTTTCCACACCTAAGGGTCTTAAATCCAGCTTTTAGATGACCTCCATTCACATTAGGAGTGTATTTTATTCCTACTAAGGAGATTTATGGGTCTCCATACCCTCTTATTCCTCTATCTAAGAGCAAAATCAAAATTTAATATTCCAATTAGCTATGTGCTAATTTAGGAATATTACACAATGAGATCCATTTATTTTGGTAATAATGGAAGAAAGGATGTGTTTAACACCTCATCTGTAGATGCCCCATTTATTATGAGATTCAAGGGATGTTATTTGTCTTTATCAAGATTTGGATGGGCCATGTGTACATTATTTCAATACATATCTAGCTCTTTTTATGAGGGAGGTCTTTATATTTATTTATTATTGAGAGAAGATTTGCATCGATGGAGAAAAAGAAATGAGAAAGAGTGTCCAAACTTCAAAAATAATTTTCATTTTTAAATTTGTGACCATTCCACTCTTTCCATATATTTGGCAACTATGAATTTATTCTTGGACCATTACAATGTTTTATAGGATTATACTTCCCTTTAGAAACTCCCATTTTCCCTTATGGGATAGTTTTTCTTGAGTGGAATTTTAAGTGGTTGCTAATGATTTTTGTCAAGACCTTATATGAAATATTTCACAATGAAATTTAATGACACCTATACAAATCAACGAGATTCATTTATTTTGGGATTAGTGCAAGAAAGGATGTGTTTATGGGATCAAAATGAAGAAGATATCTACTCACCATTGGTTGATGCTATCTATATAAGTGTCCCATGAAACCATTCGAACTTCAACCATTATATGGTCACCTGCTCTTTAATGCTTCCCATGGTTCTACCTTGAAGATTGGAACCAAAAAATTTTAGCTATCCTCATTCAAGATGACTCTTGTAACGTCTTCCAAAAGTTATATTATTGGGTATGGATTCATAAATGGCTATTTATATTAATGCCTTATAAAGTTGAGGAAATCTAGGATGAGAATATTTTTCAAATCCTTTGAAGGGGGCTTAGGACCTAATATCGTAGGGGATAGGGGGCCTAGAGAGAAGTAAACAAGAGAAATTGATAGGGTAACCCCCAACAGTGGTGATAAGGGGATTATGGGCCCCATTATCACAACCCATAAGCCCATATTTTGAGTAGAGGAATTGTGGTGGATGGTACAACAAGGGTTTTGGTAGGACTTTGGAGCATTTGTAGAAGTCCAACTACTCTAACACCACCTTACCCACAACATGCACTTTGTTCTCATGTCACTCTTTTGCTCGATACATGAGTTCTCCTCTTACTAGGGTATTAGTCTTTCAATTTTCTCAGGGCTTGAATGGTACCCATTGTTTCTTATTAATTCAACATAGGGTCATCAAGCAAGTTGACCTTTACTTGGTTTCCCTTTTCTCCATTAATTTACTTTCCTTTGTGGCCCTTCCACTTTGCTAGGAAAACCAACCATTCCTTCCTTGTTGATGTGGAGCTCCTTTCCTCAATGTAGTGGAATGATCCCTTGACACCCTTTTTGCTGAGCACATGACCGCTAAGTAATTCCCCTTTTCCCGACATTCATGTACTTAAACAAATTACATAATTCCCTTTTTTCTACTGTATGCTCAAAAATTACATTTCCCCCACTCTGTCATTGATTCATCCATTTTATGCATTTACTTGTTGAATGCTCACTAGACTTTCCTCTTACTTTGATTTTCAATACATAAACTTTCTTTTTGTTTTACTATGATGAATTATGGGGTCCTTCATTTATCTTTTTGACCCTCCACCATGGCCTTCTTTAAACTAAAGAAATCATCATGGGAGCCTCAATCAATGGCATACGTAGCCACTTCTCCTTTGAAAAACATGCATGTTCAACAATGATGGAGCTCATAAATTTTAATTAGACTACCTAACTTGCTTGTCCATGTTGCATTATATCTCAGATTTCTGTTTAATTTGTCGAATTCTGTTGCTTGTTGTTAAGCAATATTCATGAGCAACGAATTCTTTTCTCATTGCGATAATTAATTTCTACCTCTCATTGTCATGTTTTGGTTAGTGCTTTTCTTCCCCTTGCATGGGAACCTAATATTCTACGTACTCAACAACCCATGTTTCCTCACCCACTAAGCACACACTTTGTGTACTTGGTGAGTAAGGGCACTAAAAACATAACTTTTTCTTCATGCCTTATACTTACCACTTTCCTCTATTTTTCTTCCAACACTTTCTTGGGGTTCACACATTTTTCTATGATTTACTTGAACCTAGGGGATTTCACCACAAATATGGGGGAAAATAACTCATTCATTTTTCTTTTTCATTAAGGATTTTAACATCACAAGAATTTGATACCACTCTAGGGTCTATGCACGCTAACAAAGTCAAAGGTCATTGGATATTCCTTCTTTTAGTGTTTTTTTATTTGGGAAAAGACCTATGGATAATGAATTTTGTTGAGATTGGGGCTTTAAAATGTAGGGGACAAATTCAATAACTAACACATCATCCTATTCAATAAATAAATCAACAATGTTTATTTCATCTCTGCATTAATGTGCAATATATTGCATGTAATGGAGTATCTCAACCACATATTTCATCCTATTGTGCATTTCATTGCATAATGGAAATATAATTCTAGTTAAGTACAATATCACTAAGATAATAAATGTGCATTATCAAGCAAAGGGAATCAAAGAGAAGAATTTTTCCCAAATTTAGACCTAGTGAGAAAAGCGGCTTTACTTGATGAATGTGCTCAATGACAAGATGAAGCATTGTGCTTAGTGAATATCAAGGCAAAGGCCACACTTAGCATCGAGCATAAGAAGTAGTGAAGAGTGTAGGGACAAGAAAGACACCGAGTAAAGGACTTCCCACACTAAAAAGGAAAGAGCTCGTTGATTATAAGTCTAGATTCTTGATGTCCCTATGTTAGACCTTGAAGAATACATATGAGGTGTTTAGTTGGAGTTCCCCAAGAATAGTTTACAAATCTCGAGCAAATGAATAACCCAACCACCACATAGAGGAGAATGGATTTACAAGCAAGGGGAACACCAAAAAAAAATTATTTGACAATAATATCACACAAGGAAATATAATTTAGATATTCAATCTATTCGTTCATCATAGGTTAGAATAACCTAGTCCACTGACACTTGAAAAGAAAACAATGATCCTATAGTTACACACATCAACCACAATAGTGAAAAAATACTAAGAATTTTTTTATAAATAAAAGATGAATTAACCCAACACTAATCACATCATAGCATAATGACAAGTTAAATTTCCACACTATAATTTCTCTTTTTTTCTAACAACATTAGAAACCATACTACAATTACAGTACATCATGGTTTTAGGAGGTCACATGAATTTCTCTTCATTTCTAACAACACTAGAAACCATACAAAAATGACATTACATAAATTTAAGAGGTCACATAAAAGGACATCAAATTTGTGAGTCCATAAATGAAAAAAAAAAATTCCCATATAATACAAAAACCTTATACTACCACAACTTTATTCAACTTGAAATTTGAACATCTCAATTTCGATTCCAAATTGGGCCACTCCCAACATTGAATAGTGAAAGTATATCAATATATATCTCTTCCTACAATTTGTTGTACCTTAATAATCACTCCAAAAAATTTCAATCAAGGTTGTTAGTCAATATTTTAGTCAAATTTGTTTAATTAATATTGCAAGATATTTGAAGTCAAGGCCTTTGGTAGGAATCTTGTTTTTGTTTTCGTCTCTGGGAAGGAATTCCATGAGAAAACACAAATCCAAGAGACTAGTCATGGAGTATATAAAATCTGATCATTGTGAAGATGAGCATCATCGACATTCTCACGCGGGTGGATGCCATCTGCAATAAGTATGAAAAGTACGACAATGGTAAATAGAGGGTGAATTATATCTATGTCAATAACACCTTTGTTAGTATTTATACCATTGTCGAGCTTGACATATTGGTCCAAAAGTAGGTTAGTAAACCCTACATTTCGCCTTGATCAATTTTTAAAATGCTAGGAAAAACTGCTAAAATGTTGTGGCTTTTTTGGTACCAGAAAGTCAACAATGTCGTGAAGGAGAATAACGGGGCTGCAGTCACAACCCTAAATGTTGAAATTCGACATACCAAGGCTAGATTGCATGAAGAGATTCCCAAGTTGTAGAAATTGGCTCAAAAAAATGTCACTATTAGCTATCCTTAATTTTTCCCAGTGCTTTTCAGGGGTTTCTCATGGTTTTGTAAATTTTGTCTTCAATTACTCGATATTTTGATGATGCAACCTTTTCATTTCAATTTTGAATGTCGTAGTTCCAGGAAGCCCTGATTCGAAGCATTTTGGTACCTAGGATAAATGTTGTATTCTTTTATTTAAAGTCCATTTTTTTCATGAACAATGTCTTGTGAATCAACTAAAGTCTTCTGCATGAAGCTCATATGTAGCTATTTAGAAGCTAGACTAAATGGAGACTTAATAGATCATAATGATACACTTTTTTTTTATTATAATATAGGAAAATTATTAGATCAAATAACCTTGAAATTTTAGAGTGGCTTTATCGTGGAAGAATCTGTATTCCCGATCTTGGTGTGAATATGACCCATGAATAAGATAGGGGCATGCATTTAAACTTGGTGTCTCTTACCAACCAAGTTGAAATTGCAATGATATAGCTCCAAAAATTAGTAATTTTGAGCCATCGGAGATGGGGGATCAAACATAAATTCCTGCTATTAGGAACCCACACACTCACTGTCACTTGGAACTTCTACAATTTTAAAATGATATTGGCATGGAAGTTCTGCAATTTTAAAATGATACTAGCATATTCGCAATTGCCACTTTTCACACTACCAATTAAAAGTCCGATTGAATAAGGAAAAAAAAATTGTTTTCTTTTCCTAATCAATATACCTTCCTGTTGTTTTGTTGCTAATGGGTTTTAACCAAGGTTAACATTTGACACCCTAACTGATGAAATCTATAATACACCTCATTTCGCAGTTTGACCTGTAGTTGATATAAATAATCTTTATTCATGTGCAAGGTTATTTGCTGTAGGAGTACTGCCAGCATAGCTGGCTGGAAGGGTGTTATTTGCTAAATTACACACACATATTCCTTTAAATCCATCAAGTAACTCATCATATCTAAGAAATCAAGTAAATCAGGTAAAATTTACAATGAAATAATGCTTTGAGAAGTATAACATTAAGTACTTGCATTCCTTTTGCCTTGTTAATGACCCACATTTGGTCCAAACTGTAATTCTCTAGGGTAAATTTTTTCTTAGGGTTTCTATTATGTCTAGGTTTCTTCAATAAATTAGTGTTACACATTCATAAACAATATATATTCATGAATAATACAAGGATTGACAAAAAAAATATGATTCGTCACAAAACCACAATAAGTAGGGCTGAATGCTCAATGAAACCATGTAATAAGTCCACCAACACATAACTGTTTGCAATATCATCAATTTAGGAAATATATCCAATTGCAATAGTGATATGATAATAACAACTAGGTGAGCTATACTAATCTAATATCTACTGTTCTATTTTGGCTTAATGGATAGGAGTATGACTGTACTAAATATAATTCATAAGCTTAAAGAATAAGAGCCCGACTTCCTTTCCTGTGGGTGCCTATAGCCCAAAAGGGTGGCCAGTTCAACTCTTTGTATAGTATATAGTGGTAGAACGTCTGTTTGAATGGAGCATATGTATTTTGTAGGATGTGGTTGCCGTAATGTAGTTACCCATAACCCTAGGAGGACCGATACCAAGGCTGCTACCTCAAAAACAATTCCAGACAAACTTTGGTCCTTTGTTTTTTGTTTATTATGCCTATAATGAGGCTCAATTGTACCTTTGTTGGCCTAAAAAAAACCCTAGAATATTTCATACTAAATTCTTCTTAATGAGTAAGTACCTTGCTATCTTGGTTAGGGTTTGTAACCTCAGGGAGGATTTCTTCCACGCTATCTTTCCTTGACCAAATAAACTAGAGTTTGGATACACTTTCCATTAATTAATAACAACCAAAATATTGTAACACACCCCCTTACATCTTACTCAAAGGAGGTGGTTATTAGGTTGACCCAAATCCCTAGTTGCAATGAAAAGAATGGAGTCTAATTTTTTTTTGTTTTGTTTAAATATAAAAGTCTCTAATATATCAGAATTCTTAGGGATTTCTCCCCCACTCCAACCATGAGTACCAATGAGGAAATGCATCTCTATTTATAAAGAGATTCTCAACTAATATTTCATGGGAAGTCCACTAATGTAGCCTATGGAGAAGTAAAACACACTTCTCTACCATTAACCAATCCAAAATACATGGTTGTTCAAGTCACATGTACAATAATCAAGTGAAACAAGCCCCAAATAGAAAGAATGCTCCACCAAATAAAGGAGAAATGTGTCCTCAAGGTGCAAAATCTTGCCTCCTAAGGCTTCTCCGAGGTGTGGATTCCTCATAATTTGTGAGTCACCCCTCCTAGGTCTCCTCTAGAGTGGACCTACAGGCATATAATGTGTACAAAACATTATATATATTATGAACTAAACCCCTCTGACTTAGTTCCATAAACCATGTAAGAGGAAAGCACTCTTGCAAATAAGACACATGGTTCGAGCAACCCCCTTCCAAGTGGAATTTGTGGTTTCCAGTAGTGATGCACTTCTCCAAATCATGAGTTAAAATATCTCAAAGGGGTCACCCTTTCCAAATTTTCTCCAGCAACCAGTGTTAGATATCAACACAGGTCAAACTCTTTTTCTCCTATGGTTCTTCTAGCTTAGACACATATCCTTCCAAGGTGAAAGGTTCAATGTCAGTTCCCAAGATAGAGGCTGACCTACTAAATATGAAAAATTTTCTCCAAGAATATTTTTGGTCACCTATATATATACATCACAAAGTATCCAAGGTTAAGCACATCTCTTCAAAATGCAACCAACCCAAAATTTAAATGTGGAAAAAGCTCCAAACCTTTCCAATGCATGTGTATGCTATAACTATGGATTTAGAGGGTTGAAGGCTTCTACAAGTAGCTTAATGATCTATTACAAGAGTCCCGACCTTGCTATAACCCTGTAACTTAATCCTGCTACTGTGTTTGGAAAAATTAGCAATCTTTGAACAACACCTTTGTTGTTCACTAACACACTGTCAATTTCCTTATGCAAGATTTTTCAAAATTCCATGCCCTTGAAGCCTGAACAACTCAAATGTGAGATTTGTGTCCAAAATGTGTAATCTAAGTTGTGAAATTCATTTCAAGGGCTTCACTGGCGAATATTTCAGCCTGGTTTTCAAAGCTACCCACTATTAGAGAGAAGTTGCTACATCCCTAGGCTACTTGTAATATGAGATCGAATCCTCTAACAACCTATACACACATAAAAAAAATTTCATATGTCCAAGGTTTCAGACACTGTGCCCAAAAAAAGATCAAATGTATGCAAGTTCAAAAGGGATCCAATTATATCTTTCATGGAGTCATTTAAACTACCATCAAGTTTCAACCTAGTCCAGGAACAATGCCAAATATGAACCTTTTTAGTCTCACATAAAATCTCAGTTTTATATATTTCGGTGACCAAAGCCAAGACCCAGTCATGTATATTCCATTTCTTGTGGTATATAGTAACTTAGTGAGAGAAGGAAATGGTGCCCTTATGAACACAATCCTTAGTTGGAGTTAAATTTTATTGATCATAGCACCAATAAATGGCCACAAGATCAAACCCACATTGTTTTCCATTCACTAAAAAAATATGTATGTACATTTTAGATGGGACAATTAGAGCTAGATGACCAATGTAACATGGTCCCATTAAAGCATTGTTACTTGCATAACATAGAAAAAAAATAAAACTTGCATCTGTGCAACCAAAAAATAAAACCTGCATCTGTGCAACCACACCTTACTTTCACATATTTATTTTCTTCAGAACCAACATTATTTATTTGAATCCCTATTCAACTATCTACATACTATTAATTTTTCCAAAACATTCGTAGCAACTATTGGGTGTGGAATGTAGCCATAAAAATACCCAGCCACCTACATAAAAACTTCTTTCACTGTGATGTTGATATGCCTATTGTTTCATTCGATTCTACACCAAGGTGAGGTTATCCTTTAAGAGTTGTAGAACTTGTTGTTGATGCTCGATGTGATCTTCCACTGCTTGAACCTTTTTATCTTAAATATGTTGTGATGGAGAGTGGATGATATCCATAAGGTGCCATAAATAGGGTTATTTTTGTTGCAGTATGGAAGGAAGTGTTAGACCACCATTCAGCTAGAGGTAACCACTTGAATCATTATGTCTCTTTATCAGATACAAAGAAAAAGAGATAGCCTTTCAAAAATTTGTTCAATATCTCAGTTTTCCCATCAGATTGAGGATGATATGATGAGCTATGAGCTAATTGAGTGCCCAAACAAGAACATAATTCCGTCCAAAAAAGTCATGTAAAAATGGGATCTCTGTTGCTTAAAATAATCTTTGGGTTTCCATGTAGCTCTTAAATTGATTACATAAATGCAGTAGCAATTGTACTAGCTTTAAATGGATGAGATAATGCACAAAAGTGTGCATACTTGGTAAGTCTATCAACTACCACCATGATGAGAGTCTTTCCTTCGAACTTGGGTAAACATGTGATAAAATATTTTGAAACCTCCCCCCTGCGTTGAATTGGAATGGATAAAGGTTATAACAGACTTGGGGTCTTAATTGTCTCAACTTTATTTTGTTGTCAAACCAAAAATTCTGCCACAAAATTTTGAATATTAGATTTAAGGCCATCCCAAAAAAATTCCTTCTTGATCCTATGGTAGGTTTTTAAAAATCCTGAGTGCACTCCTATGGGAGAGGTGTGCAATTCCAAAAGAATATTTTGTTTGAGTTTGGAATTCTTACAAAGATATAAGTGATATTTGTACCATAATGAAACAATTTTCTAGCTAAATGTTTTAGATGTACTGGGATATTGCTGTAACTTTTGAATGAGCGTCCACACCTCTTCCTCATTTTTCCATTCATCCCTTGCTTCGGTTATCCACTCAGGTTGGATAATAGAAATGACACAAAGCAATGATTCCACATCCTCATCCATTCTTGAGAGTACATATGCAACAAAATTTTGCTTCCCTTTTTTGTAGATTATTTCAAAGTCATAACCCAACATCTTTGTGACCCATTTTTTTTGGTCTTATGAAGATAATATTTTACAAAAAGTATTTAAGACTATCATGATATGTTTTTACCTTGAATTTTCTTCCCATTAGGTAAGGTCACCATTTATTTAGTGTATGTAGTATTGCTAATATTTCCTTCTCATAAATAGGTTTCAATAACTAATTTCCTTTGATTGGACAACTTTCAAAAGCAACGGGTCTTCCTTATTGCATTAAAACCACACCAATTCCATTTCCTAAGGCATCACATTCCATAATAAAGGTTTTTGTGAAGTCTTGCATAGCTAAGATCAGTGATTGGTACATTTACTCTTTAAGGTGTTAAAAGGCCCTAGTTTCTTCTAGTGTTCAAGAAAATGCTTCTTTCTTTAGTAATGATGTTAAAGGTGTCGATATTCTCCCATAATTCTTAAAAAACTTGCAATAATACCCTGTTAACCCCAGAAATAGCTAGTTGACCGGCTGCATCAGTGGTAGGGGCACCATCGACAGATCTAATTCCAGGTCTTGGATGGAGAGGTGGTTGAGTATGAAAATTTTGAACTGGCATCTGTGATACTTTTTTATTCTGTTGATGATTTAGGATCCCTTCACCTTTTCAATGGATTTAATTTTGTTAGGGTCTACCTTAACACCCTCATGAGATCCAATATGACCCAAATATTCCACCTCATGTACTCCAAAGAAACATTTGAAGGTTTTTGTATATAATTGTTTCTCCTCCAATAGTTTGAGCACCATGTCAACATGTTGAACATGATCCTTCCAAGACTTGCTGTAGAGTAGTATATCATCAAAAAATACTAACACAAATTTTATAAGGAAGGGTTTTAAAATGGAATTCATCAAACCTTGAAATGTGGAATGTGAATTAGTAAGGCCAAAAGGCATGACCAAAAATTCATAATGACCATCATGAGTTCTGAATACTTTTTTTAGAATGTCTTCTGTCTTCATTCTAATTTGATGATATCAATAATGAAGATCCTTCTTGGTGAAGTAAATTTCTCCATGTAATTCACCCAATAATTCATCAATGAAGGGTATGAAAAATTTATCTTTAATAGTAATCTTGTTGAGCTCCCTATAATCTGGAAGTGTACACCATGATCCATCCTTATTATGCAGCAATACTACTAGAGCAGAGAAATAAATTTGACTAGGATCAATTATACCAGCCACTAACATTTCTACAACCATACGTGCAATCTCACTCTTTTGAGCATAAGGATATCTCTAGGGCCTCATGTTTGGAGGAACACTTCCTTGAATCAAATGAATAGCATGATCATGATCATGAATAGGTGGGAGTCCTTTGGGAGTCTCAAATAGCTTGGAATGATAGTCTAATACTTTTTGGAGGTCTGGAGAAATATATGATTTTGATGTTTAAACCCATAGTGAGCATAATTGTGCAATTACACTTCATTTTTCTTTATTAAGAATATTTTTCATGACATTATAGATGATTATCTTTCCTAGCTTCCCCACGATATCACATAATTGAACTTCCTTTCCTTCCAAAAAAAATTTCAAGAAAAGTTGTTGAAAATTAAAAGCTACCATCCCCAAAGATTGTAACCATTCACTAGGAAAAAATGGCTAATTAGTTACTACAAAAATTACTAAAATTTGCATATAAACAACTATTTTTTGGTTGACGACTTATAGTAGCTAATTTACAGTATCTTATAACACGACCAAATTTTAGTCGTTTTTAGCTTAGTCATTAGTTGGTTGTCTCAATTTTGTTGTGTCGTAGTATATTTGGTCATTGATTTATTCATTTATGAGGTCATTGTAGTTATTGATTTTGTCATCGATTTAGTCATTAATTTGATTATTGATTTGGTCATCGATCTAGTCATTAATTTGATTATTTATTCGGTCATTCATTTTATTGTCTAGTAGCATATTTAGTAATTAATTTAGTCATTTATTTGGTCATTGATTTAGTCATTTATTTGGTCATTTATTGCCACAATTAATGACCAATTATACAACAAAATATATTACTAAATTATCACCTGACAAAACTAATTAATGACCAAAGAAATATGACTAAAATGTTGGTCATGTTATAAGATACTGTAAATTAGTTACTGATAGTCATATATATGGAAATTTTAGTCATCATTTGAAACCAATTAAAAACCAAATAAATATGAGTAAATTTTGGTCATGTTATAAGCTACTGTAAATTAGCTACTAATAGTCGTATATATGCACAATTTAGTCGTCATTTGTAATCACAAATTTATCATTTGCAGTAGTCATTTTTTTTTTGGGTAGTTTCATATTCATTATATAAATGACTACTTTAGTAGTTTATATTCATTTCATTTACTTTCATTAACAATCGTTATAAGCAACTAATTTAGTAGTATATTCATTTTATTTGGGTTCATCATTAATAAAACTTAAGCTACTAATTTAGTAGTTTTAGATGGATTTTATGTGTTCATTATTAATCAACATAAATTAATTAGTATGATTTTCCAACTAAATTTAAAAAAAAATGTCATACAATGTACATGTTCATCTAATATGAAAACATAAAGTTACATATGTTAATTACAATACTATGTAATATCCAGTGCAACTATAAATAATTCCAACCACATAAATTATATTATATAAAATGTCAAGTATTACAATATGAGTTTCCAAATTAATATTAGTTGGAGTCCAATTTACACATGAAATAATGTTTCATCACTTCAAACATTATCATTGTCTTGCCAAGACATTGCAAGTGAATTCACCAACTCTGATTGTTTTGCCAAGGGATTGCAAGTGAATTAACCAAATCTGAAGACTTGATCATCAATTATGTGTGTGTCTTATGCAAGACATTGGCTCTATGAGTACCAATAGAATAATTCTCTTCTCTCTCTTTAATTTTCATTTTGTCGCTCTAGTGTTATTTGTTCTCCTCTTTCTTCAATCCTTGCTTCTTACCATCAATACTGAGTTCTTTTTCTGACCAAAAAAAATGATACAATGAAATGTATAAGACATGAAAGTTGATGAACACTAGAATATAAACTAAATTAGACTAAAAAATATTTATATGACATATACCTCAACATCAAAAATATTTTTAATGCCATTCTTCCTCATAAAAGTGAGAAACTTGAAAAAGTTTTCTTCAGTTGGAAATAGTGGCATCTATGTGGCCTGATGACCTGTATAAACAAAGAAAATAAAATGTCACAAATAAAAACAACAGAGCTAGAAATTTTTACTAAAAATGTCTCATGCTGCACTTTTGTAGCTGTATCGTTTCCTCTAGTTATCTCTAAGAAGCAACGACACTTCAACAATAAAACTGGTCAGTAGAAATCTAATGGGCGAAGCAAAGTATTGCTGTCAAAATATTACAACAAGAAACTAAAAAAGAATAAGACTAGACTTTTTAAATTGCGATACTAACTGGGAATATAGATTCAATATAGTACTATTCAATCACATTGTAAATTGCGATACTAATAGGGAGATCAGTGTACTATTCCAAGGGAAAAAGCAATCCATTTCCCATAAGACAAGAAATTATGTATGCCGCTTGTTTTCCCTATAATTAATTGAGTGAGATTAACACATGCAATTTCCATTTAGAATCTATGAAATAATTATATAAATATTCAAAGAAAACTTAATGTTACTCATTCATTTTTCTCTGATGCAGACAAAACTGAATATGCTAACCTATTTTTAAGCTGGAGAGTTTTGTAATTCATCATGTCCAAAATCATTTCTTATTGTCATGATTGGTTTTTTTATAATGATCAAGCAACGGGCCTATATTTTATCAGAAAACATATTTTTCAGAATATATTCCATTTTTCTAATTCAAATCTAAATTTCCTTCCAGTTTATGATGTCTAAACAAATTGGAATCATTTTCCTTTAAAAAGACACTTTTGTAATATACTACTAAACGAATAGCTACACAATGAAGTTATTAGTGGCAGAATACTAATAAATCACAAATACATGCAAGAAATAACACCATTATGTCCTAGGCATGCCAAGTCTTTATCCTCTTAGTTGGAAATATTACTTCATGAAAATAATATATTTGAAAAAGAGAGATTTTCTAAAACTAACCAATGCTGGTGTATCCAATAACATTGACATTTCTATTGGAATCCCCTCAAAATGTCTGGAAGTATCAAACAAGTGTAGTGCACTTCCTTGTAAGGTTAAAGTTTGGCAATGGAATATGTTGCCCCTTAGTATAATCAAGTTTTAACTTGCCTTTGATAACTTAGAGAGAATTGGAATCCAATGTAGAAAAATGGAAAAAAAAAAGTATTCATTCACACTTACCTAGTTCCTAAACAAGCATTGAAGCACTATACAAATCCAAGCATGTTTCACATCCCGCCAAGAAACATAATTTCCAGATTTTGAATGCAACTCTTGAGGCTTTCTCAAATCTGTAAACAAGTAACATCATAAATATTTTTCCTTAGTTCTCAAACCTTATCCTGTGTGGAGCTTGAGAAAATATGTGCATAAACATATTACATTATAACATGTTGTGGAGTACATTTACAAGAAACCAATAATTCAAAATTTTATACTATGTCAAGATTGAGGCATGTGTTAAATGCCCATTATCTGCATCTCTGCACAATGGTGCCATTAATAATTTGAAGGTTCTTGTATTTCTAGTATGATCTAATTATTTCTTTGTGCAATATGTTTTTCAATCCCATTATTAAAATTTTGATGTTATGAACAATATATAGATACAATGGATGGTTTGAATAATAAAAGAGGCAATTATTTTTCCATCAATAGTGTTTAGTATTTACATATGGTGTAAATTCAGTAGTTATACTGGTGGTTTTTGCAATGACCTATCCTGAAGGCTTACACCATACCTACTTTCCCATGCTAAACCATAGTTTTGCGTCATTAGCAAGCCCTCTTTAGACAGTCCATTAGCCTCTGCCTTAAATTATCTGTAAATATGATGGAATGATATCTTTAAGAATTGTGCCTTGATTGTCTTCAGCTACTCCAAAATGGGTTGTGAAAAAAATTCTTCCATCCTAAAGCTACCATTGAACCAATTGATAACCAGGGAATCCCCAAAGACCTAGAATTCAATCACCTCTCCTATACTACTACTGTTAACAAAAATTTTAGTGCCTTTATTTCATCATAGTTGTTAGAGCTTGTACCAATAAATGCTTTAAATTTTGAAGATATGAGTATAATAGAATCACTAAGGTATAGGATACCTCCTGCAACATATTCTTCTTGTTGACCTTTATTGCCACTGTTGAAAATTGAAATAACAAAATTCCCACTCTTAACAATAGAAGGATGGATCAACGTCCTTTCTTTACCAATGTTAGGGGATTTTTTACTTTGAAAGCTTAGTAATGACTGAGATACACACTGAAATGATGGCTTAAACTTACCTTGAAAGATCTCAGAGTTTTTGGCAAGCCGTACATCAAAACACCATAAGACACAATGCCTTACAACCCTTTAAGTCTTTATTCAAAACAATTTTTTTTAAAAATTGAACATGATATCTGATCCAGATCTTGGAGAGAGGCCCCCAAGATCAGAGGATAAAGTCAGATCCCGACAAGATACGAAGAATTCAGATACAGCAAAAGGAAGAGAACACAAAATAAAACCCATAGCAAAGAAACTTGTTTTATTAAGCAGAGAATATGTAGAAGCTACATTCGTAATGGATTGATATCTTTTTACAAAATGTAGACTTCCCATTATTTATAGCCTTTTTTTGAGATACAATACCATAGGTGGATACCATGGGCCAATACCATGGGTAGATACCACTTACAATACCATGGGTAAATCCCATGTGTGGATGAATACCATGGGTGGATACATATCATGGGTCACTTACAATACCATGGGCGAATAAATATCATGGGTGGATGAATACCATGGGTCGATGCCATATACAATACCATCGGTAAATTCCATGGGTGGATGGATAACATGGGTAGATGAATATCATGGTTTGATGCCATTTTCCATTCGGATCATTCCTCCCTCCTAAAGAAGAAATGGTCCCCATTGCGTGAAGCTCCCTCCTGAGAAGCCTTTGTTGAATATGAAGAGCCACTAAAGAGAAGGGTTTTGTGGAGTTAACCCATAACCGCGATGAACGAAGATCCGAGGATAGAGATACCCTGTAATTCTTGTGATTAATTGTGATATCAACAGTGTGCAGCCTAGCAAGTGGACTTCGATGAAGTGTGGGTTTGTGGATGAACCAAAACCATGAAAAACGAAGATCCGAGGATAGAGATACCCTGTAATGCTTGTGACCAACTATTTGACTAACAATGTGCGACCTAGCAAATGGACTTTGATGAAAAGGATTTTGTGTGGTTGACCCATAATTGTGATGCTGATTTTTGATGAAGTAGCAGGTGCCTACATAGCTTGGGGTGGGAGGGCACGTCTCCAAAGGGGACCCGCTCTAAATGCTGCTCCAGATTTTAAATAAGCATAACTCGGTCAATATAACTCAGAATATTTATTATAACATGTTTTTGGAAATGGAATGATCATTCTACATCTTCTCATGTGTTTGAAATAGATATCTAGAGACCCTAGACTCTTAGATTCGCGCTGGAACTGTTTCTTCATCACAAAATTTTTGAAAAAATAGTTGATTTTAAATCAACGATAAAACCCTCGTCTGGACTCCGATTCGACCGATTGTTTTTTTGAAATTGGGTGATTTTTCAAGAGAAGCTCAGATCTATATCCATTCTTCTGAAATTTTGCACTAAAAATTTCAAAAAATGACAGGAGAGCCGCCGTCCATGAATTGTCATCAGAAAAATTGCTTCAACATTGCTGATTTTGAATCAGCGATATCTCCCTCATCCGAACTCCAATTTGGCAGATTTTTTTTTTAAATTTGAGTATTTTTTCACAAGTAATCCAGATATAGTCTTTAGTTTTGTAAAAATTTCACCAAAAGTTTCAGATCTGATCTGAAAAATTTCCGCCCAAAAAAAAATTCATGGATTTTCCTGAAGATTGCTACAAAACATTGAAACTGAAATATGTTTCAAACCCTCATTCCCATGGAGGCATAACCTGAGTCTGATACCATTGATCCGGATCTTGGAGGGAGGCCCCCAAGATCTAAAAAGTTGAAATAGATCTGACAAATCTGCAAAATTAGAATGCCAGAAAAAAAGAGAGAGAACACAAAGAAAATAAAACCACAAAGAAACTTGTTTTATTAAAACAGAGAATAATTGTAGAAGCTACATTGTGGTGGACAATCTATCTTTTTACAAAGTGAGGCTTGTTATTTATAGCCTTTTTTTGAGATACAATACCATAGGTGGATACCATGGGCCAATACCATGGGTAAATACCACTTACAATACCATGGGTAAATCCCATGTGTGGATGAATACCATGGGTGGATACATACCATGGGTCACTTACAATACCATGGGAAAATAAATATCATGGGTGGATGAATACCATGGGTGGATACATACCACGGGTCACTTACAATACCATGGGCAAATAAATATCATGGGTGGATGAATACCATGGGTTGATGCCATATAAAATGGATAACATGGGTGGATGAATACCATGGGTTGATGCCATTTTCCATTCGGATCAATATCCTTCATAGGTAAATATGCATCTAGTCACTTAGCTTTTTGGAAAATTTTGAACTTATAAAGCTTCTTCAACTACAAGGGTGTTCCTCATGAATTATCTACAACTATAGCTTTATATACTAGCCTCAGAATATATACCCCTATGGAAATATTCTTTGAACAGAAAAAATAATCCTCCTCTCTAAGCCTGATGTAATTCTTCTGAAGCTGTATTAGATATTCCTTACACTATTCTGCTTCCCTTATGATAAAGTTAAATCTACCTCAATTTTCTATCCCTCATTCTAAATAGGTTTGGGAATTGGATCTATTTTTGTGCCATGTAATGGAGTTTATGGTTCCAAATAGGTGTGGAAATTGGATCTGCTGCCTGTGTCAAGTAATGGTTCCCTGGTTCTACAATGTGACGATAAGCAAGACAACCTATCTAATCCAATATTCCATTGATAATGGTTTTATATAGTTACGAAGAATCAATTTCCTGTGTATGAATTTGTAAGAAATCAACCTCTATAGACTCTTGGTTTTCTAAGCCTTACTAAAAGAATGTATGTTTTCTAAACCAAATCCACCAACTTCCTTCAGTTTATCTAATATTTCCACTTTACTAAATGGATTCCCTATTTTTCTCTCTTAATTATTAAAAAAAAATTAAAAATTCTTCCTAATGAGGGTAATAATGGAAATAAAGGAAATTAAAGCTGGATTGCAGTGACACAACATTGGATTGCTCCAGATAGGTAGAACACCATTTAGAAGTTGAGCTTGTAGGGTGCAGAAAAAACCTTTGTATCCCTTGGAACAGTGACAAAAACTCCAAAAATTGGTTGCACTAACATCTATGATGCAGAAGGAACAATAAACAAAAAATAAGAATTCACAAGGTACTCCAAAGGCTTGCAATAGCTTCGTATGTCTCTAAAAACCAAGGTGAATTCTCTTGGTTGTCATTTTATGTTTCCATTCCTTGCTATGACATAATGGCACTATCCACAATAAATGAGTTGTTGCTTCAAAATTAGTCAAAAAGAATTTTAATTGTACCATGATCATAGAAATAATTCACCATTGTTGTATTACACTCTTGGTTACTGCACTAAGAAATCCTATATCATTGCGATGTCGATTGGGCGCAACCAAAACCTTCACAAGAGTCAAATAAGATGATCACATTGCAAACAAAACCTTATTCATAGTGTCAAAGTCCAGGAGATCAAGTGACATCCTTTTAATTTCCTGGACTTGAGATGTTTCTCCTGCACTTACAAAGCCTCCAATGTCGACCTCTGACGCATATGCATGTCTCCCAAGCTTACCAAGACACATTCTTGAAATCCCTTTGATACCATGGATTTTTATTTTTTATTTTTTTATTTTTTAATTTTATTTTTATTTTTATTTTTAATGGTTATGAAGTCTTGTTTGTATAACATAAATATATTATGGTTCAATGGACTAATGAGAAGCAAGTCCATTCCTCATAGACAATGGGTTCACATGTCGAACAAATGAAACTTTGTTAGTGTCATTGCCAGCTTTTGTACCTGCTACATTTGGTGCCAAATTTTCAATCGCAGTCCCTTTTGAACCTCTTTATTTGCATCTATTTTTGAATCCATAACAAGAGATATCTACCAAACTATTTATTTTTACACCATCCCTACATCCTTCAATATATATTCATCCCCATAACCAATTTCAGGCATCATTGTTGTTGTTCTTTTCACTAAATGTGTTGAAAAGGACAAAATACCATCTAGACTTGAAAGACATCTCAAAATTTTTATGTGTTGTGCTACTTCAATATCTTCCAGATTTTTTCTAGCCAAAAAAACCATGAATTCATTTTCAAGTTTCATGTGTTCTCTCAACGTAGTACAAACAACCCTTTTGAGAGGAGATGAGTGCTGTGGTGAAAAATTCTTAAATGCAACAACAATATTCTGGCCACCTGGAAATGACAATGGTAAGGGGGGTAAATCAAATAGTTGTAGCATAGCATTTATACCCTTTTTCTCAACAAACACCAATGTATCTATATTATGCAGAATATTCTCTAAGAGACATGTAGAATTGCTTATACAATTTGGGAGAATGGATTCCATGTTTGAAGACAAATTTTTAGTAGAAGTATCAACCCCTAACATAGATTTCGACCTCGGTGATTCATCTCCATCCAATGAACTGATTGTTTTCTATTCTAAATCAGTCTCCATGGAAACATGCATAGAAGATCAGGAAAATTATTGTAATAGGGAAGACACTTCAAGTCTAAATCCAAGTTTTGAAATAGTGTTTAATATTTCAATCAATACATCCACTCCATGCCCCCTCAAAGAAGCAACATGTCATATCACCTCATCCAACACAGATTATAAGGAACTAGGACTGTCACCTGCCAAAGCCTGTAAGTAGGCTTTTGATGTAAAAAATTTCACAAAAGATCTTAGAGAACCAAAATCATTAATATCTTGAAGTATGAGGTTATTAAGTCAAAAATAATCTAAGCATTGTGGTATATAAGCTACTGGATCTGTAGAAGGGAGGACACCAACCATGATGTCATCCAAAAAATCATTAGGCAGACCAACAACATCTAGAACAAAATAGAAAGTTGGATCTTTGTGAATAAGATCACTTGTGACTGTAGTTGCAAGTGAAAAGAATCAAATACCCCACCACCAAAGTCCTTTCATATTCTGAATATAATGGAAAATAAATCTCTTCAAATCATATATCCGTTTAGTATTTCTAGGAGCATATATGCTAAGAGATAGAGCCTAAGGTAAATCCTTCATAATAAGTCTTCTATGATAAGGAACCAATGTGTCAAGTAGAGAAATTTGCATTGCCTCTGACCTAGCAGCATTGTTTTGAGGAGACTTTCCCTTGGAACTTGATTGTGATTCTCCATTTTGCATCCTTTCTCCTCAAAATGGCAGACTTCAAACATGCTATGGTGTTATCCAAGGCTTCTAAACCCCTAAAGGAGGTTGCATTAGGATTAGTATAGTCTATAAAGCCCTCAAGTACATGCACAAAGCTGTTACCAAGTGTATATGTTGTGGATCCAAATCTTTGAGAAGAGGGAGAAAAGATGGCATTAAACCCACATCCCATAAAGTAGTGTAGCCAACAGAATAAGAAACTAGAATTGTTACAAGAGAAAGCAGTGCTTATACTAAAGATATCGAACAATAGGATGATTCAACGAAAACTTATTTCCACTAATCTCCGGGGGATTATGGATTTTTGGTTTGGTTATCTCAAATAGCGTCCGTAGTTCTTCAATGAGAGGCTTAGTTTGGTGATTTTTAACAACCTGGTCTGGTTGTAGGTTTTGATTTCTATCCTCAAAAAGGTAGGTTTTCACCATTACCTTGTTCCTCTCTTCCTCATGGTGTGGAAGGTATTCGGTTAGCTTCTCATCTCAATTCTGGGCAGATTAATTATGTGTTTTTCAATGGGAATTCTATCTTTCAATTCAATAATTTTCAGTTCATTAATGGTAATAGTGGGGTTTCGGGCTACTTTGTCCTGAGTCCTAGCTATTGGAAACCTCAAGTGAGATAAAATCGGAACCAGTCTGAATCTAGTCAGAATTACGACTGGCTATTTGTTTCTTGTTATTCATTTGGGTGTACAAAAGGTTTACCTAGGAACTTTTGTTGCTTTCTTAGATTCACCAATTTGTTATGTCTAGGTAGCACTTGTTGGGACAAACATGATCTATTTTTTCTCTTCCTATAGTGAAAGTGAGTTGTGTATTGTGATAAGGTTTGACAGTTAAGACTCCTATGAAATTTCTTCTTGGCTCTGTGACTTGGCTTATTTCCCTGTTCAGATGGATTGCAGAGAACTCCAAGAGTCTCAACAAGCTCTGCGGAGACATGAGGATGAAATAATGAGCAACCAAAGCTCAATTTTTGCCACTTCTGAGAAAATATGAGCAGTAGAAAGTTACAAACATGTCACCTCCCTAATTGTAACTATAATGGGTAACCTCATGGAGCAGAAAAATTATATAAATGTGTTGGAGGAAACATGTAATACACTCAGATGCCAATTATAATTTCGAGGAGGAGGAGCGATATGGTGATTGTTAGAGTTCCGAAAAGCTTTGCAGCCACCGTGATCACTAAGCTTGCTGCTACAATGGATGCTATAGAGAATGAATCAGCTGTAGCTCCTCTCAGCCTCAGAAATGAGGATCAGAACAGGCTACATGCAACCCTATCTTTTAATGAAATGGAGTCGTCCAAACAGTTGATGGAGCTCGCAACAAAAAAATGCGCAGTCCCTCCCACCACTGTAGTTTTGCAGAAACTTAGCCTCACAGATCTGCAAGCTGGGAGATCAACAGACCCACTGCTGGATGGAAAGATCTGGTTCCAATGTGACGCTCTCACCAGCAAAAGAGGCATTCTTAACTTTAAAAGGGCTTACACATGCTACTCTCATCATTCAGCCTCCATCAAACCCTAGCACAACCTCGTGGATCTGGGAAATCAAAGATCAAGCATGCTTCTAGCTCATATATGCTCTAGAAAACAGGGTTTCTCAGATCTCTTGTCCCCTTCATTTAGGATCAGACTCGGCTCTCTCCGGACAAGCCTTGCTACACAATGGAAGCTGCTGGCTCAGATCTGCATCTGCGTGCATCTCCCCGTAGCCATCTCACCTCATATTTTATTGGATGCACGATGGAATATGAAGGCTTAGATATAAATCGGTGTGCACCCCTTGCTAATCCAAGTTGTCATTGTTGGAAATAGGTTGATGAAGGTTGAAAGACCTAATGATAACATGGAAGATATCATTTGAAGTTCTCCTAATGATGTTGCACTACTATTGAATACATGATGCTATACCTTCATGACCTTTTTGGGTACTATCATGATGACATAGATGTCCTACATGATGATGCTATGACCCTATGATTGATAAGCCAAACAATGGAGAAGACAAATGAAGGAGAAGCCAAGAAATGGAGAAGGCATTCTGTCCTATGCACTTTCTGCACAAAAAAATTAAGGACAGTTACAAAGAAAAAATGAATTTTGGCATCTTGGAGGCCGCCAATCATAATGAGCCCTAGAACATCTTGAAGAGGATTTTTTTCCTCTTTCTAACAAGCCCTCACTTGCCCTAAAACTCCCAGTAGTTGATGAGATACTGAATTTTTAAGTTAAAAAATATATTAATTAATTGTGAGCCGACCTACACTCACACTCTCATGTCGGCCCTTTTCCCCAACAATCACGTGCTTTCAAAGATGAAAACCCACTATAAATATAAAGGTAAAGTCATTTGTTTCAGTCAAGAATTTTAGTGATTATCTCAGCAAATATAAGGACTGTGGCTTAGTAAAGTGTGAAGCATAGAGAAAGGGAATAGGTTCACATCTCGTGAACCCTTAAGGGAAGAACAACCCAGTTTTCAAGCACAATGCTACAAGACTGAGGATCAATACAAAGGCTCAGTATTGTGAAACTTCAGAACAGACACATGTGCCAAAGCTCATTTCATTGAAGAAGATAATTGGCTACAGGAATTTGGATCAGTGATACAGAGCTTTAGAACTATTCTCTTTGGACTGTCACATACCTGTGTTAAGGCTCAGATAATCCAAAACTTCAGACCTATGGAAATAAGTCAACAAACACTTCAGACTTGTTGTGTGATATTTGTAACACCCTTGGAGGCTCGGACCAGGCTTGTAGGTTGGTACTTGGACCAAAACTTGTTGTTGGGCAGAACTCAGACTTGTTTTGTGGAAGATCATCTCTTGTGGCTCGGATTTATGAACAGACCTACAGTTAACACCTTCCTCGGATCTATGTGATCCTATTGAAGCTCATAATTTCGGTGTCTAGTCAAGAATAGTTCATACCTATTTCCAATGGGTACATCTGTAATCATATAGACAATGAGCTCGGTGTTGGACAATGAAGAGATTATGAAGAATTGAAGATTAAATATTGAAGAATTGTGTCAAGGGTGTTCAAGTAAACACTATTCACATTCTCTATTAAAAGAAGAAAAAAGGATTGGTGTCCCTGGAGTTGGTAAATATAGGGTTGAAGCCCTAGAGGTCGGAGCCTCATCTAAGTCCAAGTTGGTTTTTGGCAACAGGTTGGTGCCTGATTCATTGAAGGGTTGGTGCCCTCACACATCTATTGTACTCAATTATTTGAAAAAGGACTGAAGTTATTATTAATCCTTAATAATATCATTATTATACACCTCTTTGTTTTTAATTGTGAAGAATCTAACTAGAAAAAATTAACAATTGAAAAGAAATACTTATTCACCCCCCTCTCTGTATTTCCAACACCCCCTGCTGCCGTCTCATTGCAAATAAACCATGTTGCGGTTGGCGACCAGAGCCTAAGCACACCCCTGTCCTTGCACGAGTCCTCCTCTAGCAGTAGTGGCACATTCCTTGAAAAGGAAGACTCGAACCTCTCCTTCCAGATCCAGATCTCACTTCTCAATGGAAAAGCCTTGCTCTGCTGGGTCCGATCAGTGGATCTCGTGCATAGTTTAGCACGGGCTCTCGAACTCAAGTTGAAGATCCCTGCTGGACTGTAGAGATTCCTCTACAGAGGTAAACAACTTGAAAACACTCTTCCTCTCTATTTCTATAATATTGAGAAAAACGCCACTCTAGTATTTTGCCTTTGTCTACGAGGAGGGGCTACTGGGCAGACATCCTCTGGTCAAGCTTTCTCTTACAAAGATGTTGTCCTTGCACATTTTTGTGGATCATTTGCATATCCTTTTATTTTCAATTCTTGAAAATATAAAAAATTAGAAAATTGTTGAAAATATATTAAAGTATTAAAATTCTTATACTTTAGCATAAAAAAAATTTCTGTTGATACATTGGAGTTAAAATTTTAAACACTTTAAACTTTATGAAAGTGGGTTCCACATTTTATGTTTAAAGATCGATCAATTTGTTGGGAAGAAAAGTGTTGATGGTTTAAATTCTTATCAAAAGGCCCAGCTGTTACACTGAAATTTGTCACCATGACATTTTAGTTTCTATATGGGTTCATGATTACTCATATATTACTCCCGTAGAAGTCTACAACATCAAATTTCCTAAAATCAAGCCTTGAAATTAAGAGAAAAGCTCATAAAAGTCTTAAAAACACTTGTACCGCACTTTCTCTTAACATTGCCTGTAGTGCCACACCTATTTTCTCTAAATCATGCAGAGATAAACACAATTTTTCTTCATTAAAGGTGAGGACCCCTGTAAAAGGTAAAATGAAGGCGGAAAGTAACATTTAGAAGCCGACCTATTTCATTAAGTAGGTTGTTGGGGTAACCATTCCGACCGCCATTTCTACATTAAAATACTACGATGTTGGATTTCATCACCAACTAGTGTTTTTAGTGTGGGAATTTACTATTTGTGTGTGGTTTTATCTCCTAGATTTTTAGACGTGTGATTCATTTGTTTGTTTCCTTGGTGACTTTATGAGTTTTCGTTGAATTTTTTCTATGATTGCGTGTAATTAATAATTTTTAATCGTAGCTGAATTACCAAGACAATCGCGTAGACTCTAGGGGAAACCCCCTGAGTATACACCAAGCCAACTTGAAGGACTGTGAGCTATGGTACCACGTAGTGTCAGCAGAATTATATCAACAAAACCAGGAGAATCATCCATAATTACTCATCCTGATTATCAATCACAAACAACAAAATATATTCAAGAGCCAATTTCAATTTCCAAAGTCACTGACATTGCTTCTCCAACTAGTCAATTAGCTGAAGAACCTAAAATTTTTTAGCCTGAAACTGAACTTGCTATGTTGGAACCATATTTAGGATTTGTTACTCCAACTTATAGTGATCCTGATTCACCTAGGGTAAGACATCACATTATTGAAAACCTTCCTTCTGATCTCATATGTATTGAAGAACTTGTTGGTCTAGACGAAGACGTAGTTCTTCTCAAAACCCAAAAAAATTTGAATCTTAGGGAGTGTGAATCAATGTTATATAGTCCTTTTAGAACTGACACTTGGTATTTATCATTGACATATTTTTTACAAAATGCAGGTATTACTTATTCGCCACCCCGAATTCCTTTTTACCCTACACCAAGAGGTTATCAACCTTCATTAGCTATGTCGGGTGAGTCATCTATGTTTTCTCAATGTCCGGAAAATTTTTTATATGGTGGTTCGTCTGTTCCTCTGGGATACCAGTCGCTCTCTGGTACCTTCTCGAGAGCAGCTCCTCAGCCAATTGAACAAGTGTTATCATCTGGTACAAATGGAATTAAAGCTGAAATGTTGAAAAAAAAACAAATTTTTATGATGTTTGGCAACCTTCCAAATCCTAAACCTCAAGGTAGTCAGTTACCACCTGGGGGGCAACCTCAAGGAAGTCAGTTACCGCCGGGGGAACAACCTCAAGGACAATACATACCTCAAGGTCAATATCAACCTCAAGGACAACACATACCTCAAGGTCAATATCAACCTCAGGGACAGTACATACCCCAAGGTCAATATCAACCCCAGAGTTAGTTTATTCCTTAGGGTCAATATCAACCCCAGATTCAGTACATGCCTCAAAGTTATCAACCTCAAGGTCAAAACCCAGCTCAAGGTTTTCAACCTCCTTTCGGTCAACCATTATTACAAGGAGCTGGAAATTTTCCAGTTAATTATCAAACTTACATTCAACCTGGTTATGGTCCTTCATATGTACAACCTTCTATGGGTCAATACCCCAGAATGAATATGGTGTGGGATCCATCTCAAATTCAACAGACTTTGCAACTCACTGTGCAGTTTCCTAATCAAAATAGAAAACCCATAGTTTCTGGTCCAACCTAGCAACCTATCCGGTCTACCATTCAAGTCTCTGCACCTGGTTCTGTTCAGCAGCCTGGGCCTAGTACACCTAGAACTCCACCTAAAACTTCTACTGCTACTGCAAGTTATATTCAACCTACCACACCTATTTCTGGAGTATCTGCAGCTCCTGTTTCTAATATCCCTGTATCAGTGCAAATTCCTCAAGTATCTGTGCCACAGTCAAGACCTACAATTCAGACTACGACCCAGCTGCCTACAGGACAATCTAGTACGAGTACGATTCTCACTAGTCAACCACAATTTACTTATCAACTGTACTAGGGACAGTATCAATTTGGACAGGCTACACAAAACCCAGCATATCAATATCAGCCGCATCCTGGGTATACTTATCAAGTACCTCAACAACCCCAGTATGGTCCGGTTAATACTGGTTATCAAGGAGGTTTCATGATTCCCAATGCATATCCAATTCCAGGATATCCTGGATATCCTCCTCCTGGAACTTGTTTGATCACAAAAGGTTATCAAGACCCTAGCCATTGGTTACCGTTTATAGCAACTTTAGATTTAACTGATCTATCACACCTTACAAATGATCCCATCTTTTATCTTCCGTATTGGCCGCCGATGCCTAATAAGTTTCCCAGTGATATTATAAAGTTTGAAGGTAAGTCAGGAGAAGATCCATTTAATCACGTTTAGACTTATCACCTCTGGTGTGCATCCAATTCACCAATCGATGATTCGATTTGATTGCGTATTTTTTAGAGAACTCTGATTGGTCTAGCTGCCAAATGGTACATTGAATTACCACGAGGCTCATTTAATAATTTTAATGCACTAGATACTGCTTTCTTAACCCATTTTCAGTTACCTGTCAGATACGACAATGGTATGAAATTTTTGACCTCATTAAAACAATCTATGTCTACATACATATCTGATCACATTCATGAATGGTGACATAGGAGGCCTTTAGTGAAAGTCTTTATTCTAGATCAAATTTTGGCTGAATGGTTTATCAAATCATTATTACCCAAGATTACTGAAGATGTGGCCAAAGGAAGCGTTGTTACAGAAGAGCAAGTCATTGCTCAAGCTCAATACCTTGACCTTGTATATACACAGTCAGGTACTCTGTATGACAAAATCCCTGATTTACCAAGACATGGTCAATTAACTACAACTCCTTCGGGCTCTCATGCCACTGATGGTGTAATTGGATCTGTTAGTAATGGTAAGAGTAAGATGAAATATTCCAAGATGACTTCTCCTATTATAACTTTACTGATTCACCGAAAGGAGATTCTTCCGTTGAAACTTCTGCTAATATTCATGTTGTATAATCATCTACAGCCAAACCTAAAACTGGTGGTAAGAATAAAAACAAAAAATCTTCAAAAGATAAAAATGATAAAACTGAACCAACTGACGATAAACGAAAACCTCGTTATCCTTGTCTGATCTGTGATGAGGATCATTTTACAAAAGAGTGCCTGCATAGAGCCGAGATATCGAAATTCGTTAAGGGTTCGCCCATACCTGCTGTCTTGAAGGAACCCTTTCCTGCTCAATATAGTAACATGATTGGATCTTCCTCAAATATGCTAGAATATATCTTAATGGTTGCGACGCGATCGCAAAATTACATTAGTAAAAATCCTGTTGGTGGAAAAGAAGCAGAAAGTTCTAATTCAACATCAACTACATCTCCCTTAGCTTCTGATCCTCTCCAGATCGAGAAAAAAAATCCTAATTTAGTAATCAAACCACCTGCTAAAGGTTTACTTCATAAATCAACTTTCAATCCACATGTGAGAGCTGCTCAGAATTACAATATTGTTGAAGACTTGGCAATTTCCCCTTTAGCAATGTCAGCTTTGGAAGTGCTGCAATCATGTCCAGCCCAAAGAAAATTACTATTGTCAGCCATAGGAGCCATAGACCTCCAGGATTCTAACCTAATGATCTTCGATTTAGAGAATTTTACACCTCGCCTACCCCATCAAATGGCTTTTCAAATTCCGGTAATAGTAAAAAACAAACGTTGCTTTCCTACTATTGTTGATGAAGGGGCTTCGACGTGTATTATGTCGTTAAAATGTTGGAAAACACTTGGCTCTCTGACAATTAACCAATCGCCAACCATCCTCAAAGCTTTTGATGGAAGATATTTCCATCCGTTTGGTATTTTACAAGATCTACCTATAGAGGTCGAAGGAAAAATAGTAAATCTAGATGTGGAAGTGGTTGATGCCCCTTTGGATTACAACCTTCTCCTGGGTCACAATAAGTATTATGCCATGACTGTTGTTGTATCATCTATCTTTCGTCTCATCATGTTTCCACATAAAGGAAATACCGTTAAAATAGATCAGCTCTCATATTATTCATCCGACCCAGCCTCTCCTGATAGTATCCAGCATATCGGAAAATCGACTCTCCCTTATAAGGATGTTGGGGTAGGGTTAATTAAAGATTTTGCTTTATTGGGAACATTTTCCCTGCCTACTCCCAACATACAGCCTCCTATTGCTAATATCAATATTATTACATAAAGTAATATTTCCTTTGATGATCCTTGGATAGTACCTTCAGAATCAGAACTGGATTCTTTTGATGGCGCGATGCCTTTGAGTCCTTTTGAGTTAGCATATCAGGTAGTACAGTCATTTTCTGATACTCCTTCAACTGAATTTGATCCAGTGAATGTGATCACTGAGGAGTCACTTTCAATATCGAGCTCAGCTTCGACATCAATTCTAGATCTTTGTCAACAAGTGTTCAAATGATGATGAACAAATTCGTGAATTCTTGTCTGTCGATGAATTACCATGGGAAGATCTGCATCATAGGTCTTAGATTTTACCTAATATCGATAATTTTGAGAATGTTTTTTCCTCCATTTTTACTACTGATTACGTCAAAGAACCTCAAAATCCTCTCTCATCTTCCGATTCTGAATTGAATTTAGAAAACATTTCTACAACGGTTCCCATTGACATTTCAGTAAAACCCAGAATTGTTGAAAACATTCATATAGGTGCTTCTTGTATGACTGATGAAATACAAGCATATAAAGCCCTATTTCAGGAATTCCACGACATTTTTACCTGGTCATATGAAGAAATGCCAGGAATTGATCCGTTGATCGTTGTTCATGAAATTAAGACATACCCGGATGTTAAACCTGTTAGACAGAGATTACGTCAGATACGTCCACGAAAAGCTGCTGCTATTAAAGCAGAAGTTAAAAAATTACTTCATGCAGGTTTTATTTATCTAATTCCGTTAACGGATTGGGTATCTAATATCGTTCCTGTCAATAAAAACAAGGAACAATACAAGTATGTATCGATTATAGGGATATAAATCGAGCTTGTCAAAAAGATAATTATCCAACCCCTTATATTGATCAAATTATTGAAGATTGTGCTAGAAGTGAAATGTTTTCATTCATGGATGGATTTTCCGGCTACAATCAAATCAACATACTCCCTGCAGATCAACCTAAAACAACTTTCATTTGTCCATGGGGGAATTTTTCTTATCGTAAATTACCTTTTTGACTTAAGAATGTTGGCGCCACTTTTCAAAATGCAATGTCTTATGCATTTCATGACATTAAACACATTGTGCAACCCTACCTTGATGATTTTCTTGCTCATTCCTCACACAGAGCAGATCATATCACTCATTTACGAGCCATTTTTATATGATGTAGGCATTATAAGATTCGTCTAAATCCTCACAAATGTTCCTTTTGTGTACAATCTAGATGATTGTTGGGATTTATTGTCTCAAAGGTAGGCATTCGTGTCGATCCATCGAAGGTTGAGGCTATCATCAATTTGCCTCCTCCTTCTACTCTTCACCAACTCCAAAGTTTGCAAGGGAAAGCAAACTTTTTGCGTCGATTCATTCCTAACTACGCTGAGTTAACGGAAGGTTTTACCAGGTTTTTGAAACACAATATTCATTTCTTTTGGGACGAGATTGCTGATCGATCTTTTGATTCTCTTAAATACGCGTTGACCCATGCACCATTATTGCATCCTCCCAATTACAACCAGGATTACTTTTTGTACCTTTCCACTTCTGATTCCATGATAAGAATGGTTCTAGTTCAGGAAGATGAATTCCATGGTGAACATGTGATTTACCATCTTAGTCGCAATTTGCATCTAACTGAAATCAAATATTCACATGTGGAAAAATTGGCCGTGGCAGCTATTCAAGTTGTCCAACGTTTTCATCATTACATAATTTTATGCAAAACAACAGTGATTTCTGATTGTAACCCTATGATGTATATTTTGACCAAACAATTGCTAGGGGGAAAATACTCCAAATGGATTGTTATCCTACAGGAGTTTGACTTGGAATTTGAAAAATCCAAATCGAAGAAATCATTGATATTTGCTAACTTATGTGTGACTTCCCATGTACTGATACAGAAACTGTGGCAGAACAACCAATCATGGACGAATCCTTGTTTCTTATTAGTACCATTGATCCTTGGTATGGAGATATCATCATTTATCTTCAGACCCAATATTTTCGGCCCGAACTTTCACGGTCACAACAACGTAAAATCCATTTCTAGTCTCAACAATATCATATTGTTGACGACATACTTTACCGTCCTGGTGCAGACTCTGTTTTTCGACGTTGTCTCACCCATGAAGAAGCCGAAAAGGTTTTAAATGACTATCACTCTGGAGCATGTGGCAGTCATATGTCTGGGTATGCCATAACCCAAAAGATATTGCACGCTGGTTATTTTTGGCTGTCCTTATTTAAATATTGTATTTTTGCGATCCAAAAATGCCATAATTGTCAAATCTTTGATCGAAAGATGTGTGAACCACCTGCTCTTCTTCATCGTATAATTGTTGTCGGTCCTTTTGCAAAATGGGGCATTGAATTCATTACATGTAACCTTCACTCGGACGAGGGGCATGGGTATATTATTCTCGCAGTAGATTATTTTACCAAGTGTGCTAAGGCGATGCCTAATTTTGCGGCAGATGGCAAAAATGCAGCTGCTTTCGTGTTCAATCATGTGATTTCTCGTTTTGGTGTACCTCAAGCGATAATTACTGATCATGGGAGCCATTTGTTTAATCATGGTGACTAAAAATTTATTGATAGCTTCAAATAGACCATTAGGTTGCAGGTAATATGATGTAGAACTGTCATGGCGCAGGCCAAGTTGATTAGTCAGTTCGGTCAATAGAAATCAAGACACTGGATCTAGTTTCCACCATCCAGTTTGCGAGGAGTTTTATTATTCATTATGCAGTAGACTATTCATTACAGATGGCTGCGTCCATGCTGCGTCTACACTATTTATGTAATATTAAAATCATTTATGTATTAGAACAAGTTTAATTAATTTTTGATCTGAGTATGGGAATGCCTACCTCAGTGATGATATATATATATATGTTTTGCATTGAATGTTTTTACAGGATTTTGACTAGGGTGTCCATAGGCTAATCCTTGAAATGATAAAGCACTTCACTGTTCGAATTATCTCAGACTTTTCACTTTAAGGGGCAATTTTTTACACTGAAATTTGTCACCATAACGTTTTAATGTCTATATGGGTTCATGATTACTCCTATATTACTCCCTTAGAAGTCTACAACATCAAAGTTCCTAAAATCAAGCCTTGAAATTACGAGAAAAGCTCTAAAAGTCTTAAAAACACTTGTACCGCACTTTCTCTTAACATTGCTTGTGGTGCCGCACCTATTTTCTCTATCATGCGGAGCTAAACACACTTTTTCTTCATTAAAGGTGCGGACCCCTGTAAAAGGTAAAATGAAGGCAGAAAGTAACATTTAGAAGCCCAACCCTCAAATGTGGAAGCTTCTGGAAGCAATTATCCGATTGAAGGTTTGCTCCTATCATGTACATTCATTCCTCCATTATGGGAGCCTACCCCTTGGTTTATGGAGCTCAATCCATTCAAAAGAGGATTTTATCCCCTCTTATGTGGAGTTGCAACCTCTTCTATTTTCCTATAAATTGAAGCCATAGTGCAGCCTCAAGGAGAGTTGAGTTAGAATTTGAGAATTTTTAAGGAGAAATGCTGTAGAAAATTAGACTCTCTTAACTGATCATTATGTGGGAATCATTACACACCCATGTGCATTTTAGCTGAGAGAGTGCAAGGCTTGTCAGAGTAGAGGAAACTCCTGTTCCGAACCCCAGAAAGACCTGTATGACATCAAGGCGGACATGATTGTAAGGCTCTTTCTTCATCAAAGATAATACGAATGGATCCTGTTTTCTCAATGAGATCTTTAATTAAGTAGCTTGTTTATCATGTTTTATCAATGAGTTATTTAATTAATTAGCTTGTTTCTTGAATTCCTTGATCATCTTGATAGATATATGATTCGTGAATTAGTTTATATTGTGTAGGTGCTATTGATTTTTTCCATGTTTTTGATTGCAGATCTTTGAAGACGACTCTTTTAAGCAACTGGAAAGAAGATCATTACGAACAACACTGGACTATAGGCAGGTCTTAAAAACCTCTATTGTAGCTAATTCTGAATCGAATATTATGTAGAGAAAATAGTTTTTGTTTTTCTGTTTGTTGCTAGCTGTCTGTAGGACACTAGCGAGATCTGTCTTGTCAGCAAGAATGATTTATCCATCCAACAAAATGGCAACTCCGCTGGGGAATGGATCTAGAACTTCGATTTCTTTTATGTTTGACTTTTGAATTTATTTTTTCTAATTTTTATTGGTTTATACTGGCTTGGGTAGTTTATCCCTGTAGAATCCCAGACAAATGTTTTAGAGTTTTTTATTTTTATTATAGTTTTCTGGTATCCACACTTTTATTTTAGCAACAGTGCAGGCATCTCCGCTCTTTTCTTGTATAAACAGTGCGGGACCATACCTATTTAAATTGAAACTTGTAGACCCTGTGAAATTTTTTAGAAAACCTTAAAATTCTCTTTTTTGGATTAGTTTGTTAGATTCTCAGTGTATACCCAGACTTGTATTTTCTGTCAGAAAGCTTTGGTTGAGAATTTATTTCAGCATTTTTAAGTTTTGAATGATTTTCTGAAATATCTGCATGTTATAGTGTTTTTTACTTTGCCATTATCCCACTCAAATATTAGAAGCCTTGGTATACTTTTAGATCACTGGTATTTCCTTGCTTTCTTGTTGAGTTTGACATTATAGCAGAAATTGTTTTATGAGATTTAGATCCCATTTTCTCGTTTGCAAATCTTTAAAAATATTTTGTTGATATGTTTGGAATTTCACTTAAAAACCATAATTGGATGTTTTTTGAGTTCTTGCTGATCTAAGAAAAGAATTTCTTAGTTAGATAACAATCTAAGCAAAACATCTTCAAAATATTTAAAGTTTTAATTCAGATTTAGTCTTTAGAATTTTTAGATCTCAAAATTAGTGTTTTTTAGTTTTGAGTGTTATTTCTAGAAATTGTAGTGTTCTTTTGGAGAAAATTTTGTTTATAGTTTCGATCTTGAATGATAAAAGGATTTCTTTTTGAGCAATTGATCATTTTGAGTTCTCATGAAATTAGATTTCTTTTCATTTATTCTTGTTTGAAGGAACAATTGTTTTTAAAAGATTGCATTTCTCAACTCTTTCTTTTAGATAGAATTCATTGAAATGAAAGGAATTGTTTCTCATAATAGATGCATTTTTAGTGTGTTTTGTGTCGGTCACTACATATCCGCAGTTTCAATTTCACACCTATTGTCCTAAGAAACAACCTATTAAAAGAAACGCTTAGATTAAAATCAATCTAGTAATTTTTATATTCTAGGGCTCTTTTCCACCAACATAGCTTAGCTAGTGTCTTGGGGTAGGGAGTAATTAGCTCTCCAAGACAATTAAAACAAACAAGTAGTCGATCTTACGGTAGGAAAAATCTAATATTCGCTTGTATGCTTTGGGAATCTCCTCTTAAAGGAGTCAAGCATGAGGTCATATCTGAACCTGTGGGATAATTAATTCTATCTCATTGGGAATGATAGAAGATGTGCACGTATTAACAACGGTAAACCTTGGATAGACCATTTTTGAGGAGCTTGGTGTCACTTGTCGTTATACCTTGGATTATGTCAAGGAGCTTTCAAGGGGATTGAGCTTTGTTACTCTGACCTTGCGCGTATGTCGGATTGTAGATTGTTCCTCCAGGTATATTAGTTTATGTTGGTAACCTTAGTGGCCATAAAATTTATGATTTTTTTCCTAAGGTGATGATGGAGGAAAGATCCCACTATACGAGGAGCAGACGTCGACTAGACTCACTTGGACTCTCCAGAGGGTTATCTTCACTCGAGATGGTTTAAGTGGAGAAACTTGCACCGGCATGTTTCATTAAGCATGTTGTCGGAGTAACTGTTCCAACCGCCATTTCTACATTAAAATACAACGATGTTGGATTTCATCACCAACTAGTGTTTTTAGTGTGGGAATTTACTATTTTTGTGTGGTTTGATCTCCTATATTTTTAGGCGTATGATTCATTTGTTTGTTTCCTTAGCGACTTTAGGAGTTTTCATTGAAAATTTTCTTTGATTGCGTGTAATTAATAGTTTTTAATCGTGGCTGAATTACCAAGACAATCGCGTAGACTCCAGGGGAAACCCCCTGAATATACACCAAGCCAACTTGAAGGACTGCGAGCTCTGGTACCACGTAGTGTTAGCAGAATTAGATCAATAGAACCAGGAGACTCATCCATAATTACTCATCCTGATTATCAATCACAAACAACATAATATATTCAAGAGCCAATTTCAATTTCCGAAGTCATTGACATTGCTTCTCCAACCAGTCAATTAGTTGAAGAACCTGAAATTTTTGAACCCGAAACTGAACCTGCTGTGTTGCATTAGGGGAATTTTGAGGTCTAAAATGGGCCTCCTAAGGAAATTATAAAATAATAGTGGAAAAAATCTAATAAGATTTGATGACATCATCAAATTTTAGAGGGAAAAATGGAAAAACTACTTTTTCAACTCATATTTTCAACTTAAATTTTCGATGGAGTACCAAGGGATGCGAAATTAATTTTCATCCGGGAGGCACGTATGTTGCATACTTTCTATGGGTCCTACTACACGAAAAATGAGAAATACATAAAAAAAACGTGATTACAATAATGTTTTTTATGTATTTTTCATTTTTCGTGTAGTAGAGTTCATCAAAAGTATGCAACATGGGTACTCCTTGGATAAGGAATTAAATTTCGCATCCAACGAGTACTCTCGCTCGAAATTTGAGTAAAAATTTTGGGAGATAAATTGAAAATACGAGTTGAAAAAGTAGTTTTATTATTTTATTATTTTAAAACATTTTTACCCTTTTATTTAAAAAATGGTGAATCATCCCCCATGGTTGACATCATCATATTGAATCCTATTGGTTGTTATAAAGTTTATTTTCTTTGTACATTTTTCTTAGGAGGCCCATTTTAGACCTCAAAATTCCCCTAATGGAACCATTTTTAGGATTTGTTACTCCGACTTCTAGTGATCCTGATTCACCTAGGGTAAGACATCGCATTACTGAAAACCTTCCTTCTGATCTCATATGTATTAAAGAACTTGTTGGTTCAGACGAAGACGTAGTTCTTCCTGAAACACAAGAAAATTTGAATCTTAGGGAGTGTGAATCAATATTCTATAGTCCTTTTAGAACTGACGCTTGGTATTTATCATTGACAGATCTTCTACAAAATGCAGGTCTTACTTATTCACCACCCTGAATTCCTTTTCACCCTACACCAAGAGGCAGCACATGCAAAATGCCGACACGATTAAATGAAATACCTTCCACTACTGCTACAAAAAAGAATGGAAATAAAGCTGAAACGTTGAACACAAAACAGATTTTTATGATGTCTGGCAATATTCCAAATCCTCAACCTCAAGGTAGTCCGTTACCGCCTGGGGGGCAACCTCAAGGAAGTCAGTTACCGCTTGGACGACAACCTCAAGGAAGTTAATTACCGCCTGGGGGGCTACCTCAAGGTAGTCAATTACCGCTCGGAGGGCAACCTCAGGGTATTTTTTTACCACCTGGAGGTCAAACTGTAGGACCATATTTCTTGCCTGGGGAACAACCTCAAGGACAATACATACCTCAAGGTCAATATCAACCTCAAGGACATTACATACCTCAAGGTCAATATCAACCTCAGGGACAGTACATACCCCAAGGTCAATATCAACCCTAGAGTTAGTTTATTCCTCAGGGTCAATATCAACCCCAGATTCAGTACATGCCTCAAGGTTATCAACCTCAACATCAAAACCTAGCTCAAGGTTTTCAACCTCCTTCCAGTCAACCATTATTACAAGGAGCTGGAAATTTTCTAGTTAATTATCAAACTTATGTTCAACCTGGTTATGGTCTTTCATATGTACAACCTTCTATGGGTCAATACACTGGAATGAATATGGTGTGGGATCCATATCAAATTCAACAGACTTTGCAACCCAATGTGCAGTTACCTAATCAACCTGTACAACCCATAGGTTTTGGTCCAACCCAACAACCTATCCAGTCTACCATTCAAGTCTCTGCACCTGGTTCTGTTCAGTAGCCTGGGCCTAGTACACTTAGAACTCCACCTCAAACTTCTAATGCTGTTGCAACTTCTGTTAAACCTACCACACCTATTTCTAGAGTATCTGCAGCTCATGTTTCTACTATCCCCGTATCAGTGCAAATTTCTCAAGTATCTATGCCACAGTCAAGACCTACAATTCAGACTACGACCCAGATGCCTACAAGACAATTTGGTATGAGTATGGTTCTCACTAGTCAACCACAATGTACTTATCAACCATACCAGGGACAATATCAATTTGGATAGGCTACACAAAACCCAACATATCAGTATCATCCATATCCTGGGTATACTTATTAGGTACCTCAACAACCCCAGTATGGTTTGGTTAATCTTGGTTATCCAGGAGGTTTCATTATTCCCAATGCGCATCCATTTCCAGGATATCCTAGATATCCTCCTCCTAGAACTAGTTTGATCACATAAGGTTATCAAGACCCTAGCCATCGGTTACCGTTTATAGCAACTTTAGATCCCATATTTTATCTTCCCATATTTTATCCCATATTTATCTTTCGTATTAGCCGCCGAAGCCTAATAAGTTGCCCAGTGATATTCCAAAGTTTTAAGGTAAGTCAGGAGAAGATCCATCTAATCACATTATGACTTATCACCTCTGGTATGCATCCAATTCACTAATCAATGATTCGATTAAATTGCATCTTTTTCAGAGAACTCTCATTGGTCTAGATTCCAAATGGTACATTGAGTTATCACGAGGCTCATTTAATAATTTTAATGCACTAGCTACTGCTTTCTTAACCCATTTCCAGTTACCTGTCAGATACGACAATGGTACAGAATTTTTGACCTCATTAAAACACTCTACGTCTACATACATATCTGATCACATTCATGAATGGAGACGTAGGAAGAGTTTGGTGAAATTATTTATTCCAGATCAAATTTTTGCTGAATGGTTTATGAAATCATTTTTTCCCAAGATTACTGAAGATGTGGCCAAAGGAGTCGTTGTTATAGAAGAGCAAGTCATTGATCAAGCTTAGTACCTTGACCTTGTATATACACAACCAGGTACTCTGTATGACAAAATCCCTGATTTACCAAGACATGGTCAATTAACTACAACTCCTTCGGGCTCTCATGCCGCTGATGGTATAATTGGTTCTGTTAGCACTGGTAAGAGTAAGAAGAAATCTTCCAAGATGACTTCTCCTATTATAACTTTACCTGATTCACCGAAATGAGATTCTTAAGTTGAAACTTCCACCGATATTCATGTTTTAGAATCATCTACAGCCAAACCTAAAACTAGTGGTAAGAGGAAAGGTAAGAATAAAAAAAAAAAATATTCAAAAGATAAAAATGATAAACTGAACCAACTGACAATAAACGAAAACCTCATTATCCTTGTCTAATCTGTGATGAGGATCATTTTACAAAAGAGTGCCCACACAGAGTTGAGGTATCTAAATTCATTAAGGGTTCACCCATACCTGTTGTCTTGAAGGATCCCTTTCCTGCTCAAGATAGTAACATGGTTTGAAGAGATCTTAATGGTTGCGAAGCGATCACAAGATTACGGTAGTAAAAATATTGTTGGTGGAAAATAATCAGAAAGTTCTAATTCAGCATCAAATACATCTCCCTCAGTTTTCGATCCTCTCCAGAGCGAGAAACAAAATCCTAACTTAGTAATCAAACCACCTACTAAAGGTGTACTTTGTAAATCAACTTTCAATCCACATGCGAGAGCTGCTCAGAATTACAATATTGTTGAAGATTTGAAATTTCCCCTTCAACAATGTCAGCTTTGGAAGTGCTGAAATAATGTCCAACCTAAAGAAAATTACTATTGTCAGCCATAGGAGCCGTAGACCTCCACGATTCGAACCTAATGATCTTCGATTTATAGAATTTTACACCTCGCCTACCTCATCAAATGGATTTTCAAATTCCGATAATAGTAAAAAACAAACGTTGCTTTCGTACTGTTGTTGATGAAGGGGATTCTACGTGTATTATGTCATTAAAATTTTGGAAATCACTTGGTTCTACGACAATTAACCAATCGCCAACTATCCTCAAATATTTTTATGGAAGAGGTTTCCATCTGTTTGGTATTTTACAGGATCTACCTATAAAGGTCGAAGGAAAAACAGTAAATCTAGATGTGGAAGTGGTTGATGCCCCTCTGGATTACAACCTTCTCCTGGGTCACAGTTGGTCTTATGCCATGACTGCTGTTGTATCATCGGTCTTTCGTCTCATCATGTTTCCACGTAAAGGAAAGATCGTTAAAATATATCACCTCTCATATTAGTCATCCGACCCAGCCTCGACTGATAGTATCTAGCATATCAGAAAATCAAATATCCCTTATAAGGATGTTGGGGTAGGGTTAATTAAATATTCTGCTTTACTGGGAACTTTTTCCTTGCTTGCTCCCAACATAAATTCTCCTATTACTAATATCAATATTATTATATCAAGTACTATTTCCTTTGATGATCCTTGGATAGTACCTTCAGAATCATAATTGGATTCTTTTGATGGTACGATGCCTTTGAGTCATTTTGAGTTAGCATATCAGGAAGTACAGTAATTTTCTGATACTCCTTCAACTGAATCTGAACCAGTGAATGTGATCATTGAGGAGTCACTTTCAATATCGAGCAAAGCTTCGACATCAATTCCAAATCTTGGTCAACAAGTATTCAATACTGATGAACGAATTCATGAATTCTTTTCTGTCGATGAATTACCATGGGAAGATTTGCATCATAGGTCTTCGTTTTTACCAGATATCAATAATTTTGAGAATGATTTTTCCTCCATTTTTACTACTGATTACATCAAAGAACCTCAGAATCCTCTCTCATCTTTTGATTTTGAATTGAATTTAGAAAACATTTCTACAACGGTTCCCATTGAAATTTCAGTAAAACCTGGAATTGTTGAAAACATTCATATAGGTGCTTCTTGTACGACTAATGAAATCCAAGCATATAAAGCCCTATTTCAGGAATTCCGCGACATTTTCGCCTAGTCATATGAACTATAAATGCTAGGAATTGATCTGTCAATTGTTATTCATGAAATTAAGACATACCCAGATGCTAAACCCGTCAGAAAAATATTACATCAGATACATCCATGAAAAGCTGCCGCTATTAAAGAAGAAGTTGAAAAATTACTTTTTGCAGGTTTTATTTATCCAATTCTGTTAACGGATTGGGTATCTAATATCATTCTCGTCAATAAAAAAAAAGGAAAAATACGAGTATGTATCGATTATAGGGATATAAATCGAGCTTGTCCAAAAGACAATTATCCAACCCCTTATATCGATCAAATTATTGATGATTGTGTTGGAAGTGAAATGTTTTCATTCATGGATGGATTTTCCAGCTACAATCAAATCAACATACTCCCTGCAGATCAACCTAAAAAAACTTTCATTTGTCCATGGGGGGACTTTTTCTTATCGCAAATTACCTTTTGGACTTAAGAATGCTGGCGCCACTTTTCAAAGGGCAATGTCTTATGCATTTCATGACATTAAACAAATTGGGCAACCCTACCTCGATGATTTTCCTTCTCGTTCCTCGTGCAGAGCAGATCATATCACTCATTTATGAGCCATTTTTATACGATGTAGGCATTATAAGATTCATCTGAATCCTCCCAAATGTGTTTTTTGTATACAATTTGGATGATTGTTGGGATTTATTGTCTCAAAGGTAGGCATTCATGTCGATCCATCAAAGGTTGAGGCTATCATCAATTTACCTCCTTCTTCTACTCTTCGCCAACTCCAAAGTTTGCAAGGGAAAGCAAACTTTTTACGTCGATTCATTCCTAACTATGCCGAGTTAACGAAAGGTTTTACCAGGTTGTTGAAACAAAATATTCCTTTCTTTTGGGACGAGATCGCTGATCGATCTTTTGATGCTCTTAAATAGGCGTTGACCCATGCACCGTTACTACATCCTCCCAATTACAACCAGGATTACTTTTTGTACCTCGCTACTTCCGATTCCACGATAGGAATGGTTCTAGTTTAGGAAGATGAATTCCACGGTGAACATGTGATTTACTATCTTAGTCGCAATTTGCATCCGATTGAAATCAAATATTCACATGTGGAGAAATTGGCCTTGGCAGCCGTTCATGTTGTCCAAGGTTTTCGTCGTTACATACTTTTACACAAAACAACAGTGATTTCTAATTGTAACCCTATGATGTATATTTTGACCAAACAATTGCTAGGGGGCAAGTACTCCAAATGGATTTTTATCCTATAGGAGTTTGACTTGGAATTTGAAAAATCCAAATCGAAGAAATCATTGATATTTGCTGAACTTATGTGTGACTTCCCACGTACTAATACAGAAACTGTGGCGGAACAACCAATCACGGATGAATCCTTGTTTATTATTAGTACCATTGATCCTTGATATGGAGATATCATCATTTATCTTCAGACCCAATCTTTCCGGCCCGAACTTTCATGGTCCCAATGACGTAAAATCCGTTTCCAGTCTCAAGAATATCATATTGTTGGCGACACACTCTACCGTCGTGGTGCGGACTCTATTTTTCAATGTTGTCTCATCCATGAAGAAGCCGAAAAGGTTTTAAATGACTGTCACTCTGGAGCATGCGACGGTCATATGTCTGGGTATGCCACAACCCAAAATATATTGCGCGCTGGTTATTTTTGGCCGTCCTTATTTAAATATTGTATTTCTGCGATTCGAAAATGCCATAATTGTCAAATCTTCAATCGAAAGATGCATGCACCACCTGCTCCTCTTCACCCTATAGTTGATGTCGGTCCTTTTGCAAAATGGGGTATTGACTTCATTACATGTAACCCTCACTCAACCGAGGGGCATGGGTATATTATTCTCGCAGTAGATTATTTTATCAAGTGGGCCAAGGTGATGCCTACATTTGTGGAAAATGGAAAAACTGTAGCTACTTTCATGTTCAATCATGCGATTGCTCGTTTCGGTATACCCCAAGTGATAATTACTGATTATGGGAGCCATTTTCAAAACATCATGATGACCGAATTGACTGATCAACTTGGCCTGTGCCATGAAATTTCTACACCATATTACCCATAGGAAAATGGTCTGGTTGAAGCTATCAATAAATTTTTAGTCACCATGATTAAATGAATCATTGGAATTCATAAATCGAATTGGCATACCATGCTTTTTTCAGCACTTTGGGCATATCAGACCTCAGCAAAAAAATCAACAGCTTTTACCCCTTTTCATTTGGTTTACGGTTTAAAAGTGGTATTATTGATTGAATGCGAGATACCGTCCCTCCAACTAGCCATAAAGTTACTACCAACTACCTCTGAGGAGGAAAAACACTTTTTGTACTTAGCTCAATTAGATGAGAATCGGTGCACCGCTGCATTATCTACCGAGGCTCATGCGAAACGAATGAAAGCTCAGTATGATAGCAGTGCTACACCTCGTATTTTTTCAGAAGGAGACCTAGTTTTGGTATATGATCAACCTAATAATAAGCTAGGGGCTGTGAAAATTCGAACCCATGTGGCATAGTCCTTATATTTTCAAACGACAACTTGCAAAAGGGGCCTATGAATTGATTGATTTTGATGGGGTCTCTTTAGGCAAACCCAGAAATGGGCTTTATCTGAAGAGATATTACGCTTGATTCTTGTGTGGAGATTTTTCCTGTATATTAGTTATTTTTTAATTGGTGTGCTATAGATTAGAAACGTGTGCCTAGCTTAAGTGTGCTTTTACTACTATTCATGCTTATCTAGATTACTCTTGATATTGCAGATGTCGACGTCTTTTCAAACATACATTGGTTTTGCTGATGGTGCTTGTCTCTGTACACGGAACATTTCTTCTGCAGCCTGGGTTATTATTCACCCACTGACGAGCTAGTATCTATGCATGGGGTAAGCCTCGGTTAAACGACGAATAATATTGTAGAATATAGTGCAGTTATTGAGTTATTGTCTGAATCCATTTCATTTGGAATTCAGAGTTTGATCGTTAGGTTAGATTCTGAAGTCATTGTATTACAATTAAATCGAGTGTATGCAATTAAAAACCTAGTGTTGTTAAGATTATTTTTGAAAGTTCATCTCTTGGAACGAGAATTTGATTATATTGAGTATCAAAACATTCCAAGAAATTTAAACACATTAGCAGATGCAATAGCTTCTAGTGTTACAAAAAAACATTTGCGATAATGAAAGCAGTAAATCAAAATAATATTCGATAACATGTTGGACAGGTAACTGGAAATAGTAGCATATCATAGCATAGAGTAGTGTTTCAAAAAAATAGTACATCGTCCTTGATCATAGGTTCAAAACGCCTTATGATCAAGAAAAAAGGGATACAAAAAATAATATGAGTCTATACAGTCGATCATCCACTATCCCTGGTAATGATCATGATAATATACTATAGCCCATGCCACCCTGCTCAGGAATCTCCTGAACGGTCCAGAACCCCAATGACATATCTCTGCAAGAGAAGTGGAATGTAGTCTATGGTAGTCTTTGGAATGTCCATAGTCAGTCACTCCAGATGGTTTTCCAATTCAGTAAGGCTCTCTGCTGTCTAATCCTGTGGTGGTGGTGGTGCTGCAGCTGCATCCCTTTGGCTCCTCTCAAAGGGGCGGAGAGTGACTGGCCAACGTGGACCCACATCAACATTTGAAATTTTTTTTATCAGTTATGGATGATTTAAAAAACAAAATAAAAATTAGAATTTAGAACATGTCAAAAATGTTTCTTACCTGAGTTATCCGACTGAGATTCTCCAGGAAGTGACATATCCTCATCACCGCGGTAATCTATCCCGACATAAGGGAAGTCTTCTATCACGAAGAGTTGGTTATCTAACCAACAGAATTAGGCGGGGGGAAATCAAACAATCCCTGTACCCTTGATGTGATGGGCTATCGATTCAACCCATCAGACCATCTGAGGCTCTTGGACTCTCGATCCTGGATCTAGTTTCCACCATACAGGCTGCAAGGGTCTTGATTTATGATTATAACCCTATGATGTATATTTTGACCAAAAAATTGCTAGGGGGAAAATACTCCAAATGGATTGCTATCCTACAGGATTTTGACTTGGAATTTGAAAAATCCAAATCGAAGAAATCATTGATATTTGCTGAACTTATGTGTGAATTCCCACGTACTAATACAGAAATTGTGGCAGAACAACCAATCACAGACAAATACTTTTTTCTTATTAGCACCATTGATCCTTGGTATGGAGATATCATCATTTACCTTCAGACCCAATATTTTCAGCCTGAAATTTCACAGTCACAATGACGTAAAATCCATTTCTAGTATCAAAAATATCATATTGTTGGCGACACACTCTACCGTCATGGTGCAAACTCTGTTTTTTGACGTTGTCTCACCCATGAAGAAGCCGAAAAGGTTTTAAATGACTGTCACTCTGGAGCATGTAGCGGTCATATGTATGGGTATGCCACAACCCAAAAGATATTGTGCGCTAGTTATTTTTGGCCGTCCTTATTTAAAGATTGTATTTCTACGATCCGAAAATGCCATAATTTCCAGATCTTCGATCGAAAGATGCATGCACCACCTGCTCCTCTTAACCTTATAATTGTTGTCGGTCCTTTTCCAAAATGGGGCATTGACTTCATTACATGTAACCCTCACTCAGTCGGGGGGCATGGGTATATTATTCTCGCAGTAGATTATTTTACTAAGTGGGCCGAGGCGATGCCTACATTTGCGGCAGATGGAAAAACTGCAGCTACTTTCGTGTTTAATCATGTGATTGCTCGTTTCGGTGTACCCAAGCGATAATTACTGATCATGGGAGCCATTTTCGAAACATCATGATGACCAAACTGACATATCAACTTGGCCTGCGCCATGAAAGTTCTACACCATATTACCCGTAGGCCAATGGTCTGGTTGAAGCTATCAATAAATTTTTAGTCACCATGATTAAACGAATCATTGGAATTCATAAATCTAATTGGCATACCATGCTTTTTTCAGCACTTTGGGCATATCGGACCTTGGCAAAAACATCAACAAGTTTTACCCCTTTTACACTGGTTTACGATTTAGAAGCAGTATTACCGATTGAATGCGAGATACCGTCACTCCAACTAGCCATAGAGTTACTACTAGATACCTCTGAGGAGAAAAAATTCCTTTTGTACTTAGCTCAATTAGATGAGAATTGACGCACCACTACATTAGCTACCGAGGCTCATGCGAAACGAATGAAAGCTCAATATAATAGAAGTGTTACACCTCGTATTTTTTTAGAAGGAGACCTAGTTTTGGTATATGATCAAGCTAACGATAAGCTAGGGGCTGGGAAATTAGAACCCATGTGGCATGGTCCTTATATTGTCAAGAGACATCTTGCAAAAGGGGCCTATGAATTGATTGATTTTGATGGGGTCTCTTTAGGCAAACCCAGAAATGGGCTTTATCTAAAGAGGTATTACGCTTGATTCTTGTGTGGATATTTTTCCTGTATATTAGTTATTTTCTAGCTGGTGTGCTATAGATTAGAAACATGTGCCTAGCTTAAGTGTGCTTTTACTACTATTCCTGCTTATCTGGATTACTCTTGATATTGCAGATTTCGACGTCTTTTCAAACATACATTGGTTTTGCTGATGGTGTTTATCGTAGTACACAGAACATTTCTTCCACAGCCTGGGTTATTTATTCACCCACTGAAAAATAAGTATCTATGCATGGGGTAAGCCTCGGTCAAATGAAAAATAATATTGCAGAATATAACATAGTTATTGAGTTATTTTCTGAATCCATTTCATTTGGAATTCAGAGTTTGATCGTAAGGTTAGATTCTGAATTCATTGTATTATAGTTAAATCAAGTGTATGCAATTAAAAACCCAGTGTTTTTAAGATTATTTTTGAAAGGTCGTCTCTTGGAACAAGAATTTGATTATATTGAGTATCAATACATTCCAAGAAATTTAAACACATTAGCAAATGCAATAGCTTCTAGTGTTATAAAAATACATTTGCGATAATGAAAGCAGTAAATCAAAATAACATTCGATAACATGTTGGACAGGTAACTGGAAATAGTAATACATCATAACATAGAGTAGTGTTTCAAAAAAATAGTACATCGTCCTCGATCATAGGTTCAAAATGCCTTATGATCGAGAAAAAAGTGATACAAAAAATAATATGAGTCTATCTAGTCGATCATCCACTATCCGTGGTAATGATCATGATAATATACTACAACTAATGCCACCCTGCTTAGGAATCTCTTGAACAGTCCAGGAACCCCAATGACATATCTCTGCAAGCGAAGTGGAATGTTGTCTGTTGGCTCGAGGGGTCTTGACCTAGGATCAGTAAGCAAGGTTTGCCAACAAACCCCTATACTACTGGCCCTTTCGGTAGTGACCTGCTTTCGTAGGTCAAAGTCTCACCCGAAGTAGTATGGGTGGGTGCTGGAACTTGGTTTTCGCATCTTGAGAAAGGATGGGTAAAGCAAGCAGAGAAGAGCTAGATCCTGTAATCCATGATTACCTTATTCTATGTAGAGATAATTAAGGCTCTATTCACATCCACATGCACTAGATATATAGTCATACGCTTGTTATACCATCAACACAGTAGTACATAAGCAGACCATAACAGATCTAGATCCAAGAACACAGTACACAGATCTTTCGTAGTTTAAGGATAGAAAACGCACAATACAACAATTACCAATAATTCATATAATAGTACTCAGAGATTCAGTTCTCTAACAATCTTCTGCATTCATCAATTCTTCCTTAAAATTCCAATTCCCTTCCCAACCTGCGCCCACAGCAGCAGGGTCTGCAAACAACTGGACTAGGATCTCTGCGCACACAACCAGCAGGAGTCCGTTCCCCAAAATCCAAACAAATAGCTTAAACAATAGATTGCATCAATAGCTCATCATTTCCTATCCTTTACAATACAAAATGCATCCCTATTTATAACAATCTAGCCTCGACTTTCCTATGGTCCACAACCCATGGTTTTCGGACCCCTAGTTTACCCTTTGACCCATTACAATGCATTCGGGGCTTTGACCCACCCCAAAACCCCCGCGCTAGAATAAATATAATAAAAAATAATCAAAATGGACTAGTTTTGTAGCTTGTTAGGAGACCCCATTCCAATAGTCCCCCAATAGAATCTTGTGATTCGTCTCGAGTCATTGCAGTGGTGTGGCTTCAATTTGTGCGCGCAAGGTAGCCAGAGTGCAAAGGAGCGGTGGAAGCACTTCCTTACTCTGGGCTGCAACTTTTTTCACAATGTTGACCATTGTCAGGGAGGCAGGGCCATTTGGAGCCGTGATGATCTGTTCCAATAGCCGGTGGAGGCGCGAAATGGCGGACTGGGCATCTTCGGCGAGCTGAAGTGCGTTATCAGCCCATGGTTTCAACCATTTTTGAGTGACATGCTTGTTGTGGCAAAGGTTCTCAATCTTTTCCAAGATGGCTAGATGCTGTGCGGAGACGATGGAAGGTGAGAAGGCTCTTTCTTGGTCCAGTCCAGCTTCTGCCTGCTGTAATTCGTTCTGGATATGCTGAAGCGTGGAATGGTGCTACACTATCGTCCATAATTGTGTAGCTATTTCGACCAATTGTGCGCCCTACGTTAGTTGTTCTTGAATAATCTGCGTTGCCTCTTTGACCACTGTAATCCACTGGTCCGGTACTTCCTGAGGTACGTTATACTGCTGTTGCCTGGCTCAATCACGGTGGCAAACTTTACACAACACTCTGGTGTGTAGTCCTTGTAGCTCTGTGCGAGATAGCTGTGCTAAATCGATTTGGATGTCCCCCATAGTTCGATCAAGAGCATTGACAAGGGAAATTCGAGGGAGGGAACACACATTGCTTTGGATGGGTGAGATTCTGGAATTGCAGAGAAGCCATGGCACGTCCCTATATCACGGAATTCCTACTGTGCGTGGTTCACGAGCAATTCTTTCTGTTGGGAGCCAATGTTCACCCCTGTGATTGCACTCAACATTCCCATGCTTTTTGGTTGGGTCCATCCTAGCAACACGAAAGCGGGCAACCCAGAGAGTGTTAAGGAACACAAAAAACTAGTACACAGATAGCAAGAGCATGTTGTAGGGTGAATAAATAGCCTGGCGTGTAATTATCCAGCTAGCCGCACACCGTCTGGAGCTATTTAATGGGGTAGTAGCCAATTCATGAGACTGACCATCAATCAGGTAGATCAATCTTACCATAAATGGCCACATTGATGACCTATTGCCGATTATGCGTACTTGTAAGATTCCTTTTTTATTAAATCGGGATGTGCTGACAATCACCCTGCGTGCTTGAGGTCGTTTTCATGGAGTGTCAGACCAGGGATGATGCCTGTATGTTGGTCGCGTACCATGAATGGAGGTCGATGCGAGGTGTGTCTGCAAGTTGGCCATTAGTTTTTTCGAGCCATGCGCTTCGCCCTTGGTTGGAAAGTCCTTGCACCATAGGGCTATGTCACACGTCCGCGTGCCATTTATTACCTGAGGCGTTCGAAAATTCTTCAAATTACACGTGGGTCCGGAAGGTCTGTAACCCGACATATACTTAGGTCAGTGGCACCCCGACAAGCCTGTCCATGCAAGGCTTGATCGCACCCTTGAGTGTGGTATGTCAGCAAGTGTCTGCGTAGGTCGACTGACCTTAGAGTCCATCTGGAAACTGGGGTCCCTATGCGCTAAATCACCCTTCTCCAATACTTCTCCTGAGTGAAGAATACCGGTCCTTTCTCAGGTGCTCCGCGCAATGTTAGTGATAATGCCCCTTGCCTATGTTCCATGGGAATCTTAGGTTCAACCGTCTTCTGGCTATCATCTACAGCCTCCTTGGAGGGTAGGTTCCTTTCCTTGGTAGATATGCGCCAAAAATTCCTAACGGTCTGAAGAAATCGGAGCGCTGAAACTTCGTGCAATCGGCCTTGCCAATTTTCCAGCTCCTTATCAGAGTCAGAAAAACATTCGCTGTCCTTTTCCTAGCAGAGCATCCCTTCATCTGTGGGGTTAACCCGATCTTCATCCTGTGCAGTTACTTTATAAATGTGATCTAATTCCTCCTCCTCGTAGGCTGGCTCTGTATACCATGCACCTTCTGCTGGATCCATTGGTACTGTGACACATGTACCTTTGTTTTCAAACACCATGCTATGTTTCTTGAGATTGATGACACTACCCATGTCAATTTCCCAGTCTACTCCAAGGAGTGTAGGGTAGGGGTCTGCATCTTCCACAATTTCTATGACTTCAAAGTCAGCTAGGACCCTTACCCCTGCGTTGTCAACCATAACTTTTGGTAACCTCCCTAGAGGGATGAGTTTTTGTTGATTGGCCATTTGCAGCTGGATGGTGGACCATTCTAATTTAGGTTCTCCCATTCGTTTCCATGTCTACTTTGGTAATACATTCGCATCTGACCCCAGAACTAAGATAACCTGATCCATTTTGTAGTCACCAATCTGCGTAGTCAATCGCATCTCTCTTCGAGTACGCTTCGTATAGCTGTATAGATTGTGTACATCCTTTTTTTTAGGGATCAATTGGTCTGAACTGCGCAGGTATTCAATAGTGCTTGGAGATTACCTACAGCCTGCAGATTTCACAACAACTTCAGAAATGCCTTTAAAAAGGGCTCAACCCCCTCCTCTATCTAAGGTTGCGTTGGCGGCTGCATAGGGAATTTCGGTGGTGTTTTTTCTTTGGAAGGCACTCCTTCCTGGGAGGCAAGCTCCTCTTTTGTTCCCTGGGTGACTATCCCGCTACGTGTCATGAATTTTACATAGGGATCTGCCTTTCTTAGCTCAGATTTAACTCTTTGTACGTTCTGCGTAGGGGTGGGTTGATTTTCCTGCATCTTAGATATAAATGTAGGGCAGTCTTCTACCTCATGGTCTAACTGTCTACAATATTTGCACGACGGCCTAGTGGGATTAGGGAATTCTATGGAAAAGTTCCCTATTTCTCCATAGTTATAATAGATTAGCTATCCACGTCCTCAGCCTGTGCTTCCTCCTCGACCTCCTTTGCGTCGGGCCGGTGATCCTCCAAAGTGCGCAGCAAGTCTTGGCGACACAGGGTCCGATTGCACCCTATATAAGTTCCCACGATCCATCATTAAGTCATAGGTGCGACAGTTCTACTCATCATGTCCCACTGATCGGCAGAATCGACACCATTGTTGCTTTAGTTTTGGGACATACACACCTAGCCGAGGGCAATGGTTCATATCATGTAGTCCTGCTACCCGACAATCATCACACCATAGAGTAGGTTCGTTCGAACCTAGTCATATCAGGACAGGTTCCTTACCTATCCCTGGGCATATCGGACTAGGTCCTCCTGCTTGCATGTAATTGGTTAGCAAAGGGCACTGATCTTTCATATGGCCAGACACCCAGCATCGTGTGCACCAAAGATCTATGCAAACATCCTTTCCTCTCTCTTTTTGCAGGTTCTGCATCTCCATATGCATAGCCCCAAGTTGTTCCCAGATTTTTTGTACTCATACTGACGTATCCTCTCGGGGAGCAGCCTCTAGTTTCATAGCGACTTCCACAGCCTTCTCCCACAACTCAAAGGTTTGATGACTCATTGCTGTGTGCAGGTGAGGTAACAACATAGCGATGAACCATTCCTTATGCTGTCTATCATCATATTTGAATCCTCCTTCCCTGGTTGCTTTCTTCAGTCGCTGATCAGCCTCCCATACTGACTCAGACGCACCTTGTTTGAAGTCCTTTACTTCTGCTACCAACTGGGAATACGATTTCGGCTTCCTGAACTGGTGCTTCAAAGCATCCTTGATATCTTGAATAGATGCCCCCCCATTCTGGGAAATATACCACATATACCAGTCATTAGGGGAATTTTGAGGTCTAAAATGGGCCTCCTAAGGAAATTATAAAATAATAATGGAAAAAATAAAATAAGATTTGATGACATCATCAAATTTTATAGGGAAAAATGAAAAAACTACTTTTTCAACTCATATTTTCAACTTATCTCCCAAATTTTTTACTCAAATTTTGAGTGAGAGTACTCATTGGATGCGAAATTTAATTCCTCATCCAAGGAGTACACATGTTGCATACTTCCGATGGGTCCTACTACACAAAAAATGAGAAACACATAAAAAAACGTGATTACAATGTTTTTATTTTTATGTATTTCACATTTTCCGTGTATTAAGTTCATCTAGTATGCAACATGGAAAGTGATGAGAGTCGACCCTGCATTCAGCAATGTCTCCACTGAAATTTTGAGTAAAATTTTGGGGAGATAAGTTGAAAATACGAGTTGAAAAAGTAGTTTTATTATTTTATTATTTTTTAATATTTTTACCCTTTTATTTAAAAAATGGTAATTCATCCCCCATGGTTGACATCATCATCTTGAATCCTATTGGTTGTTATAAATTTTAATTTTGTTTTACATTTTTCTTAGGAGGCCCATTTTAGACCTCAAAATTCCCCTAATGCCAGGGCCCTATCCTCGAAGGCCAACGACAGCTGTGCCTTTTTTACCGTATCACTTGCCACATTCTAAGTAGTCCATAATGAGTCTGCAACGAACCAAAATCGGCCCATATCCTCATCTCCTACCCCCTTGAAGGTGGGTATTTTCAAATGCACAACCATATCACTGTCTAGGGCAGGTGGCGGTAAAGGCGAATTCTTACCTTTGTGTGGCGATGTAGCTGGGGGATCTTGCACAGCTAGTTCCTGCAATGGATTGTAGGAAGATCTTGCTCCGTCAAGGTTGGTCCGATAGTATTTACCACTGCGTGTCGCGCTTCTGTCTAGATTCGAGGTCATTTAGTCAGTATGACTACACAGAATGCTCTTTTCGCACAGTAATTTCTTGATCAACAATGGTAACGTCCTCAGAAACTTGCCTCGGAATCCTTTGAAGAATCATCGTTCGGCCGCAGAGTATGATACAAACTAATCAATGGAAAATTCCATCACAAATCCTCCTAGCACACTATCCATCTAGTGATCTACCGTGCGTGTGATAGTATTATCAGTTTTCTCCAGCTGCTCAAGTAGCTCTGGGGTCCACTGAGTGACTCGCTCGTCCTTCCAGCACTTTTGAAATTCCACAAGCCTGGCCAACCTCTCCTGGAGTTCAATCACAAAGGTGACAAAGAATTTTTTGTAGCTTTCAGTAAGAATGTACCTATTTTTCCACCTTTCCGCCGTTAATTTCTCACTTTGGTTTTATTTTACTGCGAACTCATAGATATGTCTTTCGAACCAATCTTTGATCTCTTTTCTTTCAGGTTTCTAGTATTCTCTTGTCATTACCTGATTCCTCTCTCAGACTTCTTCTGGTCCTGGCAACGGAACCATTTGTTGGCTCGAGGGGTCTTGACTCAGGTTTGGTAAGCAGGGTTTGCCAACAAACCCCTATACTACTACCCCTTTCGGCAGTGACCTGCTTTTGCAGGTCAAAGTCTCACCCGAAGTAGTATGGGTGGGTGCTGGAACCAGGTTTCCGCACCCTAAGAAAGGATGGATAAAGCAAGCAGAGTAGAGCTAAATCCTATAATCCTTGATTAACTTATTCTATGCAGAGTTAATTAAGGCTCTATTGGCATCCATGTGCACTATATCTATAGTCATATGCTTGTTATACCATCAACATAGCAGTACATAAACAGAACATAATAGATCTAGATCCAAGAACACAGTACACAGATCTTTCACATTTTAAGGAAATAAAACACACAATACAACAATTACCAATAGTTCATATAATAGTACTCACAGATTCAGTTCTCTAACAATCTTCTGCATTCATCAATTCTTTCTTACAATTCCAATTCCCTTCCCAACCTGCGCACACAACAGCAGGGTCCACACATAGCTGGACTAGGATCTCTGTGCACACAACCAGCAGGAGTCCGTTCCCCAAAACCCAAAGAGATAGCTTAAACAATAGATCACATCAATAGCTCATCATTTCCAATCCTTTGCAATACAAAATGCATCTCTATTTATAACAATCTAGCCTCGACTTTCCTATGGTCTACAACCCATGGTTTTCAGACCCCTAGTTTACCCTTTACCCCATTACAATGCATTTGGGGCTTTGATCCACCCCAAAACCTCTGTACTAGACTAAATATAATAAAAAATAATCAAAATGGACCAGTTTTGCAGCTTGTTAGGAGACCCCGTTCCAACATTGTCTATGGTAGTCTCTAGAATGTCTATAGTCATTCGCTCCAGATGGTGTTCCAAATTAGTAAAGATCTCTGTTGTCTGATCCTTTGGTGGTGGTGGTGCTGCAGTTGCATCCATTTGCCTCCTCTTGAAGGGGTCGAGAGTGACTGGTTGACGTGGACCCACATCTACATTTGAAATTTTTGTTATCAGTTATGGAAGATTTAAAAAATAAAATAAAAATTAGAATTTAGAACATGTAAAAAATGGTTCTTATCTGAGTTATTCCACTGAGCTCCTAGAGGAACTGACATATCCTGATCACCGCGGTAATCCATCCTAGCATAAGGGAAGTCTTCTATCACGAAGATTTGGTTCTCTAACCAACGAAAGTAGGCCAGGGGAAATCGAACAATCTCTATACCCTCGCTGTGACAGGCCATCGATGCAACCCATCGAACCATCCGAGGCTCTTGGACTCTACCATGATCAACTGGAATATGTTGCGGGTCCAGTAGAGGAATCCTCTCTAGAGAAAAAGTAACCACAATTGATCCATATCAGAAGTTATTCAACTTACCATTCTTTGCCCTAGTTAGTTGGCCTTTGATATTGGCCAACACTGCCTTGCACCAATTGAAGATGGTGCCTCGGAAACAGTCCACTGCAATTCGCATTTGAGATCCAGTAGCAACGTGTAAAGCTGCACTTCCACATAACTTGGTTATGGTAAATGCAACTACTTTAAACTCAGGATGGATGATGGTTTTGATATCAATCCATTTGTCTTTAGGATCGGCCTCATCATTGCAAAACTCTAGCTATAGGCTAGCGACAGACTAGCCACTTGGCCTAGCCCCAAATAGAGAAAGTGTTTCACCTCTTTTAGACAAACCAGTTAGAAAGTATATGTCCTCCAGCTCGATTTCGAGCCGGTTGCCTCCAATCAAAAAACATTGGTCCTGTACATCCCACTTGTTTACCAACTAAGTGAGTAGGTCTACATGGTCTCTCATGCCCTGAATAGCCCAGAATTTAAGTAAACCGCATGCTCTCAAAAATTGTAATGTAGGTGGATGATTCATTTTAGCTTTATCCACCTCCTCGTGTTCACGTTCCTGCCAGATAAGCATTGTAAATATCCTATAATGAACAAAATGAAAGATTAGAATCATTTTAAAAAGAAAATTTTGGGTAATTTGGAGAGAAAATGTGTTTTTATATTCTTCACGATGCCTTCGCACTTTTTGTTCGGAAATAATGCATAGCTACGCACGGGCTCTGTACTAAAAAAGCAGGACCACGACATTTTTCTTTGTAAGAAAATTTCGGGGTCTGCAGGTACCGTGTGTCTTACCTGCGAACCCCTTTGAGCGAATTTTGAACCTATTTCTTCCCCAAAAATGAATTTTAAACCCTAAATTAAGGAAATGAATGGATGAAAAGCAAGGAAAAGAGAATGTGGATTACCTGGAGCAGAGGGTTTTCGATTTGAACGGCCGGTTTGTCCGCAATCTTCTCTCAAGCGTTTTTGCCAAAAGCTCTCAAATTTTCACTCTGAACTCAAATGGTAAAAATGATTTTGGAAAACTCCTTTTTATAAGTTTTTTCGAATAAATGAAATTTTTTTTTTTTAATTTTTCACTTTAAAGAGATGGTTTTTCAAAATATTTTTTATTTTCTTAAAAGCAGGTTCGTTTAATTTTTTGAGTTTTTGTGCAAAATACTGGATTTTTCTGGTGAAATGGTAATTTTTGATGAAGAGTATACCTTTATCAGTTTTTTGGGCTCTTAAAAATTTACGAAAAAGCGAAACCATGGAGTCCTCTTTTTAGCCCTTTTCAGACTCTCTAAAACTGAAAAGATTGCCGAGTACTTGACTATTCGAACTTGTTAAAGGAAATGAACAGTCATCCCTTCAGTATACGTTTACCCCTTTTTCGGACTGAAATGGAATATTTACGAAAAAGGTATATGTTGACTAATCATGGTCCATAGAGTTCTCTCCCTCATTATTTTATCCTTTTTCGGGCCTGAGAGACTAAAATTACGAAAAAATACACCCATGGAGTTTTCTTAATTTTTTTCTTCTGACTCCCTAAAAATGAAAAACACTGAGTTTCTCCTATACTGGACTCATTAAAATTTAACAGTCAAGGACTTTTCGATTACAAACAGGAACGAACCACTCCTTCTTAGGGTTTGATTTTAAACTAAGTTGGACTCATCCGAAGGACGAGCTTATAAACAAGAAAATGTTATCCTCCTCAAGCTTGTCAAAAATAAAGAGGTACTTGCCAGAAATGGTGGGGGAAAAAGAGAGAAAACGAATCCATTTGTTACAGTTTGATTTAAAAGCAGTACACCACTCTTGAACACGACACTTTTTGTCACACTTCTATCTAGGTTGGGAAAATCCTTCGCCTATCAGTTAATCAAACCACGTTGAAGGTCTTCAGCTAGTTTCTGGGTATTAGCTTAGGGAAATTGTTACCAAACCATCTGCAGTGTCATTATGTGTTCAAGAGGATAGTCAAAAAAACCATTCATATGCAAACATTTGTCTCCATTCACGTTGACGATCCCTGAGTTAGTCCTTGAAATTTTTTTCTTCAAAACTTGATCTATGGTTTCGTGTCGTGAGCTTGCTTACAAGGGATCACTTTCTATTGACGACAGCTCATTATCTAGGAAGTTGATCTAGAATTTTTCAGTACCTTGGAATCTGCATGCCTTAATGACAAGTTTCTGGCCTTCGACGACAGGTTGCATCATTTACCTTCGATTGAACGATTATGTGAAATGTTTGACTTTATATCACTTATTCACATTTCATGGATTGTATTGAGTACTTTGAGAGCCATTTTCATTATTGGTGGTTTCTCTCACACTTGTTAACAGTTCACATCATTGATTGGTAATCAAGTGGGCTCTACCATGTTCGACTTCGACACATTTAATCGCATGGATAGAATCGTACTAGTTCGGGAAGTAGAAATCAAGACCCTGGATCTAGTTTCCACCATCCAGGCTACGAGGAGTTTTATTATTCATTATGCAGTAGACTATTTATTACAGATGACTGTGTCCATGCTGTGTCTACACTATTAATGTAATATTAAAATCATTTTTGTATCAGAACAAGTTTATTTAATTTTTTATCTGAGTATGGGAATGCCTACCTCAGTGATGATATATATATATATATATATGTGTGTGTGTGTGTGTGTGTGTGTGTGTGTGTGTGTGTGTGTGTGTTTTGCATTGAATTTTTTTATAGGATTTCGACTGTGGTTTCCACAGGCTAATCCTTGAAATGATAAAGCACATCACTCTTCAAATTCTCTCAGACTTCGCACTTTAGGGGGAAATTTGTTACATTGAAATTTGTCACCATGACGTTTTAGTGTCTATATGGGTTCATGATTACTCAAATATTACTCCCTTAGAAGTCTAAAACATCAAAGTTCCTAAAATCAAGCCTTGAAATTAAGATAAAAGCTCATAAAAGTCTTAAAAACACTTGTACCACACTTTCTCTTAACATTGCCTACGGCGCTGCACCTATTTGTTCTAAATCATGCAGAGCTAAATGCACTTTTTCTTCATTAGAAGTGTAGACCCCTGTAAAAGGTAAAATGAAGGCAGAAAGTAACATTTAGAAGCCCAGCAGTCAAATCTGGAAGCTTCTGGAAGCAATTATCCGGTCGAAGGTTCACTCCTATCATGTACATTCATTCCTACATTATGGGAGCCTACCCCTTGGTTTATGGAGCTCAATCCCTTAAAGAGAGGATTCTATCCCCTCTTATGTGGAGTTGCAAACTCTTCTCTTTTCCTATAAATTGAAGCCATAATGCAGCCTCAAGGAGAGTTAGACTTTGAGAATTTTTGAGGAGAAATGCTGTAGAAACTCAGACTCTATTAACTGATCATTATGTGGGAATGATTACACACCCATGTGAATTTTAGCTGAGAGAGTGCAAGGCTTGTCAGAGTAGAGGAAATGCCTGTTCCCAACCCCAGAAAGACTTGTACGACATCAAGGCAGACATGGTTGTAAGGCTCTTTCTTCATCAAAGATAATACGAATGGATCTTGTTTTCTCAATGAGTTATTTAATTAAGTAGCTTGTTTATCATGTTTTATCAATGAGTTATTTAATTAATTAGCTTGTTTCTTGAATTCATTGATCATCTTGATAGATATATGATTCGTGAATTAGTTTATACTGTGCAGGTGATATTTATTTTTTCCATGTTTGTGATTGCAGATCTTTGAAGATGACGCTTTCAAGCAACTGGAAAGAAGATAATTATGAACAGCGCTGGACTATAGGTAGGTCTTCAAAACCTTTGTTGTAGCTAATTCTGAATCGAATATTATTTAGAGAAGATAGTTTTTGTTTTTCTTTTTATTGTTAGATGTCCGTAGGACACTAGGGAGATCTGTCTTATCAGCAAGAATGATTTATCTGTCCAACACCAACCCGCGGGCACAACCAACGCACGAGATAATAATATGAGTGCCTCCGTAGTTGATTGGGTTGATAGTGAGGACAACAGAGATGAATGGTGGAGATTGAGTGAGAGGGCACCAACCAAAATTTTCCTCCATACCTCTAGACCCCTTGCAGTGACGTAGGGCATTGGGTTGTTCATAGCTGTCTTCCATGTCAGGTGAAATCAATGGCTCGTTGGCGCGTCATGTCAGCATTAAATTTTAAGGCTGCACCACCTATTTAAACATAATTCACATTGTTTTTCAAATCATTTGTGATTAATTTATGTTGCGTCTTGTTTTAGTTTTCTGTCACCCCAGTAAAATTGACCACCCTGAGAGTTGTTCTTTGCAATAATTTTTAGGCATGGCTAAGCGTTCGTCCTTGTCGGGTTCTGCTAGTCATATCCCTCTCATGGACACCAAGGGGTATATTCAAGATACCCTTTGTTCTATAATTCATCTTCCCTTTTATCAGCAAGTCATCCTGAATGACAAAGTCTCTCCTGTTTATACTGCCATGGTCAAGTCTGGAGTGCTTTCTGCATGTATCCCAAAGACCCACCTTTTTCTTGAATTTATCAATTGGTTGGTGTCAATCATGTATCCTGGGAAATGTTTTGTTATGAATTGTCAGGGAGAGAATTTTTTTCAAGTGTCTACCCAGCTAATCCACCAAGCCCTTTGCTATCCTGAGTCAAAGTCATCCATTCAGTTCTCTGAAGATTATTTGGTAACCTATTATGATAATATTGCAGGTGAAGAGTTTAATCAATTCATATAATTTTTGAAGCCAAACACGAAGTAATTTCAGCCGGACAACAAAGAGTTTGCTATGGAGATTTTTGATGTATAAATTCGACCAGTATTAAGCAACTTTGCGAAAATTATGGGCAAAGATGATGATAGTACAGTGGATAAATTAGTCTTGGGGATGTTTGCCATGATGACGAAGCTAGGAATAGTGCTGGATATTCCATAATATTGGAAGGAAGCAGTTAATTCATAGCTAATGAGCCTTTCATTAATAGGTTCTTTTAAATTTCCTTCATTGATTGTCTACTTGTTCTTCTATAAAAATGTGGAAGAGTTCATGCATCTAGGTCTGAATATTATAGATATAAATAAGAAAAGGAAATCAGTAGTGTTCTGGACAGATGTAGTAAGAAGAGAGCAAAATGAAGCTGGATTGTTTCATTTTTCCAGTTATTTCATGTCAGTTGCATATAAAATATTGAATGGAGTTTCTCCTCCCTATTTTTTACCTAAAGCTCAGGAATATTTTCATTAATTGTAAATTGCAAATTTGGAGATTGGTTTGTTTTTTAGGATTACTCTGAAATTAGGCTATATGGAGCAAGTGTTGAGCCTTATAGACTTCCAACGTTTGTACCTATGAGGCTATTTTCCTTGGAATTTATTCAACAAAGCCTAAATGTTGATAAGGTTCACTTTGTGCCCATGAAAAAAGGGCATATGTACAAACTACCCATGACTGTAGGCCCTTTCATATTCAATATGAGACAGGCATTTGAGGAGGTTACTAAAATGTTAGATGAGATGCATATGATGTTAGGGGAAAGTTTGTAGAAATTTGAATAAATGATATATTATTCACCGAGATTCTCCTGATCACACACTATTTTAGCTTCATGCATAATACAGAATCTCTTCTACCATTGATCATCACATGCGGAAATAAAATCAATTGCATGCATACATTAAAACCACAAATAATCACACATATGAACACAGTATTTAATGGGAAATCTTAAAGCTGAAAACCCCAACTATCTGTATATTATATGTCATGGAGATCATGTAACAATCATAGTACAAAAGCTCCTCACTAGCTCTCATGCACACCCTCAATTGCTACACACTATCAAGCTAGATCTAGCAAAACACATGCTCCAATCTTTTGCCACTTGATAGCCAGCCTCTATTGTGTTTTTAATGCTATGGGATGGCTTCATTAAATAGATAAACCACCTGGCTTGTACTGCGCAATCCTCATGGGATTCTCCACCTATCTGTGTGTTGCAAATAGCAACTGTATAGTCACAACTGATAGTTAACCTGCTCTTTCACCTATTTCTGCACTGGTCTCCACTGAAACTGTCCATGCACTGAAGTTAACTGATGCATTCTTTAGTTGATTAATGAGTTTATAATTAGTGAATTAATTAATAATTAATTCACACCACTCTCACTAATTGTGTCAATTAGTTAAACTGAATACAAATAGCTCAACTATGTTTAGATTAGTTAAACTGAATACAACTCCACTAACTTCCTCAATCAACTCCACCAAACTCTGTCACATGAGTTCTAACTGAAGTATCCATGCAATAGCTCCACTTAACCCTCGGGAATAGCATAATTCCTTCTGTCAGCTCCTGTGCCACATCTGTGCACTTAACTGAAGTGCTCCAAGAGAATAAGATAATGTTTAGAGTCCAAATATTATTAAGAGCTAATAATATTCGACATATCTATTTTTAGACTGGCAATCTAAAAATAAATTCCGCCCAGTATGTCTAAAAATAGAAGTCCATCTATTTTTTCCGACTTGACCAACCATCCACAAATAGCATCCTGCAACTCATAGAACATGATCCATATGTCTAAAAATAGACATAGTCTAAAAATAGACTTTGCGCCATAAATAGCCTGCGGGCCCACTTAGTGAAGGCGACTCCTTTCCACTAAGCTCATCATCTTGTTGCAATCTCAACACTCCCTCTCAACAAGATAAGGATTATATGCAACCCCTATCCTGCCCCTGTGGTATTCGAATTTGCTCCTGGTGAGCGCCTTCGTCAAGATATCAGCATCCTGATCCTCCGTGGGAATGTATGAAAGTAACATGATCTTCCGCTGCACACAATCTCTGATATGATGATACCGGATGTCAATGTGTTTATATCTATCATGAAATACTGGATTAACCAAGAGTTTGATGCAACTCTGATTATCACAATAAATCACAGTAGGCTCTAAGTGTGAACCGAACAACCCGACCAGGATCTTCCTCATCCATATAGCCTTGCATGCAACCAAAATCGCTACCATATACTCGGCCTCTGCTGAACTGAGTGCCACGGATCTCTTCTTCTTGCTGTACCAAGAAACTGCTGTCGAACTGATACTGAAAATCCCTCCAGATGTGCTCTTTCTGTCCATTGGGCTCCCTGCTCAATCTGCATCTGTGAAGCCACATAGCCTCACCTCTTCCGACTGTCTGTACCATGATCCATATCCCGATGTGCCTCTGAGATATCTCAATACATGCTTGCCTACCTTCCAGAAGAGCTTGGTAGGCTTAACCATATATTGTGAAAGCTGGTTAACAGCATAGCATATGTCGGTTCATGTATTGACCAGATACATAAGCGACCCCACCAACTGTCGATAAACAGTGGCATCCACTACCTCAATCGAAGTAGCATCCTCCTTCCTCCATCCACTAGGAAGAGGAGTATCAACAGGCTTTCAGCCATTCATGTTGAACTTCTCCAGTATCTCCCAGGCATACTTACCCTGAGAAACAAACAGTCCACCACTGCGCTGCCAAATTTCCAATCCCAGGAAATAATGAAGGAGGCCCAAGTCCTTCATCTCAAACTCCTTTGCAAGATCAGCCTTGCATGAGTGTATCAACAGTTCATCACCTATCAAAATCAAATCATCTACATAAAGTAAAATGATAAGAAACTTACCCTCCACCACAATCTAGTATAGGTTAGGATCTGCCTCACTCTTGGAGAATCCAAGTCTGGTGAAATAACTGTCTATCCATGTGTACCAAGCATGAGGTGCTTGTTTCAACCCATACAATGCTCTCTTGAGCTTGCACACATGCGACTCGCTGCTGAAGATCTTGAAACCTTTGGGCTACTCTATGTACACCTCCTCCTCAATCACCCCGTTGAGGAACGCAGTCTTCACATCCATCTGATGAATGTGCCACCCCATCTGTGCTGAGAGAGCAAGAATCGTTCGTATGTGACAGGTGCAAACGTCTCCTCATAATCGATCCCCTCAATCTGTGAAAGGCCTCAGGAAATAAATATTGCCTTGTAATTCTCCACACTCCCGTCAGCTGCTTGCTTCACTTTGTAGATCCATCTCGAACCCACCACTGATTTCCCCTCCGACCTCGGGACAATCTCCCATGCACTGTTTCTGACAATCGAATCATACTCTTCCACCATGGCATCTACCCATGTGGGGACCTCCACAACTTCCTCGAAAGAGGATGGCTCTGTCACGATACACTTTCTCATAAGAGCCATGTATCTAGTATACCAATCAGGTGACTTTCTCTATCTGCGCTGTGATGTAGGTGCTCCTACAACCTTCTCTGCCTCTTGAGCCAGTCGCTCAGCTTCTGTAGTGCGCTTCCGCCCTCTGATGGTTGGCATTGCATGAGTGGTCTCTTCCACTCCATGAACCTCCTCTTGTGGCTAATCCACATGCTAAGGCTCATCCTTACGAACTAATAGCTCCTCATCTGCATGCAAGTGTGGCTCCCTCTCAAGCGAACACTTCATGGATTTCTCCTCATGAAATTTGATATCCTGTCGCACAACAGTCTTGCGACTGTCTGGAAAATACACACGATAGTTGTGGGGTGTATCAGTGTACCCCAAAAATATCCCAACCTCTGCAGTCGGCTCCAGCTTCTTCCTGGCATCCTTCGTCACATGAATGTAACCAAGAAATCCTCAAATGGGAAATATCAGGCCTCTTACCAGAAAACGCCTCCTCGGGTGTACTCATGCCAAGTATCTTGTGAGGACAACGGTTCTGCACATATATTGTAGTATTGCATGCCTCCGCCCACAAGTGAATGGGTAGGCCCTGATCATGCAACATCGCCCGTGCAGCACCCACGATCGTTCTATTCTTCCACTCAGCAACCCCGTTCTGTTGTGGGTTATGAGGTGCTATGAGCTCTCTTTGAATTCCTTCTGCACTGCAAAAGTCCTTGAATTCTCCAGAGATGAATTCACCACCATTGTCACTCCTAAGAGCCTTCACCTGCTTCCCCGATTCTTTCTCAACCAGTGCCTTGAACTCACAGAACTTTGAGTATGTCTCGCTCTTCTTCTGCATGAAGAAGATCCAGCACTTACGAGAAAAATCATCAGCAAATATCACATAATACCTGTGCTTTGCTGTCGAAGCTACTGAGAAAGGTCCACACACGTCTGTGTGAATTCTCTCAAGGATCGTCGTGGCGCGACTATCCTTCTCGTGAAAGGTGGCTTTCACAAATTTTCCCAAGGTACACCCCTTGCACTGATCTGACTGCGCAAGAGTGCCTTTAGGAAGCCCAGTAGAAATCTGTTGCAATATCTTCAAAGCTCCATGGTGAAGGTGGCCCAATCTCCGGTGCCACAACTCGCCATCATCCCGGCTCACCACTCCTTCTGCCTTGCCTGCCATTGCTACGCAGCCATCTACCTGCAATTGATAAAGGTTCTTAACTCGAACCCCTATCCTCCGAGTCTCACCAGTTTCCTTACTGCGCAGGAAAGCCTTTCCCTCGCTAAAGACAACATCATATCCCTTGTCTTCTAACATCGCCACAGAGATAAGATTCTTCTTCAATCCTGGAACATGCATCACTTCCTTCAATACGAAGGGTTTACCAGAATCCCTCTCAAAGGAAATGGTACCGATACCGGTCGCACTATATCTACCATCATTGCCCATCTCGATGTGCACTCCAAGATCTTTCTCATCTAGATCAGTAAACAAATCTCGATCTCCTGTCATGTGAAAAGACGCACCACTGTCAAGAAACCACACTGATCTCGTCATACTTGAGACCAAGAATGCGATCAATGAAAAATCCAGCTCAAACTGCGAGGCTAAGGCCTCTCCAGCTGCATTCCTAGCATCCTGCTTATTTTTCTTCTTCTGTGGACAATTAGTGGTGTAATGTCCATGTTGATGACAATGAAAGAACTTCACCTTGGACATGTCCTGCTTCTTGCCTTTCGCATCGGATTGAGAAGATTTCTTGCTCTTACCCTTCTTTGCTTTCGTAGCCAAAGCGCAATTCTCTTCATCAGAGTTCTTTGATGAAGATCCATCCCTGGTACTCTGCCTTATCTCCTCTTGCACAAGATCCGACCAAAGTCGCTCCCATCCTAGAAATTTCTCCCGACCATTGACAGAGTCCTGATAGGAATGCCAACTCTTCGGAAGCCCAAAGAGCCAAGCTCACCAATTCCTCATCATTAAAAGTAACCCCCACACTTCCCAGCTCATCCCTGCATTGGATGAACTTTGTGAGGTAGTTGGGCATACTGTTGCCTTTCTCCATATTTATGTTCCTAAGTTTGTCCTTGAGCGCCAACTTCCTCTGGTCGCTCTTGCTTTGGAATAAATCTGTCAAAGCTTTCCACATCAAGAATGGAGAAGCCTTACCATGAAGGCTGGATACTATGTGATCCTTCACACCTTCCAACAGAATCCTTCGACACTTTGCTGTATTCTTTTGCCATGCGTCAAGTAGGGCAGCATCACTAGAAGTAGGCTTTGGAATTTATGCATCTATGAACTCCTTCAACCCATTGTCATCCAGCACCGCTTGCATCCTGTCCTTCCATGCAATATAATTTGAGCTGTCCTCAAGGGCATACTCCAATCACAATCCGTTGAAAGACATCTCAACTTCGACACCAAGAAAACACTGCTGCAAATTCGAATTCCACTAGCACAAAACTCAACTGCTTCAATGTTTTGCAATTGCTCCAATGATCAATATCGCTCTGATACCATGTAGAAATTTGAATAAATGATATATTATTCACCGAGATTCTCATGATCACACACTATTTTAGCTTCATGCATAATATAGAATCTCTTCTACCATTGATCATCACATGCGGAAATAAAATCAATTGCATGCATACATTAAAACCACAAACAATCACACATATGAACACAGTATTTAATGGGAAAGCTTAAAGATAAAAACCCCAACTATCTGTATATTATATTTCATGGAGATCATGTAACAATCATAGTACAAAATATCCTCACAAGCTCTCATGCACACCCTCAATTGCTACACACTATCAAGCTAGATCTAGCAAAACACATGCTCCAATATTTTGCCACTTGATAGCCAGCCTCTATTACGTTTTCAATGCTATGGGATGGCTTCATTAAATAGATAAACCACCTGTCTTGTACTGCGCAATCCTCATGGGCTTCTCCACCTATCTGTGTGTTGCAAATAGCAACTGTATAGTCACAACTGATAGTTAACCTGCCCTTTCACCTATTTCTGCATTGGTCTCCACTGAAACTGTCCATGCACTGAAGTTAACTGATGTATTATTTAGTTGATTAATGAGTTTATAATTAGTGAATTAATTAATAATTAATTCACACCACTCTCAATAATTGTATCAATTAGTTAAACTGAATACAAATAGCTCAACTATGTTTAGATTAGTTAAACTGAATACAACTCCACTAACTTCCTCAATCAACTCCACCAAACTCTGTCACATGAGTTCTAACTAAAGTATCCATGCAATAGCTCCACTTAACCCTCGGGAATAGCGTAATTCCTTCTGTCAGTTCCTGTGCCACATCTGTGCACTTAACTGAAGTGCTCCAAGAGAATAAGATAATGTTTATAGTCCAAATATTATTAAGAGCTAATAATATTCGACATATCTATTTTTAGACTGGCAATCTAAAAATAGATTCCGCCCAATATGTCTAAAAATAGAAGTCCATCTATTTTTTTCTGACTTGACCAACCATCCATAAATAGCATCCTGCAACTCATAGAACATGATCCATATGTCTAAAAATAGGCATAGTCTAAAAATAGACTTTGCGCCAAAAATAGCATGCGGGCCCACTTAGTGAAGGTGACTTCTTTCCACTAAGCTCATCATCTTGTTGTAATCTCAACAAAGTTGGGCTTATGACCCTCATTTTGTAATTTCGAATAGAATAATTGAGAATGGGTATTCATCTTTCATTCATGAAAGAAGGCAAAATTTGGAGAAGATAGCAAGTAAAGGTGTGATGAGTTTAGCAAGTTCAAACATTCAGGCTCTTATCATATCAGAGAAATAAAAAAAAGAAGCAAAGAAACAATGGTTTATTTAGATGATGAGGAGTAGGGAGCTGAGAAAAGGGCAAATTTTACTGAAGAATCTACATCTAACCCACCTAGTTTTTCTTTACATTTGGGAGAAGAACAAAATGTTCCTGCTTGACCTAGGAGTCATGAAATCTCTCATTGGAGTATCACAATCTAACACATTCACCCAAGACAAAGGTAGAGATATGGGAAAAGTGTAGAGCTTAAAAAATAGACTTGCCAAAAAGGTTTTCAGCATTAAATGAAGACAAATCAGCCGACCAAGGAAATGCAGCAGCATCATCAGCAATTCCTATAGATTAGGATATATATTTTTACATTATATTACTTTTTCAAAGACAATGTAATTGTAGTAAGGCATTTTCAAGGCATGTAATAGATAGCCTCCGAATTCCTAAGTAGTTGTGGTAGTTGGGATTGGTTACAGCAGTTCCAAACTACTTTTTACTGTATTTAATGTAATTTTCAAGAGGAAGAAAGGGCGGAGTTTTGGGACCTTCAGACTATTATTTTGTACTCAGAGATTTCAATGATTAATGAATGAGTAAGAAAGTTTCTGGCATATTTTTATGTTGATATGTATCTAAGTTTACATTATGTGTTTTCTTTATTTGAATAAGACAAAGTAATGAGCAGCAGGTCTCTTTTTACCTATGTAATAAAGATTTAAAATCATTAATTGGCACTCCTTTTTTTTAACTATTTCCTTTATAAATTCTTCAGAAATTTGAGATGATATATTCTGTGTGATAGCATATCAGTTTGGGCTTCTTTCTTTCATTTTATTCTGGTCATTTCATTCAACATCAGCAAATGGTAGCATTGTGAGACATTCATTGTGTTTGATATCTAAGGGTTTAATTGTAAATACTTGAAGGTGATTAAAACAAAGACATATATTTTCGTTACATAATCATATAAATGTCTTAAGAACTAATTCCTTATCACAACTAAGGGATTGTCTCTTAAGGTATAACACACATCATCCCAAGAAATCTTCCCATCCCCCTGAGGCTCCCAAGCATTTTTTAGTGGATAAAATGGAGGACATACCGGTGGTGGAAATATCCCACCTAGCACTAGATGACCAGTTTCAATCATATGCTATTATGGAAGTAAATCCTCTCTATGGATAGAGACGATACTTCTAGCCCTAGAGTGGCTCTAGTAACAAAAGGAAAAACTAGAGTGTGGGTTCCTAATTACTGAATGACATAGATAGGGTAGATCAACCTATCTGGAGTCCAACATTGTCGTCGTGGTTGTTGTAGTTGTGGCCTCTCGATTCTTGTCTCGGAAAGTCATGATCTTTTCACAACGATACTTGGATACCTGCACAAGATCAAAAAACAAGAGAAGCATACGAAACAACAATCTCATTCATAATTACTAACCAGTCAAGGAGGGTTGGGCATATTGCATCGATAAAACACATCAATGCGACATGGGAACCAGACAATAGCTATACATATGTATTAATAGAAGAAAGAGTTACAACCAAGCCTTGAAATCGCAACCTCCTTCAGCAAGGTTCAGTTGAAGTGTGTCTCGATGAATGTCAGGGAATTCAGATGGGATGAAAGCACAAGCCTAAGCTCTCTCAATAAGAGACTCTTTTGTTCTATATTTTTCTAGCAAAGGGAATAGAAATCTCTTCAACATTTCTGCAACAATATGTTCAGTTCAGCTAGCTTCATCAATGGAGGATGGATATATTAGAGGGAGAGGAGGATGTTGGGATGCCTACAATGGTGGAATGGAGGCCTTATCCCTTAGGAGGCTCCCCAAAAGGTGGAAACAAGAGGCAAAAGGAGGAAGGTCATGGTTATTCAGTCGAACCACTCCCTATGAGTCATCCACGAAGTTGTTGTGATCGAAATTTCACCTCTATTTTTAAAAAACTTTCCATAAATAGATTGGTGTAGGCTGCTAACTAAGACAGAGCACCAGCTGGCGTGGGGGCCAATGTTAATCTGCCTTATCGGCGCGAGGGCATAACAGGCTACCAACGCCAATAAAAAAACAGGTGTTTTTGGTGGTCTGTTCAGGAAATGGTCAATAGAAGGAATGCTGTCCTCATGGAAAGGGATGCAATGATGGTATTTTCAAGGCATGACACTTTATTTTAATCACAAAAATGAGCCTCCAATGTGTGGGATGGGGATTTCATGGACAATGACAAAATTTTGTGTAACAGATGCCCCCTAAAGCATGAGGTCAGAGAGAGAGGAAGGGGTGAAATGCTTTAAGAGAACACGTTCGAGCCAAAAACTGCTGTCGAAATACTTGCAATTACATGTAACATAGATATCTCTAAGAAATGAACATTGGGCATGGGCATAGCCATCCATAATAGAGTACATGTTGATCAGCGGTTGTCATTGATGTAAACCCAAGCAGCACCAGTGGCTAACCCAATATTACATGGGAATTTTGACCTACCAAATTAATATATTCTGGGTCAATAATGATTTTTATGGTTTCTACTTGTTGAGATGTTTCCATTGATATATGGCACGCCATGTAATTCTTCACATTTTGAGAGATATTCATGTTTGAAGTTTGTAACCCTAGTTAGTGGGACAAAACCCCATGGGGTTGGGGCATGGGTCATTGAAAAGTCATAATTAATATTTTTTGTGCTCCTAGAATCCCTCCCATGTTCACTTGTTGAAGCCCCTCTCAACTTAAGCATTCATATAAATTGTGATCTTCATTTCCTCCTGATGCAAGGGATTAGGCCATCTAAAACAGGTCATTGTGGAATTTTCGCTCTAATTTTTTTTTCTACTAAGGTTCAGAAGCTGAAATTTTTATGAGGCAAAGCTGAAATCTTGAGGAAGCTACAATAAAAATTTCAGATCAAGGTGCACAATATTTTTGGAGATATGATTTGTGGAAGTCAGGGTTTTTGCAGGCTCCTGAAATTCATCTCAAAGAAGTGACCTTGGTAAAATAGTCATAAATCTCTCTCTGAGTATCGGATTGGAATTCTGTAAAAAGTAGCAGATATTGCACAATATTTAATGTTTTCTCTATCAATTTCAGAGCCAAATGAAGAAACAGTGACACGTGGCATGCTGTACAAGTGCGCTCTACTGAAACAATCCATAATTAGGGCATTGTGAGAGATTGGGCATAAATCTTTCTTGAAGAATCTAAATTGGGTCAGACCTGTGGCATTGGAAATAAGAATCAGAGGACTTCTAAAAGACCTAAAATCAGATATTGAGGATCTAAAATAACAGAGATACACCAGATTCAATATCGAGCTCCTAGAAGGCAAGAAAAAGCTAGATCATGTGTTGTCAAGGGTTGCAAAGGACCAGACTTTCTATGGTAGAAAAGCAAAGCAAGGTGCAGCAGAGAGTAGCATGACAAGAGCAGAAACCAAGGTGCATAACATCAGCAAGAAGTTCATCATATGAAGTCTTCAAGTGGGCAGCACTGCATACAATCATTGTAAAGGTATCATTGTACTTAGTCATTGTAAATACATTATTGTACAAATTGTACTAGTATCTATCTGCCAAGGGTTGAAGAGGCAGTGTTGGGAAGTCTAGGATCATCATTAGGTGGTTGTGTCAAAGTTGGGGTTATGGTCTAGTATATCTTCTTCTTCTACATCATTCTATATCATTGTAAAGTGGACCATTTTCCCTGGTACAGGAGTCCATTCTTCTTTTATTATTTTATAGGGTGGTAGGGTGGTGCTAGGGTGATTTGTAGCTCATTGGGTGTTGGGGAATCCGTTCAGTTGACTACTGAAGAATATCAGGCGTTGGAGCATCCATCCAGTGGGAGCTGGAGAAGAATGCTTTTCTAGATTCTAGGAAGTTGGAGCTTTATTTTCAATTGGAGTTGAATATTAAAGAATCATTGGAAAAGCATTAGGTGGTTTTTGTCTCGGAGTGGGTTTCCACCTTAAAAACTATGTGCATTTGTGTTCCTCTTGTTTGCTGCTATCATTGTAAAAAAAATGATAATAATTGAAGATTAACTAATGCTCTAATTGGAAGGAATACTGATTCACCCCCGCCTCTCAGTATTTCCAACAATTGGTATCAGATCTTGGTTCCTTCAATAGCAGTTTAATAGCTGGAAGGAGGTCATGGAGCATACCAAGAATGGTGTACCTCTATTCAATGAAAATAATTATGCACTTTGGAAAGGAATAATGGAGGTCTATCTCTTGGCACAAGGTTAAGAAGTATGGGACACTATTCAAAATGGATTCACATCAATCGCGGATGAACAAGGTAAGAAGAATTTGGTAAATGATGCAAAAGAAAAGAATATTATTATCAGTGGACTTATTGAATCTTCTTATCATAAGGTGTTGTGTTGTAAAACCACCAAACATGTATGGGACAAGCTTGAGAATATATATGTAGGTGACTCAAATGTCAAAGAAGCAAAGCTTCAATTCTATAGAGATAAATTTGAGCAACTCAGAATGAAAGAAGATTGCAACATTGCTGCATACTTCCAATACGTTGATGAAATAACCAATACTCTAAAAGGATTGGGAGAGCCAGTTGACGAGAAGACTATTATGCGGAAGATTCTTAGAACATTACCAGGGAGATTCAACCCAAAGGTATCGGTCCTAGAATACAGTGCAAATCTGGACAAACTCAGCAAGGAAGAATTACATGGAGTTCTCATACCATATTAAATGAGACTTGATGAAGAAAAATGTACTTCAAATCTAGAAACTACGTTCATTTCATCTAAGAAAACCAATAAGGACAAACAACCTTTAATTGAAATGACATGCACCTGCAAGTGTGAAGAAAAGGGAGATGACAGAGAAGGTCTTTCAGATGAAGAGTATGCTTACTTTACGAGAAAACCAGAACTTGGTAAGGGAAAATTCGAAGGTAAACTTCCATTGATATGTTTCAGTTGTGGTGAGGTTGGGAATTTTGTAGCAAAACGTCTGAACAAAAGTGATGGCAACTCAAAAGGAAAGAAAGGCTTTAAGAAATTCAACAAGTAAGGCAAAAAGAAAGGATCCAAAAGGAAATTTCTCTCTAAAGAAGATAGCTCATCATCCGATGAAGAAAGTGACAGCAAAGAAGAAGCCAATGAGAAAGTATTTTTTATGGCCAAGCACAGTAAACAAGAATTATCAAAAAATGAAGAAGAAGGGTTGACCATAGAAGAATTTTATGAGGAGGCAATCAAGCTTATAAAAGAGCTCAATGCTGAGAAGATCCGTTCCAATACTCTTGAAGAACAAGTTCAAGGTCTCAAAGTTGAGGTTGAAGAACACAAATGTATTGAAGAGTCACTTATAAAGAAGTTGGAAGAAAGCAACCAAGAAAGGGAAGCATTAGAAGCCAAAGTAGTCTCACTGCGTAAGGGAGTGAAGAAGGGAAGAACTGTCCAAAAGTATGCCAACAGCTCAAGAGCATTGGAAGAACTTATCAACAATCAACGAACTTACAACGAAAAAAAAAACCTCGGTTACAAAGAAGAAGAAGCAGGACCTTCTACAACAAAATACAATGAACCTATGAGATCTGACATACATGAAGACTTCATTGGACAAGATTCGCAATCACGTCCTTGGAAGACGATTCCTCGACGAAGATTTTCATCCAGGTACCAACATATTTTTCATGGCTATTGTTATTCATGTGGAAAATTTGGTCATAAAGCTGTAGAATGTCGCACGTACCCTAGCAACCAATACAATTCTAAGAGATTCTTCAAATATGAACCTCCCAGGGCTCAACGAAACATCAATAGATTGGAACATTTAAGAAATAATATGGAATGTTACAAATTTCAGAACTTTGGACACATATCCAGAGACTGCAGACTTGAAAATCCTCCAGAAGAATCTTCGAAGCCACAGAATGAACGAACATAGAAGAAGAAGAAGACTGATAATTGTGCTCTCGCTCTCAAGGCTCAAAAAAATAAAGATGTGTGGTATGTTGACAGTGGTTTCTCAACGCATATTACTGGAGATAGAAAGAAATTTGTATCGCTGAAAGACAAGAAGGATCGAACCATATCCTTTGGAAATGATGGATCTTCAAATGTTATAGGATCAGGTACCGTCACTCTCGGAAGCAAAGATGTTATAGCCAAGAATGTTCTATTGGTCGAAAACATGAATCACAATCTGCTAAGTGTTGGAAAAATGTGTGATCAAGGACACACAATGCTATTCAACTCCACAAAATGTGAAATCAGGAAAGCCAGGTATGGTAAAATTGTGGCTACAGCAAGTCGAGCTCCAAACGACATATATGTTTTGGATAAAGCAACTAAAGCATGTATACTAGCTAAAGAAGATGAAAGTTGGTTATGGCACAAACGAATGGGTCACATAAGCTTTGAAAATATTGTCAGGATAAGCAAAAAGGAAGTAGTACGAGAAATGCCGAAAATCTCAAAACCTTCCATTACACTATGTGAGTCATGTTGGCATGGAAAGCAGACAAAAGTCCAATTTAAAACAAAAGAACACTTTTCAACACATCCATTGGAATTGATACATACTGATTGTTGGGAAAGATACTGAGAGGGGGGGTGAATCAGTATATTGATCTGTCAATCAAATTTACACTTTTCTTTTCTCAAACACCCATACGCTACTTTACAAAACTAAATTAGTGTATATACGCGGATATCCTTAAGGAAACTCGTGTATTATAATATTTCTTATTATACAGATAGTTATTATCTTAGATTATTGCATCATACATTCATTAGATGTTTAGGAAGCAGTAGACATGTGTAGTAAGAACAGAATAAATCAACACACATAAGTATCACACATGAACACCAGGAATTTAGGTGGAAACCCAATTCGGGAGAAAACCACCACTGTCGTCGTCTCAGTCTTCAATATTTATTATAAAGAAAACATCTTACAACAATGTACTGGTGTAGACTCATACCAGTATGTAGGCACCCACATGCAGAAGGCTACAACCTTCTCTTGTTTACCAGCCTCTCCTGGAAGGGAGCTACAACCCCCTTCTCTCGTTTACCAGCCTTTCCTGGAAGGGAGCTACTACCCCCTGCTCTCATTTAGCAGTTATCACTGGAAGGGAGCTACTACCCCCTTACTGAAGGCTTTGACCCTCAGCACCACTGTAGACCATGTTTCATAAATTTTCAAACTGGATCAAACAGCTTCAACACAACCCTTCACATATCAACAAACATACTTTGCTTATTGCTTCCAACAGAATAGTGAAACCACTGTAACCACAATATCAAAGATAACCCAGAATTCAGGATAAATATGCAGAAACACTTTCAACCTTGAGCAACCACCAGTTCAGATATCATATGCGCTTTTATTTAATCAGACCCGCGTATACACGCGCTTTTCATGAAATGAACTCGCATATAAATCTATGAATTTTACAGAAAAACCCTAACTACCCATACGCGCTTTTATCTAATCAGATCCGCGTATACACACGCTTTTCACGACACGAACCTGCGTATGGATCTATAAAAGATAAAATTTGTAGAACATACCAGAGCTATGAACTTACCCAGATTTCTTCAATTTCTTCAACAGATTTGCGCAAGATCTAGAGATTTTGAACCTTCATCATATTCATAGGTGCCTCATATATTCAGATCTATCAATTAAGAATAGAGTTCAACCATGCAGATATACTTCAGAGTGAAGTATTCATTAAAGCCCAGATCCTTGCACACACTTTTCACAATGATCTTCTTCTCCTTATATAGGTTTAGCCTTTATCAATACCATGAGCCAAAACCACACTTCTTCCGATGGTATTCCTGGACGGGATCAAATAGATAATCAAGCACTCAATACAATGGGTCAATACCATGGTAACACCCCTTGGTATTCTAAATTTGGAGCACAAAAGGGGATACGTGACTTGGCACGTACTTTTACGCGTGCATACACTACTTCGCCTTAACAAACCCGCGTATGCTTTGTGACATACCTTGTTTATCATTTTTCTGTCACTTCCTTTCTTCTGTTCCTTCTGAGCTGATTTGTAGATACATCATCCTTCCTTTTAACACACAGATACATCATCCTTACATATTAACACATAGGTTTCTTATCATAGGCAACTTATCAAGAAAAACTTCATCAAATAGGTTGCCATCAAGGACAACACATTGCATCATATCGCTGACAGTCTTATTTCATCAAGTAGGTTTCCATCAAGGACAACATATGCCAACAATATCCCCCTTTGGACTTGATGGCAACCATGATGGTGTTTGATCACCACAACAACAGATAGATACATTTATTATAACCATTATGCAAACACCATGATATTCTCCCCCTTTGACATCAAGGGCAAAGGGCGGATCAAAGCCAAGACAATGTTTTTCTACTCATGATGTGCAATGAAGTTACCATGCTCCCCCTGAGTTCATGCTGAATCTTCAACATAAAATTCAATGAAGTACATGACTCTATGACCTTTCCTATCACCAAGGACTCATACTTACATCAAGGATCCAACCAAGTGGATTTACATATATGACTCAAGTACCCAACCAAGTGGGTTTACACATTTTGACTCAACTACCCAACCAAGTGGGTTTACAAATTTGAACAAGTCCTTTACATGACTGAATATTACAATTTACATCATAGGTCACAACATGACCTTTTCAACAAGTTACAAATATGACCTTTTACAAAAAATACCAAAATGACCTCAAGAAAGAGATCATATTTCAGAATCATCATAATGCCAACAATGCATTACATTCAGCAATGCTAATGCTCCCCCTGAAACTGTGCATCCAATGCATATTTTCCACATGACTAGTGCTCCCCCTTAGCTTGTGCATCCTGAACACTTTCAACAGCAAATCATCAAGGCATCTTTATCAAGAGACATCAGAGAATGAAACAGAATTATGAAAACTGGAACACCACCAGAGATACCAAACAACACTGCAGCTGTGCTGAAGAATGCTGACCCCAAGTAAAATTTGTCAGCAACTAACCATACGCGGTTTTCTTTGCATAAAATCACGTATATACGCGACTTTCGTTCACGAAACCCGCATATCCAATTTAATCTTCTGAATTTAATCTGTTCTAATTTTCTGCAAGGCAGAGACTACTCCCAGCTTCTGTCTAAAATATTCGAACGCTTCTCTGGGCAGAGGTTTGGTAAATAAATCAGCAACTTGTTCTTTGGAGGGAACATACTCCAACTTCACCTTTTGTTCAAGCACTTGTTCACGTAAGAAGTGATACTTGATGGGAATGTGCTTGGTCTTGGAATGCATAACAGGATTCTTTGAAATACTGATGGCACTTGTATTATCACACATAATGGAGACAGGAGGTATGCACTTGATTTGAAAGTCTTGTAAGGTTTGCATCATCCAAAGAAGTTGTGTGCAACATGATGCGGCAGCCACATATTCTGCTTCTATTGTAGATAAGGCAATAGATTTTTGCTTCTTGCTGAACCAAGATACTAACTAGGGCCCCATATAGAATGCTCCACCACTAGTGCTTTTCCAATCATCAACATTTCCAGCCCAATATGCATCAGTGTAAGCATGAAGAGTAAGATCAGCATTCTTTGGATACCATAGTCCAAAGTCTTGAGTTCCTTGTAGATATTTGAATATTCTTTTGACAGCCTGAAGATGAGACTCTTTTGGATTAGCTTGGAATCGTCCAACAATCCCAACAACATGCATAATGTCCGGTCTAGTCCCAGTGAGATAAAGTAGACTTCCTATCATAGATCTGTATTCTGGTTGATTCACCATGGGGGAATCATCATGAGAACTGAGATTACATCCAGTTATCATTGGTGTACTTACAGGTTTGCATTCTTCCATGCCATACTTCTTCAAAATTTGCTTAAGGTATTTTGCTTGTGATAGGAATATACCATCAGTAGTTTGATGCACTTGCAAACCAAGAAAGAATGTTAGTTCCCCAAGTAAAGAAATTTCAAATTCTTGTTGCATGACAGAAGCAAATTTCTGACTCATAGATTCTTCATTACTTCCAAAAATGATATCATCAACATATACAACCACAATCAATAGTTTATCATTTTCAATTTTTGGGTATACGTTGCTATCAGCAGACCCCTTTGAAAATCCTTGTTGATGAAGATATTTGTCAAGAAGATAATACCATGCCCTCGGAGCTTGTTTGAGACCATATAGAGCCTTTTTAAGTCTACAAACAAGATTTTCATCATTTACCAAAATGAATCCTTCTAGTTGTTCTATATAAACTTCTTCTTCTAGATCGCCATTGAGAAATGGAGATTTAACATCCATTTGGTAAACTTTGATTTGTTGAAAACTTGAAAAAGCAAGAAACATTCTTATGGCTTCAAGTCTAGCTACAGGAGAAAAAGTTTCTTCAAAGTCTATACCTTCTTGTTGAGTATACCCCTTGCAAACTAGTCTAGCTTTGTTTCTTACAACATCCCCATTCTCATTTAACTTGTTTTTGAATATCCATTTAGTTCCAATGACATTTTTGTTATGAGGTCTTGGTACTAATTCCCAAGTGTGATTCTTTTCAATTTGATCAAGCTCTTCATTCATGGCTTGAACCCAACATTCATCTTTGCTAGCTTGATCGACATTGTGTGGTTCAATAGTAGATAGAAATGCCAGATAGCTAGAAGATCCCACAAGAGTCCTTCTTGTTTGTACACCTGATCCCTTATCTCCCAAAATTTGAGATTCTGGATGATTCTTTTGAACATATCTGGATGGAGCTTTTTCAGATAAATCATCTTCAGGTTCTTCATTGGGTTCACTATTTATATCATTGCTATTTGATGTGGAAGGGCATAAGTCGCCATCGTCTTCATTTGTTATCTGTTTTTCTTCTTTTGGGGCTGCAGGAGACTCATCAATAACAACATCAATACATTCAACACTTTTCTGAAGTCTTTTATTGTAACATTTATAAGCTCTACTCGTGGAGGAGTAACCAAGAAGTATTCCTTCATTTGCTCTAGGTTCAAACTTGCCAAGTTTTTCATCATTATTTTTGATAAATAATTTACTTCCAAAAACTCTAAAATTCTTCACAGAGGGAGAATTACCATACCAGAGTTCATATGGAGTTTTGTCACTATTTACACGAACATTTGCTTTGTTGAGAATGTTTATCGCTGTATGTGCTGCTTCTCCCCAAAATGTGTCGGGTGTTCCAGAATCATCAAGCATAGCTCTAGCCATTTGTTGAACTGTTCTATTCATTCTTTCTGCTACACCATTTTGTTGTGGAGTGCCAGCTACAGAGAACTGTCTTTTTATGCCATGTTGTTCACAAAATTCAAGGAATTTGCCGGAAGTATATTCTCCTCCTCGATCAGATCTAAGACATTTGAGTTTTAGATCTAATTCATTTTCAACCAGAGCCTTGAAGATCTGAAATTTCTCAAAGGCTTCGTCTTTGTGTTTAAGCAACCCAATCCAACACATTCTAGAGAAATCATCAATAAATAAGATATAGTATTGTTCACCACGAGGTGAATTTTTCCTCATAGGTCCACATATGTCAGTATGAATGAGTTCAAGAGACCTACTTGATGATCCTTCATTGGCATTAAATTTCACTCTGGTCTGCTTGCCGAATTGGCAAGATTTTCATATGATACTTTTAGGTAGAGTAATATTGGGAAGACCACGAACAACATTAAGTCTGCTTGATTTGTTGATTTGAGAGAAGCTTAGATGCCCCAACCTTCTATGCCATAGCCAATTTTCTGAAGATTGACTCAAGTAACATTGTTCTTTGTAGTTCTTCAATACATACAGGTTGCTTGGAGTTCTTTTCCCTTTTATAATTGTTTTGCCTGTATCAAGATCACGAACCACACATTCTTTTGAACTAAAGACAACTTCAGTTCCTTGATCACACATTTGACTTACACTTAGCAGGTTATGCCTTAAGCCATCCACATACATGACATCATTAGCCTTCACCTTTTCCTTTAGAAACATAGACCCTTTTCCTTTAATTACAGCAGGATTATCATTTCCAAATGTAACTTTATTTTCCTTTTCTAGAGCACTATATGCAAGAAGTTTGTGTTTGTCACCTGTCATGTGTCTTGAGCATCCACTATCAATGTACCATTGATTTTATTCACCTTTTGCGAATAATTCTATGCCACAATTTTCATCCTGTAATTCCTTCTTTTTCCGTACTTTGGATCTTGAAGGAAAATGCTCTTTTGGCTGAACTTTGCTCCTGCATTCAGATTCTTGATGCCCAAAGTTATTGCAATAAGCACATTCAACTTCATTTAGAAGAGGAGAAAAGTTGTTATAGGTATTATTCTCAAATTCAATCCTTTTATTTCTTGCTTCTCTAGTCATGATAGTTTTATATGCAACACATTGAACAGCTTTATGACCAAAATTGTGACATGAGAAACATTGTCCATTGAAGAAGAAATTTCTGCGATCATGAAATCTTCTACTTGGATTTACCTGTTGATTGGTGTTTATTTGAGAGATATTCCTGTTAGTGTTCTTTGAATTGAGATGATCATGCTTTACCTGCAATGATTCTTTATTCCCTTGCTGAGTGGCAGAATTTTGTAAACCAGCTGTAACTGCTTTTAGATAATTTGGTGCTGAAGCTTGAGAGGATTCTCCGGTATATCCAAGACCTGTTTTTATAAGAGGAGAACGTTGTACCTTGATAATCTCATCTAAGGTTTCAGATCCTTTAACAAATCTAATATTCAGAGTCTTTACTTTCTCAGAATCTTTTCTTAGACTTATCACTTCACATTCTAATTTCTCAATGTGTTTCTTGGCTTCTTCAACCTGCTTTTCCAAAGTCTTTATGGTTATTTTCCTTTCTTCTAAGAGTATTTTAATTTATTTTAAGCGTATTTTGAGTTGATTGTTTTCTTCAAGAAAGTGATTGTCCTTTAGAGCATCCACAAAAATATCCTTTTCTTCTCTAGATTCAAATGCCATGAGAAGTCTAGGATCTTGTTCACATTCTTCTTCACTATCAGATAGCCCATCACTGTCTTCATGAATATAATAACTTTTTATAGTGTTAAACCAATTCTTATTCCTTCTTGCTACTTTCTTCCCTTTTGCAGGTGTTTCTTTATGAGGACACTTAGCAGCATAATGACCAATTCTTCCACACTCAAAACATTTGAAAGGAATCTTACCTCTGAATCATCCTGTGCCAAGTTGGAGTTTCTTTACAAAATTTGCCTCATCTTCTTCTGAGATATATCCTGATCCTTCTGGTTCTTGTACTTCTTTCCCTTTTGTAGAAGCTCTGAAGACAACCTCTTTGACTTCAGATGGTCCTCCTCTTCTCATTTCATATGCGGTTAGTATGCCATGAAGTTGTACCATAGTAAGATTTTGAAGATCCTGTTTTTCTTCAAGAGCAGAAACTTTTGACTCAAATTTTGTTTATAGTGATCTTAAAATTTTCTCAACCAAAGTATATTCGATTATTGTTTCTCCCAGATTTTTCATACGATTTACAACATCATCAACACGTAAAAAGAAACTGGCAATACTCTCATCACTATGCATCTTCAAATTTTCATATTCAATTCTGAGAGTTTGGAGTTTTGCACTTTTTACCTTTGCATCACCTTAATAACTTAGAATGATTTTGTCCCACATTTCCTTTGCTGTATTTAGCTGCATGACTTTGAAAAATTCAGATTCAGTCAAACTTCCTGTTATACATTGACCGCCTTTGCATTTGATTCATAATTCTTCTTTTCATTCGGATTTGTTGGTATTGTAGCTCGATATTGATATCCTTGAACAACAATGGCCCATACATTTGTTCCTATAGACTGAAGATAGGACCTCATCCTTGTTTTCCAGAAGATTAAATTGCTTCCATTAAAGACCGGAGGCTTGATAGATGTTGTTCCATCTTGCTTGCTCATCTTGCTTGATCTTCCTTCTAGCGGCTAAGCTTTTTCAGAAGGACCTGCTCTGATACCAATTGTTGGGAAAGATACTGAGAGGGGGGGTGAATCAGTATCTTGATCTTTCAATCAACTTTACACTTTTATTTTCTCAAACACCCATACGCTACTTTACAGAACTAAACTAGTGTATATACGCGGATATCCTTAAGGAAATTCGCATATTCTCAGATTTCTTATTATGCAGATAGTTCTTATCTTAGATTATTGCATCATACATTCATTAGATGTTTAGGAAGCAGTAGACATGTGCAGTAAGAACAGAATAAATCAACACACATAAGTATCACACATGAACACTAGGATTTTAGGTGGAAACCCAATTCGGGAGAAAACCACCGCTGCCGTCGTCTCAGTCTTCAATATTTATTATAAAGAAAACATCTTACAACAATGTACTAGCGCAGACTCATACCAGTATGTAGGCACCCACCTGCAGAAGGCTACAACCTTCTCTCATTTACCAGCCTCTCCTGGAAGGGAGCTACAACCCCCTGCTCTCGTTTACCAGCCTTTCCTGGAAGGGAGCTACTACCCCCTGCTCTCATTTACCAGTTATCACTGGAAGGGAGCTACTACCCCCTTACTGAAGGCTTCGACCCTCAGCACCACTGCATACCACGTTTCATCAATTTTCAAACTGGATCAAACAGCTTCATCACAACCCTTCACATATCAAAAAACATACTTTGCTTATTGCTTCCAACAGAACAGTGAAACCACTGTAACCACAATATCAAAGATAACCAAGACTTCAGGATAAATATGTAGAAACACTTTCAACCTTGAGCAACCACCAGTTCAGATATCATACGCGCTTTTATTTAATCAGACCCACGTATACATGCGCTTTTCATGAAATGAACCCGCGTATACATCTGTGCATTTTACAGAAAAACCTTAACTGCCCATACGCGCTTTTATCTAATCAGATCCTCGTATACACGTGCTTTTCACGACATGAACCTGCATATGGATCTATAAAAGATAAACTTTGTAGAACAGTCCAGATCTATGAACTTACCCAGATTTCTTCAATTTCTTCAACAGATTTGCGCCAGATCTAGAGATTTTGAACCTTCATCATATTCATAGGTGCATCATAGATTCAGAGCTATCAATTAAGAACAGAGTTCAACCATGCAGATATACTTCAGAGTGAAGTATTCATTAAAGCCCAGATCCTTGCACACACTTTTCACAATGATCTTCTTCTCCTTATATAGGTTTAGCCTTTATCAATACCATGAGCCAAAACCACACTTCTTCCGATGGTATTCCTGGACGGGATCAAATAGATAATAAAGCGCTGAATACAATGGGTCAATACCATGGTAACACCCCTTGGTATTCTAAATTTGGAGCGCAAAAGGGGATACGCGACTTGGCACGTACTTTTCCGTGTGCATATGCTACTTCGCCTTAACAAACCCGCGTATGCTTTGTGACATACCTTGTTTATCATTTTTCTGTCACTTCCTTTCTTCTATTCCTTCTGAGCTGATCTATAGATACATCATCCTTCCTTTTAACACACAGATACATCATCCTTACATATTAACACATAGGTTGCTTATCATAGGAAACTTATCAAGAACAACTTCATCAAATAGGTTGCCATCAAGGACAACACATTGCATCATATCGCCGACAGTCTTATTTCATCAAGTAGGTTTCCATCAAGGACAACATATGCCAACATTGATCTATGTGGTTCTATGAGAACAAAAGGCTTAGACGAAGAATTATATTTCATGTTAATGATAGATGACTATACCAGGATGACAAATGTCAGTTTCCTAAAGAAAAAATCTGAAGCATCTGAGTGCTTTAAGATCTACAAGGAGTTGGTTGAAAATGAAACTGATTTGAAAATAAAGTGTTTAAGATCAGATAATGGTGGAGAATTCACTTCCAAATTATTTTAGCAATACTGTGACGAAAATGGAATAAAAAGGCAATTTTCAATAGCACGAACACCTCAGCAAAATGGAGTTGCTGAAAGAAAGAATATAACTGTACAGGAAATGGGTAGAAAAATGTTGAAGGACTCAAAATTGGATGAAAAATTCTGGGTTCAAGCAATTGATATGGCAGTCTTCATTATCAACCGAAGTCTTCTCAGAAATAATTGCAACAATACTCCATATGAATTATGGAAAGGAAAACCAGCTAATTTAAAATATTTCAGAATCTTTGGAAGCAAATGTTATATCAAAAGAGAAGATCAAAATTTGGGTAAGTTTGAATCACGTGTTGATGAAGGTATCTTTGTTGGTTACTCACGCAAAAGAAAGGCTTATAAATGCTATAATCTAAGATGAAAATAGATAGTGGAGAGCATAAATGTTACATTTGACGAAGATGGTGTTCTAGCTAGTAATGATGAGGATCTAGAATATTTGAAACTTGAGACAGAGGTTAAAAAATACACAGATAAAATTGTAGAACAAGAAGCAACTATCAACGAGGAAGAAGTAAACAATGATCATCAAGATATACCAGAACAACAACAAGAAGCTCCTCCAAGGAGAAAAAAAGAGTGGATTCAAAAGAACCATCCATAAAATCAAATCATTGGTGACATAAATGAAGGTCGACAACTTCGTTCATCACAACAAGCTCACGTTGCTTTTCTAGCAACCTTTGAGCCTAGTAGTTTTGAGGAAGCCAGCCAGAATGAACATTGGGTAGCAGTTATGAATGAAGAATTGGATCAAATTGAGATGAATAACACTTGGGAATTAGTTCCACGACCAAAAGATAAAAATTTCATTGGGAATAAATGGGTGTTTAGGAACAAATTGAATGAATATGGGAAGGATACCAGAAACAAAGCAAGATTGGTTTGCAAAGGCTATGCACAAGTGGAAGGAATTGATTTCAACGAAACATTTGCACCAGTTGCCAGAATGGAAGCCATCCGAATGTTTCTCGCCTATGCATGTTCAAGAAAAATCAAAGTCTAAAAATGGATGTTAAGTCAGCGTTTCTGAATGGAGAATTAGAAGAAGAAGTTTACATCGAACAACCTGAAGGTTTTCTACTATCACGAAAAGAAGATTATGCCTACAGGTTAAAGAAGGCTCTATATGGTCTCAAGCAGGCTCCTAGAGCATGGTATGCTCGTCTTGATGGATATATACGTCAACAAGGGTTCAATAAAGGTACTGTCGATAGCAATATTTATGTACAAATAGATAAAGATAATTTAACAATTGTTGAGGTATATGTGGATGATATAATATTTGGTAGCAATGATGATTGACTAAGTAAGAAATTTTATACAAAGATGCAAAGTGAGTTTGAGATGTCTTTACTTGGTGAGCTAACATACTTCTTAGGGCTTCAAATATCTCAGCAATAGAAAGGAATATTTATATGTCAAGCCAAGTACATCAAGGAAATGCTCAAGAAATTCAAAATGGAAGATTGCAAACCCGTCATTACTCCGATAGTAACAGGTTGCAAATTGAGCATAGACGACTCATCTAAGGATGTGGATCAGTGGTTGTACAGATCTATGATTGGTAGTATTCTATATGTAACAACCTCTCGACTAGATGTTATGCAAGCAATTGGACAAGTAGCAAGATTCCAAGCAGCACCAAAAGAATCACATATTATTGCCGTCAAAAGAATTCTTTGATATCTAAAGGGCACCAAAAAATATGGTTTGTGGTATCCCAAGGGTAAAAATCTCATTATTAAAGCCTTTGCTGATGTAGATTGGGCAGGAAGTGTTGATGATCGTAAGAGTACTAGTGCAGCAGCATTCTATATAGGTGGTTGTCTCATATCATGGTTGAGAAAAAAGCAAACTTCAATCTCGTTATCTATAGTGGAAGCAGAATACATTGCAGTAGCATCATGTTGTACTCAAGTCCTTTGGATGAAACAAAATTTACAAGATATTCAAGTACAATTCGGTGAGCCTATTCCCATATTCTGTGACAAAACTAGTGCCATCAGCATCTCCAAGAATCCTGTCATGCATTAAAAAAAAAAACACATTCCAATCAAATATCATTTTGTTAGAGAACAAGTCGTTGAAAAAAATATCAAACTTGAGTATGTTTGTACAAAAGAACAAATTTTTGATATCTTCACTAAACCTTTACCTCGTGAAACATTTGAATATCTTCGTCAAAAGCTTGGGATACTCCCAAGTTCTCATTAGATTACATGTCTGCAGGACGGTTGTGTGTCAGCGGGAGTGGAAGTGTGTACAGGTCCGCAGGATGGTTGTGTTTCATGGGGAGTTACCCTTTGCCATTGATTTCAAAGGGGGAGAGAATGTTATAGGAAGAGGTGTCATGATCGCAGGGGGAGTACTTGTATTGCCATAAATGCCAAAGGGTGAGATTGTTGATCAGCGGTTGTCATTGATGTCAACCCAAGCATCACCAGGGGCTAACCCAATATTTCATGGGAATTTTGACCTACCAAATTAATATATTCTGGGTAAATAATTCTTTTTATGCTTTCTACTTGTTGAGATGTTTCCATTGATATATGGCACGCCATGTAATTCTTCACGGTTTGAGAGATATTCATGTTTGAAGTTTGTAACCCCAGTTAGTGGGCTAAAACCCCATGGGGTTGGGGCATGGGTCATTGAAAATTCATAATTCCCATGTTCACTTGTTGAAGCCCTTCTCAACTTAAGCATTCATATAAATTGTGATCTTCATTTCCTCCTGATGCAAGGGAGTCGGCCATCTGAAATAGGTCATCGTGGAATTTTCACTCTAACGTTTTCTCTACGAAGTTTTAGAAGCTGAAATTTTATAAAGCAAAGCAGAAATCCCGAGGAAATTGTAGTAAAACTTTCAGATCAAGGTGCGCAATATTTTTGGAGATATGATATGTGGAAGTCAGGGTTTTTGCAAGCTCATGAAATTCATCTCAAAGAAGTGACCTTGGTAAAATCGTCATAACTCTCTTTCTGAGTATCGGATTGGAATTATGTAAAAAGTGGAAAATAGTGCATAGCTTGTAATGTTTTCTCTATCAATTGTAGAGCCAAATGAAGAAACAGTGACACGTGGCATGCCGTACAAGTGCGCTCTACTGAAACAGTCCATAATTAGGGCATTGTGAGAGATTGGGCATAACTCTTTCTTGAAGAATCCAAATTGGGTCAGACCTGTGGCATTGGAAAGAAGACTTAGAGGAATTCTATAGGTTCTAAAATCAGATATTGAGGATCTAAAATAATAGAGATACACTAGATTCAATATCGAGCTCCTAGAAGGCAAGAAAAAGCTAGATCATGTGTTGTCAAAGGTTGCAAAGGACCCGACTTTCTATGGTAGCAAAGAAAAGCAAGGTGTAGCAGAGGGTAGCATGACAAGAGCAGCAACCAAGGTGCATAACAGCAGCAAGAAGTTCATCATATGAAGTCTTCAAGTGGGCAGCACTGCATACAATCATTGTAAAGTTATCATTGTACTTAGTCATTATAAATACATTATTGTACAAATTGTACTAGTATCTATATGCCAAGGGTTGAAGAGGCAGTGTTGGGAGGTCTAGGATCATCATTAGGTGGTTGTGTCAAAGTTGGGGTTATGGTCTAGTATATATTCTTCTTCTACATCATTCTATATCATTGTAAAGTGGACCATTTTCCTTGGTACGAAAAGATTCCATTCTTCTTTTATTCTTCTATAGGGTGGTAGGGTGGTGCTAGGGTGAGTTGTAGCTCATTGGGTGTTGGGGCATACATTCAGTTGACTACTGAAGAATCTCGGGCATTGGAGCGCCCATACAGTGGGAGCTGGAGAAGAATTCTTTTCTAGATTCTAAGAAGTTGGAGCTTTATTTTCAATTGGAGTTGAATATTAAAGAACTATTAGAAAATCATTAGGTGGTTTTTGTCCCAGAGTGGGTTTCCACCTTAAAAACTATGTGCATTTGTGTTCCTCTTGTTTGCTACTATCATTGTACAAACACTGATAATAATTGAAGATTAACTAATGCTCTAATTGGAAGGAATACTGATTCACCCCCCCCCCTCTCAGTATTTCCAACAGTACATATATGAACTGAGATCTGAGGTATAGACGTAGCCATCCAACAAAAAGTATCAATAAATAGACTCAGGTATGGTCGTCGCCATCCAATCAAAAGAGTCATGTAATAGAATCATGATAAATCATAATATCCAATAGCTTGGATCTTATCAAACAAAACCCAGGGTCTTACGATCCATATCAACCCGAACAAGTACAAATTCAAGCATGCAAATGTGTGAGCTGAAGTCGAACATGTAGTAAAGTCACCTGATTACCAACCAATAATGAAAGCTATTACCAAGTGCGAGAGAAACCACCAATAATGATAATGGATCTCAAGGTACAACAGTTACAATCCACGTAATGTGAACAGTGAGTTGGCATTGAACACTTGCAGAATCACTCGATCGAAGGCCAATGATGAGGACCTATCGTCGAATGCGAAGAACCTGCCATTGAGGCATGTAGGCTCCAAGGTACCAGTAGGGAGTCTCTAGATCAACTTCCTGGATAATGAGCTGAGGTCGACAGGAAGTGACCTGGTCGAAGGAGGGCCATAATGTTTCCCACATCATCGACACGAGATATAGGAACATAATGATAGTGAATCAGGAACAACAGAGAATTAGAGGGAGGTTGAAAACTGCAGAGGCAAACTTCTCTTAAACATATCAGTGACACGAATCTGGGCTTGGTAGTACTTGACATCAAGGAATTTGATGTCATGGTGATTTGGCAAAGAGTAGATGAGAGGTCAAAACAGATTACCCAAACCCATGGAGGCAAAATATGACGAAATGAGATGTCCTCAACCCGGCATAAATGTAGAAAAGTTTCATGTTCAAGAGTGACATACTTCTGACACAACTAAAATCTGGTTCAATTTTCCCCCACCATTTCTAGCGAGTACCCCAATTATTTTTGAAAACAAGCTTGAAGGGGATAGCATATGCTTGTGCTGTAATTTTTTCCTTTGGAAAAATCCAGCCTAGTACATTTTATGAGCCATAGGAAGGAGGAACTCGAGTGAATGTCATGGGGATGATGTCCGACGTCATCAGGGTTTAATGAGTCTGAAAAATGAAGAACTCGACGTCTTTTCATGTTTAGAGAGTTTGAAAAGAAGCGGAAAAGAAAACTCCAGCCTGTCCCTTTTCGTAAGTAGTCTCTCAGATCTGAAAAGGTAGATAACAATATTTGAAAGAACCTCTTAGTCACGATAGGCTAAGGTATTCCTTTTTCGTAAATAATCTATCCTATCCTGAAAAAGGGGTAAACGTATACTGGGTAGATATCGTTTCACAGCCATTAACGAGTTCAAAATGACAAGGGTCTCGACAATATTTTCAGTTTTAGAGAATTATAAAAGAGTTGAAAGATGACTCCTCCTCGAGGAATGAGTGGTATTACAGGTAGCAATTGGTTCTGGTAATGGTGGAACTACTCAGAACAAGTAAAGGTCAAGAGGCTGGCTAACAAGGCCACTCATTGCAAAGGTTCCGCAGGAACAGGTAAAACAATAAAGTGAAGGCATATGATTGGCCAAGAAGATGGTGACGATGGAATGAGAAAACCAAGGTTCATATGGCAAAATAGGCTGATAAAATGGCAATCACGAGAGGTAAAATAAGAACAGTTTCATTTTTACACAAGCTTGAAACTTGCTAGAAAACTATGCTTGAAACCGGTTTCATTTTTATACAAGCTTGAAACGAAGATAACTATGCTTGAAAAGCAGGCATACCCCCAGCATGGTGACTCAATTCAAGGTACATTCCCCCCAAGCTTTAGTCCATATGAAAGGTAGATTGAGTGAAGGTTCAAATTATGAGATCAAGAGAAAGACTCGATTAGGATTTTACGAGATCGTATCAAAGACTCGAATTGAACAGGAACATGTTTCATTCTTTAACGAGGTTGAAACATTAAAAGAAATATCCCCATGACCTAATTCATTTTTTAATGAGGTTGACATAGTAAACGAACTGTCCCCATAAGAGCTTTTTTCATTTTTTAAGGAGCTTGACACAAGAAAATGAAATATGCTCCGAAGGGCTTGTTTCAATTTTTTAAGGAGTTTGACACAAGAAAACGAACTCTGTTGCAAAGACCTTATCATGTCGAATAAGAAGTCATGGCTTCCAAGAGGTTCTCATCGGATGGGAGAACAACCTCTCAGAAATCAGGACCCAATGTCCCCAGCACACGATGCACAATGACACTATCGCTGAATGCAGGCATGGGGTAGGTAGCCACATAATTAACCTACGGCATGGAAGGTACAACCAGAAGATAAATACCGAGAATGGACAATGGTGGGCTAGCTGCCACATCAGGACCAAAGAATGAAAGCTGATCAATGGTCATGATCCAACCTTTGTGAGGAAAAAATATCACAAATAAGAGGGAGGAGACAAGTGTGCCCATGGCATAAGCATAGTCAAACCCCAAGAGTAAATTGAAACCCAAGGGACCTTGGAAAACCATCACGTCTATATAGACGATTTCCCTCCCAAAGTAATAGGCAAATTCGGAAGGATCCCTAACGGTTGACTGGTTATTCTGTTAAACGCCAATAGACTCTGCGTAACAGGCACAAGTGATGGAGAACCAAAAGGTTTCCAAGTAGTGGAAGACACAATACTAATAGACGCAACTTCATCTATAATGGTGTTGGGCACGACCACATGGGAGGCTTGTACTGTGATCTCAAAAGGCACATAAGAAGGAAGGCGGTATCTTGAGAATCGACTCCAATTGAAGGAAGCGACCAAAATACTTGGAGGGGGTACCATAGAAATTAGATGGTCATCCCCTGGTGTTACCGGGGCAAGAGGAGCATCCTCCTGGATCTCCATCATGGGGACAAGAGGAACAACTTCTTGAACTACAGGGACGGGAGAATCTTTCTCCAAGCCTAAGGAATCTGAAGAAACAAGAATAACGTGAGGGGGATGAGATCCACTCTTGACAGAAAATACTTGATTTACCATAAGCGGGATTAGATCGACCGATTCCTCGACCAATGGTTGGTCGAGAACAGATTCTTGAATTTGAATTTCCAAGGGAGCGAGATCGAACAAGGATAACTCTTGACCGATTGTGGTATCAACTAGTAAAGGACTCGAAGAAATTTTCTTGTAACCAATTGGAAGGCAGGGTGTAGAAACAATAGGTTTGTCCAACACTCTCGTGGCTTCATCCATATATGGACAAAGGTGAATGGGATGATTCCCTTCACACAACTTACAGGGATTGGTAATCTTACCTCGTTTCTTATGAGTCTTATTATTGCTAGTTGAAGATGTGCCACCAATATGACTTCCAGAAGCCAAAGGCAACGACGGATGACCATCGAACCATGCTTCAAGTACCTTGGGAATGCCAAGGTAGTCTCAAATAAGATGGTCACCTTTGCACAACATGCAAGGGAATTTGAATTTCCAAGGAAGGTTGGATGGTTTATCAAGGGATGATGTCTGAGGCGTAATTGCTGTCGAGTTGGTCTCTCTTTTATCTGACTTCTTCTTCTTCGTCATCTTTGTCTTCTTCTTAGCCACCTGGTTACTAGAATCTAGACTTTCACTAGGCGAAGCAGAGGAAGAAGATGAAGGAATAGGTGAAGAAGGGGAGAGGTCCACCTTAGAATCAACATGATGTTGTTCAGGTGGAGGGGATGGTCATACCGAGGGTGGAATGCTCGAGACCACAGAGGTCGAGAATAACCAAATAGGCAACCCAATAGTTAACCCAGGCAAGGATATTGTTGCCATATAAGGAGCACCAACATTTCCAAAAGTAGGAAAAGGACCAGGATTCCCTTCGGAGGGGATTCCTTGGTTGGTATACTCCTGAAACATTGCCATTGGAAAAAACCCTAAAAAAAAACTAAGGATTATAACTTTAACCGAGAATATTTCATGGGCAGTTAATTTTTTAAGAAATTGAAACAAAAATCCACTGTTTCATATTTTAAGAGTCGAGAAATAGGAAAAAGGTGACTCTATCACTTTCAGGTTGAAACAACCGTGAAAGGACAAGCGCTCGATGATCTTTTCACTTTTAGAGAGTCACAAAAAAACCAAAGTGACTACTCAGGTAATCTAAGAAAGAGGGTGTACCAAGTCTCCGTGAACTTCCATATACACTTTGGTGATGAAATGAAAGAGAAAAGACCAAGGACTTGACGTACATGCAGGTAGTCTGCCCAAATGTTGTGTTCGGTGTATCACGATTACAAGGTGGAAGACTTGGCTTCCTATGGATAAAGGATTTGAACCTATGAGGGTCTCCCTTTATATACTTGATGGTACGGGGAGCACAAGTCCGTACTACCACTTTTTAAAGCCAGAAGGAAAATGATAGCTGCTAGGTTTAAAGATGCCGGAACATGTCTCTAGCTTAGACCACTAAAATGTTTGCATTAGGTTCCAATGTTTCTTTAGGTTAATTCAATTGATTTTATAGTTGATCTTGAATTAGTGTTTCAATTTCAAGGCCTTACCAAATTTCGATCTTGAATTTCATAAATGAAAACTATATGCAAATGAACACCATTTTCCATTCAATGAACGCTAATTAAGAGAAGGATAGAGATATTTCAAACAATAGCAATCAATGAAAAGATATGAAGAAATCTACTAATGCATCTAACATAATCAAGCAGAAAACGAAAAACTCTTTCCTAGTCTATCAAGCACTAGTTATGCAAAATAAATTTTCCTTTTATCATGCAAACGAAAGAACACAATTTTTTTATTTTTTCAATGAAATGAAGCACACAATTCACTAATTACATGAAAAAAAAACAAACACTAGTTCAAGGATTGCAAATGTAAAGAGCTAAACCGAATGATTTGATGAAATAAACACAAACAAAAAAAGGCACTCAAACCAATGGCACACTCTTCCAATCTAGAAACGATCCAAACAAGCAATATGATCTATGCTTGGAGCAGTAAGAAGAACAATCAAACGAAACTTGAAATGATCATTCAACCAAAACAAATGCTCAAAGGATAAAACAGGACTAAAATAAATTGATTAAGAGATGCGACTGAAAAGAATCAAAAGAATCGACTTCCAATTAGAAGGCTTAGTGAGCTAAGGCACTCAGAAATCATAAGGCCATAAACTGCACTGATAAGTAAACACACGTACAACTAAGAAAAAAAAGTCTATGCAGTCAAAACAATCTCAATAGAAAAATTTTAGATCAGAAAACCAACCCAGAGGCAAGCATAGTTGACCAAAAACTCAAAAGAGCAGTCAAACCAAACACAACAGGATTCATCACGACTGTAAGGTGGTAATCCATGCCAAATAGAGGTTGGCACTAGTGCAACACAAGCAACATGCACCAATTGGCGCCAATCGGTGTGACTGTTGTTTCTTGTTACTTTTTTGGGTGTACAGAAGGTTTACCCTGGAAATTTTGTTGCTTTCTTAGATTAATCAGTTTGTTATGTCCAGGTAGCACTGGTTGGGACAATCATGATATATTTTTCCTCTTCCTATAATGAAAGTGAGCTATGTATTGTGATAAGGTTTGAAAGTTAAGACTCCTACAAAATTTCTTCTTGGCACCATGATTTGGTTGATTTCCCTATTCATATGGATTGCAGAGAACTCCAAGAGTCTCAACAAACTCTGTGGAGACATGAGGATGAAATACTGAGCAACCAAAGCTCAATTTTTGCCACTTCTGAGAAAATATGAGCAGTACAAAGTTACAAACATGTCACCTCCCTAATTGCAACTACAATGGGTAACCTGGTGGAGCAGAAACATTATATAAATGTGTTGGATGCAACATGTAATACACTCAGATGCCAATTATAATTTCGAGGAGGAGGAGCAATATGGAAATTTTTAGAGTTCTGAAAAGCTTTGCAACCACTTCCATCACTGAGCCTGTTGCTACAACGGATGCTATAGAGAATGAATCAGCCATAGCTCCTCTCGGCCTTAGAAATGAGAATCATAATAGGCTACATGCAATGTTGTCTTTCAATGAAAGGGAGTCATCCAAATGGCTAATGGAGCCCACAAAAAAAAATGCACAATCCCTCCCATCGCTGTAGCTTTGTAGTAACTTAACCTCACGGATCTGCAAGCTAGGAGATCAACAGACCCACCGCTCGATGGAAAGACCTGGTTTCACTGTGATGCTCTCACAAAAAAAAGAGGCATTATTAACTTTAAAAGAGATTACGCATGCTACTCTCATCATTCAGCCTCCATCAAACCCCAACACGGCATCGTGGATCTGGGAAATCAAATATCAAGCACGCTCCCAACTTAGATATGCTCTAGCATACAGGGTTTCTCAGATCTCTCTTCCCCTTCATTTAGGAAAAAGATTGGCTCTCTTCGAACAAGCCTTGTTGCATGATGGAAGCTGCTAGATTAGATCTGCATCTGCATGCACCTCCCCACAACCATCTCACCTTAGATCTGCTTGGATCCGTGATGGAATATGAAGGCTCATATTTGCATCGGTGTGCACCCCCCTACTGCTGTCTCATCGTAGATATGTCATGCTGCGTTTTGCGACCAGATCCTAGACACACCCCTGTCCTTTCATGAGTCCTCCTCTAGCAGTAGTGGCACATTCCTTGAAAAGGAATACTCAAAACTCTCCTTCCAGATCTAGATCTCACTTATCAATGGCAAAACCTTGCTCTCCTAGGTTCGATCTGCAGATCTGGTGCATAGTTTAGCACAGGATCTTGAACTTAGTTTGAAGATCCCTTCTGGACTGTAGAGATTCCTCTACAGAGGTAAACAAATTGAAAACACTCTTCCTCTCTCTTTCTATAATATTGAGAAAAATGCCACTCTAATTTTTTCCCTTCGTCTACGAGGAGGGGCTACCAGGAAGACATCCTCTGCTTAAGCTTTCTCTTACAAGGATTTTTTCCTTGCACATCATTTCAAGAAATATTCCCATCCCCCCTGAGGCTCCCAAGACTTTTTTAGTGGATAAAACGGAGGACATATCGATGGTGGAAATCTCCCACCTAGCATTGGATGACCAGTTTCAATCATACATTGTTATGGAAGTAAATACTCTTTGCGGACGAAGACAATCCTTCTAGTCCTAGAGTGGGTCTAGTAACAAAAGGACAAACTAGAGTGTAGGTTCCTAATTACTAAATGAAATAGATGAGGTAGATCAACCTACCTGGAGTCCAACGCTGTCGTCATGGCTGTTGTAGTGGTGGCCTCTCGATTCTTGTCTCGGCAAGTCACGATCCTTTCGCAGCGATACTTGGATAGCTGCACAAGATCAAAAAATAATAGCAACATACAAAACAACAGTATCATTCATAATTACTAACTAGTCAAGGAGGGTTAAGCATATTGCATCGATAAAACACATCAATAGGACATGGGAACCAGAAAATAGTTATACATATGTATTAATAGAAGAAAGAGTTACAACCAAGCCTTGACGTCGCAACCTCCTTCAGTAGGGTTTAGTTGAAGCACGTATCGATGAATTTCAGGGAATTCAGACAGGATGAAGGCACAAGCCTAAGCTCTCTCAATAAGCGACTCTTCCATTCTATATTTTTCTAGAAAAGTGAATAGAAATCTCTTCAGTGTTTCTTCGACAATATGTTTATTTAAGCTAGCTTCATCAACGGAGGATAACTATATTTATAGAGGGAGAGGAGGAGGTTGGGATCCCTACTATGGTGTAAGGGAAGCCTTATCCCTTGGGAGGTTTCCCCAAAAGGTGGAAACAAGAGGCCAAAGGAGGAAGGATGTGGTTATTTAGTCGAACCACTCCTTATGACTCATCCATGAAGTTGTTGTGATCGAAACTTCGCCTCTATTTTTAAAAAAATTTCCATAACTAGATTGGCACAGGCAGCTAACTGAGATAGAGCGCCATCTGGCACGGGGGCCAGTGTTAATCTCCCTCATCTATGCGAGGGCATAATGAGCTACCAACGCCAAGGAAAAAACATGTGTTTTTGGTGGTCTGTTGAGGAAATGGTCAGTAGAAGGAATTTTGTACTCATGGCAAGGGATGTAATGATGGTATTTGCAAGGCATGACTCTTTATTTTGATCACAGAAATGAGCCTCTAATGTGTGGGATGGGGATTGCAAGTACTGTGACAAAATGTTGTGTAACATATGCAGAAAAGGCCATTATTTTGTGATTCAATGGATTATGGCCACGCTCAACAAATCTTTATCAATGGATCCATTCGACTTGGACCAATAACAACAAATTTTTCTTCTGCTCAAAGGGTTTCTTCATAGTTATGTTTTCTTTCTATGAGAACTATGAAAAAAACTTAACAAGAGGACCTTAGTTTTGGGGAAAATTTGGGCTATTACTCACACCATGGTTTCGAGACTTCGACCCCTCCATAGCCGTTATTACTAAGCTTCCCATGTGGGTCAAGCTTCCAAATTTATCGGCCCCTCTATAGCACTTTTATTTCTTTCAAGGAATCGGTAACACCCTTGGATGCTTTCTGGCAACAGATACCTCCAGGGGGGAATTAGGGATATAGACCTATGGTAGAATATGTGTTGAAATAGAAATCGACAAGGGCCTTCCAGATCAAATCAATCTCAAAGTAGGAGATTACCATTGGAAGCAGAACCTGGACTATGAGAATACCACTTTCCGATGCCATCACTGTCATCAAAAACGACACCTCCAGAAAACTTGCTCCTCTTTCCTTGCCCAAAAGAAGGGGAGTAACCAAAAATCAAACTCGAAAATCTAGAAACCATGTGTACGCCTCCCATGGATGACATCGACTCCTTCATATCGGATGAGGAAGAGATTGAAGCAGAAGTGGATGTTTCAAGCAGTAGAAGGACATGACCCCGACAGACCCTGAAGTGCCCACTGGTCCCTCAACTACTCAGAAACCGTCTCATGAAACATCCTCCTTAGATTCAGACAAGGAGACTACTCCTTCAGACATCAACAGGCTCCAAGTGATACTAGCCCAACTGCCCTAGGATGCCTGGGTCAAAGTCTCAAAAAAAGAAAGGAAAGAAAAGTCGTATTGAGGATTCTAGCCATTGTAGGTAGAATCCAGTGACTATCTTCTAGCTCCCTTGCTTATCTTCTTGAATCTCTTTCTTCTCTTTTGGCTACTTAACGGGACTGAGGTTGACTGTTCTTCATTTTCGGTTCTCTACTATATAGCCCCTCTTGATTGTAATACATCTTGTACCATATTATTTTCTAATAGAAATAGTCTAATTTACTAAAAGAAAACATGTAATACACTCAGGAATATGGTAGGAAGTTCCTCCAAGGTTAAGCTGTCTGGATCCTTTAACAAGGTGAAAACAGTTAATTCAAATTGTGGAAGACAAATGGAACATGATACAATCCATCTGCTTCCAAGATAATTTAGAGTTGATCAGTCAAGCTTTGGATTCGACCAAGGAAGTAGAAAATGAAGCCTCCAATGAACATGTCTTCTGTTAAGTTTGAAGGTATTTCAAAATTCTTATATTTTTAGGTTCGTTCTATAGAATGTATACTACTAAGTTTTTTGGACTATGATGTATCTGAAACTGCTTATGTCGAACAACTTTATGTTGGTAGTTAGCACCATTTTGGAATTTGTTGGCCTATTCTGAAACAGACTATATGATGTAATCTTGTTGTGAGCATTGCTGCAACTTTTTCGTAATATATTAGACTAGAGGAGAGTAGCTTCAGAATGTGGCTCAGAAATATGAGGTTATCTGATGATTATGTAAATGTTTTTAATGCAAAGCCTTAATAAAATCTCTCTATATGGATAAATGTAAAAATATAACTGTCAGTTTTTTCTATTTTTTTATGCTCATAATGAGAAATACCTGAGTGCTCCAAGGCACATACCTATGCATATTTTGCATTTTTGATTGAAATAGTAAATATACAGTTTTTTGGCGGGGAAGAAACCAATCAAATCACAACATTTTTCCATTTGATTGAATATACAAAATCTAATATTCAAAATATATGAATGTAAGAGAATGTATGTTTTCACATTGATTCATATAGAAAATTTTGGAAGAAAATTGTCTAAATATTAGTTTGTCCAATTATCCTAGCATGGAAGTAACATAAACAAGGCAACATTTTTAATCCATGCTTGATTTTGTTTTATGTAAAGGGAGAACTCCTCATCCGATGAATAGAACATAACACCAATAGTTATCCTTTAATACAGTCAAATAACAATCAAACATGTATTTCATTCGACATCAGACATCATAAAAATGAATACAGATAGATATCTAGTGTATACCTATTTACCAGCTCGCCTTATAGATATCAAGAGCCTTAATAGCATCATGGTGTTGCTTTTCAAATAAATGTAGGTAAATAGTTGCAGTCATTAGTATCTACAGATCATGGATGATTAATATGCTAATTGAACATAATAAACCATAAGATTCTCTACCTTGTCAACAAGGTTGTTGGTGGCATCATTAATTGCAGTATAAAGTTTAAAGCTCTCCCTTGAAACCTGCAACATAGTACAAAATTCAAATAAGTATCCCCATCATAAAGTACAACATCAAATTTAACAAGTGAAATTTATTTCTTCATGCAAGACATCAAAGGAATTTTAACCACCAAAGAGTGAAGATTCTACAAACTGTGGTGAGTGCATACTCTATCACATGATTAGATATGGTTTCCGCTTCTAGATGCACATAATTAGATAATGACAAGATCTCACCCATACACAACATTATGTAATGCTTTCAATCCAAAATCACACTAAAATGACATATAACTCAAAAATTCTAAAGAACATATAATAAGTAGCCAGCCTAAAAAATTAGAGTTACTGTTCATTTAACAATGGTAGCTCATAAGTAATACCTAACACCACATAAGGCGATAAAGATATTGATGCAAAGCTGGCAATTGTTCTAGCAATTCAAGTTCTCTGCAAGACAAATATGTCTATCGATAGGAATTTTCCATTTTTCATCCATAACATGTTCAACATAAGGTTTAATATAAGAAAAGGAAATAACTATAGCTATCGGGAGCCCAAAAATAAAATTCAAACAATGTATGTACCAGAGAACATAAAATAGTTGATCTAAGAAAATAATTCGCCCAGATTTACACACACAAAACACAAGCACACTAGAATCAAAATGACTTCTTGGTGTAATACTAGTAAGAAAGCATCAATTTGAAGCGTCTACACCATTTGTCTAAGATATTAGGAAACAGTTTTAGTGCACTCCAAGCAAAATAAGAAGGAAATAGATCACTACACTTAATAGGAAAGTTTGAACCACTCAGTCCTCTATCCACGAAAACCATATCAAACCTAGAAAATTTTCAATTATCTTCAAAATAAATGGAGCCTTTTATTAGAAATAATTGTTATATTTAGAACTTAGGCACATTAGAACCTATACATATGATAAAGTCTCCCTAATAAAGGAATGCAATAATGAGGAATTTAATATAGTAATTAATGTAGTGATTATTACTTGGGTATTTGGGAATTACAATGCACTCCTCTCCTAATACGTAGTGACACATTGCATCTAATGAAGGAATGAACCCAATTTTTCTCATTCAAAATGTGCATTCTTTTCCACACATGTGTGTGAAAAAGTAAAATGGTATCAGAGACTTGTTGGGGAGAAGCAATGAAGTTGGTGAAGGAGTCAAGGGAATGCTATGCCTAGTGAAGGTACTGAGGAGCAGATATAACAACTCAAATTGGACAAAAGATAATAAAGGCAAGCCATCATGGAGCGAGTCAAAGATAATATGTATATGTATGTAATCAAACTATGAGAACCGTGGGAATTCATAGCACAAGGAAAAATCCACAAAAATATTACAGAAGGAAGGCCAAATAATCATAGAATTCATGATATCAAATCAATTTCTCAAATCATGGAGTGACACTAAGTGTAGGAACTTTGTAGGTTTTCATTTTATGAAGCATGTCATCGCATGGGTAGATATTATCTACTAAATAATGAAAGAATCAATTCAGAGATGTTGTGAGTGAGTGGGTGGCTGCCAACAACGACGTCAAAAGGTATAGCTTTAGTTCATGTTAGAGCCATTTAATCAAAGTGATTAAGCCACCAAAAGAGAATCCAACCTATAGCAAAGGATAACGAAGAACATTGATAGCTGTCATACAAATTTTAACTAGTCACCACATAGAAAATTTGTGAAATTGAGCTACCAAAGCTGCCAAATAGAAGATGTATTTATGAGGAATTTGATATAGTATTAAATGTGGTTGTTGTTAGTTAGGTATTTTGGATATATGCAATGTAATCCTATTCTCCTACTATGTAATGAATGAATGAGACATCACATCATGTAATGAATTAATGAATCCACTCTTTCTCATTCTATTGTGTGTTTATGTCCACATACATGTGTGCAAAAAAAATACATTTTAGAAATGAAAGTGTGGATTTGTGTATACTGTTTCTAGTGAAAGGATGGGTACTCATTTATGTTGAGTGTAGTGATTCTTATAATATTTTAATATTTTCACTCCCACCAGAATACTTCACTACTTTAACTAGTGATGGAGCAGGGAAAATTTTAAGGATGGAAAATTATCTTGAAGTTTAAAAATTTGGCGAATCTCACTAGTCCCTAATATGAAAAATGTAAAATGTTTATTGATGTATTTGTAAAATTATTCAAATTTATAATGATATTATATATATTTTCTATATAATGTTGGTGATTTTTAATGTAAAATAATTTTATATTGTAAAATTTGGGCAAATCATTTTTATAAAAAAATGGAAATTGGCGAATCTTTTTTTGGAAAAACCATGGAAAATTAGCCCACTTGCGAATATTAGCCCCTAAATTTTTCATGTGATGGAGATGTTCATCAGTGGACTCAAGTTGTGCCAAATCGTGCGGCTAGAGTATATAATGTGATAGCTACCCCATTGTATGGACATGGTCCTTGCATTCCACATGGTGATATGTGGAGGCATGTATCCATTAGGGCTGGTATGTGTGTTGGAATTACAGATGGTGGTATATATACTTGGGTTTAGATAACAAGAATATTAATTTTGTTTCAGGTCTCAGGACTGCCACGAAAGTAATATGTGTAGCAGGATCCTTGATAGTAGTTTTCAATAAGAAAACCAGAGGTTGAATGGGACCAAGGAAGAAACCAGTGAAATCTAACAACAAATTAGGAATAAAATGGTATACTTGAACATTCAACTACATTTCCATTTGGTTACAACTCTATTAAGACTTCTATATGTGGATTCTCCATTTTGTAAACCACCCTTATCAACTTATGGCTAATGTACAACTTTGTAAATGATATTCATCAGTATCTTTTATCGATGAGTTTTCAATCGATCCACTCCTATTATGAAGCAATGGTAACAGGCTTCCTTGTAAGAATTTGTAGGAAACATGTAGGTCCTTTTATTTATTGCGAGATACTTGCAAAGAACATTTCTACTTATAGTCTCTAAAGGGTGCAAGGATCATTTTATACTTCCTTTTAAAAATTCTTGGTTGAAGTTTTAAGGCATTTATGATTTTGACATTAGCTACATGTAGAATGTTAGTTATGCTTATAGTATCTAAAGGGTGTGAGGATAGGTTTATACTGCCTTTTCCACATTCTTAGTTGAATTTTGAAGGAATTTTTGATTTTGACATTAGCTACATGTAGAATGTGGAGCCTGTACCCTCTTTAACTAATAACTCACTACCCCAATTTCCAAGAGGATGATGCTATTGTAATTGTAATCATGAATTGTAGTGGGTAAGACACACTTCTATGCTCCAGAATTAAAAGAGAATATTGTAGCTTCAAATGCAGGATGGAGCCATTTAGATCTCGTATAGCAACATTGAAATATTGTTAGAATTTTGACAAAGAATCATCTATCAGAATCTTATGCCTCTTGGAATTGTTTGTTGGTTTGTCCACAATATAGAGTAGGTTGCTTTTGAATGGATTGGTTGACATCATTTTAGATATTCAAGGCTTTGTTGCAATCCATAGTGCTTCTCTATGCGATTTGACCAAATATGGCTTCTGATTTATGGCATATAACATTTAGTGCCAAGGGAATGCTATGCCTAGTGAAGGCACTGAGGGGTAGATATAACAAATAAAATTAGACAAAATATAACAAAGGCAAGCCATCTAGGTCTGAGTCAAAGGGACTGTGTATATGTATGCAATCAAATTGTGAGAATCATGGGAATTAATAGCACAAGGAAAAACCCCACAAAAATGTTGCAGAAGGTAGGCCAAAGAATCATAGAATTGAAAATACCAAATCGATTTCTAGGCTCATGGATTCATAGTAAGTGTAGGAACTTTATAGGTTGTCCTTCTGTGAAGCCTCTCATCACATGGGTAGATATTTTCTGCTGAATAACCAAAGAATCAAATCAGATATGTCGTGAGCGAGTGGGTAGCTGCCAATAGAGATGTAAAAATGTATAACTTCTATTTATGGTATAGCTGCTAAATCAAAGTGATTAAGCCACCAAAAGAGAAGCCAACGTGTAGCAGGGGATAACAAAGAGCATTGATAGCTGTCATACAAATTTTAACTAGTCACCACCTAGAAAACTTGTGAAATTAAGCTGCCAAAGCTGCCAAATAGAAGATGTACTTATGAGGCATTTAATATAGTATTAAATGTGGTTGTTAGTAAGGTATTTGGGAGGTATGCAATGTAAACCTATTCTCCTACTATGTGATGAATCAATGAGACATCACATCATCTAATGAATTAATGGATCCACTGTTTCTCGTTCTATTATGTATTCATGTCTGTTAGTCATCTGTATTTTTCACTTGTTGGTGATGACTAGTTGTAATAGCCAAGTTTTCTAGCAGTTGATCTAAAAAATTGTCAAATTTGCCAGCAGGAAAACACCCATAAACTTTTTTCCCTCTTACCTTTCAGTCCACCCATGACGAGATGAAACCTCATTATCAAGTCCTTTCTAGCCTCAACCATACTAGTTTGCCCATCAGCTCCAAAGAAACAATCCAAATCTGTCCAAAAAGTTCCCCCTAAGTTAGGTAGTGGCGCTTTAGGCATTTCTCCCTTGGCAAACCACTCTAAAGCCAAAGAACCTCTACCTGCTATAGACCAGTCATAACAAAACTTCCCATCCTGCAAATAAATTTGGTCACAGCCCTAGGTCGCGCCACTAATACACCCTCAAGTCTCAGCAATACATGTACCATAGGTCAAACTGATTTTAGGTGTTTTTAAAGTGTTTTAAATGGATCTTTCAAGGATAGAGACATACCAGCATCCCAAAAAACAATTTTTGGCTCCACATGAGAAGACAACTGCTTCTCAATGTGATCTTGAGCTTGGGATGTAGCTACAGAGCAGAGAGTTTTTCATTAAGCTCTTGCGATCACATTCAAAGCCTGAAAGGACAGTGAAAGGAAAAATAGCACTGTCAAAAGGCTAATGATATGACATGACTAAAAAACCTCCTTCATCTATAAGCAGAAGGTTTGAAGACTGAAGAACCTCCTCCATTTCATAAGCAGAGGGTTTGAAGACTTAAGAACCTCCTTCATTTCATAAGTAGAGGGTTTAAGACTAAGAGCGCCTCCTTCATTTATAGGCAGAGGCAAAGCAGTGGGATTTAAAAATGATTTGCATAAGTTCAGTATTATTTGAGTTACAATGTGAAGCTAATAGGTTCATCATCATTGAAGAAATATTGTTAAACAGATGGCCTAAAGAGTCAAATGGTCTTGGGTTCAAACTAACTTTTTCCATCATGTACAAGAGAAGCCACTATCAGTATGATTCATCAAACATTATTCCTTTGACTGAGATAGAAGTTGAAAAGAAACCAAGCATTGGTCAAAATAGGCCTCCTTAATCTATAAGCAGAGGGCCAGAGCAATGATTGATCTCAGGTTTTGACTGATTAAGAGACAAATGGTAAGAGTAGTAGAAGACAGTTGAAAGCTTCTGAACAGGGAAATCATGTCAAAAAACAAAGAAAAAGCACGAGCGCTATAAAATGTCAAAGAAGCTGACTCATCTCTTATTATAGATTCTCTTTCAAAGACAGTCTGAAGCCAAGAAATGGAAAAACCTGGCTGAGGGCTATAAATTCCTTAAAGGATACAAAAAATCATCTCCTTGATGAACAGGCTTAACACTTAGCCTCTGTTCCCTTTAAACAAAACAAAGTTGATAAGTGGTTGAGAGATGGGTCATGACACAGGCCTAAGAGTGATGATTGTTTTTCAAAGGATCCTGTTCTTCCTTTTCATGTAAATTTTCTTTCAAAATTACTTATCATAATGGACAGAAGGTGATCTGAGTTTAGTTTTCCAAAAAGAAATTGCAACTAAGCACCTATGTCCATAAATATGCAAGAAGGTTTATGGCATGTGCTTCAAATTTTGAAAAAACTTTCAAAGCCAATAAGGCATGTCACCATTTTCAAATGAAGGCATTTTCCTTATGAAAAGGTCAAAGGCACCTCACTGTTGTATTCCAAGTAAAGGAGAGGTCTAAAAGAAGTCCCTTTTTATGAATAGAGAATGGTAAAGCATGAGTGAAGGCAACTAAGTTTTTGGCACCCACATTCAGAAGCAGAAGCTGTCAACCAAGTTTAAAGAGATAAGTCATCTCCTTGCAAAATGAAAAAAGGGGTTTCATCACTCATTGATATGTTTTGAGAATTTTTCCCATTTTGAAGGTGTCACTAAAGGGTCAGCTGTGGCAGAAGTTACTTTTCAAATGTGTAAACACAGTGAACAGAGTTTGACCCTTGGAATGATTTTATTATAAGAGGAAAAGAGTCATAGCTATTACAACTGTTCAATTAGTACGCACAGACCTTTTTACCAATGCTATTCAAAATATGGGCCCTTCATAACACGTTCAAAATCATTTTTTTTTCTTTTCAAATGGACAAAGGCAGTGGTTTAAAGAGAGAAGTCTTCCAAACCCTCACAAATCCAACTCAAAAGTAATTGATTCTTGCGTTCAAAGGAGGATAAAGGGACCGTTGCAAGCCATTTTTGAATTCCCAAAAAACAAACAACACTCCCCTTTGCTGTTCACGAGACCAAAGAGGAAGTTTTCGGGCAACAACACAGAGTTTTCGGGTTTTTAGACCGCGCGGCGTGCCTGTAGAGTTGCGCGGCGCGTTCAGGCGCTATTTTACAAAGGGAATACACAGTCGCGTGGCGCGCCTGTAAGCGCCGGTCACGTGGGCCCGACAGTGACCCGATAACCTCCTTTTGCGCGGCGCTTTCCATAGCAAATGTGCCGCGCTTGTTTCAAACCATCAACACACCTCCAAAATGCTTTGAAAGCTACTCTAACCTTCAAGCAAAGCTTGCCATCATTTTTTTAAGGTATTTTGTTTTGCCCCCTTACAAATTTCAATCTGCTAGATGGTGTTTGAGACAGTGAAAGTCGTAGTGTAAATTGAGGTAATTTGAGTGAATATTTTGAAACGTTGTCACGGTGTAAGGTTAGTGAAATGATTCATTAGTTCCAAAGAACCTAGAGCTGCACCCAAAGACCGAGATACATCCATGACGTATGTCAGCAAATAGAGTGGAGAAAATAGTGCTTGGGAGGTTTGGTCTTTTGGTTTAAAACTCAAGAGTTTCTGTGGTTTTGTTTGCCAAAACCCTGACATAGTGAAATTGGTGGATTTTTATTGCTATCAAAAGACCATACAAACTGCCCTCAAAACAATGTTTAAAGGTGGAGACACTGTTTAAAGGGAGGAAAAGACAGGGTTTGAAAAGTGAGACAGTAGGCCTGATTTCAAATAGCAGTGAACCTTTTACAAGTGTTTTGTCATTACAAGTTTTCCTCAGTGTGGTGAAGAACAGAGTCAGGGGTGCCAATTTTTCCATAAAACAAATTTGAGTGTATGAAGCTGTAAATTTCCATTTGGAGGTATTGTCAAAATCTGTGTGAGGAATAGTGAATATAAGAGCAGTGTTTTGATTAAGAGGGGTGTTTTTCTGTTACAGGGCTATTTGTGGTCACACCAAAACACAAAGATCTTGGTAACCTGACACTAACACAGAGATCACTTGACTATGTATGCATTTTGTTTGACTGTGCACTTGTCATTATAAATATTGGCTGTTTGGCATACAAAGGGAAGAAGAGCAATGTTCTGAGAGGAGCAGAGACCTAATAGCAAAGAAAACATTTTTATATAGCTTTGAAGCAAGTTTACCTTGATCAAACAGTGATTGACAAAGAAGGCAGAGTTTTGTTTGAGAACACATTTCAAGAAATCCTTTTTGAGGTAGTTTGGTTTTGTAGATAGCATCCATAACAAGATGCCTCCTAGGCAAGATAGTAGGAGTGGATTTCATAAAATATATGAACCTATTTCCACTGTAGAAGTGAATGCCCACCCATCAGTATTGTTCAATTTCCATGAGGTCGGGTGTTTAGATTTCTGTCAAAGGGCGCAAGAGGTGAAGAGTTTCTCTCCTTTGACACATCTTTGCGATTCTAGGTTCCGAGACAAGCATTTCCAGTTGGCAGGCCTTGACTTCAAATTCTCCCCAAGATCCATCTCCAAGGCCACTAAAATTCCCTATATTGGTGAGAAATGGTTCAAACAAAGCCATTTGGACTCAGATGATTATAAGCCATTTGTAAAGCCTGAGCACAGAGAGTCATGTCCTTCTATTTTTCCTTTCTCATATCTTTTAGCTAGCTACGCCCCTCTCATGAAGATTATCATGAAGTACTTCACTTGTGAGGGAAGATTCTCCCGAATTTATGCATATCACATTCGAATGCTCATGCATTTCACTAAGGCCAGATTGCTAAATCTTCCTTTCTTCTTACACAAGAGCATTGAGAAAATGGCCTCCACTGTCTAGAAGAAGCCTCCTTCACAGCAAATAGCCTGTCTCTTCCATCACTCTCTCATCAAAATCATCATTCTTCATCAACTTGAAAAGAGAGAGGTCTCTTGGGATGGTTTCATCACTCATCCAGATTTCTCCACTGTCCGTACAGTCCATACATCCCCTACATCTCCTACTCATCATCCCTCGCCTTCTTCTAGTAGACCTATTCCTAAAAAGCTCAAATTTACTACAGAACAAGCAGAAGATCTTGAAGAGGGAGAAGAGCATGATCATGATGATGAGGAAGAGGATGAAGGGAAACAACATGAAGAACAACAAACTGATGATGAAGGGCAGCAACATGATGAACAACAGCAAGGGGAGGAGGAAGAAAGTGTTGAACAACATCATGAGAGTAATGAGGGTGAACAACAGACTCATGATGAGGGTGCACAACAGCCCTATGATGACACACAACAACACAGTGAGGGTGAGACAGAGCAGCAAGGGCAGCATGATAGTGATGAGGAAGAGCAGTCAAAAGAGGACACACAACAGACTTATGAGACAGAGCAGCAGCATGAAGATGATGAAAAAGGGCATGACAGTGATGAGCAAGGGCAGCCAAAAGATGATACACAACAGCCTCCTCAGGAACAGAAGCCTCTTCAAGAATAACATCAAATTCAAAAAGAAGAGAAACAAGGTGACAAAGGTAAAGGGGCCATGCCCTCTTCTCCTAAAAATGCCAAGCCCCAGACAAAAAAGAAGAGAGTGCCTAGGGTTGTCACTCCAAATGTGACAAGTGCCCTCTGGAGTTAAGGAAAATTGCCAAAGAAGCCCATGATTGATTTTCCTAGAAGGAAGAGCACTAAAATATCCACCCAAAACAAAGGGAAGGGTAAGGAAGAAGGCAGTCATGAACAAGAGAGTGCTTTCGACATCATCCCAATCCAAAGCGATGATAGTGATAATGAAGCCTGGATTCTAGAAAACCTCTTAATCCATAGAGAAGGCCAAATTGATGCTTTGAAGGATGATCTTCATATATCTAGGAATTTCAATCAATTTTTGCAAATCCAAAATAGGCAAATGAGTGTCCATATGGATGTTTATGAGACACGGGCGACTAAATACAAGAAGGAGGCATCCAAAGCCCAAGCAAGGTTGGAAGAACTAATGGGTGAGTTTGATGAAAGTGAAGGCGAAGATCAGTCTAGGCGAAAGAGGCCAAGAACCATGGGGCTTAAAAAGGCCCTTGAGAAGCAAAAAGAAGAGGAAAATGCGCTTCTCCAATCTACTCCTGTCACTGCATTGTTTGAAGAGGAGATAGAGAACAATAGGGAGGCATGGCTTGAGAGAGTAAATGACCACTTGGAAAAGAAATTGGAGAAGGCAAACAAGGATTTAGACCTTCAAAGGAGAATGACGACGCATTATAAAAAGTTAAATGAGTTTGCCCGGTGGAAGTTGAAGGATGCTCAAGAAAAGCTCAAGGAGGCTAAAGGGAAGCACCCAGCACGAAAAGTGAGGAAAGAAATATCAGGACTTCAGATTTTGGCCTCTACTTCACAACATGTTGCTAAGAACCCTTGAGGGTCATGCTCACCAATTTTGGGCGATTTTCGACATATTTTGGTTTTTTGGCATTTTTGGGTTTTTGGCCAAAACTCATGGGCTTCGCCATTTTAGTTTGGAGGATCATAAAAGGAGGAGAATGGTATCATTGGATAGATTTTTAGAACGCCATAATGAAATCTCATAGGCAGTATGAACTTAGAAGCAAAAAAAATCAAGACAACTCCAAGAAAGGTAGCTCAGACATTGATAAAACCCCTGATACCATCCTTAAGAAGGCAGTGAACAACAACAAAATCATGGTCGGGAAAAATGACCATAAAAAATATAGAGTTACCCAAACTAATCTTGACTCAGATATTCCTATTACTTCCACAAAGATTCCCAAGATAGCTGTGGCAAACAAAATCCCGAAACAAAGCCAGCAAACTCAGAACATAGAGAAGGTCATGGCTGAAAAAGCTGAAACAAACATGTCTAAATTACAACTATCTTTTAGTTTTGAGGGCCAAATCACCAAAATAAAGATCACCATGCCTCTTACCGAGCTCATCACCCAAGGCTCTTATAAATCCCAAGTGTTAAAGGTATTGAATCTAGGGAATGATGCGAACACCCTTAATCTAGCTGATGACACTCCTGAAGAGTTGTTTGGTTCGAAAATAGAAGGGAAATTCCAAGAGGGAACCACTCTTCCCTTTTACATCAATTTGAATATACATGACCAAATCCTTCACAATGCCATGCTAGACTCCGGCGCGTCGCATAATCTTATGCTGAAGGTTGTAATGGAAAGATTAGGCCTAGAAATCACAATACCATACAAAGACTTATATTCATTTGATTCTAGTAGAGTCAAATGTCTAGGCTTGATCAAAGATCTTTGTTTTAGTTTGGCCCAAATACCTGTAAAACATCTGATCATGGACATAGTGGTAGCAGAAATTCCTCCCAAGTATGGAATTCTTCTATCCAGATCTTGGGGAGCCAAGCTCCAAGGGAATATTCAACTTGATATATCCTACACCACTATTCTTGTGTTTGAACAAACAAGAATACTCTATCGAGAGTCACACATGAAATACATGATCAGTAGCCAAGAGAGGCCAGATAACATCCCAATGTATTCCTTGCATTCCGACTTGAACTCTTTTATTCTGCACACTGATGAGGACATTGAAGAACAGTCAGAAGAAATTGAAACAAACTTAGACCCACCACATCAGCTGCCCCTAGTTCTCTATGATGAACTAGACGCTCAAAACTACCATGATCATGAACAGCTATGTCTTGAGGAAAGTAAGTATGTTCCTTCTGAAATAGGAATAGAGCAAGAAGCACAAACCATTATGTACTATCAAGCGAATTGCTCAAACCTTAGTCAAACATCAGCAGTAACATCAGGAAATTTTTTCAGAATAAAGACATTAGAAGACTTACATATCACAAACCTTTTCGGAACTCAGGAGTAGGGAAGCTTAATGTTTTTACCGTACCTAAAGGATTTACCATCACATAATTTTTCCACTACAAGTGAAACCTTGACTGTAGCCATAACAACTCAAAATCTAGAAAAAACACCTGATAAACTCCTTATGAGCAAACATGATAATTACAGTCCAAATATACTTGAGTTACTTGAACTGGCTAATATCCTGTCATTCCATCAAAGACTTAGAACTGATAGAATTGGAAATCTCATGCAGACTACTACCTCATGCAGAGAAAATAATGAGAAACATTATGCCACTACCATTACTTCAAGAAACAACTTCGACAAAAGAAAATACAAAAATCTGAGCCAATCAGTAATAATCAAAGATAAAAAAGCTGGTCATAGGGTATGTTTTGATTTTAGAAACACTAATGCACATCCCTATAACAGAAATTTTATCCTTCCTACCCAAGACCATGATATAACAATGATAAGTGCTTTTAATCATATGCCTTTGCAAGATGATGTTTCAGGTTATAGCCAAATGATTCCCTTGCAAAGTAGATAGCTCAAATATTTTTTTCAGTATGCTGGAAGTAGTTCCAGTTTCAGACTCAGAATTGCAAAACCACTGAATATCAAAAATATGCTCCTGAAAGCCATGTTTCTAGTCCTGAACTTCTGTATTTTAACATACCTTGATTATGTCATTATTTATTTCAAAAATGACAAAGAATATATGCATTACTTAAAGAAGGTGTACAGTAAAGGAAGGAGTGGAAATCAGAGGTATAAAGAGGTACATCGGGAAGATATGGGTTCATTCAGATTTTCTTGCATGAATCCTTATGTCATGATGGAAAGAGAGAATTTTCCAAATTTCTCTTTTCAGGAGTTGAGTGGACCAAGAATGGTAGGAGATCCTTACGAGGATAAGATGCTTAAGTTTTTCCATTTCCAAGATTTCTGAGTTTAAAACTGTTGGCAATATGATGCAGAGTGTTGTCCTTGATGGAAACCTACTTGATAAAGTTGATGGCAAACCACTTGATGAAGTTGTCCTTGATGGAAACTGACTTATCCTATTTGTTAATGATGTAAATCTGATGTATCTACAGATCAGTTCAGATGTAATAGAGAAAAGAAAAGTTGCAGAGAATAAAGGTAAAGACAGGAGCAGCACCTAAACTATCAATTGGAAAAATAGACAGAGAACAGATTGTTGATGGGCCGCAGCCAAATATTGTAGAGGAGAATTAATTTTTGTTATGGGCGAAGTCTTTTTGCAGAATAAAATTGAATAAAACAAAGAAAGATTTCAAATTTCTGAAAAGGGAGCACAAATCGCAAGATCGCAAGTTTTGAAGTTTAAATGTCTTGTTGATGTGGATATTTGCGATATGCGATCATCGCGCCGTCGCACGATCGCACCATCGCATATTACAAAGTGTTCCGCCATATGTTTGATCGCCAATTTGCGATGCAATCCCATCGTAAATCGCAAATGTTAACTTTGTGCACTTTTGTTTGATCGCGCCATTGCATATCGCACATCGCAAATGGACGGCTGCGATGTGGGCCCGGGGTCAAGGATTGAAGTCCGGGTTAAAGTTCATTGAAATTTGATTAAAAGTAATGTTACGGGGGCAGTGTAAAGTTTTAAAATAACCGAAAGGTTATAAGAATATATATTACTGCTGAGTCAGCGACACTAAGCAAAGGAAAGGAATCACGTGCGGAATAAACAGTGAAAGCGGGTTTTATGAAGCCAGTTTTCCCATTTCGCACAGCCTTTCGGGGATAAGCGGTAATTTCCGGTTGGGTAGCGATTACATTGATAAGGTGACACATGTCCCTGTACGACTCCACAAAACCGCCTGTCACTACGCGCCATCGCGCATTATTTTTCGACCACGGATGACCAGCGAAATTGATGAGCGCCGTTGATCTAGGAAGGGGTCATCGGACGGTGTTTGCTTGATGAAGATGCACGAAGGATTATCCAGCGTACGGTGCGGGAATTCGATTGGTTTGTTAACCATATAGGTGGGGGCCGGAGCTAAGTTTTAAAGATTATGACCACACCGATCCATTATTAATCATAAAATTATATGGCAGAGATAAAGTTCCTTTTTGGGTCGTTTCGTGTTGTAAAAGAAATTTTGTATGTTTTGGGGAGGTCATGACTATAGTAGATTGTTGGACCGAATTATCTATTTTGACCCCATCCAGGAATACCATTAGCGGTTTGTGGTTTTGACTCATGGTTTTACTAAAGGCAAAAACTATATAAGGAGAAGAGAAATAGAGAACGATGTGTGCATGTGCAAGGATTGTAAATAAATAAATATCTTTAAGAGATATCTGCATGATCGAACTCTGTTGTCTGTTAACGCTGAATCTATGATGCACCTATGGAGTTGATCGAGGAAGTGATAAAGCTCTATGAAGATCAGCAAAGAAATGATGAAGACCTGGCGCAAGTCTAAAATGAAGAAATCTGGATCTGGGTTGCTTGAACACTGATTATGTTGTTGGTTGATTGGTTTATGATTCAATAAATGAATTGAATGGGTTATAAGGTTTAGTTTGATTTATGTGTGGAATGGGTCGAGTCTGAAAATCTGATGAGGAGAGGCCTGCAAGGTATGTTGTGTGAAAGCTGTTGGATCCAGTATGAAAATTGACGAAACGTGGTCCGCAGTGGTGTTGAGGGTCGAAGCCTTCAGTGAGGGGGTAGTAGCTCCCTTCTAGTGGTAGCTGGTAAACGAGAACAGGGGGTAGTAGCTCCCTTCCAGGAGAGGCTGGTAAACGAGAGCAGGGGGTTGTAGCTCCCTTCCAGGAGAGGCTGGTAAACGAGAGAAGGTTGTAGCCTTGCGGGTGGGTGCACAACGTCTTCGGTATGAGTACGCACCGGTCTAATGTTGTAAGATGTTTTCTTTATAATAAATATTGAAGACTGAGACGACGGCAGTGGTGGTTTTCTCCCGAATTGGGTTTCCACCCTAAATCCTGGTGTTCATGTGTGTTTCTTATGTGTGATGATTTATTCTGTTCTTACTACACATGTTTACTGCTTACTAAACATCTAATGAGTGAATGATGCAATGATCTAAGTAAATAATTATCTGCATAATGAGATCTATGGTAATATGAAAGTTTCATTAAGGATATCCGTGTATATACGCGACTTGGGTTCATTAAAGTAGCGTATGGGTTTTAGAGAAAGAAAAATTAAAAAGTTTTCAGTCTGCACTAAATACTGATTCACCCCCCCTCTCAGTATTTTTCCCAACAATTGGTATCAGAGCAGGTCCTTCTGCAGAGGCTTGATCGCTTGAAGGAGATCCATCGCAATGGGAAGTCATGAAGGAATATTTTCCATAAAGCCACCTCTATTCAATGGAAGTAATCTGTTATTTTGGAAGATACGAACAAAAGCATATTTGCAAAGTCTTGGTGCAGAAGTATGGGCAATCGTGGAAGAAGGTTATCAGTATCCGAAAATTATTCCTACTGATGCAGCAGAAAGGAAGAAATATGAAATCAATGCCAAAGCAGTCAATGTTTTATTAGGAAGCATGTCTGAATCAGAATTTGTTAAAGTGATGCAGCTAAATTCAACAAAAGAAGTATGGGACAAAATCATTGTAAGGTATGAAGGAGACACAAAGGTAAAAAGTGCAAAACTTCAAATTCTCAGAATTGAATATGAAAATTTAAGGATGCATAGTGATGAGAGTGTTGCCAGCTTCTTTTTACGTCTATATGATATTGTAAATCGTATGAGAAATTTGGGTGAAACCATAACTGATACTACTCTGGTTGAAAAAGTCTTAAGATCTTTGACTTCAAAATTTGAGTCAAAAGTGTCAGCTATTGAATAAAAGCAAGATTTGCAAACTCTTACTATTGTTCAACTACATGGTATCTTGACTGCTTTTGAAATGAGAAAAGGGGGTCCCCCTCAAATCAGAGAAGCTACCTTTAAAGCATGTGCAAAAGGAAAAGAAAAGGAAGTTGTCAAAGAATCAAGTTATATATCAGAAGAAGAAGAAGCAAATTTTGTGAGAAAGCTTCAACCAGGTACTGGAAGATTCAGAGGTAAGCTTCCATTCAAGTGTTTTACTTGTGGAAGAGTTGGTCATTATGCTGCTAAATGTCCCTATGAAGAAAATCATGATAAAGGGAAACAATTCGAAAAGGAAAAGATTTATTATACAAATGAAGATAATTATGAAGTGTCAAATGAAGATGAAGAAGATTCTGACCAAGATCTGCAAGTGCTCATCACAAGGAAGCAAAAGAAGAAGGCTACTCAAAGAAAGGAGACATCTCAGAAAACATGTGTAGCAGCAAATGAAGAAGATGAAACAGGTACTGATTGTTGTTCTTGTGATTCACTTTCTTGTGCATGCAATGGTGAAGATAGTGAAAGTAACAGTATGAGTCTAGAAGCAAACCTCAAAATCAATGATGAAGATCCATTTAAAAGGAAGGAATCTATATACCAAGATATGATCTCCAGAATGAATGGACAGATAAAAACAATGAAGGAATAGATAGAAATATATCAAAGACTGCAGGATAAAGTAACCAATCGAAGTGAAAGACTTGAAGCAGAAATAATATATTTGAAAGCAGATCTAGAAACATCAAATAAGAAGAATGAAGAACTCCTACTATCATTTGAAAAGGAAGGACGTGAAGCAGAAATCATCTCGCTCAAAACAAATCTGGAAAAACGAAATAAGAAGAATGAAGAACTTCTACAAACATTTGAAGAACAAGAAAATGAGTTGAAGGAAGACATTTTAAAATTGAATGGTCAAGTAGAAGAAGGAAGAAGAGTCGAAGAAAGTATGAATAAGCAATGCCAAAAATTGGAGATTGAGGTAAATATTTTGAAAGGTAAATTAGAAGAAAAAGATAAACTCTTGAGGTTTCAAGATAGTACTAAGATTCTGGACAATATTCTTAGTAGTCAAAGGTCTCCTTCTATTAAATTTGGTCTTGGTTTTCATGAAACCGTTAAAGGATAATCTAGTTCACAAGGAAGTGATAAAGATTCAAAGGATATCAATGCAAAACCTGAAGTGTTGGAAGAAACAAAAGGTCAACCGACAATCATAAAATCTCAAAAGAAATCATTCCCTCCTAACTATAGAAGCATCAATAATGTTGAATGCTTTAAATGTCATAATTATGGGCATGTTGCAGCCAATTGCAGAAGCAGATCATTTCAGTCACAAACAAACAGATTCTACTCAGAAAGGTACTCAGGTTTCTTCAAGGGATATTGTTTTTCATGCAACAAGTTTGGTCATAAAGCAGCTAATTGCAATAGAAGAAAGAATAGAAAAACACATTATGATCCTTATGCTTACTTTTCTGGTCACGTAAGATGTTATGCTTGTAACAAGTATGGACATGTAGAAAAATAATGCAGGATGAATAGATCTGAGAAATTGGACAATTTCCAGCACACAATAAGAAACTTTAAGCTAAGCTGGAAAAAGAAGGAGGATCAGTTAGAAACGTAGGGAATATTGACCCTATTGCAGTCAGCCGCTTCTAAAGCTTACTTCTCATAATGACTGCAGGAGTCATGTGAGATACATTATAGGAATCAGTAATGTATCATCACAGGGGGAGCAATGTATGGTGATTCCCATGGTTGATTTGGTAATTCTGGTTATGTTTATTTCTGACAGTGCATATGATGTGAAGAAGACAGGTACAGGTGGTACAAATCCAGGGGGAGAAAAAGGAGTGTGAAATTTTCAGTATTTAACTTTCCATACGCGGGTTTCGTGAACAAAAGCTGCGTATACACGCGAGTTCTGTTGGAGACAGCCGCGTATGCTTTTCTGATAAGAAAAACAATAAGATAGCTAAAGATCAGGAACACAAATTCAGGGGGAGCATCAGTCTAAATACTAATGATTGGATTGTTGGCATTGTATCTGCTTATTTCTTGGTTCTCATGCTCAAATGATGATGACATGATACATGGTTTCTTATGATGAAATTATGGATGATTGCTTGACTCATATTTTCTATTGAAGAAGTTGTTCTGGTATGATAATTCCTCTTGGAAGGAATATGTTGATGCTGCAAAGAGTCTGGAGGCTTGGTTACTGATGTGATTATGCTACAACTGATGGATGACACTTGAAAACATAGCTACATTGTCCTATCTTTCCTCTCTCATATATTCTGGGGAAGCGTTCGAATATCTCAGACAGAAGTTGGGTGTTATCTTTGTCATTCAGAAGAACAAAACTGGTTAAGTTCAGAAGATTAAATTGGATACGTGGATTTCCTGAAACACAGTCGCGTATATACGCAAGTTTATACACAGAAAACCGCGTATGGTTGGTTGCTGACAAATTTTTCTGGGTCAGCATTTTTCAGCACAAGTTGTGGTGCTATTTGGTTTCTCTGGATGCACAAGCTAAGGGGGAGCATTGGTCATTTGGAAAGGATACATTGGATGCATAGTTTCAGGAGGAGCATTAGCCTTGCTGAATGTAATGCATTGTTGGCATTATGATGATTCTGAATTATGATCTCTCTTGAGGTCTTTTTGATATTGGTTATAAAAAGTCATATTTGTAATTTGATGAAAAGGTTATGTTGAGACCTATGATGTAAATTTTTATATTCAGTAATGTAAGGACTTATTCAAAATTGTAAACCCACTTGGTTGGGTAGTTGAGTCAAAATGTGTAAACCCACTAGGTTGGGTACTTGAGTCACATATGTAAATCCACTTGGTTGGATCATTGATGTAATTATGAGTCCTTGGAAAGGTCATAGAGTCATGTACTTCATTGAAAAATATGTTTGAAGATTCAGCGTGAACTTAGGGGGAGCATGGTAACTTCAGTGCACATCAGATCTACAGAGCTCTTATTTCTACATGAGGAGAAAAACCTTGTTTTGGTTTTGATCCGCCCTTTGCCCTTGATGTCAAAGGGGGAGAGTATCATGGTGTTTGAATAGGGGGAGAGTATCATGGTGTTTGAATAATGGTTATAATCAATGTATCTATCTATTATGATGATCAAAGACTATCATGGTTGCCATCAAGTCCAAAGGGGGAGATTGTTGGCAATATGATGCAGAGTGTTTTCCTTGATGGCAACCTACTTGATAAAGTTGATGGCAAACCACTTGATGAAGTTGTCCTTGATGGAAACTTACTTATCCTATTTGTTAATGATGTAAATCTGATGTATCTACAGAGCAGTTCAGATGTAATAGAGAAAAGAAAATTTGCAGAGAATAAAGGTAAAGACAGGAGCAGCACCTAAACTATCAATTGGAAAAATAGACAGAGAACAGATTATTGATGGGCCGCAGCCAAATATTGCAGAGGAGAATTAATTTTTGTTATGGGTGAAGTATTTTTCCAGAAGAAAATTGAATAAAACAACCAAAGATTTCAAATTTCTGAAAAGGGAGCACAAATCGCAAGATCGCAAGTTTTGAAGTTTAAATGTCTTGTTGATGTGGATATTTGCGATATGCGATCATCGCGTCATCACACGATCGCACCATCACATATTACAAAGTGTTCCGCCATATGTTTGATCGCCAATTTGCGATGCGATCCCATCACAAATCGCAAATGTTAACTTTGCGCACTTTTTTTTGATCGCGCCATTGCATATTGCACATCGCAAATGGACGACTGCGATGTGGGCCCGGGGTCAAGGATTGAAGTCCGGGTTAAAATTTCACTGAAATTTGATTAAAAGTAATGTTACGGGGGTAGTGTAAAGTTTAAAAATAACCGAATGGTTATATGAATATATATTACTGCTGAGTCAGCGGCACTAAGCAAAGGAAAGGAATCACGTGCGGAATAAATAGTGAAAGCGGGTTTTATGAAGCCGATTTGCCCATTTCGCACCGCCTTTCGGGGATAAGCGGTAATTTCCAGTTGGGAAGTGATTCCATTGATCGGGTGACACGGGTCCCTGTACGACTCCACAAAACCGCCTGTCACTACGCGCCATCGCACGTTATTGTTCGACCACGGATGACCAGCGAAATTGATGAGCGCCATTGATCTAGGAAGGGGTCATCGAACGGTGTTCGCTTGATGAAGATGCACGAAGGATTATCCAGCGTACGATGCGGGAATTTGATTGGTTTGTTAACTATATAGGTGGGGGCTGGAGCTAAGTTTTAAATATTATGACCACGCCGATCCATTATTAATCATAAAATTATATGGCAGAGATAAAGTTCCTTTTTGGGTCGTTTCGTGTTGTAAAAGAAATTTTATATGTTTTGGGGAGGTCATGACTATAGTAGATTGTTGGACCCAATTATCTATTTTGACCCCGTCTAGGAATACCATTAGCGGTTTGTGGTTTTGACTCATGGTTTTACTAAAGGCAAAAACTATATAACGAGAAGAGAAATAGAGAACGATGTGTGCATGTGCAAGGATTGTAAATAAATAAATATCTTTAAGAGATATCTGCATGATCGAACTCTATTGTTTGTTAACGCTGAATCTATGATGCACCTATGGAGTTGATCGAGGAAGTGATAAAGCTCTATGAAGATCAGCAAAGAAATGATGAAGACCTGGCGCAAGTCTAAAATGAAGAAATCTGGATTTGGGTTGCTTGAACACTGATTATGCTGTTGGTTGATTGGTTTATGATTCAATAAATGAATTGAATGGGTTATAAGGTTTAGTTTGATGTATGTGTGGAATGGGTCGAGTCTGAAAATCTGATGAGGAGAGGCCTGCAAGGTATGTTGTGTGAAAGCTGTTGGATCCAGTATGAAAATTGACGAAACGTGGTCCGCAGTGGTGCTGAGGGTCGAAGCCTTCAGTGAGGGGGTAGTAGCTCCCTTCTAGTGGTAGCTGGTAAATGAGAACAGGGGGTAGTAGCTCCCTTCCAGGAGAGGCTGGTAAACGAGAGCAGGGGGTTGTAGCTCCCTTCCAGGAGAGGCTGGTAAACGAGAGAAGGTTGTAGCCTTCTGCAGGTGGGTGCCTGCATGCTGGTATGAGTCTGCGCCAGTACAATGTTGTAAGATGTTTTCTTTATAATAAATATTGAAGACTGAGACGACGACAGCGGTGGTTTTCTCCCGAATTGGGTTTCCACCTTAAATCCTGGTGTTCTTGTGTGTTGCTTATGTGTGATGATTTATTCTGTTCTTACTACACATGTTTACTTCTTACTAAACATCTAATGAGTGAATGATGCAATGATCTAAGTAAAGATTTATCTGCATAATGAGATCTCTGGTAATACGCAAGTTTCATTAAGGATATCCGCGTATATATGCGACTTGGGTTCATTAAAGTAGCGTATGGGTTTTAGAGAAAGAAAAAGTAAAAAGTTTTCAGTCTGCACTAAATACTGATTCACCCCCCCCTCTCAGTATTTTTCCCAACAAAAACATTTTCAATCATTGTATATACCACTTTTTAAAAAATAGATAAAACAGAAAAGTAAAAAACAATAGAAGAATAGAAAAGAGGGCAGTTGAAAAATAGAAAAAGGCCCCATGTTCCAAAAAATAGTAATTCAGAAAGCGCACAAGTCTAAATGCCGCTACTAGTGCTCAAATGTCTTGTTCAGTTATCTAGCCTAATCATAGCTGAACATGTTTTAAATTTATTTGCTGATAATTTAGTGAGTGAAAAAGATGGTCAACATTGTGTACGCTTGAATTATCAAAGAGAGTAGATTAAGAAAAGATACTGGTTCCACACGCTCAAAACAGAACCAAAGAGGGAAGCGGGGATGAAAAACAAATTGTGCAATCTTAGACCCGTTTTTCCTAGTTTCCATTTTATGCAAAATAATATTTGTGTGCAGCTTTCTTTCATGCCACAAATACATGACAAATCAGACTGTCTAACCCTGATTTGATCATCTTTTCAATTTCATGTTTTAGATTAGAGAACAAAATCCTGTCAAACAGCTTAACCTTGACAATTGATCTAGCATAGGTAGAGTAATGAAGGAGTTCATCAGTTTAATCTGAACTCCTGGCAGATATAGGTGTAGAATTAGATAGGTTCATTTTCCAAAAAGAAAAAATATATATTTTCAAAAGGGTTGCTAGTCCAAATTCACCCAAAGGAAGAAAAAATGTTAGGAAAGATAGTGGGGTAGGTAGAAATATCATTGATGCTAATCATGCTGTCATTTTTCAGAAGTAGCATCAAGGAAGAATGAAATTTGTGCCAATGGGTTAGGCACTCGTATTCATAAGCCAAAGATCTAAAATTCTGGACACCTCCTGAAAAGGAGCTGCCCTCCCCAAATGGAGCCACTGTTAGTCATCAGTATTTTTCACTTGTTGGTGATGACTTGTTGTAACAACCAAGTTTTCTAGCAGCTGATCTAAAAAATTGCCAAATTTGCTAGCTGGAAAACACCCATAAAATTTTTTCCCTCTTACCTTTCAGTCTGCCCATGACGAGATGAAACCTCGTTATCAAGTCCTTTCTAGCCTCAGCCATACTAGTTTGCCCATCAGCTCCAAAGAAACAATCCAAATCTGTCCAAAATTTCCCTTCTAAGTTAGGTAGTGGCGCTTTAGGCATTTCTCCCTTGGCAAACCACTCTAAAGCCAAAGAACCTCTACCTGCTATAGAATAGTCATAACAAACCTTCCCATCCTGCAAATAAAGTTGGTTACAGCCCTAGGTCCCACCACTAATACACCCTCATGTCTCAGCAATACATGTACCATAGGTCAAACTGATTTTAGGTGTTTTTACAGTGTTTTAAATGGATCTTTCAAGGACAGAGACATACCAGCATCCCAGAAGACAATTTTTGGCTCCACGTGAGAAGACAACTGCTTCTCAATGTGATCTTGAGCCTGGGATGCAGCTATAGAGGAGAGAGTTCTTCATTAAGCTCTTGCGATCACAGTCAAAGCCCGAAAGGATAGTGAAAGGAAAAATAACACTGTCAAATGGTTGATGATATGACATGACTAAAAAACATCCTTCATCTATAAGAAGAGGGTTTTAAGACTAAATAACCTCCTTCATTTCATAAGCAGAGGGTTTGAATACTGAAGAACCTCCTTCATTTCATAAGTAGAGGGTTTAAGACTAAGAGCACCTCCTTCATTTATAGGCAGAGGCAAAGCAGTGGGATTTAAAAATGATTTGCATAATTTCACTATTATTTGAGTTACAATGTGAAGCTAATAGGTTCATCATCATTGAAGAAAGATTGTTAAACAGATGGCCTAAAGAGTCAAATAGTCTTGGGTTCAAACTAACTTCTGCCATCATGTACAAGAGAAGCCACTATCAGTATGATTCATCGAACATTCTTCCTTTGACTGAGACAGAAGTTGAAAAGAAACCAAGAATTGGTCAAAATAGGCCTCCTTCATCTATAAGCAGAGGGCCAGAGCAGTGATTGATCTTAGGTTTTGACTGATTAGGAGACAAATGGTAAGAGTAGTAGAAGACAGTTGAAAGCTTTTGAATAGGGAAATCATGTCAAAAAACAAAGAAAAAGCACGAGCGCTCTAAAATGTCAAAGAATTTTACTCATCTCCTATTATAGATTCTCTTTCAAAGACAGTCTGAAGCCAAGAAATGGACAAACATGGCTGAGGGGTATAAATTCCTTAAAGGTTACAAAAACTCATCTCCTTGATGAACAGGCTTAACATTTAGCCTCTGTTCCCTTTAAACAAAAAAAATTTGATAAGTGGTTGAGAGATGGGTCATGAAACAGGCATAAGAGTGATGATCATTTTTCAAAGGATCCTGTTCTTCCTTTTCATGTAAATTTTCTTTCAAAATTACTTATCATAATGGACAAAAGGTGATCTGAGTTTAGTTTTCCAAAAAGACATTGCAACTAAGCACCTATGTCCATAAATATGCAAGAAGGTTTATGGTATGTGTTTTAGATTTTGAAAAAACTTTCAAAGCCAATAAGGCATGTCACCATTTTCAAATGAAGGCATTTTCCTTATGAAAATGTCAAAGGCACCTCACTGTTGCATTCCAAGTAAAGGAGAGGTCTAAAAGAAGTCCCCTTTGATGAACAAAGAATGGTAAATCATGAGTGAAGGCAACTAAGTTTTTGGCACCCACATTCAGAAGTAGAAGCTGTCAACCAAGTTTAAAGAGGTAAGTCATCTCCTTGCAAAATGGAAAAAGGGGTTTCATCACTCATTGATATGTTTTGAGCAGTTTTACCATTTTGAAGGTGTCACTAAAGGGTCGGCTGTGGCAGAGGTTACTTTTCAAATGTGTAAACACAGTGAACAGAGTTTGACCCTTGGAATGATTTTATTATAAGAGGAAAAGAGTCATAGCTATTACAACTGTTCAATTAGTACGCAAAGAATGTTTTACCAATGATCTTCAAAATATGGGCCCTTCATAACACATTCAAAATCATTTTGTTTTCTTTTCAAATGGACAAAGGCAGTGGTTTAAAGAGAGAATTATTCCAAACCATCACAAATCCAACTCAAAGGTAATTTATTATTGTGTTCAAAAGGGGATAAAGGGACTGTTGCAAGCCCTTTTTGAATTCCCAAAAAACGAACAACACTCCCCTTTTGCTGTTCACGAGACCAAAGAGGAACTTTTCAGGCAAAAACACAGAGTTTTCTGGTTTTTAGACCGCGCAGCGTGCATGTAGAGTTGCACGGCACGTTCAGGCGCAATTTTACAAAGGGAATACACAGTCGTGCGATGCGCCTGTAGCAGCGCGCGGTGCGCCTGTAAGCGCCAGTCACGTCGGCCCGACAGTGACCCGAGGACCTCCTTTTGTGCGGCGCTTTCCAAAGCAAACGTGCCACGCCTATTTCAAACCATCAACACGCCTCCAAAATGCTTTGAAAGCTGCTTCGACCCTCAAGCAAAGCCTGCCATCGTTTTTTTAAGGTATTTTGTTTTGCCCCCTTACAAATTTCAAACTGCTAGATGGTGTTTGAGACAGTGAAATTCGTAGTGTAAATCAAGGTAATTTGAGTGAATATTTTGAAAGTTTGTCACAGTGTAAGGTTATTGAAATGATTCATTAGTTCCAAAGAACCTAGAGCTGCCCCCAAAGACTGAGATACAACCATGACCTCTGTTAGAAAATAGAGTGGAGAAAACAGTGCTTGGGAGGTTTGATCTTTTGGTTTAAAACTCAAGAGTTGTTGTGGTTTTGTTTGCCCAAACCCTGACATAGTGAAACTGGTGGATTTTAATTGCTATCAAAAGACCATACAAATTGCCTTGGAAATAATGTTTAAAGGTGGAGACACTGTTTAAACGGAGGAAAAGACAGAGTTTGAAAAGTGAGACAGTAGGCCTGATTTCAAACAGCAGTGATCCTTCTACAAGTGTTTTTTCATTACAATTTTTCCTCAGTGTGGTGAAGAACAGAGTCAGGGCTGCCAATTTGTCCATAAAACAAACTTTAGTGTATGAAGCTGTAAATTTCCATTTGGAGGTATTGTCAAAATCTGTGTGAGGAATAGTGAATACAAGAGCAGTGTTTTGATTAAGAGGGGTGTTTGTATTTTACAAGGTTGTTTGTGCTCACACCAAAACACAAAGATCTTGGTAACCTTACACTAACACAGAGATCACTTGACTATGTATGCATTTTGTTTGACTGTGCACTTGTCATTATAAATATTGGCTGTTTGGCATACAAAGGGAGGAAGAGTAGTGTTCTGAGAGGAGCAGAGACCTAATAGCAAAGAAAACATTTTTACACAGCTTTGAAGCAAGTTTACCTTGATCAAACAGTGATTGAAAAAAAAGGCAGAGTTTTGTTTGAGAACACATTTCAAGAAATCATTTTTGAGGCAGTTTGGTTTTGTAGAGAGCATCCATAATAAGATGCCTCCCAGGCAGGATAGTAGGAGTGGATTGCATAAGAGATATGAACCTATTTCCACTAAAGAAGTGAATTCCCACCCATCAGTATTGTTCAATTTCCATGAGGTCGGGTGTTTAGATTTTCTTCAAAGGGTGCAAGAGGTGAAGAGTTTCTCTCATTTGACACATCTTTGCGCTTCTAGGTTCCGAGACAAGCATTTCTAGTTGGCAGGCCTTGACTTCAAATTCTCCCCAAGATCCATCTCCATGGCCACTAAAATTCCCTATATTGGTGAGAAATGGTTCAAACAAAGCCATTTGGACTCAGATGATTATAAGCCCTTTCTAAAGCCTGAGCACAGAGAGTCATGTCCTTCTATTTTTCCTTTCTCATATGTTTAAGCCAGCTACACCCCTCTCATGAAGATTATCATGAAGTACTTCACTTGTGAGGGAAGATTCTCCCGAATTTATGCATATCACATTCGACTGCTCATGCATTTCACTAGGGCCAGATTGCTAAATCTTCCTTTCTTCTTACACAAGAGCATTGAGAAAATGGCCTCCACTGTCTAGAAGAAGCCTCCTTCACAGCAAATAGCCTGTCTCTTCCATCACTCACTCATCAAAATCATCATTCTTCATCAACTTGAAAAGAGAGAGGTCTCTTGGGATGTTTTCATCACTCGTCTATATTTCTCCACTGTCTGTACAGTCCATACAAACCCTACATCTCCTACTCATCATCCCTCGCCTTATTCTAGCATACCTATTCCTAAAAAGCTCAAATTTACTACAGAACAAGTAGAAGAGCTTGAAGAAGGAGAAGAGCATGATCATGATGATGAGGAAGAGGATGATGGGCAGCATCATGAAGAATAGCAAAGTGATGATGAAGGGCAGCAGCATGATGAACAATAGCAAGGGGAGGAGGAAGAAAGTGTTGAACAGCAGCATGAGAGTAATGAGGGTGAACAGCAGACTCATGATTAGGGTGAACAACAGCCCTATGATGACACACAACAACACAGTGAGGGTGAGACAGAGTAGCAAGGGCAACATGATAGTGATGAGCAAGAACAGTGAAAAGAGGACACACAACAGCCTTATGAGACAGAGCAGTAGCATGAAGATGATGAACAAGGGCATGAAAGTGATGAGCAAGGGTGGCTAAAAGATGATACACAATAGCCTCCTCAGGAACAGGAGCCTTTTCAAGAATAACATCAAACTCAAAAAGAAGAGAAACAAGGCGACAAAGGTAAAGGGGCCATGCCCTCTTCTCCTAAAAAGGCCAAGCCCCAGAAAACAAAGAAGAGATTGCCTAGGGTTGTCACTCCAAATGTGACAAGGGCCCTTCGGAGTAAAGGAAAATTTCCAAAGAAGCCCATGATTGATTTTCCTAGAAGGAAGAGCACTAGAATAGCTACCCAAAGCAAAGGGAAGGGTAAGGAAGAAGGCAATCATAAACAAGAGAGTGCTTTCGAAATCATCCCAATCCAAAGCGATGATAGTGATAATGAGGTCTGGATTCTAGAAAACCTATTAATCCATAGAGAAGGCCAAATTGATGCTTTGAAGGATGATCTTCATAGAGCTAGGAATTTCAATCAATTTTTGCAAATCCAAAATAGGCAAATGAGTGTCCATATGGCTGTTTATGAGACACGGGCGACTAAGTACAAGAAGGAGGCCTCCAAAGCCCAAGAAAGGTTGGAAGAACTTATGGGTGAGTTTGATGAAAGTGAAGGCGAAGATCAGTCTAGGTGAAAGAGGCCAAGAACCATGGGGCTTAAAAAGGCCCTTGAGAAGCAAAAAGAAGAGGAAAATTCCCTTCTCCAATCTACTCCTCTCACTGAATTGTTTGAACAGGAGATACAGAACAATAGGGAGGCATGGCTTGAGAGAGTAAATGACCACTTGGAAAATAAATTGGAGAAGGCAAACAGGGATTTAGACCTTCAAAGGAGAATGACGAGGCATTATAAAAAGTTAAATCAGTTTGCCCGGCGCAAGTTGAAGGCTGCTCAAGAAAAGCTCAAGGAGGCTAAAGGGAAGCGCCCGGCACGGAAAGTGAGGAAAGACATATCAGGACTTCATATTTTGGCCTCTGCTTCAAAACATGTTGCTGAGAACCCTTGAGGGTCATGCTCACCAATTTTGGGTGATTTTCGACATATTTTGGTTTTTTGGCATTTTGGGGTTTTTGGCCAAAACTCATCGGCTTCGCCATTTTAGTTTGGAGGATCATCAAAGGAGGAGAATGGTATCATTGGATGCAATAATTTCAGGAGAAAATACTCAGTGATTTTCAGGACATTTGAAGATCATTTTCTCCCCCGAAATGGTGAAATATGCTCGTTTTTTCTACACTCTGCCCGGTCTATCAACAAACCTTATTTTCTGGTTTTTTACACACAGGCCTATTTTTGGAGGACTTCTAGGCATCAAATTGAGAAAATTCAATTTTTCCAGAAATTAGACACAGATATTTCCAACGAGCTATCATGAGCCTCGTTTCGACACCGGGAAGGCTGCCAAAAGTTGTGGGCAAGTCAGGGGAGCTTTTGCTGATGTATTTTTTGAGTATTTTTGTAAAAATTGAATCTTTAAAAAATGCTTTTTCCTCATGCGCGTTTAGCTAATTTTTCACATGAGAAGTTATGAAAAGTCAATTTATTTCACTCTTTTATAATTTTTTAGATATTTTATGAGATATTTTGTGCCTTGGGCTTTGCAAAGCCTCAAGGACAAGATTAGATATTTTGGATAGGCCAATGAGAGTGCAAATTGAACTAAGAGGTTTTCTTCACTTGAGCCTATATATTCCAAAGGCTTTCATTGTAAACAAGGTTGAACTTGATGATAGAAGCAATATATGGTCATATAAGCCTTGGAAGAAATACTTGTCTCATGCTTTTGGATAGTCTCTTGGATGTTCTTGGATGATGAAAGAGGATTGTTGTTGGATTCCCTTACTTGGTAGAATGGTATAGTGTCTCTCTCTTTATTTTTTTTCCTAGTTTTCATTCATGAATCCATGTTTCTTGATTGCTATAGAACAGTAGAGAAAAAATTTGAGACATGCCCTTGGAGGCACCTCAAATTTCCTGTTTCTTCATAGCTTCCATGTTTTCTTCATCCTTAGTCACATTAAAGAATTCTTGATTGCTCTTTAATAACTTAAGGATATTGTTGCTTATTTCATTCATGGTTTTATGCATGCTAAGTATGATTTACGGTATGCCCTGCTTACTCATGGCTAGCCATAGCTCCATCCATGAAATTTCTATTTGACTGATTAGATTGTCATTTGTTGAACCAAGGAGGTCTTGTTCTGATCTTGCCCTTTGTCTAAGACTATGTAATCTTGTTTTCAAAGTGCCCATTAACTTGAATTATTGTGTTTAGGCATTTCGGAATAGTTATTTAAGTTGTTTGTCTGTCTTAAGTGTATTTCCCCAAAGTTTGATAGCCATTTCCCAAAGTTAGAGAGTCATATATATCTATGCATGGCTTGAATGTTTATTTCTATGTATTGATTAGCTTATAGTTACATTTCTCATGATTAATGGTTTGCCCTACCATGTTTGTGCCAGCTATTAAACTAGTTATGCTTGGAATCCTTTGTTATTCACAAACTTGATGTCCATTTTATTCTGTTTTTCCCAAAGATCCTTTCTACCTCGAATCAAATCGGGCCTTCAACAACCTTGTATCACCATCTGATAGCTTTCTTGACCTTTTCGACCCCATAGCCCAGTTGATCTGACATCTTTTTACCTATCTTATATCTTTGATCAGTTTCATCCCTCACAACCTAAAAACCAAAACCAAAAAAAATTACTTCATAACTAGCCTAAAATCAGAACACAATAAGCAAACACACAAATATCCCTTACACATATAGAGATAGCCCTCTCTGAGTCCAAGAAGGCTAGGTCGTTAGGCTCCAAATATTGGTCTGATGTTACACTGTCATTTGGCTTTCCAATCAACCAAATCACGGGACCCTAACATAATGGCGATCTCGGTGGGACTCTGAGTCAAAACGTCCTAGGTATCCCTTAGGAACTCTCAAAATCTCAGTAAAACTTAGAAGAGTAGAATCTGGTTGTTTCACCCTCCTAGAAAAATGATGACTCAGATGTAGGACACTCTTCCAAACCTCACTGGCAGGCAATCCATAAAATCATTTAGAGTAAACTCTTCTTTTTGTCGCCACCCTAGCAAAGTGATGAAACAGGTTTAGAGAACTTTAAATAAACCATAGGCTACACACAAAAACTCAGAAAAACCCCAAAACATTCCCGGATTGGTTTTCCCTAGTTACTGGTGGTGGACCATAGCTACATCTTTACAAAAACAACCAAGTTCCACCTGGCGACTCCACTAGCCTCCAGTAGGCCTAAAAATTCCATAAAAAACCAAAAATTCATAAACCACACCTTTCTGGTAACTCATCCTTCCAAAAATTTAAACTTAGGGTGGAAAATCTGTAATTATTGACAAACTAAGTATAACTTAGTGATTCAGAAAACCTCACCTGAACATAAGATATAAGCAGAAAAATTCTTGCCAAGAGAACCATTAGCTTCTCCATACAACCTAGCAAACTGTTGAAACCAAGTGAATCACTCTTCTTTGCAAGTTTCCATCTCAAAGTTTCTATAAAACGTTTTCCAAAGCATCTTTGATAGTGTTGGTGGTGGACCATAGTTCTCATAGAAATCCACCTGGCGACTCCACTAGTCCATCCTTTTATTTTTTGACCATCCTTCACATTAGTAAGACCTTAGAGAGGCCATCCATCCAAAACATTCACAAACACCATCCTCTCTAAACTCTAGACCCGAAATCTGGCTTCACGAAGAATCAACACCAGAGCTCATCCAGACCCAAATCCCCCTATCATAGTAGACGACCCAAAGAAGATTCTATGGCAAGCTTCCAAAACTGGAAATCTAGCTACTGATAGGTCCATCTGTAAAGAAAGATCAGTACCTGAACATCTCACTGCCTTGCAGGATTTCCCCTTTGACTTAAAATCAACAAAAACCCTTTTTAGAAGCAAGTCACAAAGTAAGATAGACTTTGACGATCTTGAGCCCCTAGATCTGCTACAGAGTCCTAGTAGAGAAACCTCACCTACCACCCCTCCCGACTTTCAGCTTCTCCATCACTTTGGCTCCTACCATCCCAGATCTGCTTAAAATTAGATCACTATCCCAAGTACATCCGCCACACCTATCCAAACCACTACTATTCAAACCACCTCAGCTCGTCCCACAAGCCCTCATTTTGCACATCACCCATTAGCTCCCATCATGGCAACCTGGTACGCACCCTTAGTGTTGCCACAACCTTTTGCTCCCCTACAAAATGACTATAAAGCCAAAATCCCACACTTTATTGGAGATGAGACTACCACAGCTCAATAGCATGTAGATAGGATTAGCGATGCCTTTGAATACATGGAAATAGAAGACGAGACCATCAGAATGAGGATGTTCGCCCAAATGCTGGGCTGAGAACCCAAAAAATGGTTTAAAAGCTTAACTCCAAATAGCATCCACAACCTCCCAGAACTCTACCAAGTCTTCATAAACAAGTGGGAAATCCGAAATAACCCCATTCAAATCCTATCAGAATATAACAATATAAAACGAGAAAATGGGGAAAGTGTCTAGGGATACTGCACTAGGTTCAACAGTGTGTATAACGCCCTCCCACCTCACTTCAAACCCCCACTTGGTTCAGCCTTCACAAATTTCCCCAAGGGTTTTGACCTAGATATGACTTATCAGCTAAGAGACAAGGACTTTATTACCTCAGAGGAAATACAAAAAGCAGCCATAAGAGCAGAAGCCAACTTAGTAGAAAAAAGAGCTAGGACTAGATCAGAAAGGAAAGTCACCTACTGGGATGAAGTCTCCACTTCAGCTCCTCCCTTAGATCCTAGAATAAATGACTTAGTCAGGTCCATGGCCAAAATGTGGGAGAAGATAAGTGAGAAGACCCCTCTTAGGGACAACCAGCAAATCCCTCCAAATAGAAACCAGAACCAAACTTTTAGGAGGGAACAATCTCAAAACAAACCAAGGGAAACTGACCAACAAATTAGGCAACCATTTAATGAAAATTATGTGGAAGAAGATGATAGGGATACAAAACCCATTGATGAAAATCACTTGAACCTCATAGAGTCTGATAATGAGAGTGAGGTGTACCTCACGGAAGAAGAACAAAAATTCTTCTCTCCAAATCGGGATGCAACCAACTATGAAGATCCCGAGGATCCTGCCATAGATTTTCAGAATGCCATAATATAATCTCACAGGTAGTATGACCTTAGAAGCAGAAAAAATCAAGACAACTCCAAGAAAGGTAGCTTAGACATTGCTAAAACCCCTGATACCATCCTTAAGAAGGCACTGAACAACAAAAAAATCATGGTCGGAAAAAATGACCAAAACAAAGATAGAGTTACCCAAACTAATCCTGACTCAGATATTCCTAGTACTTCAACAAAGATTCCCAAGATAGTTGTGGCAAACAAAATCCTGAAACAGAGCTAGCAAACTCAGAACATAGAGAAGGTCATGGCTGAAAAAGCTGAAACAAACATGTCTAAATTACAACTATATTTTAGTTTTAAGGGCGAAATCACCAAAATAAATATCACCATGCCTCTTACCGAGCTCATCACCCAAGGCTCTTATAAATCCCAAGTGTTAAAGGTCTTGATTCTAGGGAATGGTGCGAACACCCTTAATCTAGCTAATGACACTCCTAAAGAGTTGTTTGGTCCGAAAATAGAAGGGAAATTCCAAGAGGGAACCACTCTTCCCTTTTACATCAATCTGAATATACATGACCAAATCCTTCACAATTCCATGCTAGACTTCGGCGCGTCGCATAATCTTATGCCGAAGGTTGTAATGGAAATATTAGGCCTAGAAATCACAATACCATAAAAAGACTTATATTCATTTGATTCTAGTAGAGTCAAATGTCTAGGCTTGATCAAAGATATTTGTTTTAGTTTGGCCCAAATACCTGCAAAACATCTGATCATGGACATAGTGGTAGTAGACATTCCTCCCAAGTACGGAATTCTTCTATCCAGATCTTGGGGAGCTAAGCTCCAAGGGAATATTCAACTTGATATGTCCTACGCCACTATTCTTGTGTTTGACCAAACAAGAATACTCTATCGAGAGTCACACATGAAATACATGATCAGTATCCAAGAGAGGCCAGATAACATCCCAATGTATTCCTTGCATTCCGACCTGAACTCTTTTATTCTGCACACTGATGAGGACATTGAAGAACAGTCAGAAGAAATTGAAACAAACTTAGACCCACCACATCAGCTGCCCCTAGTTCTCTATGATGAACTAGACACTCAAAACTACCATGATCATGAACAACTATGTCTTGAGGAAAGTAAGTATGTTCCTTCTGAAATAGGAATAGAGCAAGAAGCACAAACCATTATGTACTATCAAGCGAATTGCTCGAACCTTAGTCAAACATCAACAGTAACATCAGGAATTTTTTTCAGAATAAGGGAATTAGAAAACTTACATATCACAAACCTTTTTGGAACTCAGGAGTAGGGAAGCTTAATGTTTTTACCGTACCTTAAGAATTTACCATCACATAAATTTTCCACTGCAAGTGAAACCTTGACTGTAGCCATAACAGCTCAAAATCCAGAAAAAACGCCTGATAAACTCCTTATGAGAAAACATGATAATTGCAGTCCAAATATACCTGAGTTACTTGAACTGGCTAATATCCTGTTATTCCATCAAAGACTTAGAACTGCTAGAATTGGAAATCTCATGCAGAATAATACCTCATGTAGAGAAAACAATGAGAAACACTATGCCACTACCATTACTTCAAGAAACAACTTCGACAAAAGAAAATACAAAAATCTGAACCAATCAGTAATAATCAAAGATAAAATAGCTGGTCATATGGTATGTTTTGATTTTAGAAGCAATAATGCACATCCCTATAACAGAAATTTTATCCTTCCTACTCAAGACCATGATATACCGATGATAAGTGCTTTTAATCATATGCCTTTGCAAGATGATGTTTCAGGTTATAGCCAAATGATTCCCTTGCAAAGTAGACAACTCAAAGATTTTTTTCAGCATGCTGGAAGTAGTTCCAGTTTCAGACTCAGAATTGCAAAACCACCGGATATCAAAAATATGCTCCTGAAAGCCATGTTTCCAGTCCTGAACTTCTGTATTTTAACATACCTTGATGATGTCATTATTTATTTCAAAAATGACAAAGAATATATGCATTACTTAAAGAAGGTGTACAATAAAGGAAGGAGTGGAAATCAGAGGTATACAGAGGTACAACGGGAAGATACGTGTTCATTCAGATTTTCTTGCATGAATCCTTATGTCATGCTGGAAAGAGAGAATTTTCCAAATTTCTCTTTTCAGGAGTTGAGTGGACCAAGAATGGTAGGAGATCCTTATGAGGATAATATGCTTAAGTTTCGCCATTTCCAAGATTTCTGATTTAAAACATTTTCAATCATTGTATATACCACTGTTTGAAAAATAGATAAAACAGAAAAGTAAAAAAAAATAGAAGAATAGAAAAGAGGGTAGTTGAAAAATAGAAAAAGGCCCCATGTTCCAAAAAATAGTCATTCAGAAAGCGCACAAGTCTAAATTCCGCTACTAGTACTCAAATGTCTTGTTCAGTTATCTAGTCTAATCATAGCTGAACATGTTTTAAATTTATTTGCTAATAATTTAGTGAGTGAAAAAGATGGTCAATATTGTGTAAGCTTGACTTATCAAAGAGAGTAGATTAGGAAAAGATACTAGTTCCACACGCTCAAAACAGAACCAAAGAGGAAAGCGAGGATGAAAAACAAATTGTGCAATCTTAGCCCCATTTTTCCTAGTTTCCATTTTATGCAAAATAATATTTGTGTGCAGCTTGTATTTCATGCCGCAAATACATGACAAATCAGACTGTCTAACCTTGATTTGATCATCTTTTCAATTTCATGTTTTAGATTAGAGAAAAAAATCTTGTCAAACAGCTTAACCTTGACAGTTGATCTAGCATAGGTAGAGTAATGAAGGAGTTCATCAGTTTAATCTGAAATCCCGATAGATATAGGTGTAGAATTAGATAGGTTCATTTTCCAAAAAGAAAAAAATATATATTGTCAAAAGGGTTGCTAGTCCAAATGCACCCAAAGTAAGAAAAAATGTTAGGAAAGATAGTGGGGTAGGTAGAAATATCATTGATGCTAATCATGCTGTCATTTTTCAGAAGTAGCATCAAGGAAGAATGAAATTTGTGCCAATGGGTAAGGCACTGGTCTTCATAAGCAAAATATCTGAAATTATGGACACCTCCTGAAAAGGAGCTACCCTCCCCAAATGGAGCCACTGTTAGTCATCAGTATTTTTCACTTGTTGGTGATGACTAGTTGTAACACCCAAGTTTTCTAGCAGCTGATCTAAAAAATTGTCAAATTTTCCAGCTGGAAAACACCCATAAAATTTTTTCCCTCTTACCTTTCAGTCCGCCCATGACGAGATGAAACCTCATTATCAAGTCCTTTCTAGCCTCAGCCATACTATTTTTCCCATCAGCTCCAAAGAAACAATCCAAATCTGTCCAAAATTTCACTTCTAAGTTAGGTAGTGGCGCTTTAGGCATTTCTCCCATGGAAAACCACTCTAAAGCCAAAGAACCTCTACCTGTTATAGACCAGTCATAACAAACCTTCCCATCCTGCAAATAAAGTTGGTTACAGCCCTAGGTCGCGCCACTAATACACCCTCAAGTCTCAGCAATACATGTACCATAGGTCAAACTGATTTTAGGTGTTTTTACAGTGTTTTAAATGGATCTTTCAAGGACAGAGACATACCAGCATCCCAGAAGACAATTTTTGGCTCCACATGAGAAGACAACTGCTTCTCAATGTGATCTTGAGCCTGGGATGCAGCTACAGAGGAGAGAGTTTTTCATTAAGCTCTTGCGATCACAGTCAAAGCCCGAAAGGACAGTGAAAGGAAAAATAACACTGTCAAATGTCTAATGATATGACATAACTAAAAAACCTCCTTCATCTATAAGCAGAGGGTTTTAAGACTGAAGAGCCTCCTTCATTTCATAAGCAGAGGGTTTGAAGACTGAAGAACCTCCTTCATTTCATAAGTAGAGGGTTTAAGACTAAGAGCGCCTCCTTCATTTATAGGCAGAGGCAAAGCAGTGGGATTTAAAAATGATTTGCATAATTTCACTATTATTTGAGTTACAATGTGAAGCTAATAAGTTCATCACCATTGAAGAAAGATTGTTAAACAGATGGCCTAAAGAGTCAAATAGTCTTGGGTTCAAACTAACTTCTTCCATCATGTACAAGAGAAGCTACTATCAGTATGATTCATCAAACATTCTTCCTTTGACTGAGACAAAAGTTGAAAAGAAACCAAGCATTGGTCAAAATAGGCCTCCTTCATCTATAAGCAGAGAGCTAGAGCAGTGATTGATCTTAGGTTTTGAATGATTAAGAGACAAATGGTAAGAGCAGCAGAAGACAGTTGAAAGCTTCTGAATAGGGCAATCATGTCAAAAAACAAAGAAAAAACATGAATGCTATAAAATGTCAAAGAAGCTGACTCATCTCCTATTATAGATTCTCTTTCAAAGACAGTTTGAAGCCAAGAAATGGACAAACCCGGCTGAGGGGTATAAATTCCTTAAAGGTTACAAAAACTCATCTCCTTGATGAACAGGCTTAACATTTAGCCTATGTTCCCTTTAAACAAAACAAAGTTGATAAGTGGTTGAGAGATGGGTCATGACACAGGCCTAAGAGTGATGATTGTTTTTCAAAGGATCCTGTTCTTCCTTTTCATGTAAATTTTCTTTCAAAATTACTTATCATAATGGACAGAAGGTGATCTGAGTTTAGTTTTCCAACAAGACATTGAAACTAAGCACCTATGTCCATAAATATGCAAGAAGGTTTATGGCATGTGTTTCAGTTTTTGAAAAAACTTTCAAAGCCAATAAGGCATGTCACCATTTTTAAATGAAGGCATTTTCCTTATGAAAATGTCAAAGGCACCTCACTGTTGCATTCCAAGTAAAGGAGAGGTCTAAAAGAAGTCCCCTTTGATGAACAGAGAATGGTAAAGCATGAGTGAAGGAAACTAAGTTTTTGGCACCCACATTCAGAAGCAGAAGCTGTCAACCAAGTTTAAAGAGATAATTCATCTCCTTGCAAAATGGCAAAAGGGGTTTCATCACTCATTGATATGTTTTGAGCAGTTTTCCCATTTTGAAGGTGTCACTAAAGGGTCAGCTGTGGAAAAGGTTACTCTTCAAATGTGTAAACACAGTGAACAGAGTTTGACTCTTGGAATGATTTTATTATAAGAGGAAAATAGTCATAGTTATTACAACTTTTCAATTAGTACGCACAGACCTTTTTACCAACGCTATTCAAAATATGGTCCCTTCATAACATGCTCAAACTCATTTTGTTTTCTTTTCAAATGGACAAAGGAAATGGTTTAAAGAGAGAAGTCTTCCAAAACCTCACAAATCCAACTCAAAGGTAATTGATTCTTGCGTTCAAAGGAGGATAAAGGGACCGTTGCAAGCCCTTTTTGAATTCCCAAAAAACAAACAACACTGCCCTTTTGCTTTTCACGAGACCAAAGAGGAAATTTTCGGGCAAAAACACAGAGTTTTTGGGTTTTTAGACCGCGCAGCGTGCCTGTAGAGTTGCGCGGCACGTTCAGGTGCAATTGTACAAAGGGAATACACTGTCACGCGGCACGCCTGTAGCAGCGCGCGGCGTGCCTATAAGCGTCAATCACGTCGGCCCGACAGTGACCCGACAACCTCCTTTTGCGTGGCTCTTTCCACAGCAAACGTGCCGCGCTTGTTTCAAAGCATCAACACGCCTCCAAAATGCTTTGAAAGCTACTCCGACCCTCAAGCAAAGCCTGCCATCATTTTTTTAAGGTATTTTGTTTTGTCCCCTTACAAATTTCAAACTGCTAGATGGTGTTTGAGACAGTGAAAGTCGTAGTGTAAATCAAGGTAATTTGAGTGAATATGTTGAAAGGTTGTCACGATGTAAGGTTATTGAAATGATTCATTAGTTCCAAAGAACCTAGAGCTGCCCCTAAAGGCCGAGATACAACCATGACCTCTGTCAGCAAATAGAGTGGAGAAAACTGTTCTTGGGAGGTTTGATTTTTTGGTTTAAAACTCAAGAGTTGTTGTGGTTTTGTTTGCCGAAACCCTGACATAGTGAAACTGGTGGATTTTTATTGCTATCAAAAGACCATACAAACTGCCCTCAAAACAATGTTTAAAGGTGGAGACACTGTTTAAAGGGAGGAAAAGACAGGGTTTGAAAAGTGAGACAGTAGGCCTGATTTCAAACAGCAGTGATCCTTCTACAAGTGTTTTGTCATTAGAAATTTTCCTCAGTGTGGTGAAGAACAGAGTCAGGGCTGCCAATTTGTCCATAAAAAAAAATTTAGTGTATGAAGCTATAAATTTCCATGTGGAGGTATTGTCAAAATCTGTGTGAGGAATAGTGAATACAAGAGCAGTGTTTTGATTAAGAGGGGTGTTTGTCTGTTACAGGGTTGTTTGTGCTCACACCAAAACACAAAGATCTTAGTAACCTTACACTAACACAGAGATCACTTGACTATGTATGCATTTTGTTTGACTGTGCACTTGTCATTATAAATATTGGCTGTTTGGCATACAAAGGGAGGAAGAACAGTGTTTTGAGAGGAGCAGAGACCTAATAGCAAAGAAAACATTTTTACACAACTTTGAAGCAAGTTTACCTTCATCAAACAGTGATTGACAAAGAAGGCAGAGCTTTGTTTGAGAACACATTTCAAGAAATCCTTTTTGAGGCAGTTTGGTTTTGTAGAGAGCATCCATAACAAGATGCCTCCTAGGCAGGATAATAGTTGTGGATTGCATAAGAGATATGAACCTATTTCCACTGAAGAAGTGAGTGCCCACCCATCAGTATTGTTCAATTTCCATGAGGTTGGGTGTTTGGATTTTTTTCAAAGGGTGCAAGAGGTGAAGAGTTTCTCTCCTTTGACACATCTTTACGCTTCTAGGTTCCGAGACAAGAATTTCCAGTTGGCAAACCTTGACTTCAAATTCTCCCCAAGACCCATCTCCAAGGCCACTAAAATTCCCTATATTGGTGAGAAATGGTTCAAACAAAGCTATTTGGACTCGGATGATTATAAGCCCTTTCTAAATCCTGAGCACAGAGAGTCATGTCCTTCTATTTTTCCTTTCTCATATCTTTTAGCCAGCTACACCCCTCTCATGAAGATTATAATGAAGTACTTCACCTTTGAGGGAAGATTCTCCCGAATTTATGAATATCACATCCGACTGCTCATGCATTTCACTAGGGCTAGATTTCTAAATCTTCCTTTATTCTTACACAAGAGCATTGAGAAAATGGCCTCCACTGTCCAGAAGAAGCCTCCTTCACAGAAAATAGCCTGTCTCTTCCATCACTCTCTCATCAAAATCATCATTCTTTATCAATATGAAAAGAGAGAGGTCTCTTGGGATGTTTTCATCACTCATCCGGATTTCTCCATTGTCCCTCCAGTCCATACATCCCCTACATCTCCTACTCATCATCCCTCACCTTCTTCTAGTAGACCTATTCCTAAAAAGCTCAAATTTACTACAAAACAAGCAGAAGAGCCTGACGAGGGAGAAGTGCATGATCATGATGATGAGGAAGAGGATGAAGGGCAGCAACATGAAGAACATCAAACTGATGATGATGGGCAGCAACATGATGAACAACAACAAGGGGAGGAGGAAGAAAGTGTTGAACAACAACATGATAGTAATGAGGGTGAATAGCAGACTCGTGATGAGGGTGAACAACAGCCCTATGATGACACACAACAACACAGTGAGGGTGAGATAGAGCAGCAAGGGAAGCATGATAGTGATGAGAAATAACAGTCAAAAGAGGAGACACAACAGCCTTATGAGACATAGCAGCAACATGAGATGATGAACAAGGGCATGACAGTGATGAGCAAGGGCAGCCAAAAGATGATACACAACATCCTCCTCAGGAACATAAGCCTCTTCAGGAAGAACATCAAACTCAAAAAGAAGAGAAACAAGGTGACAAAGGTAAAGGGGCCATGCCCTCTTCTCCTAAAAAGGCCAAGCCCCGGACAGAAAAGAAGAGAGTGCCTAGGGTTTTCACTCCAAATGTGACAAGGGCCCTCCGGAGTAAAGGAAAGTTGCCAAAGAAGCCCATGATTGATTTTCCTAGAAGGAAGAGCACTAGAATAGCCACCCAAAGCAAAGGGAAGGGTAAGGAAGAAGGCAGTCATGAACAAGAGAGTGCTTTCGAAATCATCCCAATCCAAAGCGATGATAGTGATAATGAGGCCCGGATTCTAGAAAACCTCTTAATCCATAGAGAAGGCCAAATTGATGCTTTGAAGGATGATCTTCATAGAGCTATGATTTTCAATCAATTTTTGCAAATCCAAAATAGGAAAATTAGTGTCCATATGGCTGTTTATGAGACACGGGGGACTAAGTACAAGAAGGATGCCTCTAAAGCCCAAGCAAGGTTGGAAGAACTCATGGGTGAGTTTGATGAAAGTGAAGGCGAAGATCAGTCTAGGCGAAATAGGCCAAGAACCATGGGGCTTAAAAAGGCCCTTGAGAAGCAAAAAGAAGAGGAAAATGCCCTTCTCCAATCTACTCCTCTCACTGCATTGTTTGAACAGGAGATAGAGAACAATAGGGAGGCATGGCTTGAGAGAGTAAATGACCACTTGGAAAAGAAATTGGAGAAGGCAAATATGGATTTAGACCTTTAAAGGAGAATGATGAGGCATTATAAAAAGTTAAATTAGTTTGCCCGGCACAAGTTGAAGGCTGCTCAAGAAAAGCTCAAGGAGGCTAAAGGGAAGCGCCCGGCACGGAAAGTGAGGAAAGACATATCACGACTTCAGATTTTGGCCTCTGCTTCACAACATGTTGCTGAGAACCCTTGAGGGTCATGCTCACCAATTTTGGGCGATTTTCGACATATTTTGGTTTTTTGGCATTTTTGGGTTTTTGGCCAAAACTCATGGGCTTCGCCATTTCAGTTTGGAGGATAATCAAAGGAGGAGAATGGTATCATTGGATGCCATAATTTTAGGAGCACATACTCAGTGATTTTCAGGACATTTTAAGATCATTTTCTCCCCGAAAATGGTGAAATATGCTCGCTTTTTCTACACTCTGCCCGGTCTATTAGCAAACCTTATTTTCTGGTTTTTTACACATAGGCCTGTTTTTGGAGGACTTCCAGGCATCAAATTGTGAAAATTCAATTTGTTCCAGAAAATAGACACTCATATATTTCCAACAAGCTATCATGAGCCTCGTTTCGACATCGAGAAGGCTGCCAAAAGTTGCGGGAAAGTCAGGGGACCTTTTGCTGATGTATTTTTTGAGTATTTTTGTAAAAATTGAACCTTTAAAAACTGATTTTTCCTCATGTGCGTTTAGCTATTTTTGCACATAAGAAGTTATGAAAAGTAAATTTATTTCCCTCTTTTATCATTTTTTAGATATTTTATGAGATATTTTGTGCCTTGGGCTTTGCAAAGCCTCAAGGACAAGATTAGATATTTTGGATAGGCCAATGAGAGTGCAAATTGAACTAAGAGGTTTTCCTCACTTGAGCCTATATATTCCAAAGGCTTTCATTGTAAACAAGGCTGAACTTGATGATAGAAGAAATATATGGTCATATAAGCTTTGGAAGAAATACTTGTCTCATGCTTTTTGATAGTCTCTTGGATGTTCTTGGATGATGAAAGAGGATTGTTGTTGGATTCCATGACTTGGTAGAATGGTATAGTGTCTCTCTCTTTGTTTTGTTTCCTAGTTTTCATTCATGAATCCATGTTTCTTGCTTGCTATAGAAAAGTAGAGAACAAATTTGAGACATGCCCTTGGAGGCACCTCAAATTTCTTGTTTCTTCATAGCTTCCATGTTTTCTTCATTCTTAGTCACATTAAAGAATTCTTGATTGCTCTTTAATAACTTAAGGATATTGTTGCTTATTTCATTCATGGTTTTATGCATGCTAAGTATGATTTATAGTATGCCCTGCTTACTCATGGCTAGCCATAGCTCCATCCATGAAATTTCTCTTTGACTGATTAGATTGTCATTTGTTGAACCAAGGAGGTCTTGTTCTGATCTTGCCCTTTGTCTAAGACTATGTAATCTTGTTTTCAAAGTTCCCAATAACTTGAAGTACTGTGTTTAGGCATTCCGGCATAGTTTTTTAAGTTGTTTGTCTGTCTTAAGTGTATTTCCCCAAAGTTTGATAGCCATTTCCCAAAGTTAGAGAGTCATATATCTCTATGGATGGCTTGAATGTTTATTTCTATGTATTGATTAGCTTATAGTTACATTTCTCATGATTAATGGTTTTCCCTACCATGTTTGTGTCAGCTATTAAACTAGTTATGCTTGGAATCCTTTGTTATTCACAAACTTGATGTCCATTTTATTCCATTTTGCCCAAATATCCTTTCTATCTCGAATCAAATCGGCCCTTCAACAGCCTTGTATCACCATCTGATAGCTTTCTTGACCTTTTCGACCCCATAACCCAGTTGATCTGACATATTTACCTATCTTATATATTTGATCAGTTTCATCCCTCACAACTTGAAAACCAAAACCAAAAAAACTTACTTCATAACTAGCGTAAAATCAGAACACAATAAGCAAACACACAGATATCCCTTACACATATAGAGAGTCTTCCTCCGAGTCCGGGTAGCTGTCCCGTTGGCTGACAACGCTCTCACACAAGACCCATCTCCTTAGTGCTTAAGGACAATCTATACACAAACGAACAACTAAGTTTGTCTTTCTATATTTGTTTCAGCAACAACGTTGAAGAAAGCCAATTCCACTGAGATCCAAATGTTTATTTGTATTTAGTGTTTTTGCTAATTGTTATTAATCTGTTTTTAACAACAAGGGCCCTTTTGTCACAAGAAAGTATCATCTTTCATTGATCTGCAATCACAAACAAAAAAATATCAATAGCACCTGTATAACAAATAATTATAAAACATACCTATCATAGTGATCAAGGAATCTATGAAATAAATGATCAAACGACAGCTTATTGAAATAAACAATCGAACGACAATTTATTGAGAAAAACAAAACTTGATTGTATTAATCTTAAAATATACAGAAGAACCTTACAACCTTAGCCTTGATGTTCTAAAGGCCTTCCCGGGGTCCGAAGCAGGAATCTCCTCTACTTTGATAAGTTTCATAATTTCTTTCCTTCAGACATAACAAAGAGGGTGTATCTTTTCCTCTCAAAAGCTAGTAAAGATATAAAGAAGTCTAAATTTCAATGCAGACTCTTCCGAATATGCTTCTGAATTTAAAAATGACCCATCAAAATATTCTTCAACTTCTCCTGTCAGTTTGCACTTCAACTTTAACCTGAACCAAAAGGTGTCACCTAATGCTCTTTTATCTTGGCAGATAGGATTCCACCTTTAAAGGGATAGAATCCTCTTTCAAAGGGATAGGCTCCTCACATCAAGGGATTAGTTCCTTAAGGTGTGGGATACATGCACCTTACTAAAGCGTACTCATCCCCAAAAATCTCATCCAACCTTTCACCCACCAAAATCTGTTTTTTATTAGATTGCGTTGACTCATGTGGTACTGTGGCCATCACTGGAAAAGTGCGTTCTAGAACGCAGTTTATCTTCACATTACATGCGTACCCAAGCTAAAAACGCATGCAGGCTTCATGTTAACTGCGTACCCAAGGCTTTTTGAGTTTTAAGGGTTTTTTCTCCATTTTCAGGGCATGGAATGAGGAGCAAAGGTTGTAATACTTGCAGAGGAGGCATGTATGAGTGTCAATGAGCCCATACAGTCAGCAAAATATCAAGGTGACAGTTTTCAGTGTAATAGATTGCCCCCTAAAGTGCGAAGTCTGAAATAGATGAAGATGAAGTCTGTCATATATGAAGAGTGAAGTACTTTATCATTTCAAGGATCATCCTGTGGACACCCCAGTCGGAACCTGTAAAAACATTCAATGCAAAATATATATATGTAATCATATCATCACTGAGGTAGGCATTCCCATACTCAGATCAAAACTAACTAGAAACTAACTGAAATCGTTCTGATACAGGAATGATTTTGAATACACCATAGTACAGATATATGTAGACACAGTATGGACGCAGTCATCTGTTTATCAATAGTCTACTGTATAGATGACAACAAAATTCCTCGCAGCCTGGATGGTGGAAACTAGATCCAGGGTCTTGATTTCCGCATCTCGAACTAGTACGATTCTATCCATGTGAATGAATGTGTCGGAGTCGAACATGGTAGAAACCACTTGATTACCAGTCAATGATGTGAACTGTTAACAAGTGTGAGAGAAACCACCAGTAATGTCAATGGCTCTCAAAGTACTCAGTACAATCCATGAAATGTGAATGAATGAGCTGAAGTTGAACATGTCACGGAATCATTCGATCGAAGGTCAATGATGCAACCTGTCGTCGAAGGCGAGAAACCTGCCATTGAGGCATGCAGATTTCAAGGTACTGATAATTTCTGGATCAACTTTCTAGATAATGTGCTGATGTCGATAGAAAGTGATCTGTCGTAGGCAAGCCCACAACACGAAATCATAGATCAAGTTTTGAAAATATATTGGCAAGGACTGACTCAGGGATGGTCAAAATGGATGACAGATATTTCACAAATGAATGGTTTGTTTGAACTGTCCTCTTGAACACATAACGACACTGCAGATGGCTTGGTAACAATTGACCCAAAGCTAATACCCAGAAACCGGATGAAGACTTTCAATATGGTTTGATTAACTGTTAGGCAAAGGATTTCCCAACCCAGGTGAACAAAAAAGTGTCGTGCTCAAGAGTGGTTAACGGTTTTCCTAATAATCAAAATGTAACAAATAGGTTCGTTTTTCTCTCTTTTCCCCCACCATTTCTGGCAAGTACCTCTTTATTTTTGACAAGCTTGAGGAGGATAACATTTTCTTTTTTATAAGCTCATCCTTCGGATGAGTCCAACTTAGTTTAAGATTCGAACCCTAAGAAGGAGTGGTTCGTTCCTGTTTAAAAATTGAACAGGTCCTTTACTGTTAAATTTTAACGAGTCCAATATAGGAGAAACTCGGTGTTTTTCAATTTTAGGGAGTCAGAAGAAAAAACTTAAGAAAACTCCATGGGTGTGCTTTTTCGTAAATTTAGTCTCTCGAGCCCGAAAAAGGATAAAATAATGCGGGAGAGAACTCTATTGACCGTAATTAGTCAACGTATACCTTTTTCGTAAATAGTCCATTTCAGTCCGTAAAAGGGGTAAACTTATACTGAAGGGACGATTGTTCATTTACTTTAACGAGTTCGAATAGTCAAGTACTCGGCAATCTTTTCATATTTAGAGAGTCTGAAAAGGGCTTAAAAGAGAACTCCAAGGTTTCGCTTTTTCGGTAAGTTTTAACGAGTTCGAAAAAGGGATAAAAATGTACTCATGGTTTTCACTTTTTCGTAAGTTTTAACGAGTTCGAAAAAGGGATAAAAATGTACTCCTGGCCGAATTTCAATTTAATTTACGAGCAGGAAAAGACGGAAAGAACTCAGCATTTTCATGTATTTTACGAGAATGAAAAATAGCAAAATAATCTCGGGATTTTCATGAGTTTAGCGAGTCTCGAAAATAACCGAAATTGACTCAAGATAGGTTTCATTTTTACAGAAGCTTGAAACAGAGAAAAACTATGCTTCAGAGTGGTTTCATTTTTACACAAGCTTGAAACAAAGAGAAAACTATGCTTGATGCCCCCTAAGCGTAACTGCTAGAGCGCATGCCCCCCCAGCTTCATTTCATTCAACTAAGTACACTAGTAATAAATAGCTGGATGGAATGAAGGTTCATTTACGAGATCATATGAAAGAACCAACCTAAAAACTAACCTAACTATATGACTTAACATCTACGAGATCTAGTCAAAGACTCGACTCAATTAGGGAAGGATTTGTTTCATTTTTTAATGAGCTTGACACAGAAAAAGAACTATGCTCATGGCAACGTGTTTCATTTTTTAACGAGGTTGACACAGTAAAAGGAACTATCCTCAGCTAACTACTTATTTCTAATCTACCTACATAACCTACCGATTCATTTTTTAATGAGGTTGACACAGGAAAAGAACTGTCCTCATACCTGATTCATTTTTTAACGAGGTTGACTCAATAACAGGAACTATCCTCTAACCAAATGATTCATTTTTTAACGAGGTTGACACAGGAAAAGAACTATCCTCATACCTGATTCATTTTTTAACGAGGTTGACTCAATAACAGGAACTATCCTCTGACCAACTGATTCATTTTTTAACGAGGTTGACACAGGAAAAGAACTGTCCTCAAACCTGATTCATTTTTTAACGAGGTTGACTCAATAACAGGAACTATCCTCATAAACTACCTATTCTAATCTATTAATCTACTCTACAATCTACCTACTGATTCATTTTTTAATGAGGTTGACACAGGAAAATAACTGTCCTCATCGCCGACTGATTCATTTTTTAACGAGGTTGACACAGTAAAAGGAACTATCCTCAACAAAGCTTGTTTCATTTTTTAAACGAGCTTGACACAAGAAAAGGAACTATGCTCTCGACTAACTGATTCATTTTTTAACGAGGTTGAGACAGGAAAAGAACCATCCTCAGACACACTGATTCATTGTTTAACGAGGTTGACACAGTAAAAGGAACTCTCCTCACATTCACTGATTCATTTTTTAACGAGGTTGACACAGTACAAGGAACTATCCTCACTCACTGATTCATTTTTTAACGAGGTTGACACAGTAAAAGGAACTCTCCTCATTCACTGATTCATTTTTTAACGAGGTTGACACAGTAAAAGGAACTTTCCTCACAGCTGACTGATCTACAGCCTGTTGGAGGTTTCCTCAACACAACTAACATTTACAGCCATGATTGGTTGGTTGACTTCTTTCTTATCTTGCTTCTTCTTCTTCTTCTTCTTCCCTTTCTTCTTCTTCGCCACCTGGTTACTAGCGTCAAGGCTTTTACCAGGCGAAGAGGAAGAAATGGAGGAAGAAATATTAGACGAAGAAGGTAAAGGGTCAACAGAAGGTTGGTGATGTTGAGATGGTGAACTCTGTTTAGGTGAAGCATTCGGTTGAGGTGGAACAATTGAAGTATTCAGGGCCAACGAAGTTGAAAGTAACCATATCGGTAAACCTATTGTAAATCCAGGTAATGACAATGTAGCCACATAAGGAGGACCAACATTTCCAAAGCAAGGAAAAGTACTAGGATTCTCGTTAAGAGGGGTTCCTTGGTTGGTAAATTCCGGAACAGTTGCCATTCTATTCAACTTCAGTGAATTTTATTAACAAATTAAAAACTAAAATTAACAATGAACAATTTACACCTAACAATTAAAATTCACAATTCACACCTATGGTCTCTAAAAGTAAAAACAAACAAATTAACACGCGCTATCAAATCTAGGAGTCAAACCACACACAAGCAGTAACTTCCCGTACTAAAAACACTAGTTGGTGATGAAATCCAACATCGTAGAATTTAATACAGAAAGGGCGGTTGGAACAGTTACCCCGACAACCTGCTTAATGAAACAGATTGGCACAAGTTTCTTCACAAAACCATCTCGAGTGAAGAGAACCCCCCAGAGAGTCCAAGTGAGTCTAGTCGACGTCTGCTCCAGGTACAGTGGGATCTTCCCTCCACCGTCACCTTAGGAAAGAATCCTAAAGAATATGGCTCCAAAGATTGGTTTGATGTTACACTGTCATTTGGCTTGCCAATCAGCCAAATCACGGGACGTTAACAATGTCCACATACATGTGTGCAAAAAAAATACATTTTAGAAATACAAGTGTGGATTTGTGAAGTCTGTTTTTAGAAAAAGGATGGATACTCATTTAAATTGAGTGCAGTGATTCTTATAATATTTTAATATTTTCACTCCCACAAGAAGATTTTATTTCTTTAACTAGTGATGGAGATTTTCAACAGTGGACGCATGTTTTACCAAATCCTGTGGTTGGAGTATATAATGTCCCAGCTACCCCATTTTATGGACATGGTCCTTGCATTCCATATGGAGATAAGTTGAGGCAGGTATCCATTGGGGCTGGTATGTGTGGTGGAATTACAGATGGTGTTCGAGTGCATACTTGGAAGACTGAGATCAATGGTGGGCTTATAAGAATGGTAGTTCCATAGAAGGAAGCTTTGACACCACTTGGCCATGAGGAAAGCCACAAGGATATTGTGATTGTTAATCTAGGTTTGTACCTTGGTTTCTGAAAAGCACGATCTTTGAATTAGATTTATTGATTTTGTATTTTATTTGCTTATATTTTTAATGTTTGTATACTTGTCGGTATACCCTCTGAAGGAAGTGTAAATACTAAGAGGTTTTTTATTAAAATTATCTTTGTGGGGTAATAGGCATGAAAGATGTTGGGTTCACTGCAACTGTGTTTTCTATTTACTATGGGTTTAGATAACAAGAATATTCATTATTATGTGGGTCTCAGGACTGCCAAGAAAGTAATATGTGTAGCAATATCCTTGATATTAGTTGTTAAGAAGAAAACTAGAGGTCAAATGGGACCAAGGAAGAAACTAGTGAAATCTAAAAATGAATCAGGAATAAAAGGGAATTCTTGAATATTCAACTATAGTTCCATTTGGTTACAATTATATTAAGACTTCTATATGTGGATTCTCCTTTTTGTAAACCACCTTACCAACTTATGGCTAATGTACAACTTTGTAAATGATATTCATATGTATATTGTATCGATGAATTTTGAATTGATCTGCTCTTATTATGAATAAATGGTAACAAGCTTCCTTGCAAGCGTTTGTAGGCAACATGCAAGTCCTTTTATCTATTGTGAGATACTTGCAAAGACAGTTCTGCTTACAGTATCTAAAGGGTACAATGATAATTTTATACTGCCTTTTGTACATTCTTGGTTGAATTTTCAAGGCATTTCTGATTTTGACATTAGCTACGTGTAGAATTTCAAATTTTCTTACAGTCTCTAAAGGGTGCAAGGATCGTTTTATATTTCCTTTTGCACATTATTGGTTGAATTTTGAAGGAATTTTTTATTTTGAAATTAAATACATGTCGAATGTGGAGCCTGTACCCTTTTTAACTAATAACTCACTACCCCGATTTCCAAAAGGAGGATGCTATTGAAATTTTAATAATAAATTGAAATGGGTAAGACACACTTCTATGCTCCAAAATTTCAAGAGAATAGTGTAGCTTCAAACACGGGATGGAGCCATTTAGATATGGTATAGTAGTGTTTAAATATGCTCAGAATCTTGACAAAGAATCATATGTCGGCATCCTATGGCTCTTGGAAGTGTTTGTTGGTTTGTCTACAAGATAGAGTAGGTTTCTTTTGAATGGATTGGTTGACATCCTTTTAGAGATTCAAGGCTCTGTTTCAATTCGTATTTCTTCTCCATGCGATCTAACAAAATATGGCTTTTGATTTGTGGTATGCAATTTTTAATGCCAAGGGAATGCTATGCCTAGTGAAGGCATTGAGGGGAAAATATTACAACTCAAATTGGACCAAAGATAACAAAGGCAAGTCATCCTGGAGTGAGTCAAATGGATTGAGTATATATATGCAATCAAACTATGAGAACCATGTGAATTAATAGCACAAGTAAAAACCCACAAAAATATTGCAGAAGCTAGGCCAAAGAATCATAGAATTTATGATATCGAATCAGTTTCTCGACTCATGAAGTTACACTAATTGTAGGAAATTTTTAGGTTTTTCTTTTCTGAATCTTGTCATCACATGGGTAGATATTATCCATTGAATAACCAAATAATCAAGTTAAAGATGTCGTGAGTGAGTGGGTAGCTTCCAATAGGGATTTCAAAATGTATAAGTTTTGTTCATGGTAGAGCCGTTGAATTAAATTGATTAAGCGACCAAAAGAGAAGCCAACTTGTAGCAGAGGATAATGAAGAACATTGATAATTTTCATACAAATGTTAACTAGTCACCACCTTGAAAATTTGTGAAATTAAGATGCCAAAGCTGCTGTTGGGGTCCTGTGTTTTGATAGATTGGAAAATCAAAAGACAAGGAAACATCAGAACCAATCTTTAGATTTCTAGGATCTAGTCCTCCTGTTCTCAGAGATGGATCTCTCAAATTTACTTGTTTTGCAAAGGTTTATCTTGTTTGTTTTAGTATTGGTTTTAAACTAGTTATTAAGTTCAAGTGTTTGTTTGTTTGTTTGGTTGAATGGCATAAGAGAACATGAAAGGTCTAGGAAAGATAGCTAGAAAGGAGAAATGTTAGATTCATTGGGAAATGGAGTCAAGAAGGGGTTTATGACAAACTCATCAATGAATATAGGATATCAGAGGGAAAATCTAACTTGGCCATAGGATCCTTTGGTTTTGTGAATGAGATGGACATCAATGATTTGGAAAGAGAAATTGAATTCTCAACAAAGGGAACTTGAAAACATAACTTGAACAATAAATAGGTATTTGATAGACAGGGCTAACCATAAATTCTACAAACCATCCTTTAAGAAAATAATGACTTCAAGACAAATTTCAAAATGAAATCTAAGATTCGGGAGCACATCCTATTTCCTCAAAGATTTTATTTCAAATGACTTAGAAAACATAAAATATTCACTAATAATTACAATCATAGTGGAGGGAACACCTAAAAACATCTATGATCATAACTATAAAGACCTTTAACACAATTTTTCAATCAAGGACAAAGGGCATGATCAAAACATACCTCCTTGGCTAACTATAAACAATGGTACTTCAAAGGAAGACTTCAAAAACAGTTTTCAAGTGGTAGCAGACAAGCAGGGAGAACCATAAATCATGTCAAAACCAACTATTTAAACTGTTAGAGAAATAAACAAGCATGAGGACTAAAGAGAGAGATTAAAGACTCTAAAATACCTCAGCAGAAGAAAACATAAAACAGTGAAGGATGAACAGGTCTAAGGTGCTTCTAGGAGTCATTTCTTAGCCTAAGATTTTCATCCTACTGTAGTGAGAATTTATGGAACAAAATGAAAATAGGAGAAAACATCAAACAATTCAGAATACTTCACCAATAGCCATGTTCATGAATTTAATGATAGAGTCTTCTCAAGAACAAGCATGCTTCAACATTATCAAGCTTCCAAGACTTCAATTTCTTCCTCAACTTCAGATAGACAATGTATTATTTCAAAGAGTTTCAGTATTACAACTAGTGAACAATCAACCCACATCTCATCTTCTTCAGAAGTATTTGTAGAAGAAATGAGGAGGTGGAAGAGTTTTAAGATTGAAGTGTAATAAATTCTACACTAAATGCAACTCCTAGCCGTGAAAACCATGCAAGGCATAAGGCTGGAATGCATCGAATTACAAATCTGTTTTATTTACTCTGTTTATGCTTTTTAAGGCTCAATGGGTAAAAATATTGACTTTAAGAAACTTTCTTATATTTTCAATAACTTCTACTGACAGTTGGGATATTTTTTTTGTTCGTAATAACTATTCATCTATCTTTGGCCTTAATGTTTCGGACTGAGATTTGATCTGGGTATTCCTTTGAGGCAGAGAGCTGCAAGGTGGCAATATAGTAGTTGGGGAATCAATTAGCCCCTTTAATATGGCTCTAAGGTGTTCTGGATCTGATTCTCTGTTTCCTAAACACAGTGATTTATATTTGGATTGGTGTTTAGGCTTGATTAAAACATAATATTCATCTTTGACACTGATATGTTTTCATAATTGATGTTGACTGTGTTTTGCTGTTTGCAGGTGCGCAGAGGGTTTACTAGAGTTTTTTCCTAGAAAATCGAAAATCAAGACTTATCGGCTCCCTAAAATGTTTAATTATCCCTTTGAAACCCTTTAATATGTATCAAAAGGCCACAAATATCGTCATCCTTGGCCAATAACAGTGAAAACATCTGTGGGAGGATTTAAATTTAACTTCATTTAAACTTGCATAAAAACACATAAAAATTAATTAAATCCTTCGAATTCATGGTTTAAACTACTTAGGAGGGTTGGTGGAAGTGTTTCGGAGCGATGCAGAGGAAGAAAGTGGATGCAGCGGAAAAAGGAAGAAAAACCTGGCAGAGCAGCTAACCAGGTGTAAATGGGAGTTTGGGCACGATATTGAATAAGGGCCGTTGGATTAGATCAAAGAACGGAGATCTACGGTTGAGATCATTCAATGAGGTCATTTGGAGGAATGAAGGAGGGCAAACGAATTGGTGGTAAGGTTAAATTGGGACTGTCCGATCTCAGAGATCGATGGTTGGGATCTAATATAGAGTTACATGGCGAAGGGAGGAGTGGTATAGCGGAAAATCGGCAGCGGTTTTTGTGCAGCTCTAAGGCGGTTTTAGATTTTGGCCCAAAAAATGCGATATAGGTCTGCGTTCAACACGTGTCTTTTCAAAACCGCTTATATTGCGTAAAAGTTGCGCATTGTGGGAAAGGTTAAAAAATCACGTGATATTGATTTTGGGACGTTGGATGGGAGGATTCAGATCCAACGGAGCGGGTAGAGCGCGATGGATGAAGAGCTGTGGGGTAAAGAGAATGTGGGGCCCATGGCGAAGAAAGGTGCAAAATCATAAAAAACCAAGGTTAAAATTGATTATGTGTATAAACATGGTTTCCAATGTAAAAATGTAAAACTTTGTGAATGGACAAATACATAGGAAATCAATGAAAATGAGAGGAAAAGGGAGCGTTGGCGGTGGGACCTGGAATATGGAGGAGGAGATCAGCGGGTTAAACGAGAGCCGTCAGATTACGATAAAGATCAATGGTGGAGATTAAATCAGAGGTCGGGACGGTGGAGGTTAATGTAAAATAAGGGTGGGATGTAATGCAACGCTGGCCATTGGATCTGGTGGAATGGACGGTCAGGATTAAATCGCATCGGAGAAAAGGAAAGGGGCCAAAATACAAAGGATTTTGTTTTTGCGATGCACGATTAAGCGCTCACCGTTGGATTGATTTCAGAGATCAACGGTGCAGATTTAATCGGTGGGCACGATGGTGAAGCATTTGTGACAGAGCGCGATTAAATTTGAGCAGTTGGTTGTTGTGGATTCAACGGCTGGGATTTAATTGCAGGATCGTCATCGGAGAAGGAAAATGAAAAAGGGTTAAGGGGAAAACTGCGATTTTGTTGATTTGCGATGGAGCAAGAGCCATCAATCTAAAACTAGATCGACAGTGGATATTTAATTATAAAGAAAAAAGGTAGAAGGGCAGGTTCGGAATGGGAAGCAATATGGATCATTGGATCTGGGCGCAATAGAGAAGATCAACGGTGGAGAATCAATCGCACGATCGCATCGGTTGGAGGCCGAAAACCATAAAAACAAGTAAAAAATGTATTTTGCGATGAAAATTTGTGATGCAATTAAGCACTTAGTGCCTGGTCTTGGCGCGGGTCATATGCGAAAAAAGGGATTGGGGCTTAAGGCCGAAAGGGGCTTAAGGCCTTATGGAAATTTAAGGTTTTTTAGGACAAAATGAGGGTTTTTCAGAGGTTTCTGAAGGTTCAGATAAGAGTAAAAAGGGGTTTTAAAACTTATAAAAGGATTTTACAAGGCTTTAAAGGGGATTTCAAGGGAATGAGAGGTAAATGAAACGGTTTATGGATGAAATGGAGAAGTGAAAATGAGGGAAAATGAGGCTTTTTAAGCAGTTTTCTCTTGGTAAAACAACATGTACTTTAGGACTATGAGGGAAACAACAGTGAAGCTTAACTCAAGGACAATTATCTTCATAAAAACTTCAAATATGATAAGTTTTCAAAGGGGAATTATCTATTGTTTTGAAGAATAAAATTAGCCACTTCTTGGTATAACAGAATTTATCAGTGGCTAACAGTGGCTCCACTTAGGGAAGACAACTGGTTCTTTAGGTGTCTAGAACCTCAGCTACAAATCTCTGGCTTTCACTAAACCAGTGCCTTGATCCATTGGGAAACAACCTTTCTTTTCGATGATCTCTGTAGCAATTTGAAACAATGGAATTATGTCAAAACAACATGTCTACCTAGCCATTCCTAATGATCCTAACAATTTTTGTTCTTTTTCAGAGTGCATTTAGACTGGAAAACTCTCTTTAATAACATTTTTTTCTTTTGAAAAAAAAATAAATAATCTAAGTCTACTCTTATTCCTCCATGAACTCAGTTTAAGAAATTGAGTTCATAAGCTTCTATGCCTAACTATTGTCTGTCAGGATTAGACTCTCTGACAGACTTTTATTCTCTAAATTCAAAAACAGAAATTTAAAAGCAAACAAGCCAGGATTGGACAGTCTAACTTGTTGTTGATCTATGGCATAAAAACAAGCTGCACATAGACTAAAATTGGCAGAAAATTTAAAACAAAATGTGAGGGCTTAAGATCTGAAAATTAAAACTTCCTTCATTATCTTCTTCAGCTCTGATTTTGAATTTATTTGAGCTATGTTTTCTTTCTCATTTGGTTCAAGTTTTGAGCATATTAGAACCGGTTTGTTTTCTATCTTTGGCTCAATAATTGATCTAATTAGAGCCCTTATTCTTTTGAGATCCATAGTTTTAGATTTGAACTTGTTGAACCTTTGTTTTTCTATCTAATCTACCTTACTGATAAGCCAAGATTATGCTGTTTGGTTGATCTAGTTCACTAACCTATCAGCAGTAAATTGAAAAGCTAATTAGTCATGATTAAACTGTATGAATAACTAGAAGTGTGTTTTAGGAGTGGCATTTGAGCTACACACTTTTAGATTTTGTCTCTCTTTTTGGTAGGGGGCTGTACCTTTATTGTTTTACGATCTGCCCTCTTTTCTCTTTTCTATTGTTTTTGTGTTTTTAGTTTTCTAACTTTGAATGGAACGTTTAAACAATGATATTTACAATGGAAAATAAAATGATTTCAAACTCATGACTCTTAGCAGAAGTAATGCTTTAGCATCTTGCCATTGATAGGACCTCCATATAAATCTTCTCCATTCAATTCTTTCAGGAAAAATGCATTGTGACCCCTCTCAGCATGAATAATATAGGGTCCTTTCCACAAGTTCTCAAACTTGCAATGTTTTCCCTTCTCTTCCCTTCTTGAATCCAACTTAAGGACAACATTTCCAACTTGGAAATTGTTTGCCTTAGTCCTTTTATCAAAGAGTTTCTTGATATTTTCTTGGAATAACTGTGTTCTTTCATAGACTTCTTCTCTAGTCTGTTGTAAATGAATTGTTTGGTTGATTCTTCTCTGCATATCATTCTCTTTGATTTGCACTTCTTGAAGGAGTTTCATGACTGGAACTCCTAATGAAGTTGGAAATACTTCATCCATGCCATAAAATAGCTAATAGGGGGACATATTTATTTATTTCTTTGTAGTTAATCTATCAGCCCATAAGGCATGAACCAGCTTACTGTGCCATGATTTCTGATTTTGCTCCAACAACTTTTTGATGATATTGAAGAGGATTTTGTTGGAGGATTCAACTAATCCATTTCCATGGGGATATTAGGTAGTAGAGTGGCCCAAGGTAATGTGGTATTTGTGACAAAAATCAACCATTCTTTTAGACTTGAAGGCAGTAGCATTATCTGTTATGATTTTTCTAGGACAACCAAATCTGAATAGGATATTTGTTTCAAAGGACTTGATAATGACAGAGTCAACAACATTCCTAGAGGGTATGGCTTCTATCCACTTGGTAAAGTAGTCAATGGCAGTGAGGATCCATTTATTTTGGGCTAATGAATATGGGTGAATTTCCCCAATGAAGTCCAAGCCCCATTGTTGAAAGGGTGTCTCAACATTGATAGGATGTAAAGGTAAGGGAAGGAATTTTCTTTTGCCATAAAAAATTTGACACTTATGGCAAGACATGACCAACTTCTGAGTACCTGGGAAAAGTGTGGGCCAATAGTAACCAAATATAAGGATTTTGTTTGCTGTGGTCTTCCAATAGAGGTGTCCTCCACATTCTCCTTCATGCAGCTCATGCATTATTTTTCCTACATCATCTTCAAGTAAAAATTTAAGCAAAATTCCAACAACATTTTTCCAATACAATACCCCATCTAAGATGCAATAACTCAAAGCTTTCTGTTTCAAAAATCTAGCTTTAGTTTTAGACAAAGAAGGAGGGGCATTTAAATATAAAAGCACATAAATGATGTTAGCATGCCAAGGAGAATTCAAAAATGTTTCTTCAATGGAAGGGGAAGTGAATTATTCTACTTCTTCTAACACATCTACCATGTTCATATCTAGTGCTTGGAAGTTTGACTCAGCCATGAGTTTTGCTAATCCTTGCCCTTTAACTAGTTTGGTGGGCCTGATTTCTAAGTAATATTCAAGAATAGTTGCAATCCATTTTTACCCTTTACCATCAGGGTCTTGACTTAGAATATCCTTGACAATAGTATGTGGAACAAAAGAAATTATGTGAGAGTGTAAAATGTAGACTCTAAAGTCCTTTAGTGCTTTCACTAATGCTAAGGCTTTCTTCTCCATGATGTTATATTTGAGAGGAACATCTCTTAAGGCCCTACTAAAAAAGGATATTGGTTGTTTTTTCCCCAAGTAATTATTTTGAAGTAATACCGTAGCTATTGTATGTTCAGATGCAAAAGAAAATATATAAAAGTCTTTGGTGAAATCTGGACTAATCAAGACTGGTGTTTGAGTGAGAGCTTGTTTAACCTGTGCAAATGATTGTTTAGCTTGTAAAGTCCATTTCACACCTACATCTTTCTTAAGCATGTTTGTAATGTTTTTTAATATCTCATCAAGGTTGGGGATAAACCTCCTCAGAAAATTAATCTTCCCAATGAAAAATTGTAATTCTTTGAGGCTTCTTGGATGGCTGATTTGAAATATGCCATCTGTCCTTTTAGGGTCTATTTTGATTCCCTATTCTGAAATTATATGACCAAGAAGTTTACCTTCTTGGAGACCAAAGAGTGTCTTCTTGGGATTCAAAGATAAGTCAAATTTCCAACACTTCTCAAAAAATTTTCTCAAGTGACTCAAATGTTCTTCATCAATTTTTGAGAAAACGGTTATGTCATCAAGGTAAATTATTATAAAATAGCCAATATCTTCAGAGAAGGCTATGTCCATGGCCCTTTGGAAGGTGGCCCCTGCATTCATCAAACCAAATGGCATTTTGACATACACAAAGGTGCCCCAAGGTGTAGTAAAAGCAGTTTTGAGTTAATCACTTGGGAGCACTAACACCTGATTGTAACCCGAGAACCCATCCAACAATGATATTATTTTTGATCCAACTACCTTCTGAAGTATATGGTCCATCTTCGGTAAGGGGTAGTTATCTTTAAGAGAGGCTCTATTTAGAATTCTAAAGTCAATGCAGAGCCTGATTTCCCCTTTCTTCTTCCTAACAGAAACTAAGTTTGACACCCACTCTGAATATTTAATGGGTACTATAATCCCAACATCATACATCTTTTCAATTTATTTCTTAACTGAAGGCAGTAAAACATGTTGAGATTGCAACAAGATGATGATATTAGTGGAAAGAAGTCGCCTTCACTAAGTGGGCCCGCAGGCTATTTTTGGCACAAAGTCTATTTTTAGACTATGTCTATTTTTAGACATATGGATCATGTTCTATGAGTTGTAGGATGCTATTTGTGGATGGTTGTTCAAGTTGGAAAAATAGATGGACTTCTATTTTTAGACATATTGGGTGGAATCTATTTTTATATTGCTAGTCTAAAAATAGATATGTCGAATATTATTAGCTCTTAATAATATTTGGACTATAAACATTATCTTATTCTCTTGGAGCACTTCAGTTAAGTGTACAGATGTGGCACAGGAGCTGACAGAAAGAATTACGCTATTCCTGAGGGTTAAGTGGAGCTATTGCATGGATACTTCAGTTAGAACTCATGTGACAGAGTTTGGTGGAGTTGATTGAGGAAGTTAGTGGAGTTGTATTCAGTTTAACTAATCTAAACATAGTTGAGCTATTTGTATTAAGTTTAACTAATTGATACAATTAGTGAGAGTGGTGTGAATTAATTATTAATTAATTCACTAATTATAAACTCATTAATCAACTAAAGAATGCATCAGTTAACTTCAGTGCATGGACAGTTTCAGTGGAGACCAGTGCAGAAATAGGTGACAGAGCAGGTTAACTATCAGTTGTGACTATACAGTTGCTATTTGCCACACACAGTGATTAGAGAAGCCCATGAGGATTGCGAAGTACAAGCCAGGTGGTTTATGTTATTTAATGATCCATCCCATAGCATTGATTACGCAATAGAGGCTGGCTATCAAGTGGAAAAAGATTGGAGCATGTGTTTTGCTAGATCTAGCTTGATAGTGTGTAGAAATTGAGGGTGTGCATGAGAGAGTGTGAGGAGATTTTGTACTATGATTGTTACATGATCTCCATGACATATAATATACAGGTAGTTGGGGTTTTCATCTTTAAGATTTCCCATTAAATACTGTTTTCATATGTGTGATTGTTTGTGGTTTTAATGTATGCATGCAATTGATTTTATTTCCGCATGTAATGATCAATGGTAGAAGAGATTCTGTATTATGCATGAAGCTAAAATAGTGTGTGATCAGGAGAATCTCGGTGAATAATATCTCAGTTATTCAAATTTCTACATGGTATCAGAGCAATATTGATCATTGGAGCAATTGCAAAACATTGAAGCAGTTGAGTTTTGTGTTGGTGGAATTCGAATTTGGAACAGTGTTTTCTTGGTGTCGAAGTTGAGATGTCTTTCAACAGATTGCAATTGGAGTATGCCCTTGAGGGTAGTTCGAACTATATTGCATGGAAGGACAGGATGGAGGCAGTGCTAGATGACAATGGGTTGAAGGAGTTCATAGATGCAGAAATTCCAAAGCCTACTTCTAGTGATGCTGTCATACTTGACGCATGGCAAAAGAAGACAACAAAGTGTCGAAGGATTATGTTGGAGGGCGTGAAGGATCACATAGTATCCAGCCTTCATGGTAAGGCTTCTCCATTCTTGATGTGGAAAGCTTTGACAGATTTTTTCCAAAGCAAGAGCGACCAGAGGAAGTTGGTGCTCAAGGACAAACTCAGGAACATAAAAATGGAGAAAGGTGACAGTATTCCCAAGTACCTCATGAAGTTCATCCAATGCAAGGATGAGCTGGGAAGTGTGGGGGTTACTATTGATGATGAGGACTTGGTGAGCTTGGCTCTCCTTGGTCTACCGAAGAGTTTGCATTCCTATCAGGACTCTATCAATGGTCGGGAGAAATTGCCAGGATGGGAGCGACTTTGGTCGGATCTTGTGCAAGAGGAGATAAGGCGGAGTACCAGGGACGAATCTTCATCAAAGAACTCTGATGAAGAGAATTGCACTTTGGCTGCCAAAGAAAATAAGGGAAAGAGCAAGAAATCTTCTCAATCTGGTGCGAAAGGCAAGAAGCATGACATGTCTAAGGTGAAGTTCTTTCACTGTCACCAACACAGACATTACACCACAAATTGTCCACAGAAGAAGAAAAATAAGCAGGCTGCTGGGACTACAGCTGGTGAGGGCTTAGCCTTGCAGTTTGAGCTGGATTTTTTGCTGATCGCATGCTTGGTTTCAAGTGTGATGGGATCAGTGTGGTTTCTTGACAGTGGTGCATCTTTTCACATGACAGGAGATCGAGATTTGTTTATTGATCTGGATGAGAAAGATCTTGGAGTGCACATCGATATGGGCGATGATGGTAGATACAGTGCGACCGATACCGGTATCGGTACCATTTCCTTTGAGAGGGAGTCCGGTAAACCCTTCATATTGAAGGAAGTGATGCATGTTCCAGGATTGAAGAAGAATCATATCTCTGTGGCGATGTTAGAAGACAAGGGATATGATGTTGTATTTAGCGAGGGAAAGGCTTTCCTGTGCAGTAAGGAAACTGGTGAGACCCGAAGGATAGGGGTTTGAGTTAAGAACCTTTATCAATTGCAGGTAGATGGCTGCACAGCAATGGCAAGCAAGGCAGAAGGAGTGGTGAGCCGGGATGATGGCGAGTTGTGGCACCGGAGATTGGGCCACCTTCACCATGGAGCTTTGAAGATACTGCAACAGATTTCTACTGGGCTTCCTAAGGGTAATCTTACGCATTCAGATCAGTGCAAGGGATGTACCTTGGGAAAAATTGTGAAAGCCACCTTTCACGAGAAGGATAGCCGCGCCACGACGATCGTTGAGAGAATTCACATAGACATGTGTGGACCTTTCTCAGTAGCTTCGACAGCAAAGCACAGGTATTATGTGATATTTGTTGATGATTTTTCTCGTAAGTGCTGGATCTTATTCATGTAGAAGAAGAGCGAGACATAATCAAATTTCTGTGAGTTCAGGGCACTGGTTGAGAAAGAATCGGGGAAGAAGGTGAAGGCTCTAAGGAGCGACAATGGTGGTGAATTCATCTCTGGCGAATTCAAGGACTTTTGCAGCATAGAAGGAATTCGAAGAGAGCTCATAGCACCTCATAACCCACAGTAGAATGGGGTTGCTGAGCGGAAGAACAGAACGATCGTGGGTGTTGCACGGGTGATGTTGCATGATCAGGGCCTACCCATTCACTTGTGGGCAGAGGCATGCAATACTGCAGTATATGTGCAGAACCGTTGTCCTTACAGGATAATTGGCATGAGTACACTCGAGGAGGCGTTTTCTGGTAAGAAGCCTGATATTTCAGATCTGAGGATTTTTGGTTCACTTGTTTACATTCATGTGACGAAGGATGCCAGGAAGAAGCTGGAGCCGACTGCGGAGGTTGGGATATTTGTGGGGTACAATGATACGGCCCACAACTATCATGTGTATTTTCCAGACAGTCGTAAGACTGTTGTGCGATGGGATATCAAATTTCATGAGGAGAAATCCATGAAGGTGTTCGCTTGAGAGGGAGCCACACTTGCATGCAGATGAGGAGCTATTAGTTCCTAAGGATGAGTCTCAGGATGTGGATCAGCCACAAGATGAGGTTCATGGAGTTGAAGAGACCACTCAGGCATCGCCAACCATCAGAGGGTGGAAGCGCACTACAGAAGCTAAGCGACTGGCTCAAGATGCAGAGAAGGTTGTAGGAGCACCTACATCACAGCGCAGACAGAGACAGTCCCCTGAACGGTATGCGATACATGGATCTTATGAGAAAGTGTATCGTGATAGAGCCATCCTCTTTCGAGGAAGCTGTGGAGGACCCCGCATGGGTAGATGCCATGGTGGAAGAGTATGATTCGATTGTCAGAAATAGTGCATGGGAGATTGTCCCGAGACCGAAGGGGAAATAAGTTGTGGGTTTGAGATGGATCTACAAAGTGAAGCAGGCAGCTGACGGGAGTGTGGAGAAGTATAAAGGCAAGATTTGTTGCCGAGGGCTTTCACGGATTGGGGGATCAATTATGAGGGAGAACTTTGCACTTTCTGTCGTAAGGTATTCTTCCATACGAACGATTCTTGCTCTCTCAGCACAAATGGGATGGCACATTCATCAGATGGATGTAAAGACTGCATTCCTCAATGGAGTCATTGAGGAGGAGGTGTACATAGAGCAGCCCGAAGGTTTTGAGATCTTCAGCAGCAAGTCGCATGTGTGCAGGCTCAAGAGAGCGCTGTATGGGTTGAAACAAGCACCTCGTGCTTGGTACACACGGATAGACAGTTATTTCACCAGACTCGGATTCTCCAAGAGTGAGGCGGATCCGAACCTATACCGGATTGTGGTGGAGGGTAAGTTGCTGATCATTGTACTTTATGTAGATGATTTGATTCTGATAGGTGATGAGCTGTTGATACTTTCATGCAAGGAGGATCTTGCTAGAGAGTTTGAGATGAAGGACTTGGGCCTCCTTCATTATTTCCTAGGATTGGAAATTTGGCAGCGCAGTGGTGGACTATTTGTTTCTTAGGGTAAGTATGCCTAGGAGATACTGGAGAAGTTCAACATGCATGGCTGCAAGCCTGTTGATACTCCTCTTCCTAGTGGATGGAGGAAAGAGGATTCTACATAGGCAGAGGTAGTGGATGCCACTGTTTACCGACAGTTGGTGGGGTCACTTATGTATCTGGTCAATACACGACCCGACATATGCTATGCTGTTAACCGGCTTTCACAAGCTATGGTTAAGCATACCAAGCTCTTTTGGAAGGTAGGCAAGCATGTATTGAGATATCTTAGAGGCACATCGGGATATGGATTATGGTACAGACAGTCAGATGAGGTGAAGCTATGTGGCTTCATGGATGCAGATTGGGCAGGGAGCCCAACAAACAAAAAGAGCACATCTGGAGGGATTTTTAGTATCGGGTCGAAAGAATTTTCTTGGTACAGTAGGAAGCAGAGATCCATGGCACTTAGTTCAGCGGAGGTCGAGTATATGGCAGCGAGTTTGGCTGCATGCGAGGCTATATGCATGAGGAAGATCCTGGTTGGGTTGTTCGATTCACACTTATATCCTACTGTGATATATTGTGATAATCAGAGTTGCATCAAACTCTCAATTAATCTAGTATTTCATGATATATCTAAACACATTGACATTTGGTATCATCACTATCGAGAGGGTGTGTGCGGTGCGAATCATGTTACTTTCATACATTCCCATAGAGGATCGGGATGCGATATCTTGACGAAGGCACTCACCGGGGAGAAAGGTCGAATACCACAAAGTAGGGATAGGGGGTGCGAGATAATCCTTATCTTGTTGAGAGGGAGTGTTGAGATTGCAACAAGATGATGAGCTTAGTGGAAAAGTCGCCTTCACTATTTGGGCCCTTGAGACTATTTTTGGCGCAAAGTCTATTTTTAGACTATGTCTATTTTTAGGCATATGGATCATGTTCTATGAGTTGCATGATGCTATTTGTGGATGGTTGGTAAAGTTGGAAAAATAGATGGACTTCTATTTTTAGACATATTGGGCGGAATCTAATTTTAGATTGCGAGTCTAAAAATAGATACGTCGAATATTATTAGCTCTTAATAATATTTGGACTATAAACATTATCTTATTCTCTTGGAGCACTTCAGTTAAGTGCACAGATGTGGCACATGAGTTGACAGAAGGAATTACGCTATTCTTGAGGGTTAAGTGGAGCTATTGCATGGATACTTCAGTTAGAACTCATGTGACAGAGTTTGGTGGAGTTGATTGAGGAAGTTAGTGGAGTTGTATTTAGTTTAACTAATCTAAACATAGTTGAGCTATTTGTATTCAGTTTAACTAATTGATACAATTAGTGAGAGTGGTGTGAATTAATTATTAATTAATTCACTAATTATAAACTCATTAATCAACTAAAGAATGCATCAGTTAACTTCAGTGCAAAAATAGGTGAAAGAGCAGGTTAACTATCAGTTGTGACTATACAGTTGCTATTTGCAACACACAGTGATTAGAGAAGCCCATGAGGATTGCGCAGTACAAGCCAGGTGGTTTATGTTATTTAATGATCCATCCCATAGAATTGATTACGCAATAGAGGCTGGCTATCAAGTGGCAAAATATTGGAGCATGTGTTTTGCTAGATCTAGCTTGATAGTGTGTAGCAATTGAGGGTGTGCATGAGAGATTGTGAGGATATTTTTTACTATGATTGTTACATGATCTCCATGACATATAATATACAGATGTTTGGGGTTTTCAGCTTTAAGCTTTCCCATTAAATACTGTGTTCATATGTGTGATTGTTTGTGGTTTTAATGTATGCATGCAATCGATTTTATTTCCACATGTAATGATCAATGGTAGAAGAGATTATGTATTATGCATGAAGCTAAAATAGTGTGTGATCAGGAGAATCTCGGTGAATAATATCTCAGTTATTCAAATTTCTACAAAACAGGGTTTATTCTCCTTAGTTTTTGTTCGAAAGGTTTCTAATTTTCCTTAAGAGGAATTTTGTGCTGAATGATGCTAGTATCATAAGATTTCAGATCTTTGTACTCCCAAGCAAACACATATTTATATTCTTTGAACAACTCTATGTATTGCAATTTTATGTGAGCTAGGAGACTGCTGGACAATTTAATCATCTTGGGTTCTACCAGGCTGCCTATTTTATGTTCTTCTACATCTGTTTCCACAGGCTTGATTCTTGGTTCTTTGGCTACATCATTTAAATCAAAGAGGTGTTCTAAAGGTGTGAGACCCCTTGGAATTGTATCATTCTTGCACTGTAAAACTTCCAAGTCTTTTTGGTCTACGCTGTCAATTAATTATGCTTAAAAAGGATTCTCATATTGATTTATATTAGCAAAATATGTCATTTCTATCTCTGGGATTTGTTCATTGTCAAAATAGTCTTCTTCATGGCTGGTTTCTGATGTTGGTATGTCAAAATCATTTTTTGATTTTAGGAAATCATCTATGTGTTTGTCAGGGTCAAAAACTTGCTAGTGATCCTCATTATTAGGCACTGCAGGCCTATGTTTTACCTTTACACTAAGCTGTTCATTTATTTGAGGTATTTGGAAGTTGCTGGCATTGAAAGCAATTTCATTTGCTAGAAGATTTTGTGCTCTTGGAATGAAAATGAGTTCATAATTTTCAAAGGTTTTTAATAAATCTAGGGCAGCATTTCGATACTCTCTAAGTCTTGGGTTTCTAGCTTAGTATTCTCCTTTGATTTGTCTTATGATAAGTTCATAATCTCCTAAGATTGATATCCTTTGGGCTTCTAATTGTTTAAGCAATTGTAATCCAAGGAGAAGTGCTTCATATTCAACAATATTGTTTGTGCATGGAAAATTTAGTTTATATGAAAAACTCTGATTTGTATTTTGAATCCATACACCTACCCCTCCACTTGTTTTATTACAAGATCTATAAAAGATTATTGTCCAAAGTATATCAACCTCATTTTCATTCTCATGTTGCTGTTGATTTTCAATGTTTTGAATTTGATTTGAGGGAAGATTTGATTGTTCTGGTGAACTGATTTGCTCTTGGTTTTCCTTTTCTTGTTGCGTGATTTCATCTTCATTGTATAAGATGAAGGAATCTAAGCTTGACTAAATGGAATAGATTGGAGAATTGTTTGGTTTATATATGTTGCTTACCATGTATTTCATGTGGTATTCCCTGTATAACCTCCTGTTTTGGTTAAAAATTGGGATGGTGGCATAAGACATGTCCATTTGAAGGCTTCCCTAAAGTTTGGCTCCCCATGATCTTGATAAAATCATGTCATACTTTGGGGGAATGTCAGCTACAACTATGTCCATCACTAGACTCTTAGCAGGGATTTGAGATAAGTTAGCACATAAATCTTTGATTAAACCCAAGAATTTGACTCTACTTGAATCAAAGGAATACAAATCCTTGTATGGTTTAGTAATTTCTAAGCCTAAGCTTTCCATTACTACTTTGGGCGTAAGATTATGTGAAGCTCCAGAGTCTAACATGGCATTGTGTAAAATTTTCTCATGTATATTCAAACTAACATAGAAGGGAGGGACAACTCCTTCTTGATATTTTCCTTCAACTTTTGGACCAAACAACAACTCAGGCTTGTCATCTGTCAAGTTTAAGGTATCAATATCACTTCCTAAGTTCAAAGCTTTCAGAACCTGGTTTATGTACACTTCTTGGGTTACTAGTTTAGCTAGGGGTATAGTAATTTTTATCTTTGCAATCTCTCCCTCAAGGCTGAAAGGAGCTATTGATTTGATCATATTTACATCTATTTTTTCAATTGAATTCTTTTCAGCAATTTTGACTTGCTGAACCTTGTTTGGACTGGTAATTGGGACAGTTTTGTTAAGTCCACTAGCTGAAGTGCTAGGGATATTTTGCTCAAAATTTGGCTGGCTACTTTTCTCTTTGTTTAAGTTTGGTTTCTTAGCAAAAATTTTGGGTTTGTCTGCTATTTTCTTAGGCTGATTTTCTGCATTTTTCTTAATAGCAGTTTTGGTGTTTTTGTCTTTTGAATTGTCTATGTTCCCTTTGCTTCTAAGATCATTGTTTGTGCATCTCCATGATTTCATTTTCAAAACCCAATCTATAATCATCATAATCCTCATAGGTTTTTTCATTTTTATCTGAGGAGAAGAAACCTTGTTCTTATTCAGTGAGGAAAACATCATCCCCACTATCTGATCCAATCAAGTTTACATGACCTTCTCCCAACCTTTCAATCTCCCTATCTTCCTCATATTGATCTACATATTTTTGTTGGAAGGGAGGTCTAATCTATTGGTCATTTTATTTTTTCCTATCTTGATTGTTTTCTCTTCTATAATTCTGATTTCTATTTCTATTTTGGTTGTTTTGAGGTTCTCTTGGTGGCACTCTATCATTCAAGTTGATATTTTCAAGCATATTCTCCATTAATTTCAATAGGTTGTCAATATTGGTGTTAGAATATGAGGTTGAGGGTGCAATTTCATCTTTATAAGTTACCCTCTTCTCTGATCTCAACCTATTTCTTTTCTCAATTATGTTTGCTTCTACACTCACAGCTCCTTTCTGCATGTCTTCTAGAGTTAAGTAATCTCTCTCCCTTAGTTGATAGGCCATTTTAGCATCAAAACATTCAAGATATCTTACTAAGGCCATGCCTTGGGGAGGTTTCATGTGAGGTGGAAGAGCATTGTAGATACTATTAAATCTGGTGGAGTAATCATGAACAATATCCCCTTGATTTCTTTTAAGACTTCTATAATCTGCTAAGATTTGGAGAGGATTCTTTTTTATTTCCCATTTGTTTATGAATGTTTGATGCAAATCAGGGAGATAATTGATTCTATTAGGAGTTAGGCTTTTAAACCATTTTTTTACTTCTCCTCCTAAACTTTGAGCAAAGATTATCATTTTAATAGTATCATCATCTATCTCCATGTAATCAAAACCATCATTCATTTTGTCTACATTATGTTGAGAAGTAGTAGGTTCATTTGCAGTGAAATGAGGAATTTTATATTGATAGTCATTTGGTAAGGGAACCAGAGGTTGTGTTAATAGTAATGGGGCATACCATGTTGCCATGGATGGAAAGAAAGGTGGATTTACAGGAGGTGGATTTACAAGAGGGAAAGTGGGATGAAATGGAGTGTTTTTAACAGTGGTAGTATGGATTGGAGTGGAAGAAACACATGGGCTAGCAAATTGGTTTTGAGCAGATTTATTATGAAAGAGGCTAAAGTTGTGAAGAAGCTGGGAGTTAGGAGGAGTGGAAGGTGAGGCTTCTCTACTAAAGCTCTGTTGCAAATATGCAATTTCAAGATCGGTTTGGTTTAAATCACCTTGATATATAGTTCTAAAGATGTTCTTTGTGTGATGTAAGTCAAAGTGTAAATCCTCTAAGACAACAAGGTTTTTAGGGATAGATTTTGTTCTTAAGAGGCTCCCATAAGTAGCTGATTTTCTAGATTTAGAAGGCTGCCACAGAATTCTCTCTGGATTGTCAAATATTGTAGGAGGATTAGGGTTTGGATGGGATCTAGTGTTGATCCTATGTGAAGCTAGACTTCTTTTTCAAAAATGAGAAAGGCTGAAGTTTTTAGGGATTGTTTTTGAAATTTTTTCCTCTCACAATGTATTATCTAGTAGGGGACCAGGGTTCTAAACTTCCTCAAGGCTGGTTAATACAATATTAAGGAAATATGGAGAGCTAAATGGGTAATAGGCCTACTGGGGCTAGTGGAGTTTCCAGGTGGAAACTTTTTAGCTTTTATGAAGGTAAAATATTGAATGGTTCCACCACCATGTTTATTAGGAAGCCAATCTGAAATATTTTTGGATTTTTCTAAGTTTCTATGGTTTTTTGAAAGACTAATGAGTCTATAAGAACTTTCTAAGAAACTATGAACTTAGTTGTCCCAGCGCAATCGCCATTATGTTGGGGTCCTGTGTTTTGATAGATTGGCAAATCAAAAGAAAAGGAAACATCAGAACCAATCTTTAGAGTTCCAGGATCTAGCCCTCCTGTTCTCAGAGAGGGATCTCTGAAATTTACTTATTTTGCAAAGGTTTATCTTGTTTTTTTTAGTATTGGTTTTAGACTAGTTATTAGGTGCAAGTGTTTGTTTGTTTTTTTGGTTGAATGACATAGGAGAAAATGAAAGGTCTAGGAAATATAGCTAGAAAGGAGAAATTTTAGATTCATTGGGCAATGGAGTCAAGAAGGGGTTTGTGAAAAAATCATCAATGGATATGGGATATCAGAGGGAAAATCTAACTTGGCCATAGGATCCTTTGGTTTTGTGAATGAGATGGACATCAATGATTTGGAAAGAGAAATTGAATTCTCAACTAAGGGAACTTGAAAACATAACTTGAACAATAAAGAGGTATTTGATAGACAAGGCTAACCATAAATTATACAAACCATCCTTCAAGCAAATAATTACTTCAAGACAAATTTCAAAATGAAATCTAAGATTCGGGAGCACATCCTATTTCCTCAAAGATTTTATTTCAAATGACTTAGAAAACATAAAATATTCACTGATAATTACAGTCATAGAAGAGGGAACACCTAAAAACATCTATGAGCATAACTATAAAGACCTTTAAAACAATTTTTCAAGCAAGGACAAAGGGCATGATAAAAAAAAAAACTCCTTGGCTAACTATAAACAATGGTACTTCAAAGGGAGACTTCAAAAACAGTTTTCAAGTGGCAGTAGACAAGCAGGGAGAACCATAAATCATTCTGAAACCAACTATTTAAACTATTAGAGAAATAAACAAGCATGAGGACTAAAGAGAGAGATTAAAGACTCTAAAATACCTCAGCAGAAGAAAACATAAAATAGTGAAGGATGAACAGGTGTAAGGTGCTTGTAGGAGTTATTTCTTAGGCTAAGCTTTTCATCCTACTATAGTGAGCATTTATGGAACAAAATGAAAATAGTAGAAAACATCAAACAGTTCTGAATACTTCACCAATAGCCAAGTTCATGGATCCAATGATAGAGCCTTCTCAAGAACAAGAATGCTTCAACATCATCAAGCTTCCAAGACTTCAATTTATTCCTCAACTTAAGACAGACTATGTATTATTTCAGAGAGTTTCAGTATTACAACTAGTGAACAATCAACCCACATCTCCTCTTCTTCAGAAGTATTTATTGAAGAAATGAGGAGGTGGAAGATTTTTAGTATTGAAGTGTAATAAATTCTACACTAAACACAACTACTAGCCTTGAAAACCATGCAAGGCATAAGGCAGGAATGCATCGAATTAGAACTCTATTTTATTTACTATGTTTATGAGTTTTGAGGCTCAATGGGTAATAAGATTGACTTTAAGGCACTTTCTTATCTTTTCAATAACTTCTACTAATAGTTGTGATATTTGTTTTGCTCATAATAACTATTCAGCTGTCTTAGGCCTTAATGTTTCGGACTGAGATTTGATCTGGGTATTCCTTTGAGGCAGAGAGCTGCAAGGTGGCAATATAGTTGCTGGGGAATCAATTAGCCCCTTTAATATGGCTCTGAGGTGTTCTGGATATTATTCTCTATTTCCTAAACACAGTGGTTTATATTCGAATTGGTGTTTAGGCTTGATTAAACCATAATCTTCGTCTTTGACAATGATACGATTTCATAATTGATGCTGACTGTGTTTTGCTGTTTGCAGGTGCACAGAAATTTTACTGGAGTTTTTGCTCAGAAAACCAACAATCAAGACTTATCGGCTCCCTAAAATGTATAATTATCCCTTTGAAACTCTTTAATATGTATCAAAAGGCCGCAATGATTGTTATCCTTGGCCAATAACAGTGAAAAAATTTGCGGGAGGATTTAAATTTAACTTCATTTAAACCTGCATAAAAACACATAAACATTATTTAAATCCTGCGAATTCATGGTTTAAACTGCTTAGGAGGGTTGGTGGAAGTGTTTCGAAGTGATGCAGAGGAAAAAAGGTGGATGCACTGGAAAAAGGAGAAAAAACCTGGTAGAGCAGCTAACCAGGAGTAAATGGGAGTTTGGGCATGATATTGAATAAGGGCCATTGGATTAGATCAAAGAACAGAGATCTACGGTTGAGATCATTCAATGAGGTCGTTTGGAGGAATGATGGAGGGAAAACAAATTGGTGGTAAGGTTAAATCGGGACCGTCCGATCTCGGAGATCGATGGCTAGGATCTAATCTAGAGTTACATTGTGGAGGGAGGAGTGGTATAGTGGAAAACCGGCAGCGGTTTTCGTGCAGCTCTGAGGCGGTTTTAGATTTTGGCCCAAAAAACGCGATATAGGCCTGCGTTCAACACGTGTCTTTTCAAAACCGCTTATATCGCGTAATTTTTTGGTGTTAATGTTCGAGAGAAAAAATTACACGATATGTAGTTTGAGCCTTTGGATGATGGGTAGAAGATCCAACGGCACGGGTTGAGCGCGATGGATGAAAAGTTGCGGGGTGAAAAGGTATACGGGGTTCAGGTGACATCAGCAAAAATTGGCGCGCAGTGGAGGGTGAAATAGGCTATCCGATCGTTTAATTCCTTTGATAAATAGTTATAATGGAAAAAGGAGCGGAAATGAAAGAAAATGAAAAGGGCAGAAAAATGGGGCCTGATGACCTTAGATCTTTGAAGATCGACGGTTAGGATTCACTTTTGAAAACCTTCTGTCAGGAAAAAAAATATACAGGAATGGTAAGGTTTCAAAGGAAATGGCAGAGAAACAAGGGGAATAGGGGGGGCCCACCTTTTGTGTAAGGGAATAAGGAAGGAGGAATGTGGACCGTCGGATCTGGAGGATCGACGGCTGAGATTTGATCACAGGATCGCGATCGGCGGGATGAAAAAGCAGAGGGACAATGGAATGCGCCAATGCGATTAAACAAGGGTCGTTAGATCTAAGATATCAACAGTGTAGATTCAATCGGCGGGTGGGATGGTAAGGGCCTTTGAGTGGAGCACGATTCAATCTGAGCCGTCGGTTCTTGTGGATTCGACGGCTGAGATTTCATCGGGGAATCGACATTGGATGCGAAAAAATAAAGACTAAATGGATAAGTTGTGATGCGATGTTGTGCTGACCGTCGGATCAGAAGGATGATCGACGGCTGATATTGAATTGGAGGGATCGCATCGGAATTTTGAAAAGGATGGAAAAGGGAAAGACTCATGCAGATTTTGCGATGCGATGCCAGATTTGTTTCAAAACATATCGTCGGGTTTTTATAAAAAACAAAAGAAAATAAGGTTTGGGAAGCTTTTTTAGTGATTTTAGTGCCGAACTGTGGGGCTATGGTTTTGTGAAGAAGGCGAGGAGATTAGGAGCTAATAAGAAAAAGGTTTAATCGCATCAAAGCTTTTTAGAGTAAAAAGGCAAATAAGGAAAAATAGAAGACCCCGATTGTGATTGCGCAACGGGGGTTAACTCCGAGTCATAGCTCCGGGTCTCATGCGAGGAAAAGGAGCCAGGGCTAAAGCCAAAGGGGCTTAAAGCCTTAATGCAAAAAGATTGTTTTTTAGGATTTTTAAGGATTTTCAGAGCATTTTGGGGGTTTCGATAAGAGTAAAAAAGGGGTTTTAAACCTTATAAAGGGATTTTACAAGGCTTTAAAGGGAAATTCGAAGGAATGAGAGGTAAATGAAAGAGTTTATGGATGAAGTGAAGAAGGAAAAATGGAGAAGTGAAAATGAGGGAAAATGAGGCCTTTTAAGCAGTTTTCTCTTGGTAAGACAGCAGATTTTTCAGGTTTATGAGGGAAACAGCAGTGAAGATTAACTAAAAGATTAGTTATCTTCATAAAAAACTTCAATGATGATAGGTTTTCAAAGGGAATTATCTCTTGAAATTTTGAAGAACAAAATTAGCCACTTCTTGGTATAACAGAATTTATCAGTGGCTAACAACTTGCGCAGTTGAGAAAGGCTGAAATTCCTAAGGAATATGGATTTCATTCCTCATGAATTGCATGAGCAAGGAAGGCTGAAGATAGGCTGAGAATTGGCTAAGTGTTGGCCCAATGTTTTCTGGATCAAGGTGAGATGATTAGCAAAGTGCAGGAGACTCTTGTGAGAAGAGTGCATTGTAATTGTTTCATGATTCCTTGGTTCATTATATAATATAGATAGAGGGGTTTTAAGGAGCAATCTTTCCCTGGGGAAAATATTTTTGTTGTGGTTTGATTTGCTTCTTTCTATAATATCCCAAAATAAGGATTTTCTACAATAAATAGAATATCTTAAGATATTCCAAAGTTGTAGCTTCAGCAACTCATGGACATAACAATGTAAATCAGATCATAAGATGTACAAGGAACATTTAACCAGCAAATGCATGCTCAGCAGCATAGATATGCCTCACTATTCTCTCCCAAAATGAGGGAATGCAGCATTATGGACCACAAAAACATCATTTTCAAAAAATAACGCAATAAATTTGGGAAATGGGACTTGTATCCCGTGGTTCATACATTATGCATCTCCCATACCAAATTTGAGTTTAAAAAAATCATTCTAGCTAAGTTAAACAGATCTCCCCAGCTAGAGATAGCTCAAAAACACCCCAATCACATGACTTCCAGCTACAAAATTTCTGAAGACTATGAGAGCATAATTCCCATCACGGTTTCTATATAAAATGATGAAATAAGACTGATCAGAAGTTTATATTAACCATGTAGCAAAGAAATGGAGGTTTAACCTCTTTTACTGCAGAAATAAGACACCCGGTAAGGGTTTCTGACATTACATATGTATAAAAGGTAGTACTGCAGAAAATAACGCAGTCTAATACAAATCTATATTAAACATGACTGAATGCAACATAAAATATCTGATCAATACAGAAATTGGCCAAAGGCCCTCCTTATTAGATCTTTCGGAGGGAAATAAACACCTCCTCCTCAAACACTAGTACAAAATCCAGGGCTTCAACCCTGCTGCTGTTGCACCTGCATAAAAGACGTAGTTTCTGAAGGTAACTGCACTGTAGATGTAGATGGCTGATTGGACCTAAGCCAGATGATGAAATTTGAGCCCTGAACCTTCCCTTTAGATTCCTTAAGCAAGTTGATCCAAATAAGAGGATGGAATTCCCGCATGAGAATTCCTTGCACTAAACAGTTTTGCAACCACAGCTAAATAGCTGAAGCATGCAAGTAGTCAAAATAATGGAAATATATGATTACTGAATGATCTCCTTGCTACTATGCCCTCATTTTTATCCTTGGTGAGCCTCCTCACCCCAGACCCCACACATTGTTGAGGTGACTTCCTAGTGAATATTCCTCCTTCAAAACTGCGTTGTCCTTGTTGGCTTCCCTCCTCTTCTAGCAGCATTTTTGGCTTGGTCAACTAGAACTAGTTCACCTATATTGCCTCCTTTCACACTGAGGGGTTTTCAATCCAGCTCTTCTTATGTGTGTCTAGCTGATCCTTGTTCACAATGAGCTAATTTACTTGGGTGATCTCTCCCTCCTCAAGAATGCATGTTGACTTAGTCAAACTTGACTTTGTCCACATATATTTTGCCCATGTTCACACCTAAAAGTGTAATATCCAGCTCCTAAGGTGACCTCCTTCCTCATTAAGGTGGAACTTATTCATATTTTTATTTTTCATGGGCCTGCTTACCCATTTATTCCTTTCCTAAGTGAAAACAGCAAAATCTAATACTCCAAATTGCTGTGTGCAAATTTTGGAATATTACAGTCCTCCCCTCTCAAATGTTGCTTACCCTCAAGCAACTACAAAGGTAGAACTGAAAAACCTCCTCTTCTCCCCTTGTAGAATCCTCATATGATGAGCTCCCCCAAAGAATAATATGTTGTCTTAACAATGAAACCTCATAGTGCCTCTCCCAAGCAAACAAATCAGCATTTGGTGCACATCCAAAATGGTTATCATCATGCAACAGTAACATACTCAAGGAGACAACTATGTGTTGTCTAGAGGTCCTCTCAAGGCATGGAGTTTGAAGTTTATATGAAACTCTCATTCCCAAATGGAACCTCCACCCCCAAGCTATCATCCATATGAGATGATTCACCCTCTAATATGGCAACTCATGAAGAATCTCCTCCACCTTGGGCTCCTGAAATGTAGGTGGGCTGAATAGATGAACATGATAGGAAAGAAGGACTATCCCATGCTGTCTTCCTCTCCACTGATGATAAGTGTAGAGGGAATGTTGATCTTTGGCTGCAACATGATTTCCCTCCAATGGCAAGAAGAAGATTGAGTCTCCAAGGACCCTTCCTCCAAATTCATGAGTCATGCCAACCCAAACCATTCCATACAAGATGAATGGCACATCATCACCATATGGCATCCAAATCAGAAAATGGTTGAAGGTTATGTGCAAGTTTAGATGATACACATGGTCTCTCTGGTGGATGCAGCGTAGTCCTTGCAACTGCTGATTCAGAGCATCAAGTCGCAAGTTGTTCTTCAAATAATTTGCAACTATGCATGTTAGCCCATCTACTATGAAGTAGTAAGTCACAATATATACTGGTTGTGTACAATCAAAACAATACAACACTTGACCAAAGTCATGTAGATATAGGTTATCAACATTACAAAATTTGGCCCTAAAGTGACCATGAAACCCATAAATAATCTTGCTCTCTTGTGGATCAATGCATTGTTTACATATGGTAAGAAAATACAAATACTCAATAGAGTAATCAACAAGCACATAAATGTATTTCTTACCATGCATCATGTGTGAGCTGAAGGTGAGGTCCATGAGTGAGTCCTCCCATGAGAATCTTCTCATAAAAATATGCAAGAGGAGAGGGTGCATACTCCCTTTGGAATACTCCATCAATAGAAACATGCTCTCAAGTGACAGTGATGTAGGCCTTAGTAACAAGGCTCTTGTCACTCCATGACTTCTCCCTTTGACATTCCACATGCTAAAGCCATCCACCATCATGCTGCTATGTGAGAAGATCTTCTTCTGACATGGAAGCCTCTCATAATCCTCCAATGCTGAAGGGTAGCCTCCTTGCACCATGAATGTGCCTACCTTCTCTCCAGAAATATCATGAAAAGTATGGGAAAGTTTCTGCCCATACTTTCCCAAGTGTAACCACAGCAACGACAACTCTTGCTGCTCCCTCATCTCTCCCTCATACAAGCCATAGAATAATATCATGATGGTTATCTTGTATGATGCCCCATACAAACAATTTTTCTGATGTTCTATCATATGGGTGCCATGCCATGCCTCCATCCACCACATACTCCTTGACAAGGAGTATGACCCAAGATGACCAAACTCTCTCAATAGTAGCCAATGCAGCTTTGCCTCTTGCTACCCTGTATCATAAATTTGCAAGTGGCCCATCATCCTCTTTCTCTCCTTCCACATCCACTCAAACTCATGTGGATGCCTCCTATCATTCTTCATCTTGACATTCCTCCAGTGAGGGCTACCATCCTCCACAACCAGTTTCTCTTCCTTGAATTTCATGAAATGTTGGAATGCATTTCCTTGGAGAACCCTTAGAGAAGATCTCATGTCCATAACTATCTTGAACCCATCAAGATCCAAATGTGATAAAGGCAAAGCCCTCTCACTGCTATTGTTTGGTAGTTCTGCTAGTCTCTCCAATGATATAGATGTTGCCTCATACTCTATCTCATGTCTCAGTTCAAGGATGAGCATATGATTCTGCATAAATTTGTTTGGGACCAAGTTCACTCCATCCTTCAAGAAATCACACCCCACCCTCACATGTGGTGTGCATCCCATCAGTGGCCCATTAGGATGATGTCTCAGCCCTTCCTTGATCAAACCAAGGTTTCACAGAGCAGTGCAATCCTGCTGTCCCAAATGAGCAGTGTGCAATGGTATACAATTCTCCATATGATTTTCCGAAACAATAGGAGATGAAAAGTTAGACATACCTTGATGAAATTTAGAAGTATCTTGAATGGATGTAAGGGATTCTCCCCCCAATAGGTTGGCTCCTCCAACTGAAGATGATGAGGGCTGCTCCCCCATAACTGTGACAACGTTGGTACAAGTTTCCTCAAATGGAGAAGAGGACTCCTCCTTCTCTAACCTTCTACTGTCAAATATTCTGATTACCTGATGAGTGAAATCAGCAAAAGTAGGTACTCTTGCATGTCTTACATGGCTGGACCACCAAGATCTTGCCTTGCCCTCCAAGTGCAGTGCTGAGATTTCCACAGCCTCTTTCTCCATTACTGGATGTAGTAGGAAAAATGCCTCTAGTTTCATCACCCAAGTCTTTACTGCACCCTTGAGTGATCCCTCAAATGTGGACAACAGGAATCTATTTCCTCTTATCATTCTCTTACTACATGGTCTTATTTCTCCTCTCAGTTGAACAAACCGAGGAAAATCTAGGGTCTCTCTAAAATCCCTAGGTTGGCACTTGTATTCTGCCAAATACCCACTTAGGATCTCATGTTCTAAGTGGTCTCCTTGCTCTCGACTTCCTCTATGAGAACAGGAAGTGCATGCATCTTCCTCTTCCTCTTGAAACCTTCTAGAGGTCTCACTGCAGCTTCCTCCTCCTTGAAACCCTCTTGGAGTTTCAATGCATTTCTCTTCTTTCTTCTTAGACCTGAAAATCGATGAGAGTAATCTCATCATATCCATAATTATGTTCTCCTCTTCTTATTATCTTCTAATTGGATCTGAAATCCACAGGCTGAGCCAAGATGGCAGCTCTGATACCACTGTAATATCCCAAAATAGGGATTTTCTACAACAAATAGAATATCTTAAGATATTCCAAAGTTGTAGCTTCAGAAAATCATGGAAATAACAGTGTAAATCAAATCATAAGATGTACAAGGAACATTTAACCAGAAAATGCATGATCAGCAGCAGAGATATTCCTCACTATTCTCTCCCGAAGTGAGGAAATGCTGCATTTTGGACCATAAAAACATCATTTTCAGAAAATAACGCAATAAATTTAGGAATTGGGACTTGGATCCAGTGGTTCATACATTATACATCTCCCATACCAAATTTGAGCTTAAAAAATCATTCTAGCTAAGTTAAACAGATCTCCCCAGCTAGAGATAGCTCAAAAACACCCCAATCCCATGACTTTCAGCTACAGAATTTCTGAAGACTATGGGAGCGTAATTCCCATGAGTTTTTCTATATAAAATTATGGAATAATACTGATCAGAATTTTATATTAACCATGTAGCAAATAAATGGATGTTTAACCTCTTTTACAGCAAAAATAAGACACATGTCAAGGGTTTCCGTCATTACATATGTATAAAAGGAAGTACTGCAGAAAATAACATAGTCTACTACAACTCTATATTAAACATGACTAAATACAACATAAAATAGCTGATCAATACAGAAATTGGCCAAATTCCCTCCTTATTAGATCTTCCAGAGGGAAATAAACACCTCCTCTTCACACACTAGTACAAAATCCAGGTGTTCAACCCTGCTGCTGCTGCACCTGCATAAAAGACGAAGCTTCTGAAGGTAACTACACTGTAGATGTAGATGGCTAATTGGCCCTAAGACATATGATGAAATTGGAGCCCTGAACCTTCCCTTTAGATCCCTTAAGCAAGCAAATCCAAAGAAGAGGATGGAATTCCCGCATGAGAATTCCTTGCACTAAATAGTGCTACAACCACAGCTAAACAACTGAAGCATGCAAGTAGTCAAAATACCAAAGATAGATGATTACTGAATGATCTCCTTTCTGCTATTCCCTCCTTTTTATCCTTGGTGAGCCTCCTCACCCCGGACCCCACACATTGTTGAGGTGACTTCCTCGTGAAGATTCCTCCTTCAAAACCGCGCTGTCCTTGTTGGCTTCCCTCCTCTTCTAGCAGGTTGTTGACTTGGTCAACTGGAACTAGTTCACTTGTATTTCCTCCTTTCACACTGAGGGGTCTTCAATCCAGCTCTTCTAATGTGTGTCAAGCTGATCCTTGTTCACATTGAGCTAGTTTACTTGGGTGATCTCTCCCTCCTCAAGAATGCATGTTGACTTAGTCAAACTTGACTCTATCCACATCTATTTTTCCCTTGTTCACACCTGAAAGTGTAATATCCAACTCCTAAGGTGATCTCCTTCCTCATTAAGGTGGAATTTATTCATATTTTTATTGTTCATGGGCATCCTTACCCATTTATTCATTTCCTAAGTGAAAACAGCAAAATCTAATATTCCAAATTGTTGTGTGCAAATTTTAGAATATTACACTTTCTTTACTTGTTTTGATTGGCGATCGTGTTTATTTTACGAAATTGATTTGTAGAAAGATTCAATATCTTGCTTTGGAATATCACATCATCGGATTGAACCCATTGATATACATATTTTTTTTATAATTCCTACATGGTATCAAAGCACAGGAAATCACTATAGTGAATAAGAAATTGAGTTTGTGACTGAATAGAATTTGAATTTGCAAAAGTATTCTTGGTGCAACATGTGGGTCAGGATCGAAATGGCTTTCAATGGCTTGAGGTTGGAGTATGCACTTGAGGGTAGTTCAAATTATATTGTGTGGAAAGGCAGGATGGAGGTAGTACTAGAGGACAATGGGTTGAAATAATTCATTGATAATGACATTCCCAAACCCGCTGCAACAGATGCCGCAAATCTTGATGCTTGGAAAAAGAAGGTAGCAAGGGCGAGGAGGATCTTATTCAAGGGAGTACGAGACAACATTGTCTCAAGTATCCATGGAAAAGCGACTCCATATGCAATGTGGAATGCTTTGACAAATCTGTTTCAGAGCAGCAATGATCATAGAAAATTGGCATTGAAGGACAAGCTCAGGAAAATCAAAATGGAGAAAGTCGACACTATTCCAAAATATTTAACCAAGTTTGTCCAATGTCAAGATGAGCTTGGGAATGTCGGAATTAATGTCGAGGATGATGACTTGGTGAGCCTAGCGCTTCTAGGCCTTCCTAAGAGTTGGCATAGTTATCAGGAATCTGTCAATGGGAGGGAGAAGCTGCCAGCTTCGGAGCGACTTTGGTCATATTTGGTGCAAGAAGAATTCAAGAAAAATACCAGGGATGGATCTTCATCTAAGATAGATGATGAAGAAAATGATGACTTGGCTGGTAAGGAAAAGAAGGGGAAGGGAAAGAAATCCTATTCAAAATCTGAGACCAGCGATGAAGGCAAGGAGCATGACATATCCAGAGTGAAATGTTTTCACTGTCACGAGCATGGAAATTATGCCACTAATTTTCCACAGAAGAAGAAGAACAAGAAGGCTTCAGGATCTGTATCTGGTGAGGCTTTAGCCTCAAAATTTGAGTCAGAATTCTCATTCATCGTATGCATGGTGTCAAGTTCAATGGGATCAGTGTGGTACTTGGATAGTGGTGCATCTTTCCACATGACGGGAGACAAATCAATTTTCAGTAGCTTGGAGGAGAAGGACCTCCAGATGCATATCAAAATAGGTGATGATGGGTGGTACAATGCTACTGGGATTGGTACAGTTACCTTCTAGGGACAATTAGGTAAACCCTTCTTATTAAAATATGTAATGCATGTACCAGGATTGAAAAATAATTTAGTTTCAGTTGCAATTTTCGAGGATAGAGGCTGTGATGTGGCTTTTAGTGAAGGGAAAGATTTACTTTGACACAAAGCCACAGGACAAGCCAAGATTCATGTGAAAAATATCTATAAACTTGATGTAGATGGATATGCAGAATTGATGGGTAAAGAAGACAAAGTCATGAGCCGGGATGAGGGTGAGTTATGGCACAAGATATTCGACCATCTACACCACGGAGCTTTTAAGGTCATGCATCAGATTTCTATGTAATATTCCCAAATGGGAAAAGCAGGAATATAGTTCAAAATGTTGGAACAATATTGAAGATCATCATTTATAAATCAAGAGACCAATATGGATACCTTTCATATGTTATTTCAGTAGCAAAATGTACATAGGAAATGGGCCATAAGATGCATACCAGGAAAGACAAGCCTCCAATGGACAAAATCATTCAATGAGAGATGTTGCAACCATGTATAAAATCTGGAAGACCCTTACAGTGTTATTTTATTAGATCTGCTACAGAAAATGATTATAAATCATACCTAGAGCTGATATATGCCTCAAAGGTTAGATCTCTATCAGATCCATGCACTATACAAACTCCTTTAAAGAACCCCTCAAGGGTTTTCAACAAAACACCAAGTACAAGAGGTAGATCTGAGATTTAAGACTGCAGATCTACTGAAAAATACAGATCTGGAAAGTGTGGCTGATCTGATATGATAAATAAAATAGCCTCCTCCAATATATCTTCAAAGTGAAAGGCAAATCCCCTTCACTAGAAAATCAGCTCTCCAAATGGTGTGCCAAACCACCCAGCAACTCCTCCTACAAAAATAACTCAGATCTCAAAGTAAAATGCACTGTAGGAATCAAAATATGGCTGGCCTGATGCCAAGATTTGAAAATAAGCTCAATGGCCTTCAATACTATCCTCCCAATGGAAAGGAAGCCTCCTCCACTGAAAATAAGTAATGAGATGGCCTAGATCTATAGATCTAATCACCACTTGCTGCAACCTACAAAAACAACCAAACCCTCAACAGGATCTGCATTGTAGTTGAATGAAGAATTATGGCCTTAAGCCATATATTGGACAATGTAGTGCAAGACTCCTCCAATAGCTCCTCAATGGAAGAGGGTGGGATTCCCTGATCAGGAACACCACCTCTATCTCCCAAAAAACAAGAGAAAATGATATATTTCTAAACAAACCATATATTTAGAAATACAATATACATCAACAACCTCCAATGGCTTCCATCCTCTTCCTTAAATAGAATATGAGCTTGAAAACCCTAGACCCATCCAAAAATATCACTACATTCACACAATGCATCTCCATCTAAAATCGTTTCTCATCGATGGCAACTCCCATGACAAGCCGCTGTTGATTTCGCTCAAGGTTGACCTAAATAAAGTGATCTAGCCCCTTTCACACCAAGGGTGCTTTAATTAAGCTTCCAATATTTGTCTCTTTCACATTTGGCATTGATTTATTCATTATTAAGGAGAATTTTGGACCTCGCTTTGCCCTCATATTCTTTAAACAAAGCAAGAAAACAAAATTGAATATTCCAACTAGCCTGTACACCAACACATACTCCTCCATTCCCAAATGTTGCTTGTCCTCAAGAAATCGACAAGGTGAGTGCCGCAACCTCCATCATTGGTGACACCTCAACATGTGATAAGCTTCCCTCATAAGCTAAGTTTTCACCAATCCATCCCTCCATGAATTGCTCCTCCAAAGTTCTCATGAGATGCAAATAATCCATCCCATAAGGAGACAATGGTTTCCATACACAAGGGAAGAAAAGATAAGTTACATCGATTTCTTAAATGTTTACCAACTATTTATAAGGAAATGATTGAGTTCGATAATCCAAATACTCTAGATGAGGTTGTGCGAAAGGCACGACTGTGCTACTAGAAAATTAAAAGCAGGAATGAAAAACTAAAAATTGGCAAAATAAAGAAAAAGGAACGTTGAAGCAAGTTCAAAAAATCTAATCCATCTAATCAATAGTTTAGGGAGAAACCATCAAGAAAAAGGTTCAATAAAGGTGGTGAAAAGAAGATAGCTCATTCCCACACTAGTCCAAGCCCACGGAAGGGAACAACAAGAGAGAAACAAGTGGTAAAGACGAAGATCCATCAAATGATGGGGATGTGGTGAGCCTCACGATAATAAGTGACTTCCCATACAACACTCGTGGGAATTCAGTAATATTCAAGAAGTGCAAGAAGCAAGCACAATGAATGATGTTGCCCTTAACATTCCTTGAATCACCGCAACATTGGAAGATAGACAAGCCGATCATAAATCAACTATGATTGAATTTGAATGCATCATTTCCAATTAATCCGTGTCTCTGCTTTAAATGATCGACAAACTACCTTAATTTATATTAGTCCACACATAGTGGAAACCTAACTCGAAAAATAGAAAAATTTCAGCACTCTTAGCTACCGTAGTTGGCTACAGAATGAAATGTAAGGTCACCCATTAACTACCAAAATTTCTTGTCAAATTAAATTGGTAGATTATAAATTTCAATTTGAATATCATTCCCCTAGATCTTAAGGACCTCCTATTTGCATGGATTGGCCGGAATAGCGTAATGTAGTAGTAAACTCGCTTAGAAAACTATAAGTTGTATTGATGCTCTAGAAAAGTCCATGGCAAAAGAAAGGGGAAACCAAAACCCGTGTCCGTTAGAAATTTTTTCACAGAATCGAAGTGGAAAACAAGGAATGGTTTTCCCAGTTGTATGCTTTCACAAATTGAATATTTAAGTATAACAAGAAGAAATTGAATTTGTATAAAGTTTACCGCTGATTAAGGATTCTCTCGCATGATTTCTTGAAGAAATTCCTCAACTTCCCCTCGTAGAGAGATATTGAATTTTATATTGAGTCGGTACCGAGGGCCACCCAGGTTTCCTAAGCCCTTATAGAATGATCACCCCTAAAATATTAGAATTGAAACTTCAAATAAGGTGAATTACTCAAAAAATGGTACATTAGACAAAGTGTGTCTCCATGGGGAGCGCTAGTTCTGTTCATCAAGAAGAAGGATGGAACCTTTCGATGTGCATAGATTATAGAGACTTAAACACTTTAACTATCAAGAACTAAATACTCCTCCCCACATATAGATGATCATTTGACTGTGGTGGGAGCAACCGTATTCTCAAAATTGACTTGAGAACTCGGTTATCATTAGCTCGTATCAAAGATGAATATATTCATAAAAAACTTTCCAAACTCGATGGACATTACGAATTTGTAGTTTTACCCTTTGACTTAGAAATTCCCCGCTACGTTCATGTGCCTCGTGAATAGTGTTCTCGTATAAACACCGGATAAGCTTATGTTAGTATTCAAAGATGATATTCTAGTGTACTCAAGAACAAATATGAACACCGGGAAAATATTCAAATAGTACTTCAAACACTTCTGGAGAACACCAAATCGTATACAAAACTCGTAAAGTGTGAGTTTTAAAAACCCAAGATTCAATATCTCGTACATGTTATTTCCAAGGGAAGGATTGGCAGATCTAGAAAAATTACAAGCAATCTTAAATTGGCTTGTACCCACCAATGTACCAACAATACGATCATTTATGGGTATTACTCGGATATTACCACAATTTGTAGAAGGATTTTCTACATCGACTTATCCCATTACCTCCTTGTGAAAAATGTATTAAGTTTGAATGCACAACCAAAAATCCAGAGAGTTTTGAGCAAATTAAACAAAAAATTTACTACTCCACCTATTGTAGTGTGTTTGGTGCACATATAATGTAAATCACACCAACTTGAGGGGTGTGGTCTAATAGATTTAGTTTATTGGTAACATGCATAAAAATAAGTGGAGTCAAGCAAGTTAGTGAATAAGTTAGAATCAATAAGCATACTAGATAGATAAATAGCATGGCTATGTAAACTAAAACTAAACTAAAACTAAACAAATAAATAGGAAGCTCAAAAGAGTCAAACAACAACAATAATATGAATGGTGGCTCTAGACCCTTTTCTATTGAGCGGTAGTAATAAGAGTGAAACTTTACCCTCTGCCAAAGGGCCCCGGACAATGGTTCTAGATGCCGATGCAAGGATTTTTTTATCCCAAGCTTGCCCCGCGTGCCTCTCTACTATGTTGAACCGAACTTGTTGGGTGGCCAAAAATTGAGTCCCTCTATCTTCAGCTCGACTCAATAATCGTTGGTATTGCTCGGGAAATTATGGCCGCATAACAATGCGTTCACAAATTCTTCATCTCATGATGGTGTTATATAGGATATTTCAAATCCTCCTTCGTCTCTTGGTACATGGAAGATGGTGACTCAAGAGAGGGATATGATTCCTTTGTGTTCCAAATATTCCATTGTGTGCTCACATAGTGTCTAAGGAGGAATTGGTGGTCATTCCTTAGGTGGCTACAAGTAAGGCATCACTTGTCCTTTGCTTTGTGTGCCGCCTGATAGTGACATTTCACCACCGGATTGTATGTGCATATCAGAAAAATGTGCATGGAAGCAGCCTCTTTCACAAAGGATTATGCGTGTAATTAGCATTTAGAACTAGTTAAAATTTGATTTTCCTTAGACCTTAGAGATTTTTTAAATACTTTCCAAATTTCGTAATGTCTTCTAGCCATGTAAATCTTTTTTTCTCAACATTAATTAACGCTGCCTTCGCTATACAATTTTCCACTCGTTAACGCTTCTAATGTGAGGTCTAGAAGAACTGATAGCTGAAATACATTATAGTTTCTTTTCTCGTATCGTGCGTAGAGAGAGAGAGAGAGAGGCTTGTGTGAAGCTTGGAATTGAAAACAATTCTCGCACCGTTTCCAAGAATTACCATGTCCTATGGATCCCTATAATAAAATACTATCTACAATACAAGACACAAATTTTCAACGAGGCAGCATGTCCCATGCTCGTGATGTTGTGGCTAGCTAAACAAATCTAGTTGACATGATATATGCTCTGCCTATATCACTCTACATGGTATTGACGTTGGCGGCTTTTTGACGACGATTGTTGACGCCCCCTTGTTAGTATGAATATTAATTCCAATCGTATGAAAAAATACCACTTTAGCCGCACATAACAACCCTAACAACAAAAATGACTCAAGTAATATATTCGTATCTTTAATTAGGTGATCAAGATAAATGTCGCAAAAATTTAGATCTATGCATTAGAAGAGCATTAAACAAAAGAGGGAAAACAAGATTTTTACTCATGCATCCAATATAAAAGACAAGAATATGTCAAATGAATTTTGTATTAATGGCGCCTTGGGAGGAAAACACAAGAGGGTGTTCCCGCTCTCCTCAACGAGAGGGGTTCTTGTAAGTCCTCGCACTAGATTTAGAATCTCTCTCTCGATGGGTGTAGAAAACCCGCATAAAAATGGAAAAGTATGTCTATGATGGTGGATCAATAGCCGCACCAAGAGTTGAGATCCGGTGAGTGATATTTAGGCAACAGAGTGGCAAATGAATGGGAAAACCATTCTATTTATAACAAAATATTGAGTTAGTCTAGATATTGGTCCATAATTAAAATATTATTAACCAAATCAATATCCAAATTTTATGGAATATTTTATTATATTTGTTGAGGGAAAAGGAATTTGACTTGAGTCAAACTTTATTGTAAATAGTAAATAAATAAATGATTTATTTATCATTTTAAGGATGTGATTAAGTAATAATAAATAAATAAATGATTTATTTATCATTTTAAGGATATGATTGAGTAATAATCAAATAAATAATGATTTATTTAATTATTTAAGGGGGATTTAGTCATATTTAAAAAATAATATTATTTAAGTAATGTTTAAATAATTATTCTTAGAAAATAATAAGATAAATAATGATTTATCTAATTAATTTCCTTGTTTTGGGTTAAATATAACCAGGAATATTAATTAAACTGTTGTTTAACTAATTATTCCTTGAGGAAAATCAAACAAATATGGATTTATTTAATTTTTCCCCATGGGGTTTCCTATTTAGAGCATAAACAGCTTAATAAAGGTGGTTTTACTAAGTTATTTTCATAGTGAATGCAATTATACTTGCCATAAAATTGGTCTTACATGGTGTACTTTGGTCCATATAATACCAATGGGTTAGATGACCAAAAAATGGTGTAACAGATTTCCCCCCAAATAAGGCGAGCATTAGGAGCTAATCATATGACCAAAGTACGTTGTAAGAACTTAATCACTAGACATTGAAGGGGAAGTCAAAGAGAGAGAAGTATAAGGTAGACCAAAGTGCTGAAAGAACTATACCCTGAGGAGGCGAGACTTACAGGTGCAACAAGTCTCTTTGATGTCTGAGTACTTGCTATAGGCGGTGAGGGAGGCATACCTATGCCCACCGAGGCATTAGTACAAACAATAAGGCATCTGAAAAACCACGGGATGAAATAATAAAGCATATGCTGGCATAAACATGAGCTAGATGAAAAACATGAAAATTAATCCCACATACATATTGTGCCTAGGATAATAGCCAAGACTTTGTACAATAATATCTGAGTACATGAGATATGAATACAACCCATATGCCCCTATAAACAGGAAAAGGCTCTGAAAATTTGACTGATATATGCAATCAAGAAGGCGCTGAAAGCGACTGAGGTCGGTATCATCAAATCTATGGAGCTGCATTGAAGGCTGAAGTGAAGAAGTCATCCAGGTATGTGGTGGGCTACCTATAGGGCCACCCCTTCATGAGGGTTGAGACATATCACACACACCTGAGAATCACTGATATCATCTGCTACATCACTAAACCATCAAGTATACAGATTGTTAGAGTCTGTTTGTTCATCCCTCCGTCAGAGATCAAAATCTTTTTTGTTTCATTTCATTTTTAGGTGTCTCATTCAGTTCGATCATTTTCATTCTGTTAGGAGCATATATTTTCTGACGGAAGGCTCTTGTCACTCATCTCCCTTATTTCATGTACCTGCTGGTCCATGTCTATTCATATAAATAAATTTTAAGTCATTCACAGTCCTGTTTTGGTCTCTTAGTCAGCGAAGAGTCATTTCAGTCATTAGGTCTAGGATTTCACAAATTTTGTCTTCAAAGTGTCCAATAATGCCAGCAGGCACATGAGGGAGGCTCAAAATAAGTTTTCATTGCAAAATTTCATTGTCATAATGATTGATCTTGACTTTTCTTCAAAACTTTGTTTTGAAGAAAAGTCGTCATTTCGTCTTTTGTAATAAATGCCATGTATATTGTCAAAGTTTTTTAGTTGTCAAAATCTTCAGGCACATCCCTGGTTGCCTTTTCCAAAATCCGTGCCAGTCATCCCTGCAAAAAATTGACAAAAGTTTCATCATTCAAGTCAAAAAAGTAAAAGTGGAAACAAAAACAGAGTTTGTATTAGAAAGTGAAAAGTGCCAAACCCAAAACATAAGAAAGTGGGTTTTTTCAAAATCAAAATCAAAATCCTTGTGTACATAAGATATTTCCACATTTATCAATTCATTTGCACTCAAGAAGACATCAAAGAAGTCGAGGTCAAATGTGGAGGAGCGAGAATGTGGTTTGAAGCCGGGACTGTGTATTGGAATTGAAAGCACGACACATTGGGAGAAGGCGCGGCGCACAAGGAGGTCGTGGCGCATATAGCCGACCACTGCAGTGTATTGTTGAATGTTCACAGTGCATAATACTAGCGTGGTGCACTGGGTTGTGCGCACGACGCACAGGGCCGACAAGCTAAAAATTTCATCACTGCTTCCAAAAATCAAAACGACTCAATCTCCTTTGCTCTGTGTAAGTTTAAATCATCTTGCTATTACCTTTGGTCAGTGTTTGGATTTGTTTGAAGATTGGTTGGAGGATTTGTAATCTCAAAACATAAAACCTATCCATTTCATTAAAACTGCTCCTTAGGGTTTGTATTTGAATTTTAAAGTGTGATTTTTGTGCCAAATAGTTCAAAAACCATTCCTCACCTATGGTTCTGTTCCCCCTCATTGTAATATCATCACTGTTAATATCCCTTCCCTATTCCCTTATAAAACCACTCATATCACTTATTTCTAAAATCCTATTATCCCTATCCCTCAAAGCCTTTCATTCCCTATCATTTTTCCCTTCCCATATCATTTGCAAAAAGTTCCTAATTCCCAAAGTCCCCAAACCCCACATTCCCCAAACATAATCAAGTGATTGTCCTCACATTGTAAACTTCACTTGATTGAACCATATTTTTCCCACAGTCCACTATACTCACTGTCCCTATTTATCACAGTCCCTTCCTATTCGGCACAGATTTGGTAATTGGAGGCAAAATACACCAAATTTTTATTTCCACCTCACACAAACCAAACATACACTTGACATATACCTTGCAACACCATGGAGACAGACACAGAGTCATCATATGAGCAACACAGTGATTCTACCATAGAGCTTCATGCACCGAGAAGGCCTCGTAAAGGTGGCAAACATGTGAGAGAAGAGCCCACCTCATTAACTCAGTTGCAGGCCTGCCCACTTGCCATGGCATGTTTTCAAGAGCAGTCATGCTATCAGTATTGTGAGAGGATTCCTCAAATTCAATGTCATCAGGAGTTAGCCCAGTTGTTTGTTTTAGATTTGCGTGATGGTCATGTTACTCTTGTTGGTGTAAATTTCACCTTGATACCAGAAACCATTTCTCAGGCAACAGGAATACCGAATGTAGGTGAGGAGTGGAACAAAAGACAACAGGTGGAAAGAGTGCATTATGAACCATACATTAGGCCAAGCTATGTGAGGCAGCTCAGCAAGGTATTCCCATTCCGGTTCCTGAAGGAATCCTATGTGCCATTGATGACACTCATTATCAGATACTTCAGTTGTGAGGGCCGGTTCTCACGCCTCTATGCATACCACATCAGATTATTGATGCATTTCATGAGAGTGAGGATGATGAAAGTTCCATATTTCATGTGCTGAAACATAGAGAGGATGACTACTCTTGTGCAGAAGAAGACTCCCGAGCAGCAGTACAACAACATTTATCATTATGCGCTCATTAAGATCATTGTGGTACATCAGCTTGGATTGCAGGGTATTGCATGGGAAGATTTCATTTCCCATGACTTCTTCACATCCCCTCAGCCTCCTCCAGAGATTTTTCATGATGCAGGTGAAACTTCACATCATTTTTAAGGTCCCGAGACAGAGCCTATCGGTGTGCCAGTGTATGTCACTTATCAGAGAGGCATGAGAGCATTATTTGCAGCAGCCCGACAAGTACTATATCCACCCAAGGTGGAAGGGGTCTCATTGCCGTCGTCATCAGCCCAGGTACAGGATAGAGGAAAGAGGCCTATGTAGGAGGAGGGCCCTTCAGGAGACCAGGATATTGATTTCATGTTGATTGATGTGGATTTGAGCTCTCCAAGCTCAAAACTAAGAAAGATCATTCAGGAGCAGAAAATTGAGATCGGCACATTTAACGACAAGTTGTAGAGAGCTCAGTGGGTCATTAACTACTGGAGTAGTGCAATAGATAGTTGGAGGATCAACAGACGATCATGGAGTTGCAAAACATCCGTGAGAATCGGCAAGCTGCTCGAAGAAGCCCATCCGGGATGACACCTATTGAGAGGGAGATTGAGGCCGATAGAGAGACTTGGCTTGAGAGAGTCAACATGCATCTTGAGAAGCTATTGGAGAAATCATATAAAGAGAATAACATGCTCAGACATATGAAGAACCATTATTGGGCACGCACACGTGTTTGCAAAGCAAAGATCAAGATCTTGAAAGTGAGGCTATGGAGGGCACTGAAGCGTCGTAAAAGACATGATAGGCTCCAAATCTTGGCCAAAGCTTCTTTGGCTAAGCATGATACTTGATAAGGGACCTTCAGCCCAAATTTCAAGGAATTTGGGAAAAGTTTTGTCAATTTTGAATTTTTTGGTCACAAAATAGGTTTTCCTGCCCGACACGTAGCGCCACCTTGCGCGCGCTTATAATTGGTAGCTCTTCAGGGAAAAAACTTTGCATTTTTAGATATTTTATGAATATTTATGCATTTCTATGGATTACCTAAGTATTTCATCAAGTTTTGGGTTGCCTAAAGGGTCAAAAACACCCTTAAAATGGCCTTTCTGCCACTTTTTGCACCCATAGGAAGTAGTGTTGGGATATTGAACTTTTGCAGGGGAAAATGGACACCAAATCTAGAAATTCCACTTGGGTTGGAAATTAGACAGGCAGGGACTTCCAACGAGCTATCCTGAACTCAATTTAGAATTCGAGAAGGTCCTCAAAATCAGCTCCAAAATTGTGCTATGCATAGAGATTTTGGGCGCGACGCATAGAGGATTTTGGCCTATTTTTCACTCAGCAGCTCAGAATTTCGCCTAGTTTTGGCCAGTTTCACTTTTTCATGTGACTCTTGATGTACATTGATGTAATTTCATGATCATGATTAAATTTTGGCACATTTTTACTTGTTCTAGAATATTCATTCACCAAAAGGTGAAATGTGAGTGAATGGATCAGTTTCCTAGCATATAGAGGCAAGTTGTTTCATGGCCTATTTTTTAGTTCCTAGTTTAGATATGGTTGAAATAGATCCTAGAATGATGAGCTCAACCCCTAGAGGAATGGGAATGGGTTAGGATTTTCTATATGATGCATTTTCTCAGTCATTTTCAGGGTTGGACACTTGGGATTGCTTAGCACTTCATTGTACATTTCATTATGCAATTTTGGCAAAGAAATAGACCAGGGTTTGCAGCCCTCTTTGGGATCCTTGTGGCCCTGTGTTTTGATGGTGTTTTTATCCATGTATTTTTAAGTTCACTGATGTTTATGTGTACCATTTTCATTCTCCTTTCTTCTTAAATTAAACAAATCAATGTTTAAAGATGGAATTCAGTAGCTTGCTTTGCTCTGCCTTTAGTTTTGTTTAATTTTTCATGTTTTCATCTGTTTGAGGAGGAATATTGAGACCCTCTTTCCCTGTTTATCTCCTCACCGGTCTGATCCGTCCATTCATTCAATATAAAGCATCAAAACTATTTCCTTCCTTTCCCCAATCAGAACTCTACAAAAACTAGGCCTAATCCCTGCACCCAAAACTGCCTTTCCCTTTGATCCAACGAAAAACCCCCATAAACATAATCAAAATCCTTTATTTGTATACCTAGCCTAAAATTATCTTTTATTTCAGTCATCTCAAGCCCCATTGATTAATTTTCACTGAGATTGACCCAGAGAGAGCCCTCTCCTGTTCTGGTAGGGCTAGCTACCAGACTGAGCGTGGTTTGATGTTACCCTGAACTCTACCTTCCTTCAGCTTGAGGTAGATTTAGGCAATAAAACAGATCTCAATCATGCTGAAGGGAGCTGGAGCTAAAAACCAATCAAGTCAAAGGGAAATAATGAGTCCCTTTGCTTGAGCCGAGGCACAGAACAAGAGTGGAAGCTAGAACCAAGGTACAATGCCCTCTAGACCTGGCTTCTGGAATGAATGAGTTGATGTCGACAGAAGGAGGTCCGCCATAGGTGAGGCAATAAGGGATCCTCAACTAAGGCATGAGAGACAATAGTAGAGCAACTGACAGGCTGACACCAATGATGATGATGAAATGGGGGTGACTGAGTAGCGAACGGATGACTTCCCTTGTTAGAGCATAAAGAGCATGGATGACCTGGCAGCGAATGACACAACATCATGAGGGATGGGGCACAGAGGGGCTAAAGGCCATAATGTGCGACACAAGAGAGGGACCAAGCAATGAAGGATGGAGGACCATAGCAGGATGCAAAGGGACTCGGGATAGACTCCATGAAAGCAATGATGACTCAACTTGGATGCTCTAAACAAGGGTGACTCGATGGTGCTGCCACACAGGAAAAAGGTCCAATGGGGACCACAAAAGAATGAGTACAATATGGTAACTCACAACGAAAGTTGACACGATCGTGGACAAGTATGGAGGAAAAGTGGTGCCCTCGGTACGAGTATTGCAAGTGAAGAAATTCCATTTTGAGGAGGAGTGAAGTGACGCTTCTTGGGAAAATGTGTCTGGGTAAAGTATCAAATCACTAAAAACTAACAGATACCTATTTGAGGGCTTTCCAATGGTACATATGGTTCATCAAACTGAGCAGTGGTTTGGCCACAACATGCGAAAGAAAGATCAGGGGTTTTCTTTTAATAAGGCGTTTTCCCTCCCAATTCACACATTCACAGGTGGAGCTATGGTCAATGTAGTGAGGAGAGAAGGCCCTAAATCTTGTGGTGATTGTAGCAGACAAACCGACCATTGGAATCTATAGTGGTAATTTGTAGGTAAGAGGCCTAATCCTACTCTTTCATTTTAGTGGATTGAAAGTTTAGTTTAAGTACCCAGAGCTCATGAACAGGCCAGGTCAGACTTTTTGGGGTCTACTCTGCGACCTGGGTAACAGGTCCTGGGAAGAAAACTGTGACCTATCCCAGGGAATGACCTAAGTAGTGCGACCTGTCAGAGAAAGGGGTTTTCTATGTTGTTTTTGGCTAAGATCTGGGATTTTTATGGTTGAGGGGGTATAGGTGCCCCCAAGCATGTTGTGGACATGCCAAAATTATTTAAGAACAGGGAAATCAAAACACATTTTAATGATGTGGTGCGCCATTTGTTTTCGGTATGGTTATGAATTTTGAGAAGGGAAATAGATGATAACCAATCTCTTTCGATACTCCATATATGAATCAAATGGACTTTAAGATTCTGGCTTGGCATCCATAGTGTTACTATCAAAAAGAGAGGATTTTGAGATAATGAACCGATGTTCTCCCAGAAAACCCATAGGTTGGTCAACCACAATGTCTATGAGACTGGGTTGCTGATGTAATATGAAGGAATGATGAGGGGTATCATCCCTAGAGTGATTTGAAGTGATATGGGACTTTAGAGACTCTTCTAAATGTGGAAGAATAATGGGACTAGAGTCGTCATGACTAGATTCACTAGGAGAGTTGTGGAGAATTTCTTCTCCTTGTCTCTCAAATATGGGTGACCCCTTACACAAACATTGGGTGTCAATGTAATGGCCACAAGGTGAATGTCATTCAAATGCATGGGTTCGATGTAAGGTGGGATAGATAAAGTCAGGAGTGGTGGCTACTTCCATAATGTTGTCATCGTAATAGAAGATGGCGTGACTGATGGAAGAAAGACCACCTGACGCAACGAAACTACCTTACTCCTCATCATGAGAGGAGAGGTTTACATGCACATCGTCACAAGGGGTGATAGAAGAGTAAGCAGAGAGAGGATCTACCGATGTTGATACTAGGGAGGCCACTGAAGGGAGTTCAGGCGAAACATCAAGGGAGGTCTCAACAGGGACTTATGACAAAGGCCCTATTATCTCGACATCATAAGGGGGAATGTCAATGGGAGCATCTGTGTCCTTTGGTGTTGCCAAAGCAAGATGCGAAAATAAGGGAGTGATTGACTCATTTCATTCGGCCTCGAATTCGCATAAGGCTTCTAAAGAGGAATGATACTCTTCGAGGCGACGACAAAGGTGAGTGTAGCAGCCATGGAAATCACACAAAGCACAAGGGTGATTTGTGTGCAATGGTTTGATTTTTGGTATTGTATGAGGTATATTGACATATACCTCTGGGATATCAGATTCCGGAAATGTCTCATTGACCATCCACTTGAGGTGAGCCAACTCCGGACAAGTATGGGTGGCGTGGCCAACAAAATCACACAAAGCACACTGGATGGTATGCTTTGGAGGCCAAGAAGGGGCGGGTTTTGTCAGGGTAGCCTTGTCTTTTGATTCCCCCTTGCGAGCTTTCCCTTCTTCCTTGAAGTGGTCACAACGGGAGGTGGTTCCTGTTGAGGTGAATGAGGCACTGTTGTAGTAGGGGAAGTCAAAGGGACCATTTCAATCAGGGTCAAAGAAATATAAGGTTTAGGTTGACCAGGTGGGGTAGCGGCTGGTGCATCGAGGTACCAGACGGGAATCCCAAGGGTTAGGTTAGGAAGGGAGAGGGTGGCCATAACAAGTACTGTGTACACTCTTAGTGGGGGAGATAGGAATGGGATCTGACCAGAGGGGTAGTGAGCAGGCGGGACAGCTCCAAGATGGTTAAGGCCTGGAGGAACTGTTCCAGGAGGATAAAGGTGCTCATGACTCCCAGCTGAATGTAAAGGGCCAGGAGAAGAAGGTTCAGAAGGATCATCAAAGGACATCATGGAAATCTTGTAATCGGGGGAACCAGATGGAAGAGGTTGAGTGGCCACCTGACCTTTAGGTGGTTTGGTAGCCACAAATCCATGCTGAGGGAAAGGATCAGTAAGCACAGCTAGTTGACTAGGTGCAAGACTGGGAGGAATGGAAGGGATCGCTTGATGTCATCTCAATGTTTCTTGAGACTCCCATAGATATCGTATTTGTGGCATAAGAGGGCAATCATGCATATTATGACCATAAACGCCACAACAAGAATAGGGCTTGTTCGTACAAAGAGGCCTATCCTGCTTGGGTTGAGTGCCTTGTTGCTAGTTTATAGTGTTAGGAGCATTACCTTGATTAGGTCCAGGATTACCAGGGGCAGCTTGATTTTGAGTTCCTTTCCTCTTCCTTTTTGAGGGAGGAGGATTAGTCGTGCCCTGTTGTCTGTACATCTGCCCCGGAGGGGGCAGTGGTTGCTATTGTGGGGGTTGAGAAGGAAAGGGAGGAGGAGGTGCTAATGCTGGAGGTTCTGGAGCACCAGGCTGTGGATACAAATAATGAGGAGGTTGGGTAACAGTGTGGTAAACAGGAGGTTTGGAAAAAATAGGAGGCATGCCATATCCTAGATACGTGCTACCGGGAGGGGGAAAAGTGCGGGAGGTGTTGGCCCCACCCTTAGAGAAACCATAGCCAATGGGAGGTTGAGCATACAGATTAAAGAGAGTTCCAACGATACCGTCGACGACGTGAGATGCCCCTAGTGCTTTGGCACCACCGGGTCTAGGAAGATCAGGTAGAACGGTATAAACATAACCCGACTGAGTGTAGATCATGTCATATTTTAACGCAATTTGGAGAGCAGCTTCTTTGGTTTGAGAAAAGTGCGATGCGACTTCTTCCCGATAGGCAGCAAGAGAGTCCTAAGGAACCAGTCCATGTAGACACAGTCTTCGAAGGTAGGGGCTCGACAGAGGCTCCTTCTTCTTTGCCATTCTTGAACATGGTCAGATAGGCAGGTCGTAGAAGATTGACGGAAAGAGGTCAAGAGCTCAGTACCAGTGTCGTAACGAAGGGGAAGCTGCGAATAAGACAAAAAGGCCCGGGCAAGAGTCGTAAAGGTGGTATGAGAGGAAGGGGCCTGATCAACATACCACTTAGAAGCTTCACCAGTAAGCGTTCGTTGGAACAACCAAAGACAGACAGAGTCATCGGTAATGGAATTAGATGAACACCACATGTGGAAAGATTGAACATGATTTGAAGGATCTTGTCTAGCAAGAACTTAAAACATTGGGATGTCTGAAGGGAGCTTTGTTGGCACAGCAGTCCAAATAGCGTCATCATGTATAGGGTCATTTATCAACTGGTCGAAGTCGGGGAGGCTAAGGCCTACCATGAAATGGAGCAAGGGTGCAGCTGGGGTAGTGTCTGTTGCGGTCCCACTAGTGGTATTCCCGGTGGGAGGGTCAAGGTTACCACCAATATTAGTTCCTGCACCAGACATATTGAAGGTGTCAGGGGAAGAACCGAAGGTGGGACGAGAAGGAGAACCCAAAGGACCAGAATAAGAGTCGGTGTGCAGACTCGGTGGGGGACTAACTCAAACCCTACACGGAGGAGTAAGTTTTCCTACTAGAAACTAATGATGAAGGCCAAGAAGTCTCTAGGATAAATGCCTTCGCGGCACAATGGTGTCGATACAAACACAACACAAAGGGAAAAGAGACTGGCAAGGGCAGGGAGGTGCAGGATCAACTGATTATAATGTCGAAACAAGGGCAGAGAGGTGGAGGATCAATTGATTTCAATGTTTTAGAGTATTTTATTGGTGATTTTAACCAAGCCCTTTTTCTCTTAGGGTGTGTATGTGGAGTGTGTAAATTTTAATTTTTAAACCCAGATGTTTGTAGGGAAAATAAAAGTGTGTTGTATAGTTTTAAATACCCTGCAAATGACAGTATATAAGCCTGCAAAATAGAAAATAAACAACTAAAATTGCATTAATCTAAACCCAAGGAGGCAGGCCTCTCAAAAGCTAGTCTATAGGTGAGTGAAAAAGCTAATAAAAACACACTAAAATAGCCAATAATCTAAGGTCAGAAGTGACAGGGATCTAAAGGACAAAGTCCGCAGGAAAGTGGTGTAGAAACAACAACAAATTAGAGGAAAAATTGTTGTAAAAGGAGGTGGCGAAAGGCTATCTTTATTGGAAATATTTTCCTTGATGGCAAAGGAGAAGAAAGGAGTAACACTAGAATTACTAGTGATAGAAGAGGTAGCAGAGAAGCAGTTAAGGCAAAAAAAGGAGCTCAGGAGAGATTGGCACGTGCAACAAGTGCAATAACCAAAATAACAAGCTCAGGAGAGATTCCTAGAAGCAGCAAAGAATCATAGGTACCATAGGCAGTAGAGGCAGTTCAGGTGGCAGAGGTAGTGAGGGCAGTTGAACAGCAAAGGCAAAGGCATGCAGCAGAGGTAGCGAAGGTAGTAGAGGCAGCAAGGGCAGTTGAACAGTGAAGGCAGAGGTGTATAGCAGAGGAAGCGAAGGTAGCAGTTGAATAGCAAAGGTAGCAGAGGCAGCGAAGGCTAAACCTCGTGCACATCTTATGAGCACGGTTAACATGGATCTAGGATCAACAGTATGGTGGGGGCACAAACAGCCCAATGGTTAACCCAAGGGGGTGCCTCCGTAGTTGACCCTCCCATCAGGCGTTGACCGCAGATCGATGGTTTTCATTCACTGCAGTAGCACATGCCTGATGACCATTGCGTACCAAGGAACGCCTCCATAGTTCTGTGAACTAGGACCCACTTTCCTAAAGCACAAAATTATAGTCATGGACCGAAGTGATCAACAGATGAAATTAAAGGAGATTGATGACAAAGATTATATCGCAATCAAGTGGGACCCGATCACGTATCCGACATCGCAAGCTCAGAAGAATAAGCGCTTGAGAATCGAGTTGAATCGCTGAAGCGCGAAGTGAGATAATGAAGTGGCGATGCAAAGTTGCAATGCGATTTGGCAATGCAAAGGGACACGTGGTGACACAACGAAATATCACACATCAACGATGCGAAGTTCATCGCATACCGCGAAGTGGCGATGTGATGCGATGCGAAGAAGCGATGCGATGCGATGCGAAGTAGCGATGCCAAGTTCATCACATATCGCAATAGGGGCAGGAGGAATATCGCATATCGAGATATTGGGTAACAGGATTTGCTGAAGTGCGATAAAGAGGGTGGACGGGATACAGATCAAAGCCAAAACCAAAAGCATTTCAAGTCCGGGAGTATGTGATTTCCTGTTGTTAAATCGCATCAAAGAAAAAAGGATCATTAGAACATAAAATGTTAAAACCTGCGGGCAAGTGAAATGTGATGCACTATGATTGGTCTCTGTGTTGTGGTACTCTTTAACCAAAGTTAAGTATGGGGGTAAATGTTTTATGAAGAAAACCATGGAAGCGGAGATCGACTCGGGTTACAAAGGAAAGACTTGAAAAAATGAAAAAGGACCCGGAGCATGAGCAAAATAGTGTGATGAAGGATTGACCGTAGAGCAATGTAAATCATCAGCAATGATCAAACAATATGTGGAACCAGAAACGACAAATAAGCGGAACAGTGAAGGCAGGATTACAAAACCGGTAAGTGTTTGTCACACCGCTTTTGGAAGATAAGTGGTAAAAGGTGAAACTAACGCGATAGCGTTAAGAGGGCAGTGCTTGGCATTCTAAAACCACCTATTTCACATAGGTTGGGAACAGTTAAATAAAATGCAACTTTAGGGGCGAATTCCGTCGGATTGGAAAGTTAAGAAAAGGCGGAGTCCAGTGACCATCTGATTGATGAAAGGTTGATATGCATGTGAACATAGCACAAAAGACACAGGTAATGGAAGAAAGAGAACAGTTATGCAGAAGAGATAGAATATAATAGCAGAAACTGAAAAGATAGTGACAACAGCAGAAAAGACAAATATATGGTGAACCAAGAGTTGAAAGGGCTAAATGGAAATATTATTATATTTGTAAATGTAAATGATTTCATTATTTTTATTCTATGTGATGCAAAAGCAAGTCTCCGTAGGCAAAGAAAAAATCCAATTTAATTCTGAAATGAGTAGACAGTGTTGTAACCTCCTGAAATGATGAGCGAGAAAATGAGATTGTGGAAGGAAAAGAGTCGTGCATGTTCTCTTCATATTCCCTATAGAATGAAAACATTCATAAAGCTATCTGTATAAAACATGTAATATCAGTATGCATAGAGAGGTTAGAGAGTGTAAGAAGAAGAAGGAGCAGAGAGAGGAGTTGTGAAGATCCAGAGATGATATAAAGAAAATTTGAAGGCTAGAAGGACAACAGTAAAGAAGGAGAAAAACAGAGCTGATATCAAGGTAAATCATCATATGATGTTATTGTATAGTGAGGAAGTTGGTGCTTCCATATCAAGTTGTAGCTTGATAGATGTCTAGTTGTAGCTGGGTAAGGTAGGAGCCTCCTGTAGGTTGTAGTCTGCAAAAAATAGATGGGAGATGGAGCTTCCTTGCAAGTTGTAGCTTGCAGAATTGAGGAAGTAGCCTCATGTAGGTTGGCGCCTACAAAAAATCAGTGGTGAGAGGGAGTTGGAGCTTGCCTTTTCATCACAACAATAATAAGATGTGGTTTTCTCCCTTATGGGTTTCCAATTATATCTGTTGTCTATGTGCATGATGATTATGTGTTGATATTTTGTATTTAATCTGCTTAATACCTGTTGCTCATTTATTAAGATTGTTGTTCCATTGTATATTAAGTTGATCATGAAATGAAGATGTAAATAAGTGTAAAAGAAAGTTTTACAAGACCATGAATGCATTAAACTGATTCATCCCCCCTCTCATTTTAACTAAGGTTTCAACAATTGGTATCAGGGTAGGTTCCTTCTGTATCAGTTTAATAACTGGAAGGAGATCCTAGGTCCCTAATATGGCTAGTCTAGAAGGATGCTCAACAAATAAAGCCCCTTTGTTTACTAGTACAAATTATGCCTTCTGGAAAATAAGAATGAGGACGTGCATAATGTCTTTAGGAATAGAATTTTGGGCCACTATGGATTTGGGATATGCCCCAAAGCATTTTGACACGGAGAAAGAAGCAAAACAAGATTTTATAGCTAATCCCAAAGCCATGAATGCTCTCTTAAGTGGTCTGTGTGAGGAAACATTTATCAAAGTAATGCACAACAAGACTTCCAAAGAAATATGGGATACATTACAAAGTATCCATGAGGGAGATAGAAAGGTGAAGATGGCCAAAATACAAGTCTATCGAGCCCAATTTGAAAATATAAAAATGGATGAAGAAGAAGATGTTTCCAACTTCTTCTTAAAGGTTGCAGAAATTGTGAATAATATGAAAGCTCTAGGAGAAACCATTAGAGAATGTGTAATTGTTCAAAAGATATTGAGATCTTTACCATCTAGTTTTAATCCCAAGGTTTCTACCATAGAAGAAACAACTGATTGGGAAATTTTGACCATGAACCATGTTGGTCACTTTATTTGTTTTAACAATTCAAGGTCCACATAAATTGTCAACCCGAGAAGGTTTGTTTATTCCAAAGACAACCACGCACTAGATATGCTCAATTCCAAAAGCAAAAATAATGTTGTAGTAAAAGTCACAAAATTATTAATCATACAAATTTATTCACACCCTATTTTAACAAAGCTGAAGTATATTTATGTTATAGTAGAAACAATTCCTATATTGCATTCTGTTAAGAATCCTAATGAAAGGAAATTACTCTGCAGGAAAGGAAACCAATCAACCATAACAGGGAACAGGACCCTATTCCTTCAAATAGGAACTTCATCACCTGCTTCCTGACACTAATCACACTGTAGAAAAGATAAAATCAAGAGAACAGGACCCTATTCCCATGAAAAGGAACCTTCAGCACCTGTCTCCTGTTTCTAATCACACTACAGGAAAAAGAAAGGCAATCAATGGGAACAGGACCCTATTCATTTGCACAGGAATCTTCAGCACCTGCTTCCCAGCATCAATCATACATTCAAACAGATAACAGAAATAGATCTCTTAACTTCTTTAAGGATGAATGTACCAAACTCATGTAGCGTTAAAGGAAACAGAATGCTTAATGAATCACAGAACTATGCAACTGATGTTTCAGCAACAGAATTAAGTTAAGGTGCGAATATCATAACGAAACTTAACAAACTATAGGAATAGTCAGGTGAATCTTGTGAGGAAGGAAATAATTCAATTGAAGGAAAGAATTAAATTGAAGCGCTCAAAAGGAACCTTTATTCACCTGTCAAAAAGGAATGATACATTACAACGGAGTCTAGCTCCTTTCTGCTCAAAAACAATGTTCTCCTGTAGTTTCTAACTCCCCTTCTAATGATGATGTCTCCTCTTTTTAAAGAGGAGACATCTATTATAGTTACATCAAAGCAAATCTATCTTTATCCAAATCTGTTCTTCTTTCTTAAAACAGGGCTATTCTATTCTTCCATAGAAGGATATTGTTACAACGGATGCAGAAAAAGTATTGTCTTTAGAATAATCCATGTAACCACTTCCTTGTTCGTCTTCATCTTGTTGCCATTGTCCCAAAAATACTCTTCCAGAATTGCAAATTACGAATAGTGACGGAATTTGCGTGCCTGCTGAGTGTTTCAGCAACTGAGTCGACTGTTTCAGCAATGGCCGATTGTTTCAGCACAGCACATAAATTATCTGCGATCTTTTAGACTTATGTTAGCAACAATCTACCTTCGATTAATGATGAAATATAAGAGTAATATGAAATTATATGTAAACAGATTAAATATATAGTAAAGAGAAGGATTTCATATACCTTTGGATAAAGTGAAATGAAAATGATGATGGAACCCTTTTTAAATTTAGTTATAAAGGGTAAGGTGGTGTCAAAATGTATGGTAAAAATGGTACATTGTGAGGTCCTAACATCCCCCCCAGCTGAAAGGGTTGTATGTCCTCAGGGAACTCCTAGTCTGAGTCAGAGTCTGAGTACTAACTCTGTGCATGCAAGTTGCTCAAGCAGTAACTGGAGAAGGTGGCTTATGTCGAAGCTCGGAATCCTCGATTGTTCTGCAATTGTTGCCATGCTACAGCCTCATCCCTGTTAGCCAATTGGTACTGACACTGGTATTTTTCTGTCGGCATCCATATGATTGGAAAATGAAAATGATAACCAATATAGTTTTCTCCATAATGATGAATGCATCTGATGTAATTTGATACCCTGGATAGTGCAGCTTGAATATTATCAGGGCTAAAAGGGTGATAGTCTTGTCCTTCCTTACATGACTGCTGCCAGAACATAGTGTTGGCCTTCAATGCAGCAGTTTCCTTCACTTTGATTAGCTGTAGACACTTTAGAAGTGTTGAGGCTTGCAGTTGTTGTATGTAGCGGTGCATTCCTGGCTTCTGCAAGAATCGGTGATATTCTGCCACAAACATGGCAGGATTTGAAGGTTCCGGTCTAATCCAAAGGAGATGATTCTCCTCATTATGCCTACTTGCAATAAAACCAGTTTTCCATATTATCTGATTGGCAAGAAATGAAACAAATGCCCTAATTTGTACATCACCTACAATTGGAATGAGATTGACCTTTCTATTCTCAGGCATGGCCTCATTATGGAGATAAAGTTCACATAACAAATGTTGGTCACTTTCAGGGGCCTCAGCAAAAGTTTTAACAAATTTTTCCGCTGTAAGCAATTCATGAGGTCTGCCATCCTTGATTGCCTTCAATTGAAAATAAACAAGACGTTCAGAGAGGAAGAGAGAATAATTCAAGGAGGGTTTACGGGTGGCCAACAATTTCTTCACTAATGAAAACATCAAAACCAACTTTTCCTTTAATTCCTTGACTTCTTTCTTAGAATCCTTGAGCTGTTGCAGTGTCTGTTCCCAAATATCCCAGTTGGCATACATGTGATTCTGCCAGGCCAACTTATGCTGCTGCAATATTTTATCTTGATCCACAGCATATTGTTTCTTCCAGTTATTCATAAGTTCTAATTGTTTCCATGGCAGGGTCTGTGTCCCGGCATTATAAGTACTGGGTTGGGGCATTGTCTGAGTGGCTGAGTTGACTAACACAGGGCGGGATATCTGTGGTTTAGTTTCTTTTCCAGACTTTTTGAGGGCCCTACTGGTTCTTGTGTGACAATAGGGCGTTCTTCTTTAATTGCAGCTGATGTAGATGCCTCCGATACCTGAATTTTGACTACTTTGTATCCTGCCTGTTGGTAAATGTTACCACACTCATGGCACATGTATTCTCTGCATGGATCCTTCTTTTGTGCTGATGCTGTGTGTACTAGCATGTAGAGATTCAATTCTCTATCAAAGGCTTCTCATGCCATGATCAATTCTTTCTTATAGACCACTAGTTCTGACTTCAAAAACTCATTTTCCTCCAATAAAGATGCCATAGTGTGTGAACCCTGTGTGCTAGTTGATTCTGCTAGAGTTGTCTGCTGATCCACAACTGTAGCTGGTTCTTGTGTTACAGCTACAGCTGGTTACCTTGTATTATCATGCTTGGTGTATGATTCTTGTACCACAGTAGCTGGTTCTTGTGTTTTAGCTTCTGGGTAAGTAACTGGTAATTGTGTGGCAGTCACTGTTTGAGCCATAAATGATGTCATGTTACCCCAGGCCACTGGTTCTTGTGTGACAGCGCCACAGGACGAGACGGGTAATGGTTGGGGAATTTGGAATGGTGCTGAGGATTGAAGTTTTAACAGGATAGTCGCAGGGTCAGGGGAAATGGGAGTGACTTCAGTTTCAACAGTCATTTTCATTTTCCTTCTAGGTAGGAAAGCAGAGAAGTCAGTGACTTTCCTTTTCTTTGTAGGAGAATATTTGTTTCTAGGGGAAGGGCTTTCGGAAGAAGTGAAAACTTGGGATGTGGCCCTTGTTTGTCATTTTGAGACAGAGACTGTTGGGGTTCGTCTCTTTCTTTTATGAGTAGGGGGAGATGGGGGTGTTTGAGAGTCATCGCTAGAGATATGAACAGTGGGAAGGGGTGACTCTACTAAGTGGGATGAACTTGGGGGTAGGTCCACTGGTTCCGAGGATGGAATCACTGGGGGGTCGGGGATATCGTCCAGTTGCATTTTGTAAGAACTCTTGGGAGTTTCTTGGGAACTTCCGGCTTGTTGGGAAATTTTGGCTTGCTGGGGAATGAGGAGTGGATTATTCAGAGGGGGATTTTGCTTTGCAAAACCCCTCTGAATTAATAATTGACATAAGCAATGATGGGTAAGGGATAATAATGGGAATTTTACTCGTCTACAGTAATATGACATGTTTTTGATACAACCAAGTAGAAAATAGGGAATATTAACTAATCGACCATGCCGCAAATGATTCATTAAAACGAAGTTGTGTTGGTAGACTACCTGGTAATGTCCTTCGCATGTCAAATAGTGCTTGATGAATTCAGCTACTATTGGCCATGGGTGAGATAGTGAATGAAGACTTATACCGCGGCCTTTATGTTCAATCCGTTCCTCTGGAAGAAGAAAGTCTTGCTGCGCATTTAAAATGACTTTTTTCCTACTGAACCAGCGAGCACCTGTAACCGACAACCCTGAAAATTGTGCTATATCTTCCTCTGTGACCGAAATTCGGATCCCTTGAACCACTGAGTAGTCTCCCTAAAGATTCTGCGCAAACTCTAAAACCTGCTGAGGATCAAATTCTCCTAACCTTTCAAAGTATGTTGTCCATCCCGCCTGCTGAAAAATTTGGTAGGCCTCCGGGAACAATTGAAGAAGAGTTATCGAACCAAGCTCATGTCTGATAGCTGAACCTCCCATAGCTACTAGCTTGAGTCAGATGCAGAGGCGCAGAGAACAGAAACACAGGCTTTGGTCAAGCTAATTGTTGTAACAAAGGATATGGAGTCTCAATGACGGCGGAAATGGATATGAAGAGTGACGGAGGATTGGATGGTTTGAAATGATGATTCAGTTTTCGAAATTCCCCCCTTACGTATGGTGAAATGATGTTTAAGTGTGCGGAGATTGTAATCATTATGAACAAGATCCTCTCTTTAAAATATTATTTAACTGCATTACATAAAAACCACATACCTTATATTTTTACCTTTGTCTTTATAATTCGAAGTATAGAGTGCTTCATAATGGCTTGATATTAATGGAAGAATCTTTAGATTTCTCTGGAATGTAGAACATGAGCATATCAGGATCTGCTCAATACTGAATAATATTCACCCAAGGGATCTGAAGAATAAAAGTGGAGAACTGAAAATCTTGTATAGCAGAGGAAAGAAATGGTGTTTTGATGATGAAAAGATGAATGACAGGTTGCTGAAAGTGGTGTTTTAACAATGGAAAAATGAATGACATGTTTTTGAAACTGGTGTTTCAGCAAAGGGAAAAATCAGGGAAATGGGATATAATGACTTGGGTTTAAGACAAGTGGGGGAAGTATTTGCTAAGGGATAATTTCAGCAGTAAGGAACGGGAAATACTAGCTGAAGGATGATATTTCAGGAATGGTAGAAGTGGGAAAATGGAAAAAGGAAAAATGTATAAATGGGATAAAAGGGATATTTCTAGGAAATGGGTTGAAATGAAGGGAACAAGCTTCTGTGATTGAAGCTTCAGATCTTCTTGTGATGAATCTGTCCTCCTTAATGAGTTCTTCCATAATCTTCAAAATTTAATTGTAACATGCCAACCCTTGACAGGGATTATTAGTTTTAAATCTAATCTAATACTAGCAATATAGTGCAGAAAATTTAATGCTGTGAGGAGCAGAAGACTCCCCTAGAAAAAGATAATGTGTATCAGTCATGCAAGCAGTCTTGAAATCCTCTTTAGAGACAGGGCACTGGTACAAACGAATCCTATGACCATTTAATAATAGAGGTGTTTTAGAATCATCAATTTTTAGAAGTCTTACTGTTCCATTAGGAAAAACAACATCTACTTCATATGGTCCAAGCCAACGTGTACGTAGCTTACCCTGAAAATTTTCAAAATGAGAGTCATACAATAAGGCCTAATTACCTTTTTGGAAATGCTTGTGTTTGATAATTTTATCATTCCACATCATTCTTTGTTGTTGAATCATGGTTGTTTGGTGAATGGCATCTAATGTCTTTTCATCCAATTCAAGAAGCTGCTGCAACCTAGCTGTCTACACATCAGTCAAATCAAGATTAACAGTTAAAGCAGTTCTTAGAGTTTTAATTTCAAATTCCACAGGAAAAACAACATTTTTACCATAAACCAATTCATAGGGAGAAAAACCTGTAGTATTTCTCCAAGTAGTTCTGTAAGCCAATAGTGCTTCAGGGAGCCTTTGAGACCAATCCTTCCGGTTATCCTTCAATGTTTTAGTTAGAATGGCTTCTAATACTTTATTTGTGCTTTCCACCTGCCCAGTGGCCTGGGGGTGGTATGGTGTAGTCATTCTATGATGAATATGATATTTCTGAAGGGTAGACTTAAAACCATGAGAATTGAATGGAGGTCCTCCATCTGTAACTAGCTCTCTAGGGATTCCAAATCTAGTGAAGATTTCTTCAAATAAGAAAGCTAGGACAGCCTCTTCATTGGCTCTAATAAGTGCTTTGGCCTCCACCCATTTAGTCATATAGTTTGTAGAGACTAATATATAAGTTCTTTGATTGGATGGAGGATTAATGGGTCCTATGAAATCCAAGGCCCATCTTTCAAATGGTTCAGAAACTACCTGGGGGTTTAATGGCATTTGATCTCTATGATTGGGTTGACCCATTCTCTGGCAGCTGTCACAAGCCCTCACATATTTCTTTGCATCCTTAAATAGTGAGGGCCAATAGTAACCCATCCTCAAAATTTTTTGTGCTGTTCTTTTATCAGCAAAATGCCCTCCACAAGGGCCATCATGACAAGATTTTAATATGTCATACACTTCATCTTCCCTAATGCATCTTCAGATTTCCTGATCAAGCCCTGTGTAGAAAAGACACCCACTTATCCAGCTATACATGGCACTTTGTTGAACAATTCTTCTCTTTTCTCTGTATGATAGGTGTGATGGTAATTTTCCTGCAACCAAATAATTGGCAATATCTGCATACCATGGAGAGTGAGGAGAAACTGCAAACAAATACGCATCAGAAAAAGAATCATCTACTGGAATATTATTGTCAGTTTTTAACCGTGAAAGGAAATCAGCCACCACATTTTCTTTACCAGGCCGATCTACAATTGTGATATCAAATTCCTACAGTAATAATAGCCATCTAGTAACTCTAGCATTTGTGACAGATTTTTTCATTAAGTACTTAATAGCCGAGTGGTCAGTGTGCACAAAAGTAGAATAACCAGTGATATAGTGTCGAAATTTATTAATGGCATAAATTACTGCAAGAAACTCCTTTTCGGTAACTGTATAATTAAGCTCAGCAGGGGTCATATTCTTACTGATAAAATAGATAGCATAAGGAAGATGATTCTCCTCTTGTCCCAAGACAGCTCCAATTGCAGTGTTTGAAGCATCAGAAGATATATGAAAAGGGAGGGCCCAATCAGGTCCCCTGAAAATAGGAGCAGTAGATAACTGATGCTTGATTTCTTCAAAGGCTTTCTGACAAGAATTAGTCCACTTAAATTCAGCATTTTTCATAAGCAACAGAAATAATGGAGAAGCTATCTTAGAAAAATCTTTAATAAATCTTCTGTAATATCCAACATGTCCTAGAAAACTTCTCACATCAGTTTGTGTTTTAGGAACAGGAAGATTCTGAATGACCAATATTTTAGATGGGTCTATCTGAATACCTTGAGATGAAATAAAATTTCCAAGCACTACTCCTTCACTCATCATCATATGACATTTTTCAGTACTTAGGGAGAGGTGATCTTGTATACATCGTTTAAGTACCTTCTCAAGATTTTGTAATGCATCTTCAAAAGACACACCATAAGGAGTAAAATCATCCATAAATATTTCTATAGAGTCATTCAGCATATCAAAAAAGATTCCTATAACAACCCTCTGAAAAGTTGCTGGTGCATTACATAGCCCAAATGGAAGAACTCTATAAGCAAAAGTTCCCCAAGGGCTAGTGAAAGTGGTCTTGTCCTGGTCTTGGGGTGCAATTCTAATCTGATTATACCCACTGAATCCATCTAGAAAAGAAAATAATTTCTTCCCTAACAAACTATCCAACACCTGATCAATGAAAGGTAAAGGAAAGTGATCCTTTTGAGTTGCTTTGTTCAAGGCTTTATAATCAACACATACTCTCCATTTCCCGTTTTTCTTAGGGACAATTACCAATGGGGAAACCCATTCACTGTCAGATATGGGGTATATAAATCTTGCATTAAGCAATTTCTGAAGTTCTTCTTTAACAATTTCTCGTAAATTAGGGTTCATTCGTCTTTGGGGTTGATAGACTGGTCGGCATCCCTCTTTAATGTAAATTCGGTGAGTACATAGTTCAGAAGAGATTCCTTTCATATTCGTGTAATCCCATGAAAATGCTTCCTTATTTTCACGTAATAACTTCATTAATTGTTGTGTTTCAGCAACTGTTAGATCAGGATTTATGTTTAATGTCTTGCCAGGTTCAATTTCAACTGTTATGCTTTTAGATGAGATGGTGGTTAATGTCTGAGATAAGTCTTCAGATTCAATATTTTCTTGGGTATCTGTTTCAAAAATTACAGTCAATTGATTGTGTGTTTCAGCAATTACAGAGGAAGGTTCACAAATAAAATTATTAATTATTTCATCCTCTGTATTGTCTTTAAGAGTTAAGGCTTGTCCAATAGTTAGAATGGGCTGAATAGCATTATCATTATAATCCATCCACATAGAATCTTCATTATTAATTATGGGTGTAGCATGAGGATAAAGAGTAAGCTATTTGGTTTCATAACCATTAGAAATTGTCATTGAACCAGATCTGCAACTGATAAAGGCATCAGCTGTGGCTAGCCATGGCCTCCCCAGAATTAAAGGATGTCCCCCAGCTTTGTTTTAGTCTGCAATACAACAAAATCAGCTAGGTAATTCCAAGATTCAACTGAGATAAGTAGATCTTCAACAACTCCTTCAGGTTTAATTGTAGAACAGTTAGCCAACTCTAGAATGGTAGGTGTATCTCTGATTGTGTTATTCAGCTGTAACAACTGTGAGGTTTCAAGAGTCATTATGTTTATTGCAGCACCTAAATCTACCAGAACTTGAGGAATCATTGTTTTACCAATTTGAACTGTCACGGTAGGATGGCCGGGGTCACCATATTTCATAGGAGGGGTTTTTCTGGACATTAATGCAGATAAATCACCCATCACATGTACTGTAAGGGGATATTTAGTTTTCCTACCAGGTTTATTAACACAAATATCCCTTATGGTTCTGGCATAAATTGGTACATCTCTCAGTGCCTGTAAAAGTGGAATTTTAACATACAAGTTTTGCAATTCCCCTAAAAGATTAAAAGCAGGTGTTTCAGGTGTTTTAGTTAAAATCAAACGCTCGGGGAATGGTGGTTTTGTTATTTCAATACCCTTACTAGAGGGTGGTTGTGCTTTCTTATGTTTCTCAGTTTCCTCTTTATCAGAATCAGAAGAGGTTATGTCATCAATAATAGGCTCTACTATTTTCCCGGATCTTAAATGAATATCATTACATTGCATAGTAGGAAATATAGACTGATTCTGAATATCAATGACTTGCACAACTTTATTATTGGGGTTAGGATTTGGTTGCACAGGTAGTTGGGGTCTCATTTGGTTATTTGGTGGAGCATTTGATGGTAGAGGAAGTGGTTGTTGAAATTGAGGAAATTGATTTGGATACGGGAGTTGTTGGCTTCTCCAATTTGAATTCCAAGGGTTAAAAGAAGATGGCTGTTGTGGGGGCCAAGGAGTCCACATTGTAGGATCAACAAAGGGAGGGTTTGATTGTTGCATGGGTGGGAACTTAATTTGATTAAAGGGTGGGTATTGCATTTGATTAAAGGGAGGGTAATTTGTTTGACTGAAAGCAGAATAATTATTCCAACGATTAAATGGCATACTAGAGTTCATACCTTGTCTTTTTGGTTGCCATTGTCTTCTTTGAGTTAGCAAGTAAACTGCTTCAGCTTCTTCTTCCGTTGGCTGCAATGCTGCCTTTATTCCTGGTAGAGATGGACATTGTTGTGTTTCATGATCTTTCTCACAAAGGGTGCAGATTGGTATTTTTTCCAATGGGCACTCCCTTAGTGGATGTTTGTCTCTGCACTTCGGGCAAAAGACAGCCAGAGTTGCTTCTGCTTCAGCCTGCTTCTTCTTAACCTGCAAAGTGTCAATTTGTGAAGCAAAAGAACTTAACATCTCAGTTTTAAATTCTTAAAGTACATTACCTATTTCAGCTCTTGTTGCTCCCCCACTGGCTGATTTCTGCACTCTTGAATAGGTGGGATCTCTATTACTTACTCTGTTCCTTGCAGCTCCCCTTGAACACCTCTTACAAAGTTCAACAATCTCATCATATGATTCTTTAGATATATTTCCCTTGCCAAGCATGTTTAACATGTATAAACAATCATCCCTTAATCCTCTAAGTAATATTGTTTTGCGAATTTCCTTACTTATATTCAGATGATCAGATCTCTGTATATTATACTGCAGCCTTCCTACGTAGTCCTCCAGATTCTCGTCCGGCTTTTGTGCCATATTGAATAGTTCATCCTTCTTTTCTCTCGTCTGACAATAGTCTTGATATTTAAGCAAAAATTTCTGTTTCATCTATTCCCATGTTGTGATTACCTGACTCCCAAGACTCATGAACCATCTTAAATCATTTCCTTTTAATGTTGCTGGAAACAGTTTCAACTTTTGAGCATTAGTAACATAATCATAACTTCTGCATAATATATCAAATTCAAAAAGAAATTCATCCGGATCTTCAGAGGATAGACCATGGAAGTTAGGTAAAGCTGACAATGGAATATTTTTCATAGGAGTTGTTCCTCTAGGGAGATCACTGATAGGAAATCCCAAGGTAGAGAGAGAATTTTCATCCTTTCCTTCTCCTTCAGGATCTACATGTCCTCCACCAAAGAAGTCTTCATTGTTTCCTTCCATTGGCTGTTCTCCTACTGCACTTGCTCGATCGTCAAGATCTTCTACTGGCTCCTCGATGTTTTCCACTGGTCATCCAACACTCTCTATTATTTCCTCAACGTGCTCTGCTGATTTGCTAGCACTTTCTTCTGACTCTCCAACACTGATTGCTGGTCCTTTAATCACCGGCTCCTCTATGTTTTCAGGGCCCACAACTTCCTATTTTTTGTAATCTGATTGAGGGGAGTGCTGAAGTTTTGGTCTTCAAGAACTTAATCTCTGTGATGATTCAGCCTTTAATACAATCTCGTCAATGAAAGTCTTTCTTCCTCCCCTTCCCTTGCCTTTGCCACCTGTGGGATTAGTTTTCTTCTGGGTTCCGCGTCCTCTCATACAATCTGCACATCTAGAAAGAAAATATTAATGCTTTTGAAATCTATAATTGCCTTCCCCGGCAACGGTGCCAAAATGTTGGTCACTTTAATTGTTTTAACAATTCAAGCTCCACATAAATTGTCAACCCGAGAAGGTCTGTTTATTCCAAAGACAACCACGCACTGGATATGCTCAATTCCAAAACAAAAAATAATGTTGTAGTAAAAGTCACACAATTATTAATCATACAAATTTATTCACACCCTGTTTTAACAAATCTGAAGTCTATTTATGTTATAGTAGAAACAATTCCTCTATTGCAGTCTGTTAAGAATCCTAATGAAAGGAAATTACTCTGCAGGAAAGGAAACCAATCAACCATAACAGGGAACAGGACCCTATTCCTTCAAATAGGAACTTCAGCACCTGCTTCCTGACACTAATCACACTGTAGAAAATATAAACTCAAGAGAACAGGACCCTATTCCCATGAACAGGAACCTTCAGCACCTGTCTCCTATTTCTAATCACACTGCAGGAAAAAGAAAGGCAATCAATGGGAACAGGACCTTATTCCTTTGCACAGGAATCTTCAGCACCTGCTTCGCAGCATCAATAATACATTCAAACAGATAACAGAAATAGATCTCTTAACTTCTTTAAGGATGAATGTACCAAACTCATGCAGCGTTAAAGGAAACAGAATGCTTAATGAATCACAGAACTATGCAACTGATGTTTCAGCAACAGAATTAAGTTAAGGTGCGAATATCATAAAGAAACTTAACAAACTACAGGAACATTCAGGTGAATCTTGTGAGGAAGGCGGGCCCTTTCCTTCTCACAATATTCCCTAGGGAAAGAATTAAATTGAAGCGCTCAAAAGGAACCTTTATTCATCTGTCAAAAAGGAATGATACATTACAACGGAGTCTAGCTCCTTTCTGCTCAAAAATAATGTTCTCCTGTAGTTTCTAACTCCCCTTCTAATGATGATGTCTCCTCTTTTTAAATAGGAGACATCTATTACAGTTACATCAAAGCAAATATATCTTTATCCAAATCTGTTCTTCTTTCTTAAAACAGGGCTATTCTATTCTTCCATAGAAGGATATTGTTACAACAGATGCAGAAAAAGTACTGTCTTCAGAATAATCCGTGTAACCACTTCCTTGTTCGTCTTCATCTTGTTGCCATTGTCCCAAAAATACTCTTCCAGAATCGCAAATTATGAATAGTGATGAAATTTGCGTGCCCGCTGACTATTTCAGCAACTGAGTCGACTGTTTCAGCAACGGCCGATTGTTTCAGCACAACACATAAATTATCTGCGATCTTTTAGACTTATGTTAGCAACAATCTACCTTTGATTAATGATTAAATATAAGAGTAATATGGAATTATATGTAAACAGGTTAAATATATAGTAAAGAGGAGGATTTCATATACCTTTGGATAAAGTGAAATGAAAATGATGATGGTACCCTTTTTAAATATAGTTATAAAGGGTAAGGTGGTGTCAAAATGTATGGTAAAAATGGTACATTATGAGGTCCTAACAAACCAATTACTTGGAAACTTAACAGCCTATGATATGAGACTTCCACAGAGGAAGTCAAATGTGAGGGAGGCAACCTTTAAGGCTAAGAAGAGCAAAGAAGAAAAGGAAGATGCATGCTCTTGCTCTGATGAAGAAGAGGCCAAATTTGTCAAAATATTGTATAGAGGCTCAAGTAAGTATAAATATAAGCTTCCATTTAAATGCTTTAACTATGGAAGAGTTGGGCACTATGCATCAAAGTGTCCTTACAGGAATCGGACTCAAGAAACAGAGAAAACCAAAACAAATAACTAGTAGAAAGGAAGAGATTAAATAGAAAATCACTTTATGCTCAACAAGATAGAAGTGCATCTAAAAACTAAAATGAATCCTCAAATGAAGAAGGATCCTCTAAATTTGTGTTTATGGCCAAGGAAGATTCTGAAGGATTCCTTCTAGAAAATGACGAAGAAGGTGAGGTAGATCTTGAGGGGGAGCTAAGAAGTGCCCTAAAGGAAATAGACAGACTTAAACTGAAGTGCAGAAAATAGAAATACATTCTTCTCAAATATGTAAAAGAGGTACCAAATTCAGAAGACCTCAATCAATTGAAAATAGAACTTGAAGAAGCTAAGAAGGTGGAAGACAAGTTACTAAAGAAAATTAAGGATAAAGTTGAGAAGCAAGAAAAATTGGAAGAAGAAGTAGTATGCCTGAGAAAATAATTAGAACACACCCAAAGGGAATTATCAATGAACACTCCTCTAATGACAAGCACTAAACAGTTGAATAAAATACTAAATGCTCAAAGATCTCCTCTCATAAAGATTGGGATAGGTTATGAAGGAGAAACCAACGAATCCAAGGTAGAGGATAACCAGAATATCATTTTTGTGAAAGCAATAAAAGAAAAAATTAAATCTCAGCAATCTAAGATTATTCCAGCTAGAAGATTGATAGAAGAAAGGAGCAGGGGGTGCAAGCAGCTCGAAGATGAGATTGCCTCCATGGAGACCTTGGAGAAGGCAGACATTGAAAGGAATGATGAAGCAGCTCAAAAAGGAACCACAGAAGTAGAAGCCAGCAAGAACTTGATGTGTGATGAAACAAACAGAAACAAGCAGCAACATCAAGAGACAAAGAATGAGAGGAAGAAGCAAGCAGTTGCAAAAATTTCAATTGTTCCTGAAGATGAATTGAACAAGTTTAGAAGATCTCAAAGGAGATTCGTCCTCCTATGAGAAATGTCACTTGTTTTGCCTGTCACAAACTGGGACATATCGCTACATACTGTTAGATGAAAATAATCAACCAGCAAAGGATGCATAAAATGAAAATACTACCTCAAGCAACCAAATGGAGTAGACAACCCTTAACCAGATACACTAATCGTTTCCATGGGTATTGTTTTTGTTTTAAGGGGTTCGGCCATAAAACCATGGAGTGTAGAATATATGGACAAATATTGATGTTTAAAACCCCAAGGATATTTATGAACAATGGAGAGTTCACTCGTACCCATAATCCATTTAAAAATATAATCAAAGGTTCTGTATGCCATCAAATCGGACACATGTCTTCCAAATTTCCTCTCAAAGAATGTGGTCCATCTTCTCAAAAAAGGTGCCAAACAAATAGCTTCCTGCAGTGAAAAAAGAAGTTGAATAAGTGTGAACTTGCTCTAATAGCTCAAGATTAGAAAAGCCAATGGTATATGGACAGTGGATGCTCAAAGCATATGACTAGAGATCGAAGCAAGTTTGTAACCTTTGATGAAAAGAAATCTGGAAATGTAACATTCAGAAATGATAAAGTAGGGATAATCAAAGGAAAAGGCTCAGTCAGTCTGAATAATAGAAGAGGAGAGGCTTAAGATGTACTATTTCTGGATGGGCTGAAAGCCAATCTGCTAAACGTCAGTCAAATGTGTGATAAAGGCTGTGAGGTCCTTTTCATAGCCCAAGATTGTGAAGCAAGATCGAGCACCACAGGAAAGACCTTGATCAAAGGTGTTAGAACAGAAAGTACTTTCTATGTATTGGAAGAAGAGAATGAAGCATGCCACATAAGAAAAATTGATGAATCATGGTTATGGCATAAAATATTGGGACACTTAAACTTTGACCACATCATCAGTTTGAGCAAGAAGGAAGAAGTCAGAAATATGCCTACAATAAATAAGACTCCAAATACTATATGTAAATCCTTCCAATTGGGCAAACAGACACACACATCTTTCAAGAACAAAGATAAAATATTTACAAGTAGGCCACTTCAGCTTATACACAGGGCCTGTGTGGACCTTCAAGAACTAATGCACTAGGTGGAGAATCTTATTTCATGCTAATAATAGATGATTTTACCAGATTGACGTGGGTGGAATTTCTCAAATATAAATCTGAAGCAGTTGAGAAATTCAAGATATTCAAGGCATTGGAAGAAAATCAAACAAGATGCAAGCTAAAATGCATCAGATTAGATAGAGGAGGTGAATTCACAGACTATGATTTTGCAGACCTATGCAATGAACATGGGATAAAACAACAGTTTACAATTGCAGGTACACCTCAATAGAATGTAGTGGAATAAATACAAAACAGTTTAGTACAACATATTTCCGGAGCCATGATGCAAGAAAGTAACATTCCCAAAACCTATTTGGTAGAAGCAATACACAAAGTTGTTCACATTCTAAACAAAGCTCATCTAAGAACAAATTGTGATAAGACTCCTTACGAATTATGGCATGGTAAACCAGCATCAATCAAGCACTTTAGAGTATTTTGAAGCAAGTGTTTCATAAAAAATAATGATGAAAAACTGGGGAAGTTTGATTCAATAGTTGATGAAGGAATATCTTTAGGATATGCATCCAAGAGTAAGGGGTACAGGTGTTACAACAAAATACTGCACAAAATTGTGGAAAGCATTAACGTAAGAGTTGACGAAGATCTACCAAACAGTACAATAAAACCAAGCTGCACCAATCCTCCAGATGATCATGAAGTTGAGAACCAATATAATGATGAACATAACAAGACAACAGAAGATATTAATAAAAAATCAAAGGGTCCCTCAAGATGCACTCAAAAGAACCATCCAGAATATCAAATCATTAGGGACAAAAGTGTGGGAGTCCAGAAAAGAAGACAACTTGTTGAATAGACAGAAGAATTATACCTAGCCATGCTATCTCAAATAGAGCCAAAGAAGTTCAAAGAAGCTAGCAAAGGAAAAAACTGGGTAAATGCTATGAATGAAGAACTGGACAAAATTGAGAAGAACAATACCTAGGAATTAATTCCAAGACCCACTGGGAAAAATGTCATTGGCATTAAATGGATATTCAAGAATGAGATGAATGAACAAGGGCAGGTAATAAGAAATAAAGCTATAATTTTATGCAAGGGATATTCACAAATTGAAGGACTTGATTATGATGAAACCTTTTCCCCTGTAGCTAGGATGGAAGCAATCAGAATGTTTTTGGCCTTTGCATGCTATCATGACTTTAGGGTATATCAGATGGATGTGAAGTCTGCCTTCCTGAATGGAGATTTAGAGGAAGAAGTCTACATGGAACAACCTGAAGGATTCTCATTAACAGAGAAACATGACTATGTGTGCAGATTAAAGAAAGCCTTATATGGTCTGAAACAAGCTCCTCGTGCATGGTATTCAAGGCTGGAAAAATACTTGCAAAAATAAGGGTTTAAGAAAGGAGGAGTACACAAAAATTTGTACATAAAGTCTAATGAATATGAACTCTTAATTGTAATTGTATATGTAGATGACGTCATGTTTGGTAGCAACAAAGATGAGTTAGCAAAAGGATTTGTTGAAGAAATGAAATCAAAATTTTAGATGTCAATGATTGGAGAGCTCACCTTCTATTTAGGACTTCAAATTGAACAAAATAACACTGGAATATTCATTTCGCAAGAAAAATACTTAAGAGAAACATTGAAAATGTTTCAAATGGAAGACTACAAACCTGTGTGAACTCCCATGATCACTAGATGCAAACTATGTGCTAATGATGGATCAATAGAGGTAGATCAAGAACTTTACAGATCCATGATAGGAAGTCTACTATATCTAACTGCTTCTAGACCAAACATTATGTTGGCAGTAGGACTTGTAGCAAGATATCAAGCAGCACCAAAACAAAATCACTTACTTGCAATCAACAGAATATTTAGATATCTACAAGGAGCCTCACATTATATCCTGTGGTATCCAAAAGGAAAAAAATTCACACTGACATTGTACACAGATGCAGATTGGGCCAGTTGCATGGATGATAGGAAAAGCACAAGTGGGGGTGCTTTTTATTTGGGAAAAATTCTGGTGGCATGGCTAAGAAAGAAGAAAACTTATATCTCTTTATCTACAGTAGAAGTAGAATACATAGCAGCAGCAGCATGTTGCACACAAATAATGTGGGATGAAAAAAACTCTCCAAGACATGAAGGTAAGCATTGATGAACCCATTTCTATCAAATGTGACAATAAAAGTGTAATAAGTATATCAAAAAATCTTGTACTTCATTCAAAAACAAAGCACATCCCAATAAAGTACCACTTCCTAAAAGAACAAGTAGCACAGAAATTAGTAAAGTTGGAATATGTACCAACCAAGGAACAAAAAACAGACATATTTACAAAACCTCTTGCTAAAGAATCATTTGAATATCTAAGAGACAAACTAGGGGTAGTGTCTGCAGATGTTACTCTCTAACTTGATCAGAAATTAAAAAAAATTAATTAATTAATTAATTAATTAATTAATTAAAGGCTACATACAAGGAACAGGACCAGTGCAGAAGACAAGTGATAGTCAATATCAGACAAGAAAGCATCATTCCAAGGGAAGAGAAGTCAATAAAAATTGTCACAAAAGAGCTGGAGAAATGGAGCAATGCATGGAACAAGTCCTCAAGATCAGAGTATTATGAAAAGATAGAAACCACACTAGGAAAAGTGAAACCCTTTGCCATTGATGTCAAAGGTGGAGGAAAAACAAGCAAAATAAGAAAGGCTCTTCTATAAAGTGGGCAAAGGAAGAAAGACAAGATACTTCTCAGAATTAAATGGGGAGGAAGTCCTGAAGGAAGTATGGGAGTATTGGTGGATGTGTTTCCATCAATGCCAAAGGGGGAGACTGTTGGAAATATTGTGATTGATGGCAAAGGAGAAGAAAGGAGTAACACTAGAATTACTAGTGATAGCAGAGGTAGCAGAGAAGAAGTTAAGGTAGTAAAAGGAGCTCAGGAGAGATCGATGTGTGCAACAAGTGCAATAACCAAAAGAAAAAGATTTGGAGAGATTCACCTAAGCAACAAAGAAGCATAGGCAGCATAGGCAGTAGAGGCAGAAAAGGCAGCAGAGGTAGCAAGGGAAGTTGAAAAACGGAGGCAAAGGTGTGCAGCAAAGGCAGCGAAGGCAGCAGAGGGCAGTTGAACAGCGAAGGCAGCGAAGGCAGCAGAGGGCAGTTGAACAGCGAAGGCAGAGCCGTGTAGCAGAGGTAGCGAAGGTAGCTGTTGAACAACGAAGGCAGCAGAGGTAGCGAAGGCTAAACCTTGCGCACATCTTATGAACACAGTTAATGTTGATTTGGGATCAACGGTACCACGGGGGCACAAATAGCCTGATGGTTAACCCAAGGGGGTGCCTCCGTAGTTGACCCGCCCCTTTGGCGTTGACCGCAGATCAATGGTTGTCATTCTTTACGGTAGCACATGCCTGATGACCATTCCGTACCAAGGAATGCCTCCACAGTGCCGTGAACAAGGACCCACTTTCCTAAAGCCCAAAAGTATAGTCGTCGACCGAAGTGATCAACGGATGAGATTAAAGGAGATCGATGGCAGAGATTATATCGCAATCAAGTGGGACCCAATTGCATATCGGACATCGCAAGCTAAGGAGAATAAGCGCTTGAGAATCGGGTTGAATCGCTGAAGCGCGAAGTGTGATAATGAAGTGGCGATGCAAAGTTGTGATGTGATGTCGCAATGCGAAGGGACACGTGGTGACACAAGGCAATATCGCACATTGGCGATGTGAAGTTCATCGCATACCACGAAGTGGCGATGCGATGCGATGTGAAGATGTGATGCGATGCGATGTGAAGTAGCGAAGCGAATTTCATCGCATATCGCAATCGGGGCAGGAGGAATATCACATATCGATAGATCATATGGACGAAGGCACATTGGGTAACATGATTCGCCGAAGTGCGATAAAGAGAGCGGATGCAATACAGATCAAAGCTGAAACCTAAAGCATTTCAAGTCCAGGAGTATGGGATTTCCCGTTGTTAAATCGCATCGGAGAACAAAGGAGCATTAGAACATAAAATGTTAAAACTTGTGGGCAAGCGAAATGTGATGCACTATGATTGGTCACTGTGTTGTGGGACCCTTTAACCAAAGCTAAGTCCGCGGCTAAGTGTTTTATGAAGAAAACCATGCAAGCGGAGATCAACTCGGGTTATAAAGGAAAGACCTGAAAATATGAAAGAGGAGCTGGAGCATGAGCAGAACAGTGTGATGACGGATTGACCATAGAGGAATCTAAATCATCAGCAATGGTCAAACGAGACATGGAACCAGAAATGGAAAATAAGCGGAACAGTGAAGGCAGGACTACAAAATCGGTAAGTGTTTGTCGCACCACCTTTGGAAGATAAGTGGTAAAAGTTGAAATGAACACGATAGCGTTAAGAGGGTGACGCGTGGTGTTCTAAAACCACCTATTTCTCATAGGTTGGGAACAGTTAAATAAAATGCAACTTTAGGTGTGAATTCCGTCGGATTGGAAAGTTAAGAAAAGGCAGAGTTCGATGTCCGTTCGATTGATGAAAGGTTGATATACATGTGAACGCAACACAAAAGACACAGGTAATGGAAGAAATAGAAAAATTATGCAACGGAGATATAATATAATAGCAGAAATTGAAAAGACAATGACAGCAGCAAAAAAAACAAATATATGGCAAACCAAGAGCTAAAAGGGCTGAATTGAAATATTATTGTATCTGTAAATGTAAATGATTTAATTATTTTTATTGTATGTGATGCAAAGGAAAGTCTTCGTAGGCAAAGAAAAACTCCAATTTAATTCTGAAATGAGTAGACAGTGTTGTAACCTCCTAAAATGATGAGCGAGAAAATGAGATGGTGGAAGGAAAAGAGTCATGCCTGTTCACTTCATATTCCCTGTAGAATGCAAACAGTCATAAAGCTACTTGTATAAGACATGTAATATTGGTATGCATAGGGAGGTTAGAGAGTGTAAGAAGAAGGAGTAGAGAGAGGAGTTTTGAAGGTCCAGAGATGATATAAAGAAAATTTGAAGGCTGGAAGGACAGTAGTAAAGAAGGAGAAAAAAAGAGCTGATATCCAGGTAAATCACCATATGATTTTATTGTACAGTGAGGAAGTTGGTGCTTCCATATCAAGTTGTAACTTGATAGATGTCCAGTTGTAGCTAGCTGAGGTAGGAGACTCTTGTAGGTTATATCCTGTAGAAAATATATGGGAGATGGAGCTTCCTTGCAAGTTGTAGCTTGCGGAAATGAGGTAGTATCCTCCTGTAGGTTGGAGCCTACAGAAAATCAGTGGTGAGAGGGAGTTGGAGCTTGCCTTTACATCACAACAATAATAAGATGTGGTTTTCTCCCTTATGGGTTTCCACTTATATCTATTGTCTATGTGCATGATGATTATGTGCTAATATTCTGTATTTAATCTACTTAATAGATGCTGCTCACTTATTAAGATTGGTGTTCCATTCTATATTAAGTTGATCACGAAATGAAGATGTAAATAAGTGTAAAAGAATTTTTTCCAAGACCATGACTACATTAAAATGATTCACCCCCCTCTCAGTTTAACCAAGGGTTCAACAATCTCCAGGAGGGAAACGGAATGAACCCTAAAGGAAAACCCAAACAAAGCTAAATGAGGAGATTTGGATGGATAACAAGCCGATTTGAAGCGGATCTGAAGGTAAGGTGTCAGATCTGAAAAAAAAGGCTGAAGACTCTGAAATTTCAGACAACCTGCAACAGAAAAAACTCTTCCACAAAAAGTGGAGGGTAATGAAGCCCTAGGGGGATAGGTTCCCACTTATTTGAGTGAAACATAACAAGTACAGGTCCAAAACGGGTGGAGACAGAGGTCAGAAAATCCTGAACAGAGGCTCAGACAAACCTAGAAAACTCTTAGAAAAATCCTTACAAGAAGTCTAGGTCCCAGTTTCTGACTTGTTTTTGGTAGAGGTCACACTTTTTGGGTTGTATAGTGTGCCCTAAAGGTCTAGGTCGTAGGTTTTGGGCCGAAAAATGCGACTTGCACTTCTGCCACTCTCAGCGGCAGATTTCAGAAAAAGTTTCCATCTTAGTTGCAACTAATGTCTGTCACCTGCGCAATAGGTTCGAAAACACACGAAAGTCAGAATTTTTATCGTTTTATGGTTTTATAGGTTAAAAAAAACATCAAGAAAAGAAAAAACAAGGGGCTAAAGAGAAATCCTAGGGTTTGAAGCAGCTGGATATGCAAGGATAAAAAAAACGACAGTGGTTGTAATCGTAAATCCGTGTGGAGTTGCTAGTTGTTAGTATGAATCTTAATTCCGAGCATACGAAAAATACCACATTAGCTACACATAACAAATAGATCTAACAGCAGAAATGACTACTAATATCTTCAGATCTGCAGTTAGGTCATCAAGATAGATGCTGCAAAAATCTAGATCTATGCATTAGAAGACATTAAATAGTAGAAAAAACAAGATTTACTCCATGCATCCAATAGACAAGACAGGAATATGTCAAATGAATTTTGTATTAATGGCACTTGGGAGGAAAACACAAGAGGGTGTTCCCAGTTCTCCTCAATGGGATGGGTTCTTGTAAGTCCTCAACACTTCAGATTTAAAACTCCTCTCTCTTGATGGTGTAGAAAACCCAGACAAAAATGGAAAAGTATGGCTATGATGGTGGATCAATAACCAGACCAAGAGGTGAGATCCAGAGTGATATTTAGGCAAAAAAAGGTGACAAATGAATGGGAAAACCCTTCTATTTATAACAAAATATTGTGTTAGTCTAGACATTGGTGCATCATTAAAATATTATTAACCAAATCAAGATCCAACTTTTATGGAATATTTTATTATATTTGTTGGAGGGAAAAGGAATTTGACTTGAGTCAAATCCCCTTATTGTAAATAATAAATAAATAAATGATTTATTTATCATTTTAAGGATGTGATTAAGTAATAATAAATAAATAAATGATTTATTTATCATTTTAAGGATATGGTTAAGTAATAATGAAATAAATAATGATTTATTTAATTATTTAAGGAAGATTTAGTCATATTTAACAAAGAATATTATTTAAGTAATGTTTAAATAATTATTTTTAGAAAATAATAAGATAATTAACTATTTAGCTAATTAATTTCCTTGTTTTGGGTTAAATATAACCAGGAATATTAATTAAACTCTTGTTTAACTAATTATTACTTGAGTAAAATCAAACAAACATGGATTTATTTAATGTTTCACCATGGGGTTTCCTGTTTAGACCATAAACAGCTCAATAAAAGTGGTTTTACTAAGTTATTTTCATAGTGAATGCAATTATACTTGGGGAAAAATTAGTCTTACATGATGTACTTGGGTCCATCTAATACCAATGGGTTAGATGACCAAAAAATGGTGTAACAGCCCTAAGGAGCATTTTTTCTTTGAAAATAGATGGAAGATGGTACTGATAAGCATAGAATTGGTATGGCATATAGTTGTGCATTGTACACATAGGTGCTGGTTGGGACCTTCCCGTGTAAGCATTGTTGGCAAAGACGCTTATGGAGGCATGGGTCTTCGACAAATTTGATCAAAGTGCAATGGTTGTAAGGTATGATACCATCTTGACATGAAATATTTTGTCGAAGTCGAATGTCAGGAGGATCGATGACATTTGTGGACAATGATGTCTCCCATAGTTCCACCCAAGGATGCCCCTTGTATGGGGAGGGGTGATCCAAGGTACTGCTTCCTTTTTGAAATATAGGTGTTGAAGTAGAAAAAAAGGAAGCCTCAAAGAAATGAGGGGTCACTGACATAAGGGGTCAAGGACCTGGATGTGATGGGTTTAACATAGGCATGTAGGCAAGGGGTGGCTGAAAACTGATGATGGGGATTCAGTGGCCCAAGGTCGCAGTATACTTAAGCAGCTTGGTAGCAATCATAGTTATTTCTAATGGGGAAATCCCTGGAGTTAGTAGGACTTCCAGGGCGGGTGTAAACCGTTTATGAATGTCATGATGGCATGTGCATGGGGGTTTATAATACTCCGAACAAGGGTGTTTAGGGACTGTTGCAATGGAAGGAAAGATAAAATGAGAGGGTGAAGTATGTAGTGCACTGTTCGGGGGCTTTGTACACTTACTAAAAGAATAAAATAATGGGGTTTGGTTTCTACAAAACACAGATAACGGTACCCCAAAACATGAAAATTTTCGCTCACTGATGGTGTGAGGAAGGTGTTTTGCTAAGGCTGGGGGTTCCATTGGGTGGTCTCATGTGTGGGGTTGATGAAGCAAATGAAAAATTATCGTAGATGGGATTATGCTGGTGGAGGTATGCTGGGCCAAATGCGAGGGGTGGTGGTGCACTATTGATCTACTTGTACAACCTGGTCATCCAGGAAGGGGGTTCAGTTTGTATGGTAAACTTGATCTTATGCATCGTGAATGGATGGGAATGAGGTGCTTCACGGACTAAAGTGGTATGGCCATGGTGTCACTTATGTTCTAATATATGGTCTATGTGGGTGACGGGCACCATGGACGGGAGGCTCTACCGACCAACGCAGATGTTTATCATGTACAGGGGGAGGTGATGATAAATATGGTTGGATATGAGGACCCTATGGTTTATTTCTGATGGAGGAATTATGTCAAGATATGTAGAGTATTCCAGAACTCTATCATGTTGGGGGTAGAATGATACCTGCTCTGGAAATTTTAGGAGATAATATTGTGGATGGTTTGTAAGATTTTTCTGCAAAAAGAGCTGCCTCAAGTGAAAGCATATTATTTATCAAACATTATTTAAATTCATGAGCTTTACAAAAGAAGATGAGAGAGGGCATACCTGTCGGCGCTGAAATTTTTATTTTTTTGGGGAGTGTGAATGTGTGGCATTGCCTCTGTTTATCAGGAGTGCTGATTGTGGCACAACTTATGGTTCAGAGAATGGACCTTTTGATCTCTCGTTATGGTCTTCCAAAGTTTTTGAAAAGGGTGATATATAGGTGGATATGGCCCTAATTAAATTCATTTGTACTTGTTGAGTCTTTGAGAGGTCAGAGGACTCTGCGTAGAATTTCTTGCCGTTGCAATCAGCCTAAGCACCAGGGATTTGCAAGATCATGCTCAGGTAGCCTTCATGACATCTTGTACTTGAAATTTTTTTAGTTTGATGGTGCTAGGGTCCGTACAGACTAGGTTTGTACAGATTCTAAGTGTTTTTTTCCCTAGATTGGGCAGGCGATCAGGGAAAAGGCGCACCCCTTGTGTGATTTTTTAGTGGATAAGCATGCTAATGTGCTCATTTCCTCTTTTTCAGTGCACCTCAAGTCCGCATGTGTAAAATACAGGCGCGAGCTAAGAGCACCTGTCTCGGGGATAGGCACGCAAAGCTGAGGCACAAAATATTTTTGGACTTTTTGCCTATTTTTGGTTTTTTATGTACTGATGGGTACCTATTTTGATGAGAGTTTATTGTGGAGGGAGTGGGACTGGCTTGAGCTCCGTGCTAAGCTGGCTACTGATGCTAGGTTGCACCGTCAGCTGGCACTATGGGGACTACTGAAGTTCGTGAAAAACAAACTTCTTTGATTGCAGGACCGACTACTACATTACATGATCCATCATTGGCGCAGGAGGCGTAACATGTTCGTATTTCGTGGGACACATTTGGCTATCCCTCCTGAGATGGATGTTTACTTTGTGACCGGGTTACTACCTTAGGGTGAGGTACTGAGATATCCACTCCCTAGCATGAGAGTGGACTTGGGGAGATTTAGGAGACGCTACTGTGGTGGGCCACCTCTCATAGAGGGATGCATTAGCATTTCATCAGTTACAAATATGGTAGAGCGATGTGCTCTGGCAATGATTGTGAGACTGGCAGGGTCGGTTGCTCCGCATGGGGCATCAGGCCCGCAGGTTGGAGTGCTACACTGGTTGAGGTCTGAGCATTTTTTTGACTTTGCCCATTTGTGTTTTGAGGGGATGGTGTCGCAGCTCAACAAGGTCCAACATGAATCTAAGTTGTTTGCGTATGCGAACATCTTTTGCAGCATTATGTACGAGAGGGTAGTGTTGTTGAGGCCGATAGTGGCGATGCCTCCTAGGGCCGCAGGAGCCCCGTATGAGGAGATGGGATTTGGTGATGCCGCGAGGTGGTGGTGGCATGGTGGGGAATTACTAAAATACCACGATAGAGGCCTGGTTTGAGGCCAACCCATAGATGTTCTTACGATAGCCATATGTGGGAATAGACTTCTGAGGGAATCTAGACACGAGTCTCCCTTTTGGCTATGCTTGGGGTCTCACAGGTATGTTTTCTATGTTTTCTGCATTTATTTGAGTATACATGTACTTATGTGTTTTGCTAGTGACAGTGACATTATTTTTTGTTACCCTTGCAGATGTTTGTGAGGTTGGTCACTCCGTGGCTCGGTTGGTTGGCCACGATCCTCCACAACGACCTAGAGGTGATCAGGGAGGAGATGTTGCGGGGGGACCTAATGGTGGTGCTAGCCCTTCAAGGGAGGGTAGTAGCTCGGCTACTAGAGAGATTGTGGCCAAGAAAGCTCATGCATACATGGAAGTGGCTCGCGCATATATGGTAGATGCTCGTATTGCAAAACTAATAGCTTAGGTGTTAGTTCTTGAGGATTTCCAGGGTCGAGTGGACTGTTTGACCCAGGGGATGCCTGTTTGGGGTTTCATGGATGACTTCGAGGAGGTTTGGTTCGAGACTGTGATGGCCTGCAAGAGGGAATATCGGCCCGTTATTCATCGGCTGGTGATCGTGGTTGCGATGGGAGCTCCAGTGGTAGCACCAAGGGCAGTGGTGGGTCCAGGTGTGCCTCCTGAGGGGGCAGCACCCAAGAGTATTTTTGTACACAGGGAAAGCACCCATTATGAGTATGCTTCCCTTATTTTTGACGACTTTTGTATCTTTAGGTTGGCAGGTGGGCCAGCGACACTATTTTTTGTACTCAAACATACACATTGTGATATATATATATATATATGAGAGATATTTTTTATGGATCTATATGATGTGTCACCTGTTTCAGTTTATGTATGATGTTATGCTGTTGGATATCTATATTTTTGGTTTTTTATTTATGATGGTTTATTTGAGATGCATTCCAGTTTAGGATATTTTTAGCTATACGAACAGCTGTTTGGTTTTGATTCCTTGGTACATGTGTAAATGTAATATAGTCAAATTGTCTGCTTAATATTTTGGCACACAAATATTTCTAAACAGATGTGTATCTCTTTTCTCAAATGTTTGGCTTAACTACGACACTACTAATTGGGAATCGAGGTACATATGCATATAGCATATGCCTTGATGGAGGGCATCACACATAAGTCCGATGATGACGTCATACTCTGCCTGATTGTTCATTGCTAAACTGATGCACACACCGTCTGAGCAGAGTGGTGATCAGCCAGGGTGGTAAATGACCTCGGCAGCTGCGATTAAATTTTGAGACCATCTTGATGCTCCACCAACAAATCCGAAATAGGGTTCAGGTTGACGATCCATGGTTATACTTTGAGCACTTTTAAATAATTCTTTTGGTCAAAAAATTTGAGTGGTGAGGTTTTGTGTACGAACACTCTAGGGAAGGGTCGTCTTGGCCCTTGTGGGTAGAATTTCTTGAGGCAAAGGCTGTTGATGGGATTATTGAGGCAGGTCCCGTCCAGTTCCATCAATATGTATGCCCCCTGTCAGAGGTAGTGTTTAATGATGTAGGGTCCTTTCCACAAGGTTTCAAAATTTCCTGGCCCTAGGGCTTCTTTTTCGCCATCATAGCAGAGGACTAATTCTCCCTCGGTGAATGAGCGAGGGGTGATGTGGCAGTCGAATGATGCTTTTACCATTTTCTTGTGGGCCTCGTTGTGTTGCAGTGATTGTCATCGATTTTCGTCGATAAGGTCTAGTTGTACTAGACGCTATTCTAGAGGCTGGGTATTATCAAGGTGTTCGATGGCTGCATGTAAACTTGGGATCTTGCAGAAATTAATGCAAAAGCACAAGGTACCTTGACTTTTTGCGATAGGAATAGCGTGGTAATCCTGGGACATGGGGGCAGTAGGAATCCTATTTCTGATATGCGATGATACAAATCGTATATGGTGGATTGTGTCATCGACATTCGATGAGGGAAGAATCTTTGTAATGGAGTTCTACATGAGCACAAAGTTTGGTTCCCCTCTAGGATGGTCAATTTCTGGTAGGTGGATATTGTGCCTGCCCCAGAGGTGCCTGAATGCTTCCATTAGTGGGCATACCTCTATTGTGTGATCTTGGCACGTGCAAATAGTTTATGTGATCACTGCGCCAATAGAGTAGATTATGTGGGATTTTGTACTACTCGTTGTTCCTGATATGGATGCTTGGAAAGGGTCTATTGTAGAAGAGGTTGTCTTATGTTTCCATTTTCATATTGTTGGCTTGGGTGCGTCTACTTCTTTGGGGGAGTGTAGACTCAATGCTTCTCTTTCCACTATTAGCTTAGGGAGGTGCACACATTTAATCATATGGTGAAATTGTGAACAAATCCGGTAATAGGTATGCATGATTTTCTCTTGCTTAGAGAGAAGTTTCTAAGGGAGAGAAGGGACTATATGAAAATTGTTTGCAAGGTGCTTCCATTCTCTGCACTGGTTGACCCAGTGGTCATTCAGGTCGCATAGAATGCATGTTATCCTAGGATTGGTCGGGGTCATGCTTGGTTGGTGCATTGTATTAGCTTGCCTAGTCCGCCATTGTGGGGGTGGGGACATTGACCTGACGATGTAATTTTTATGCCATTCCCAGAGGTCGTCTTATCTCTTCTCTATGGTATTAATCATGTTGATGGTGGGACGAAGTTGCGAGGCATAAGTATAATGTTGCTCATAATGATTGCCCTAACATATAACGAAAAATATCCTTTATATAAAGGTTCTGTCGAGCTCAGTTTGAGGTTTGGCGGGGTACCAGTGCCGTAATGCAGCTAAATCAGGATAATGGACAACCGCATGATTTGGCATTTTTCATAACGTGCATGTTGGTCTTCTTTGTGGAGGGTTGTTAGGGGTAACTAGGGGTTCCTTGATTGGTCGCTATTCAACAGACAAGAACATGATGGATCTTCTTGTCACATCTTCTTGGATTGTGGAGCTATCCGTGGACTCCGCGTCCATGTCATCTTCTTGGGAGAGGCAGAATATGGTAGAGCGTAAGCTGGCAAGGGCTATCTAGAATCGGGGGATATAGTGACAATTCTCCAAAAGGTAATTGCCGGTGCATAGAGGACATGTGAATTGTGCTACTCGCAATCAAACGTAGTACACCCTTTCTATCGGATACCATCTATGAATGAGTTCCAAGGTTGTGCACTCTTCGATGAAGTGACCACGTTCATCACATAGCTGCAATGTATAACAGGCATGATTGGCGATATTTCTAGAGACCTTCGTTCTTCCTGCAGGTATAGGATAGTATGAGGTTCATTTCTGGATGCCTAGGTGGAGGGATCCTCTTGATAGGATCGCTCGATGGCATGTAAGGCATCCCTATATCACGGGATCTCTGGGTAATGATGGGTATAGTTCTCATAGTTATGGGTAGGGTGACCGACTACGTCGCATATGGCGTAGACTAGTGATTCCCATTGAATGGCTGGGGTCGCCATCTTCTTTCCTCTCTTCTCGGTTTTCTTAGCCATCATCACTGGTTTTGAAATAATAATTTCCTTTGTAGGGTGGTTTCAACCTTTTCTTGGATGAGTGGGGCCTGCTCAAGATTGAGGGGCTTCAATCCTGTGGTAGTAACGTGGGTCACTCTTATTCCTGTAAGGGGGATGAGGTACCAAACTAGAATTTCTAATGATATGTTGGGTAATACCAATGTTTCCAAAACCTGCTAGGAGATGAAACCAACTTGGGGGTAGAGGAAGGTGTTTGGGAGGTGGCATAGGCTATAGAGGCTATCATGCTTGATTAATCAGTGTCATTACTACTTGTGTCCATGTCCTAACTAGGTTCAGTGCTTGATGTGGACATCATGCACACCAGAGCCCCTGTGACATCGGGCGATGACTCAGGGATTATGGGAGGATCTCCTAGGAGTGACCCTAGAAAGAACGATGGTTTGAATTGGTCGGAGCCATGTTCTTGGTACCATGAGAGAGCATCTGAGACTGTATCTACATAGGGTAGAATTGCATCAGTGTTTGTTATGGGTCGCTTCTTATTGTGCATCAGTTGTTCTACAATGATGATGCAGTCCTTGTGGGGGAAAATCATGATGTGGAAGACGGAGGAGGCTATGAAAAACATGGCATACATATAACTCCACCCAAGGAGTATATTGTAGTCCAGGTGAGCATCCAAGAATTCGATGTCTATGTGGACCATCTTTCACACTAAGCAGACTGAGATGTTTTGGTAGAGGCCGACGAGGGTCAAACGACGACCATCGTATGCTCGAAGCGTGATGACTGAGGTTTTTAGTTTGAGAGAACCTATCTTCTGCCAAACATTTTTGGACATTATGCACGTGGATGCACCCTCGTCTATGACACATCGATGGATAGTGATATTGTGCACCAACACTGGTATCTGGAAGGAGACCATGGAAGGAAGGCGAGGGATGGATTTGTCTAAGTCAAAAGCCATTAGGGACGTATTGGCAGGGTTTATATCACCTAAAGCGGAAAGAAGGGATTTTTGTTGTTTTGGGCATGGCTGCAATACTTCCAATGCTGACATAGAAGCGGGAGATTGTGCTAAATCATCCATGATGCTATAATTATGGGACACTTTGGATTAGCTTCATGCTCGCCTATTAGGTCCCTTTTCCATTTTCGGTAATGGTTCTATAGGCATCTTTGAAATGGTCAAAGGTGTAGTTGGTGCACTGGTACTTGCCCCTGACGTATTGGTGTCTAGTGGGGTGTCGTAATTGAGATTCCGTGTTTGGAAAAAAATCCCTTCTCTAGTCATGTAGACTTCATGGTTTCTTTTCACAGAATCGTCTATATTTTGCTGGTGAGTGCTTAAAGCCCCTTGATTGGGGAAAATTTCTTGCATCATGGCTAGTTGCTAGGAAGATCCTCCTTGTCCTCGGTAACTTTGTAGCTTCTTTAGCTCAAGGAGATCAGGAAAGTGGTGAGTATAGTGACCGTACTCACCACATATCGAATAGGAATGGTTTGTTCGAAGAGGTCGCCTTTTTCTCTGTCGTTGGGCATTGCTTGGATCTTGGCTCTGATTCTGGTTGGAGTTACCTCTAGCCTAGGATCATGGTGGGCACTGTTGGTTGCTGCCCCTCTATCGAGGGTTCCATTTTGGCTTATTTTTGGATTTTTATACACCACTTTAGGAGGGTAGTTCTCCTGATTATATTGGTGTGCTTGGTTTTGGGATGGCTACACAAAGTTCACTTGTGCATTGCTTTGCATAGGTGGGTCATGTGCTGGAGACTGAGCATAACGCGGTCCGTGGTTTGCACCTGACTGTTGGATTGGAGTTCTTCCATCAGTTTTTCTTTCTGCATATTGATTCCCCTGAGCTGGAGGATAAGGACCTCCGTGGTGATATGCTGGCACCCTATTGGTTAAGTTTTGTTGAGGCATATGATGAATTTGAAAACTAGGTTGAGGCACGTTCTAGGTAGAACTGTATGTGTAACTGGGGTTTTGACTCCTGCTGCCTAGGTAACCTTGGGTTAGTGACCCAATTAGTCCGTCTACAGAGTTTGACATGCTTGGAAATTATTGATAAGTTTGCAGGCATGGGGCATTAGGAAGAATTTTATAAATGTATCCTAACTACATATAAATCAGTTCAAGCTTCTGGGCTTTGCTGATTAAGTCCTGTTCAAATGTGGGATTCTGCTGCGACACATACTTTTAAATCTTTTTCATGAGGGTTTTAAAGAAAAAATCTAAGAGAACCTGATTTTCGAGCTTAACTTTACATAATCTGTGACGTTGCCTCTATTCATGGAGATGGTCCAAGATATGGACAGTGGGATTTGTCTAAAATGAGTCAATAATTCCATTCTAGAAATATGGTGAATGGGTAACTAAAAATATGTTAGGAACAGAGTAGCGAGGGTGCTAAAGGTTCCATGAGAAGCTAAGGGTTTCTCCACATACCACTTCATAGCTACTCCTGTAAGAGTGAATGGAAATAATCTCAATCGAATAGTGTCATCAATGATATTGTTTGACGAGCAGAATAGGTGAAAGGTCATAACATGATTACCTAGGTCTTCTGCTTGTTTGCCTTTGAACTTTGGTATATCCAAAGGGAGCTTTGTGGGCATGAGAGGCCATGCAGGATCATGTGTAATGGGGTCTTTTGTTAGTTTGGTTAAATAGAGTAGATTCAACGAAGCTAAGAAAGGTGATTGAGAGGTTGACGCCATTGCAATGTGTGAAGACACAAAGTTCTAGCTAGAACAAAGGTTAGTATGTGACGTACCATGCTGTGTATTCAGTTGGCTTCCCGAATGGGACACACTCCTCTGCCCCGTAGGGTTCATGGGAGGAGTGGTGTGTGGTGTGGTGTTAGGAGACTGATTAGGCTTCCCAACTAGGATTCCCCAATAAAGGACGAACCAATAATGGTGGCATTGTTCTGTCTTTGACGCCTGAATGGAAAAAGACCTAGAACCCCTCTCGGTAATGGGGGGAGATACAAAAGATGACTCGATCGACGAGGTTCTGTTGGGACCTTTCAGGTGTCACCCAGGTTTGGTTTTGGAAAATTTTGAGAGAATAGAGTCTATGATTAAAGAAAAATTCTTGTCACATACATAAAACAAAGTGAAAAATAAAATAATTTTCCCTTTAAATTAATCTATGTGATCAAGCCATCAAAAAAGTGGTTTTTGTTCTTTCACGTATGATACTCAAAATCCTAGAAGACTTCTGCATCCTCATAGACTCAAAAGTAACTGGGCCTTGAGAATATTTCTAATGAGTGCTAGCACAACGTCCCGTAAGAGCTAGTGATGCCCCCAGTCAGCCGAAGAGAATCCACCAAGGTAAGGGTCGAGGGTCTGGCGCTTGCCTGCACTGTCACTTATAGGGAAAAGGATGCCCTAGTTTTTGGCCACTGATAACCACCATCCCATGTGAGAGTCTGAGTCTTCAGATTTTTAGTAGTCAGGTAACAATACCGAGTATCAGTCGGGTCAGGTAGCCCCAATTGATACCGCACGCACTGCACCTACGCCTAACCCCGTCTAAAATGGGTCTCCGTCGTGCTCAGGTTTTCTTTGAATTAGGCTGATAGGTGGATTTGAAGCTTGAAAAATACACAAATTCTATGTTTCAATATGAAGTATGGCCAAGGCGGCTTATTGGATACCTACCCCCTTGATCCTAGCTTAAGCTATAAATTATTTTGTGGCCCCTGTGGGGAGAATTTAGTGAGTTTGGTTAAGTTAGTTTTAGGTGTCTTTGCTTCACTTAGTGGGTGAGTGTGTGTGAGCACAAAGTGGAAAAGCACATAGTTTGAACATGTGGATATCAATGATCCTTTACAAAATCCCCTATTTAAACTATGTTGTATTGTTCTTGGATCAAATGAAAAACATGTGAAGATAATGGGTTACTTTCTATTTTTTCTAGTTAATCTATGTGACTAACTATAGGGAGATGGCGAATTGTGAATAGGGAGTGTTCATATGCTTACCTAGTATCACTGGAGGGTGCAAAGGTAACATATATTGCTTGCGCTTCTATAAACACTTCAATCCTAGTCCTGAAATTCCTAATGCAAAAATTGAACTAAACTAAAACATTTACACTAGAAAAAAGTGAACTAGCTATGCATTCGTGGTGTTGAGCCACTTACTTGGGCTAGTTATCTAGGTGTGTAAGTACACAAATTTTCAAAAAATAATTTTTTTTCGGAATGAAAGTGATTTCCCCCCCATACTTAAACTATGTGTGAACTTTGCAAGAATCAACTTGAAGTAAAACTGACACTAAGCCTACAAAAGGGAGCTAAAAGTGAGCTTTAACAAGCTGCGAGGTACCAAAACCAGTGTTGGCAGGTGTATTAGGGGCTGCTAAGCACCTTACAAGCAGGAAAAAATAGAAACTTGGGAGAAATTTCGCATTATGTATTTTGCGCGCAAAAGGCTAAGACAGGCGTGCTCTCTGCACATGGGCCAGCCCTGAACATGCACCCTGCACCTCTGTGAGAAGAAAACGTGTGTAGATTTCTGCAAAAAAAAAAAATGGATTTTTTCTGCTTCAGTATGTCACTTCGGATGAACTAGGGACTGCAAGAGAAATCAGGGGAAATTCACCTCCACTCCACAACACAGACAAAGGTCTCTGCAAAAAATGCACAACCACATAAAGTTGGTAATAAAATTTTAGTGGAGTTTCCAATCCTCTTGTAGTGTGTTTGGTGCATGTATGCATGAAATCACACCAACTTATGGGGTGTGGCCTACCCACTTAAGTTATTGGTAACAAGAAGAAAAAGAAGTGGAGTCAAGCAAGTTAGTGGAACAAGCTAGAATAAAAAAGCATACTAGATAGAGAAATAACATGCATATGTAAACTAAAACTAAATTAAAACTAAAAAAATAAACACGATCTCTGAAAAGAGTCAAATGACAACAATAATATGAACGGTGGCTCTAGACCCCTTTCTATTAAGCGCTGGTAGTAATAAGAGTGAATCTTTACCCTCTTGCCAAAGGGACCCTATAAAATGGTTCTAGGTCCTGATGCAAGGATTTTTTTATCCCAAGCTTGCCTCAGTGTAGTCTCCCTCTCTCTCTACTGTGTTGGACTGAACTTGTTGGTTGGCCAACAATTGAATCCACTCTATCTTCAGCTCTGGCTCACACACTACTGGTATTACTTGGGAAATTCTGGCCAGCATAACGATGTGTTCACAAATTCTTCATCTCATGGTGGTCTTATATAAAAGATTTCAAATCCTCCCTTCCCTCTCTTGGCACTTGGAGGATGGTGAGCCAAGAGAGGGATATGATTCCTTTTTGTGCTCCAAATATTTCATTGTGTGCTCACATAGTGTCTAAGGAGGCATTGGTGGTTGTCCTTAGGTGGCTACAAGTAGGGTATCACTTTTCCTTTGCTTTGTATGGTCCCAGATAGTGACATTTCGTCACTCCCAGGATTGCACGCATATCAGGCAAAAAGGCGCATGGAAGGCACTCTTCATGAAGGATTATGTGCGCAAATAGCATTTAGAACTAGTTCAAGTTTGATTTTCCTCAGACCTTAGAGATTTTTTAAATACTTTCCAGATTCTGTAACATCTTCCAGCCATGTAAATCATTTTGGTTGACATTAATTAATGTCGTCTTCTACTGTCCGATTTTCCAGTGTTAACAACACCTATCCTAAAAATTGATGATCCAAATAAAGAGTTATCTGTGTGTATTGATGCTTGTATAGAAGGCCTCAGAGGAGTATTGCTACAAGATAATGTAGTAATAGCCTATGAGTCCTAAAAATTGAAGAAACATGAGCAAAATTATGCAGTGTATGAATTGGAATTGGTTTTTTTCATTCATGCATTAAAAATGTGGCGACACTACCTGTTAGGTAAGAAATTTGTGTTGATGACTAAACATATCAATCTGAAATATTTTTTTAGTCAACAAGATTTGAATGCAAGGCAAGTAAGATGATTAGCTTTCCTTAGCAAATTTGATATGGAGACGAGGCACATAAAAGGAAAGGAAAATTGAATGGTTGATGCCTTAAGTAGACATTCCCATCAACTTTTGTCATATATAGGTATTATTGTAAAATTTGAGGTGGAGGAACAAAATCAAGAAGTGTTATCGTGATATCCCCAATATTTGAAATTGCAAGAAAAATTAGAACAAGCTCAAATTCCAGGATACACCATGAATTTGAAAGGATTGGTAAATTATAAGAAGAACATGTATATTCCAAATGTATCTACCTTGGAACAAGAAATATTAGATAAATACCATAAGAGACCCTATTCAGGTCATCCAGGTTATCAAAATATGGTGACACCCTTGCAGAAAAATATGCTTTGGCCAGGAATGAAGAAGGAAATAACTGATTACTTGGCGAGACGTTTGGAATGGAAATAAGTTAAAGTATAGCATCAACATCCTATCGGTTTATTGAAACCTCTTCCTATTCCAGAATGGAAGTGGGAAGTGGTATCCATGGATTTTATCACTGGACCTCCATGTACTAAATACCAGCATGAATCCATCATGCTGGTAGTGGATACATTAACCAAGGTAGCTCATTTTCTTCCTGTACAATCCACTTTTGGGACAGCACAAGTGGCCATTGTTTTCATGAAAGAAATATTTAAATTTCATGGAATGCCAAATATGATTATCCGTCATAGGGATGCAAATTTTACCTCAGCATTTTGGCAAAACACTATTTAGAGGAATGGGGAAAAAGATGAACTCTAGCACAGCTTATCATCCTCGAACAGATGGGTAGATAGAGAAGATAAATCAAATATTTGAGGGCATGCTTCGCATGTATGTGATGGACAGACCCACCAAGTGGGAATTTTTTTTGCATTTGGAAGAATTTTCTTACAATAACAGTTACCAGGCCTCTATTAAAATGAGTCCGTTCGAAGCTTTGTATGGAAGAAAATGCCACAATCCACTTAGTTGGAGTCAACCAGAGGAAAAAATGGTACTTGGACCTCACACACTACATGACATGGAGTAGAGATTAAAACAAATCCAACAGAACATCAAAGCAGCTCAAGACCACCAGAAGAGTTATACAGATAAGAAAATAATTCACAGGGAATTCAAGATTGGATTTCATGTGAACTTGAGGATCATACCTTGCATATCGGTAATTGTGGTAAGTTAGAGTTGATACTGCAGACTCTTTAAGGTTTTGGAAAGAGTCAGTCCATTACCTTACAAATTGGCTCTACCTAGTCATATTAAAGTTCATAATTTTTTTCATGTTTAATTGTTGAATAAATATGTTAATGGACCTTCTCACATGGTTGACTGGACTTTGATACAGGAGGAAACAGAAGGGGAATTTCTTCCAGAACCACTTCATATATTGGAATGGGAAGAAATCGTGCTCAAGAATAGAACAATAGTTCGGGTGAAATTGAAGTGTAAGAACTTTTCACCTGAAGAATCTACCTAGGAGTAGGAATAAAATATGAAAGAGGTGTATCTAGCATTGTTCAAATTAAAAGCAAAGAAATCTTCAACATCGAGGATTGTGTTTTTGTTTTAGAGGGGGGCTATGTAAAACCCCTATATACAACTTTTATGTTGTGTAAATAAACCCAAGGTTCAGGTGGACCTATGGGATAATTATGTATGAACGTATTTATTTTTGAAGTAATCGAAAAATTTGAATTAAATATTAACGTTGTAAATACAGACTAATGGAGCCCAAGAAATTATTAACCATGGGGATGGACTAGAATTCCAAACTTTCCCAAAAATATCCAAAAAATCATTAGAGAAAAATTAATTAAATAATTTTATTAGATGGGAGAAAAAAGATCTAATAAAATCCTCAGTAAAGTGATCTTTAAAATATATAACACCATATGTTTGAATAAAGGAGATCACATAAAGAAGTCCGAAGCAAAGCAAAGTCAAAGTTCCAAGGCCACTGATTAGAAAGTTGTTGACATCTCACAAGGAGATGCCATCCCCAAGTGGATCCTTTGTTAGGGTCCTATAATAATAGGGATCATAATTTTGAATTGAATATGTTAACTCTTGTAATATTGTACATACCTTTACATTTTTACAAATGTTTTCCATATTAAAAAATGAAAAGAGGATATGTCCTAAAAGAATAATGAAAGGACCAAAAGAAAGAAATATAAAAAAAGATATAAAATATGAACCTCATAAAAAGAAGAAAAAATAAATTCTGAAATTTTTGCACATTCAAATGCCACTACTCTTAGTTTACTTTAATTTTGCAAATAAATTATGTGTAGCTTGTTCAAAGTGCCACAAATTCATGACAATCATACAGTCTAATCTTGATCATTCATTCCTTTAAATTTTATGTTATGATACTTCGTGAATAAAGATTTGACAAAACCATTTAATCTTGGCAGATTAGTAGTTATGTAGAGAATAAAAATGAGCTCATAATTTTAATATGAGCCATTGGAGGATATAAGGTTATAAATAAGTTAGTTTGCTTATCAAAAGAAAATAAAAGAGTCAGCAAGCTCAAATTCACCCAATAATGGAAATAAAAAATGCTAGGATGAATAAAAGGGTAGGTAGAGTACTTTTCAAAGATTATATAAGCCTCATTATGCTTATCCATTATAAAAAAACATTTTCTAACACCATTCCCCCTTGCTAAATCCATTTTTCTTCTCTTGGAAACCATTTCCCCTTATCCCAAATTCCCTTCCCTTTACTAAAATCCCTTTCCCCTTTGAAAATCCCCCTTTCCCTTCCTAAAACTCCCTTTCCCCTTTAAATAAAACTTTGTGTTATCATAAAACACAAAACCCACTTTTTCATACTCTAAAAAAGAATAAATATATTAATCAGGCCACACTTTCCTTTTCACTTAACCCCCCCGCTTAATATATTTCCTGACCTTATTTCATTTTAGCATCTCACTTTATATATTCATAACCCCATTTTTCATTTAACCCTCTAACTATTTGTTTACCCGGACCCACCTTTCTTCGAAAAAACTCCCAACTCCTCCTACTACCCGATCACCATTGATCAAATCTAATGTCCAATAAACCTCTTCGCACTCCCCATTGTTCAAAGTTTAAAACAGAGGAGGGGGAGGTGGGGGGGGGGGGGGGGGTGTTCAAAATGGGTAGTTTAATTACCACTCTCCCCTGCCACCCGGCACTACCACATTCTATCGTACCCCCTCCATTCCCAAACTGCCAAACCCCCTTTCGGCATGTGATAAACCACTCAAATTTCCAAATTTAAAAAAAAAAAAAACCCCACCTACATGCCATGCCATAAAACCTTAGTTTTCAAACAATATAAAACCTCTCATTTCCGTTATTTTCCTATTATTTTTTGATTTGCGAAAGAAAATGAAAAATTCATTTCCAACCACAATTTAAGCCCGACTACTACTTAGACCCCTTCTACAACCACGTCTTTCGTATTCCAGGTAATTCTAAATACCCGACACCATAAAAAAATTCCTATTATTTCAACAATTGAACCAAATTTATGGCTTCCGAAAGATTCCAAACTACAAACCCTTTGCAACCACCACTGTTATATGTCAACCACACTCCCTTGGTTGATAAGGACTTCAAAATAAATGACACTGTGACTGATAGCAACCTTTGGAGCTCCATTGCTGGAGTCATGATAAATTTTCTAATTAGGTAGATGATATTCATCTGTGGAACTCTAACTTGCCAAAGTACACATTTCCATAAACCTATCAGTTCCCTGAAATCATCAGACTGTTGCAAATCAGCTATTTGCCAAATGAAAGAGCCATAGTCACGCCTGCCCAATAAGTCCTATTTACTATCATTGCTCAATCTATTAATCAAATGATGTAGAATCAATCACAACCAGAGGGAGTGAATTTCTCCATTGAGACCCTCACTGAGCTTTACCTAAAGTTACATTTCCCTAAAAGGTCTCAAATCTTTCAAACTTTACTCCCTGAATCAGCTCAATTTCCTAAAAACAACCCACCATACTCTGCTACAATGTTTCGAGAAAGAAAAAAACAAATTGTGACCATGTTGTCCTGTATTTTAGGATATGATGAATCGATCCTTGGTTTCCTCTCCATATTTTTTCTAGGCCAGCCTCCATCTACAGTTTTCAATTTTGCCCAATTCCTGACAGATGTCATGCCTGATCAACTAATCAAACTTCCAGAAGAAGGAGTGTTCAAATACTCCTCAGTATTGTTTCATTTGTTTATATATTTTAAATGAGAAAGGTTTGGAATCAACCTACAACAATGAGACACAAAAGGTATTCCCCAATCTGTTATCTTTTGGACATCCTTGATAAAAAAGGATTCCACTAAATTTAGTTTCAAAGACTTTATTGATTCTTTTTTATATCCAATATTTAATATGCTTAGCAATAGCATTCAGCCAAGAATTAGTGAAGAAATAAAAAAATTTCTACAGTTATCAGATCAGAGAAAAACATGAGACTGGTATTTATACCAGAAACAGACAGAAATCATAGTGTATGGAAGCCAATTAATTCCTTACAAGCTTCCCAAATACCTCCCAATGAGGATATTTTCTTTAGAGTACATCATGAAAATCTTGAATTCTAATGAGATCAATTTCCTTTCAGCTAAGAAGAAGAACCAGTTTAAAATAAAAAATCAACTAGGGCCTTTTATATGCAATAGTAGGAATGCTGGAAAGGAAGAAGATAGATGCCTACAAGATTTAAATTTCAGCAACAGTTTCAAATGGTCATATGACCCCTTCGGTGTCATAAAAAAATTAAGAGTTAAGTTTAAACTCACCCCTTTCATTCATAAGTGTAAGCCTGAAATTGAGAAATATTCCAACCAGTCATAGTTGTTGGAAAACACTCTAAAGGAGGCAGAGAAGCATCTTGATATTAGTTCAATCCTACTTACTCCAGCCCCACAGGATAGAAATTCAAAAAGGGCTAGATAAGAAGGCTCTTATTCAGCACAAACTACATCATGTAGTAAATAAAAGATTATGTAAAAGAATAAGACAAAGCTAAATCCAGTAATATAGCAGGAAGAAATCATTGAAACAGATATTTTTATCAGGGATGATGCACCTACAACACATTCAGAAGAAACATATCTACCATCAACTTCCAGTGCACAAATTATTGAAAAGCAAAACAGTGGAGAGGTTTCATCATCCAGCAAGCATGTTGAGAAATAAAAGGATATCATGGAGAAATATAAAGAGATCAAAATCAGAAATGAAGCATTGAAGGTTGTTTCATATGCACAATACTGGAAGTAAACTCCCAGTGATAAGAGTAGGTTTTTTTTCAACTTTTGACCTCAGAACAAGGAAGATGCAAATGAAATTTCTACAGCTAAAGGTATAGGACCGAAAATCTTCATAATATTATAAAAATACAGCCTTTGAAGTTATTGCCAAAGATGTGCATCCAATTGACCATATTGAATTCCACAAACATGTAGGAGAAATGATATATTCAACTATGACACACAAGGCTCTAAGTGTCCAGAAGTGACAGAATTCTCTAGAAAATATATAGTTAGAGTTAAAGCTAGAGAGAATCTCATCACAAGAAAAGGATAACAGGATTAATTCACTGGAAGATTTGTTAATAGAAGTTGGTTATAATCCAAAAGATATAAAATCAGTAGAAGAACTTATAAAGAATAAAAATTCAGACATAACTTCACTAAAGAAACAACTGGAGTTTCCAACTACTGAGCATCCACAAACCAAAGAGGTTTTGGAGACATATAATAAAAAAGATGAAATGATGAATCTAATCATTCACTTGACAACTCATCTAAAGGAAATGGAGACAGAAATAGATAAACTTATGCAGGAAAAACAAGCCAATATGGAAGCAATTCCCATTACTGCTATTCCTATAGCATCTACATCAGCACCTGTGTCTACATCAGTTCCAGCAACTACATCAGTAACAACATCAAGAATACAAACAACCAATCCCATTGATGAGGCCAATAAATTGATCAAAGAAATGGAAGATATGTCCATTCAGACTACAGAGATCAATAAACTCAAAGAACAAGTAAATAACTTAGAATATGGAAAGAAATTGGTAGAAGTAATGCATCAAGCAGAAGTACAAAAAGCAACTAGATTAACTTACAGAATCCATAATCTAGAAAAGAAGTTGTCACTAAAAGAACCTTTTGAGCAAGAAAAAAAAATTGTGGACCAATATCATTAACTCAGTTAATGATATTTGGCCTTCTATACAAATCATATTTGAACAGAATGACTTGGTAAAGGAATATGGTGATACAATTCAAAAATTCAAAGAAAATCTTGGAAAGAAACCAGACAAAGCCTCTGAAATAATAAAATTCCCGAATTGTAAAAATAAATATGAGTTGGAAGAACTTGAGATAGCTAACAGAACAGAGACTATATTAGAGGTGAAGAAAGTGATTTTTAAAAGAAATTTGATGGTACATCTTGAAGAGAAATGTCAAACTGTGGAACTCATATTAAACAATTTTATGAACAAGTTTGATGTATTGAGACAGAAAGGTCCACCTAATCCTGTGGTAATAAATGATAAACTCATGAGACATGAATATTATTATAACAAGATGAGGGAAGTAGCCAAAGACACTTCCAACAGTTCCTCAATGAAGGGTGTTCCCACAGGAAAAGTTCTCCTTAAAACTTTAGAAATTTTATTTTATCTCCAGCATGAGGTAAATCACCTTTTCATAAATAAGCCTATGTTTGCGAAATATTCAAAGGCAGATGAGATTTATTGGAAGATGATGAGAATAAAAATTCCAGATGAAGAAACATGGGAGAAATGGTGTGATTTAATATAAAAGGTGAAATAACATACAGGTCAAAGATGTACAAATGAAAGAAAGACAGATGAAAGCGAAGACGGATGAAAGAAACAAACATATGATAGTAATCAAAGAATCAAGGCCAGATCTCTATCAATTGAAAGGTGTCACTATATTTTTGCATAAAGATATTTTATTTTCCTTGAATAAATCCTAGTCAGTTGACGAGATATTTTTTGTAATAATTTTTATAAATACTTCATCATCAAAAGTATGAAGTGTGAATTTATGAATATTTTGGTAGCTAACCGATCTATTACCTAAGGGTTATTGTACCATTTCTAGCTGTCAGACAGAACAAGTTATAAAGAAACTTCTTGATAGGATTCATGTGTTGAGCTATCTCAGTGAAGTATAGTTTCAATTGTTCATGTTCTATTTCTAAATATTCCATAAACTTATATGTGTTCTAAATTTGAATGTTATACCAAGATTTTTATTGCAGAATTTGCTTCAAATTTACATTCTGCTTCAAACTGTTATACATTTCTATGTTTTCTTCTGATATCTAGTTTAGAGAATTATTAATTTCCCTCTGATCCTGATTGACTTCTTCATCCTTCTTCAGTATTTGTTTTAAGGAGTTCTTAATTGCTCCTTGATCCTGATTGAAAAATCACTTCACGATTCAGCCTTGAGATTTGATATTGCTCACCTATCCTGCCTTGTAACACTTTATAATTTGATTTTGTTATGTTTTCAAAGCATATTGACTCCATAACCCAATGGAAAATGGAAAAGCACCTATTCATCTAAATTATTAATTCCACCAACAAATCAAAATCTCTCCAAATTCAGCATACATAACTAGCCTAAAATCTATTATATCAACAAAGTTAAATCATTAAGAGAGATCCCTCTCTAAGTTTAGGAAGGCTAGATCCTAATCTCCAAAAGTGGTTGACAGTTACGTCTCATATTTCTTTTTAACGCTTAGGACAAACTTTGGAAATTTCAGAGTGATAACAATGCATACTTAGCAATATATTTCAGGATAACATACTGAGAAAGAATTGGTTGGAAATCAACATTTGCATGCCACATTGTTAGAAGATCTATATTATGTACATTAAGCCTATCATCATTTCTTGTCAGACCATATTTCTTTCTTCCTTGATCATCTATGAGCAACCTTGATTCCTCAGAAAGATCCCATGGATCATTGTACCAACATGTGATAATAGTTCCCTTTTTGTGCAAACAAGAATCTACACTACAATTTGTGTCGCTTTGGACATGGCTTAACAATTCTTCATAATCATTATGAGCATTTCAAGAGAAAATTTGATCAGTATTCAATAAGCAAGGGCCATTATTAAGGCTTCTTGGAACCATTATGTTGCAACGATGTATGTCACGTGGATTCCATGAAGTTACATAATTGTCAAAGAATCTCTTCGCAAGTAGTACATCAGAAGCATTTGACTAATCAAGCCTTTCCATGTCAGGAGCACCTTGCAACCATAGGAAACCATGGATATGTGTTGAACCTCTATGCCTCCACTTATATTCGAAGAAAATGAATATACAGTTACTCCAAAATTATAAACAGAACCATAATAAAAAATTGAAAATGAATAGAAAATAAATTCAGAAACACAAACATGTACCATAAATATTTCGCTTTAAGATATTTTCAGATAACTTCCTCTCGAAATATAGTGAATCTATGGTTCATAATGTGGAAAAAATATGAGGGTATTGGATAACATTCTTAACTTTCATACTATACTCATATAAAGAACGAGAATGTTAAATTTACAGGCATGAGGTTTGTTAGGACTCCACTATGTAGCATTTTTACTATATACTTTGACACCATCTTATCTTTATAACCATGATTCCCTTATCATTATCATTTACTTTATCCCAAGGTATATAAAATCCTCTTCTTTATTATATGTTTAATCTGTTTACATATAATTCCATAATACTCTTATATTTTATCATTAATCGAAGTGGATTGTTGCTAACATAAGTCTAAAAGATATGAGATAATTCTCTTTCATTGGAACAATCGGCGTTCTTGAAACGATCGAAACTTAGATGCCCAAGCCGTGTTGACCACCGTTCTTTGACTTGGTGACTCCGTTGTTGAAACGGGTTGAATCTCGTTCTTTGAAACGGTTGACCTCGTTCTTTGAATCAGCGTAGCTTAACGGTCCGTCATTGTGGTGTGATTAGAAAGAATATTTTGTGGAACAATGGCAACAGCATGAAGACGTGGTTACACGGATTATTCTGAAGATAGCATTCTTGTTGTATCTGTTGTAACAATATCTTTTTATGGAAGAACAGAATAGTCATGTTTTAAGAAAGAAGAACAGAATTGGGATAAACGTAGACTTGCTCTCATGTAATTGTAAGAGATGTCTCCTCTTTAAAAAGAGGAGACATCATCATTAGAAGGGAGTTCGAGTTTGAAAGCTACAGGAGAACATTATATTTAAGAGACTGGATCTAGACTCCATCTGTAATGTATCATTTCTTTTGACAGATGAATAAAATCTTCTTTTGAGCGCTCCAATTTAATTCTTTCCCTGGGGAATCTTGTGAGAGGGAAAGGGCCCGCCTTCCTCACAAGATTCACCCTTCTGTCCCTGTATTTTGTTTAATTTCTTTATGCTGTTTGCACTTTACTTTAATTCTGTTGCTGAGACACCAGTTACACAGTTCTGTAGTTATTGAATATTCTGTTTCCTTAACGCTACATGTGTTCAGTACATTCATTCTTAAGAAGTTGAGAAATCTATTTCTGTTATATGTTTGAATGTATAATGCTGGGAAGCAGGTGCTGAAGGTTCCTGTACAAAGGAATAGGGTCTTGCTCCCACTAATTGCCTTTATTTTCCTGCAGTGTGATTAGAAACATGAGACAAGTGCTAAAGGTTCTTGTTCATGGGAATAGGGTCTTGGTCTCTTGAGTTATCTTTGCTACAGAGTGATTAGTGTCAGGAAGCAGGTGCTGAAGTTCCTAATTAAGGAATAGGGTCCTGTTCCTGTTATGGTTGATTGGTTTCCTTTCCTGCAGATTGATTTCCCTCTATTTGAATTCTAAACTGCAACATAGGAATTACTTCTGCTATAGCATAATTGACTTCAGCTTTGATTAAACAGAGTGTGAATAATTAGATTTGTATGATTGATAATTGTGTGGCTTTTACTACAACATTGTTCTTGCTTTTGAAATTGAGCATATCCAGTGTGTGATTGTCTTTGGAATAAAAAGACTTCCTCGGGTTGACAATTTATGTGGAGCTTGAATTGTGAAAACAATTAAAGCGACCAACATTTTGGCGCCGTTGCCGGGGAAGGTAATTATAGATTTCAAAAGCATTAATCTTTTCTTTTTAAATGTGCAGATTGTATGAGAGGACGCGGAAACCAGAAGAAAACTAACCCCACATGTGGCAAAGGCAAAGGAAGGGGAGGAAGAAAAACTTTTATTGACGAGATTGTATCAAAGGCTGAATCATCACAGAGATTAAGTTCTCGAAGATCAAAACTTCAGCACTCCCCTCAATCAGATTACAAAACAGAGGAAGTTGTGGGTCCTGAAAATATAGAAGAACCAGCAGTCAGTACTGGAGAGTCGGAAGAAAGTGTTAGTAAAACGGTAGAGCACATTAAGGAAATAATGAAATTTGGACGACCGGTGGACAACATTAGAGAAACCCGAGTAGAAGATCTTTAGCGTCGATAAAGTCACAGTCAGAGCCTTGTGGAGGGTAACAATGGCACGATTTCTTTAGTGGAGGGCCATTGTGAATAAAGGAGAAGGAAGGGTGAAATTCCTTCTCTACCGAGGATTTTCTATCGGTGATCACACGGGAACAACTCCTATGAAAAACATTCCATTGTCTGCTTTACCTAACTTTCATGGTTTATCCTCTGAAGATCCGGATGAATTTATTTTTGAATTTGATATATTATGCAGAAGTTATGATTATGTTACTAATGCTCAAAATTTGAAACTGTTTCCAGCCACCTTGAAAGGAAATGCTTTAAGATGGTTCATGAGCCTTGGAAGTCAGGTAATCACAACATGGGAGCAGATGAAACAGAAATTTCTGCTTAAATATCAAGACTACTGCCGGACGAGAGAAAAGAAGGATGAACTATTCAATATGGCACAAAAGCCGGACGAGAATCTGGAGGACTATATAGAAAGGCTGCAGTACAATATATAGAGATCTGATCATCCGAATATAAGTAAGGAAATTCGCAAAACAATATTACTTAGAGGTTTAAGGGATGATTGTTTAGATATGTTAAACATGCTTAGCAAGGGAGATATATCTAAGGAATCATATGATGAGATTGTTGAACTTTCTAAGAGATGTTCAAGGGGAGCTGCAAGAAACAGAACAAGAGATTCCACCTATTCAAGAGTGCAGAAATCAGCCAGTGGAGGAGAAACAAGAGCTGAAATAGGTAATTTACTTGAAAAATTTAAAACTGAGATGCTAAGCTCTTTTGCTTCACAAATTGACACTTTGCAGGTTAAGAAGAAGCAGGCTGAAGCAGAAGCAACTCTGGCTGTCTTTTGCCCGAAGTGCAGAGACAAACATCCACTAAGGGAATGCCCAATGGATAAAATACCAATTTGCACCCTTTGTGAGAAAGATCATGAAACAAAACAATGTCCATCTCTACCAGGAATAAGGGCAGCATTGCAGCCAACGGAAGAAGAAGCTGAAGCAGTTTACCTGCTGACTCAAAGAAGACAATGGCAACCAAAAGGACAAGGTATGAACTCTAGTATGCCATTTAATCGTTGGAACAATTATTCTGCTTTCGGTCAAACAAATTACCCTCCCTTTAATAAAATGCAATACCCACCCTTCAATCAAATGAATTTCCCACCCATGCAGCAATCAAACCCTCCCTTTGTTGATCCTTCAATGTGGACTCCTTGGCCTCCACAGCAACCATCTTCTTTTAACCCTTGGAATTCAAATTGGAGAAGCCAACAACTTCCGTATCCAAATCAATTGCCTCAATATTAACAACCACTTCCTCTGCCATAAAATGCTCCGCCAAATAACCAAATGAGACCCCAGCTACCTGTGCAACCAAATCCTAACCCCAATAATAAAGTTGTGCAAGTCATTGATATTCAAAATCAGTCTATATTTCCTACTATGCAATGTAATGATATTCATTTAAGATCTGGGAAAATAGTAGAGCCTATTATTGATGACATAACTTCTTGTGATTCTGATAAAGATGAAACTGAGAAACATAAGAAAGCACAACCACCTTCTAACAAAAATGTTGAAATAACAGAACCACCATTCCCCGAGCGTTTGGTTTTAACTAGAACGCCTGAAACACCTGCTTTTAATCTTTTAGGGGAATTGCAAAATATTGTATGTTAAAATTCCACTTTTACAAGCATTAAGAGATGTACCAATTTATGCCAGAACAATAAGGGATATTTGTGTTAAAAAACCTGGTAGGAAAACTAAAGACCCCCTTACAGTACATGTGATTTGTGACTTGTCTGCATTAATGTCTGGAAAAGCCCCTCCTGTGAAATATGGTGATCCCGGCCATCCTACGGTGACAGTTCAGATTGGTAAAACAATGATTCCCCAAGTTCTGGTAGATTTAGGTGTTGCAATTAACATAATGACTCTTGAAACTTCACAATTGTTACAGCTGAATAACACAATCAGAGATACACCCACCATTCTAGAGTTGGCTGATCGTTCTACAATTAAACCTGAAGGAGTTTTTGAGGATCTACTTATCTCAGTTGAATCCTGGAAATACCCAGCTGATTTTGTTGTATTGCAGACTAAAACAAAGCTGGGGGGACATCCCTTAATTCTAGGAAGGCCATGGCTGGCTACAGCTGATGCTTTTATCAGTTGTAGATCTGGTTCAATGACAATTTCTAATGGTTATGAAATGAAACAGCTTAATCTTTATCCTCATGCTACACCAATAATTAATAATGAAGATTCTATGTGGATGGATTATGATGATAATGTTGTTCAGCCTATTCTAACTCTTGGACAAGCTTTAACTCTTAAAGACAATACAGAGGATGAGGTAATTAATAATTCTATTTGTGAACCTTCTTCTGTAATTGCTAAAACACACAATCAATTGACTGCAATTTTTGAAACAGATACCCAAGAAAAGATTGAATCTGAAGATTTATCTCAGATATTAACCACCATCTCATCTAAAAGCATAATAGTTGAAATTGAACCTGGCAAGACATTAAACATAAATCCTGATCTAACAGTTGATGAAACACAGCAGTTAATGAAGTTATTGCATGAGTATAAGGAAGCATTTGCATGGGATTATACGGATATGAAAGGTATTTCTTCTGAATTATGTACTCATCGAATTTACATTAAAGAGGGATGTCGGCCTGTTTGTCAATCCCAAAGACGAATGAATCCTAATTTACGAGAAATTGTTAAAGAAGAACTTCAGAAATTGCTTAATGCAGGATTTATATACCCTATATCTGACAGTGAATGGGTTTCCCCATTGGTAATTGTCCCTAAGAAGAATGGGAAAGGGAGAGTATGTGTTGACTACAGAGCCTTGAACAAAGCTACTCAAAAGGATCACTTTCCTTTACCTTTCATTGATCAGGTGTTGGATAGTCTGGCAGGGAAGAAATTATTTTCTTTTCTAGATGGATTCAGTGGGTATAATCAGATTAGAATTGCACCCCAAGACCAAGACAAGACCACTTTCACTAGCCCTTGGGGAACTTTTTCTTATAGAGTTCTTCCATTTGGGCTATGTAATGCACCAGCAACTTTTCAAAGAGCTGTTATAGGAATCTTTTCTGATATGTTGAATGATTCTATGGAAATATTTATGGATGATTTTACTCCTTATGGTGTGTCTTTTGAAGATGCATTACAAAACCTTGAGAAAGTACTTAAACGATGTATACAAGCTCACCTCTCCCTAAGTACTGAAAAATTCCATATGATGATGAGTGAAGGAGTGGTGCTTGGACATTTTATTTCATCTCAAGGTATTCAGGTAGATCCATCTAAAATATTGGTCATTCAGAATCTTTCTGTTCCTAAAACACAAACTGATGTGAGAATTTTTCTAGGACATGTTGGATACTACAGGAGATTTATTAAAGATTTTTCTAAGATATCTTTTCCATTATTTGTGTTGCTTATGAAAAATGCTGAATTTAAGTGGACTAATTCTTGTCAGAAAGCTTTTGAAGAACTCAAGCATCAGATGTCTACTGCTCCTATTTTGAGGGGGCCTGATTGGGCCCTCCCTTTTCATATATCTTCTGATGCTTCAGAAACTGCAATTGGAGCTGTCTTGGGACAAGAGGTGAATCATCTTCCTTATGCTATCTACTTTATTAGCAAGAATATGACCCCTTCTGAGCTTAATTACATAGTTACCGAAAAGGAATTTCTTGCAGTAATTTATGCCATTAATAAATTTCGACACTATATCACTGGTTATTCTACTTTTGTGCACACTGATCACTCAGCTATCAAGTATTTAATGAAAAAATCTGTTACAAATGCTAGAGTTACCAGATGGCTATTATTACTGTAGGAATTTGATATCACAATTGTAGATCGGCCTGGTAAAGAAAATGTGGTGGCTGATTTCCTTTCACGATTAAAAACTGATAATAATATTCCAGTAGATGATTCTTTTCCTGATGAGTATTTGTTTGCAGTTTCTGCTCACTCTCCATGGTATGCAGATATTGCCAATTATTTGGTTGCAGGAAAATTACCATCACACCTGTCATACAGAGAAAAGAGAAGAATTGTTCAACAAAGTGCCAGGTATAGCTGGATAAGTGGATGTCTTTTCTACACAGGGCTTGATCAAGAAATCCGAAGATGCATTAGGGAAGATGAAGTGTATGACATACTGAAAGCTTGTCATGATGGCCCTTGTGGAGGGCATTTCGCTGATAAAAGAACAACACACAAAATTTTGAGGATGGGTTACTATTGGCCCTCATTATTTAAGGATGCAAAGAAATATGTAAGGGCTTGTGACAGCTGCCAGAGAATGGGTCAACCCAATCATAGAGACCAAATGCCATTAAACCCCCGGGTAGTTTCTGAACCATTTGAAAGATGGGCCTTGGATTTCATAGGACCCATTAATCCTCCATCCAATCAAAGAACTTATATATTAGTCTGTACAGACTATATGACTAAATGGGTGGAGGCCAAAGCACTTATTAGAGCCAATGAAGAGGTTGTCCTAGCTTTCTTATTTGAAGAAATATTTACTAGATTTGGAATTCCTAGAGAGCTAGTTACAGATGGAGGACCTCCATTCAATTCTCATGGTTTTAAGTCTACCCTTCAGAAATACCATATTCAACATAGAATGACTACACCATACCACCCCCAAGCCAATGGGCAGGTGGAAAGCACAAACAAGGTATTAGAAGCCATTCTAACTAAAACAGTGAAGGACAACCGGAAGGATTGGTCTCAAAGGCTGCCTGAAGCATTATGGGCTTACAGAACTACTTGGAGAAACACTACAGGTTTCTCTCCCTATGAATTGGTCTATGGTAAAAATGCTATTTTTCCTGTGGAATTTGAATTCAAAACTCTAAGAACTGCTTTAGCTATTAATCTTGATTTGACTGATGTGCAGACAGCTAGGTTGCAGCAGCTTCTTGAGTTGGATGAAAAGAGATTAGATGCCATTCACCAAACAACCATGATTCAACAACAGAGAATGAAGTGGCATGACAAAATTATCAAACACAAGCAGTTCCAAAAAGGTAATTGGGCCTTGTTGTATGACTCTCGGTTTGAAAATTTTCAGGGTAAGCTACGTACACGCTGGCTTGGACCATATGAGGTAGATGTTGTTTTTCCTAATGGAACGGTAAGACTTTTAACAATTGATGATTCTAAAACACCTCTAATAGTCAATGGTCATAGGCTCCGTCTATACCAGTGCCCTGTTTCTAAAGAGGATTTCAAGACTGCTTGCATGACTGATATTCATTATCTTTTTCTAGGGGAGTCTTCTGCTCCTCACATCATTTAATTTTCTGCACTGTTTTTTTAGTATTAGATTAGATTAGATTTAAGACTAATAATCCCTGTCAAGGGTTGGCATATTACAATTCAATTTTGCAGATTCTAGAAAAGCTCATTAAGGAGGACAGACCCATCATGAGAAGATCTGAAGCTTCAATTACAGAAGCTTGTTCCCTTCATTTCAACCCATTTCCTAGCAAATCCCTTCACCCCATTTCTACATTATTGCCCTTTTTCCCATTTTTCCCACTTCTACCATTCCTGAAATATCATCCTTCAGCTAGTATTTCCTATCCCTTACTACTGGAATTATCCCTTATCAAACACTTCCCCCACTTGTTTCAAACCCAAGTCATTTATCCCATTTTCCTGATTTTTCCCGTTGCTGAAACACCAGTTTCAGCAATGCGTCATTCATTTTTCCGTTGCTGAAACACCAGTTTCAGCAACCTGTCATTTATCTTTTTCATCATTAAAACATCATTTCTTTCCGCTGCTTTACAAGCTTTTTAGTTCTCCACTTCTATGCTTCAAATCCCTTGGGTGAAAATTATTCAAGTACTGAGCAGATCCTGTTACACTCCTGTTCTAAATTTCAGAGAAATCTACGGATTCTTCCATGTATATTAAGCCATTTTGAAGCACTCTACACTTCGAATTATTAAACCAAAGGTAAAAATGTAAGGTATGTGGTTTTAATGTAATGCAGTTAAATTATATATTAAAGAGAGGATCTTGCTCATAATGGTTGCAATCTCCACACGCCCAATCATCATTGCACCATATGTAGGGGGGGGGGAATTTCGAAAACTGAATAATCATTTCACATTAACCAATCCTCCGTCATTCTTCATATCCACTTCCGCCGTCATTGAGACTCCGCATCCTCTGTTGCAACAATTAGCTTGACCAAAGCATGTTTTTCTGTCTTCTGTGCCTCTGCTTATAACTCAAGCTAGCAGCCATGGGAGGGTCGGCTATCAGACACGAGCCCGGTTCGATGAATCTTCTTCAAATGTTCCCGGAAGCCTATCAAATTTTCCAACAAGCGGGATGGACAACATACTTTGAACGGTTAGGAGAATTTGATCAGGAGCAGGTTTTAGAGTTTGCACAAAATCTTCAGGGGAATTTCTCAGTGGTTCAAGGCGTCCGCATTTCAGTTACAGAGGAGGACATAGTTCAAGTTTCAAGTTTGCCGGCTATTGGGACTCGCTAGTTCAACAGGAAACAGGTTATTTTGAATGCACAGCAAGATTTTCTTCGTCCAGATGAACCAGTTGAACTTAAAGGCCGCGGTGTAAGTCTGCATTCACTTCCTCGACCATGGCCAACAGTAGCAGAATTCATCAAACACTACTTGACATGCGAAGGGCATTACCAGGTAGTCTACCAACACGACTTCGTTTTGATGAATCATTTAAGGAATGGTCGATTAGTTAATATTCCCTATTATCTGCTTGGTTGTATCAAAAACATGTCTTATTATTGCAGACGGGCTAAATTCCCATTGTTATCCCTCACCCATCATCGTTTATGCCAATTGTTAATTCAGAGGGGTTTTGCTCAGCAAAACCTCCCTCTGAATAATCCACTCCTTCTTCTCCAGCAGGCTGAAATTCCTCAGCAGGCCCAAATCCCCCAACAAGCTGAAGGCTCCCAAGAAACTCCTGAGATTCCTTATGAAGGGCAACTGGATGATATCCCAGACTCCCCAGTAATTCCATCTTCAGAGCCAGTTGACCCAACCCCAAGTTCATCCCACTTAGTAGAGTCAACCATTCCCACTATTTCTGTCCCTAGCGATGACTCTCTAACACCCCCATCCCCACCCACTCATAAAAAGAAGAAAAGAACCCCAATAGTCTCTGTCTCAAAATGTCGAACAAGGGCCAAATTCCAAATTTTTACTTCTTCCGAAAGCCCTTTCCCTAGAAAAGAATCTTCCCTTGTGAAGAAAAGGAAAGACAGTGATTTCTCTGATTTCCTACCAAAAAGGAAAATGAAGATGACTGTTGAAACAAGAGTTACTCCCATTTCCCCTGACCCCACCACCATTCTGTTAAAACTCCAATCTTCACCCCCATTTCAAATCCCCCAACCCATCTCGTCCGGTGGCACTGCCACACAAGAACCAATGCCCCAGGATAATACGACATTGTTTATGGCTCAAACAGTGACTGTCACACAAGAACCAGTCACTTACCCAGAGGCTGAAACACAAGAACCAGCCACTGTGGTACAAAAATCATACACCAAGCACGATGATACAGGGATACCAGCCATAGCTGCTCCACAAGAACCAGCTACGGCTGTGCATCATCAGACAACCCCAGCAGAATCAACCAACACACAGGATTCACATACTGTGGCATCTTTATTGGAAGAAAATCAGTTTTTGAAGTCTGAGCTAGAAGCCTATAAGAATGAATTAATCATGGCACGAGAAGCCTTCGATAGAGAACTGAATCTCTATATGCTAGCACACACAACATCATCACAAAATAGGGAGCCATGCAGGGAATACATGTGCCATGAGTGTGGCAATATTTACCAGTAGGCAGGCTACAAATTAGTCAAAATTCAAGTATCTGAGGCATCTACATCAGCTGCAATAAAAGAAGAATTCCCTACTGCTCCACAAGAACTAGTAGGGCTCCCAAAAAGTGTATAAAAAGAAACTAAACATCAGATATCTCGCCCTGTGCTAGTTAGTGCAGCCACTCAGACAGAAACACAACCACAGATATCCTGTCTTGAGCTAGTCAACTCAGCCACTCAGACAGTACCACAACCACAAGTATCTTACCCTGAGTCAGTCAATGCAGCCACTCAAACAATGTCCCAACCCAGTACTTTTAATGCCAGCACACAGACCCTGCCATGGAATCAATTAGAACTGATGAACAAATGGAAGAAACAATATGCTGAAGAACAAGATACAATATTACAGCAACACAAGTTAGCATCGCAGAATCACATGTATGCCAACTGGGATAGTTGGGAACAGATGTTGCAGCAGCTCAGGGATTCCAAGAAGGAAGTCAAGGAATCAAAGGAAAATATGGCCTTGATGTTTTCATTAGTGCAGAAGTTGATGGCTACCCGCAAACCCTCTGTAAATTACTCTCTCTTACTTTCTGAATGATTAGTTTATTTTCAATTAAAAGCAATAAAGGATGGCAGACCGCATGAATTACTTACTTCAGAACAATTTGTTGAGACTTTTACTGAGGCCCCTGAAAGTGACCAGCATTTGCTGTGCGAACTTTACCTCCATAATGAGGCCATTCCCGACAATAGAAGAGTCAATCTTATTCCAATTGCAGGTGATATACAAATAAGGGCATTTGTTTCATTTTTGGCCAATCAGCTCACTTGGCAAACTGCGTTTATTGCAAGCAGTCATAATGAGGAGAATAGGCTCCTTTGGATTAGACCAGAACCTTTAAGTCTAGCCATGTTTATAGCACAATATCACCAATTCTTACAGAAGCCAGGAATGCATAGGTACATGCAACAACTACAGGCTTCAACACTTTTGAAGTGTCAACAGCAAATCAGAGTAAAGGAGGTTGCTGCATTGAAGGCCAATACTATGTTTTGGCAGTAGTCATGTAAAGAAAGACAAGATTATCACCCTTTTAACCCTGATAATCTCCAAGCTGCACTTTCCAGGGTACCTACTTATATCAAATGCATTCGACATTGTGGAGTAAACTGGATTGGTTATCATTTTCATTTTCCAATTCTATGGCTGCCTTCAGAGAAATATCAGTGTCACTACCAATTGGCTGGCAGAGATGAAGCTTCAGCATGGCAGCAATTGCAGAACAATAAAGGATTCCGAGCTCCTACGGATGCCACCTTCTCCAGCTACTGCTTGAGTAATTTGCATGCACAGTATCAGTACTCAGACTCTGACTCAGACTAGGGTTTGCCTGAGGACATGCAACATTTTCAGCTGGGGGGGATGTTAGGACTCCACTATGTAGCATTTTTACTATATACTTTGACATCATCTTATCTTTTTAACTATGATTCCATTATCATTTTCATTTACTTTATCCCAAGGTACATAAAATCCTCTTCTTTATTATATGTTTAATCTGTTTACATATAATTCCATAATACTCTTATATTTTGTCATTAATCGAAGTGGATTGTTGCTAACATAAGTCTAAAAGATTGCAGATAAGTATATGCTGTGCTGGAACAATCGGCCGTTGCTGAAACAGTCAAAATCCGTTGCTGAAACAGTTGACCTTGTTGCTGAAACAGCTGAAACAACCAGCAAGCACGCAAATTCCGTCACTCGTAATTTGCGATTCTGGAAGAGTATTTTGCGGAACAGTGGCAACAGCATGAAGACATGGTTACACGGATTATTCTGAAAATAGCATTATTGTTGTATCTGTTGTAACAATAGCTTTTTATGGAAGAACAGAATAGTCCTGTTTTAAGAAAGAAGAACAGAATTAGGGATAAACATAGATTTACTCTCATGTAATTATAGGAGATGTCTCCTCTTTAAAAAGAGGAGACATCATCATCAGAGGGGAGTTAAAGTTTGAAAACTGCAGGAGAACATTGTATTTGACAGACTGGAGCTAGACTCCATTTGTGATGTATCATTCCTTTTGACAGATGAATAAAATCTTCTTTTGAACGCTCCAATTTAATTCTTTCCCTGGGGAATCTTGTGAGAGGGAAAGGGCCCGCCTTTCTCACAAGATTCACCCTTCCGTTCCTATAGTTTGTTTAATTTCTTTATACTGTTTGCACCTCATTTAATTCTGTTTGCTGAAACACCAGTTATACAGTTATGTAGTTCATTGAATACTCTGTTTCCTTAACGCTGCGTGTGTTTAATACATTCATTCTTAAAAGGTTGAGAAATCTATTTCTGTCCATTAATGGAATGTATGATGCCGGGAAGCAGGTGCTGAAGGTTCCTGTATAAAGGAATAGGGTCATGCTCCCATTAATTGCCTTTCTTTTCCTGCAGTGTGATTAGAAACAGGAGACATGTGCTGGAGCTTCCTGTTCATGGGAATAGGGTCCTGCTCTCTTGAGTGATCTTTTTCTACAGAGTGATTAGTGTCAGGCAGCAGGTGCTGAAGTTCCTAATTAAGGAATAGGGTCCTGTTCCTATTATGGTTGATTGGTTTCCTTTTCTGCAGATTGATTTCCCTTTAATTGGACTCTAAACTGCAACATAGGAATTATTTCTGCTATAACCTAATGACTTCAGCTTTGACTAAATGAAGAGTGAATAATTAGATTTGTATTAATGATAATTGTGTGGCTTTTTACTACAACATTGTTTTTTCTTTTGAATTTGAGCATATCCAGTGCGTGATTGTCTTTGGAATAAACAGACTTCCTCGGGTTGACAATTTATGTGGAGCTTGAATTGTGAAACAATTAAAGCAACCAACAGAGGGAGGGGGTGCAAATATCCATAATGAATAAGCATGTGAATTCCCCACACAACTTCCTTTGGATACGCTGATGGGACTAAAAGATCATTTCATTTACGATATAAGGTTGCATTTTTTTCTCTCATGCAATATTTTGTTTTAACCAACAGGGCCGGAAGAAACACACACAGAAGGAGAAATTAGTTCAGATAACAAATTAGCCATGGGAGGGAATTCTCTCCGAAATGAACCCATTTTTAGTGTCCTGATATGAAAAGAATTCAAATCTTTCTCCACATAAATTATCAACCCGAGGGCGTTAGTTATTTCAAGACTAACAACAAAGTATATGCAGATACAAGTACATGACCTGTTGTAGGTCACAGTTTTAATTCCACAACACACAAACCACTGTAACAACAATTAAATAAGCTGCAGAAATTAAAGGGCATTCACAACAATTAAGAATAAACTATAACAACAGTAAAGAGATCATAGTAAAACGCAACACTGCAAGAAAAAAAGCAAAACGTACCACCTGATCAGAAGAGTGGGTCCAAACCTCTAATCAGGGCTGTGGAAAACTCACAAATTACAAATGGAACAACAAAACACTATGCATTCAATTAATCGGACATGCTTCTGTTACAAATCTGTCTCTTCTTGCTTAACCCTCTATGCCTTCTCCTATGTGTTCTATCCTCCCCTTCTCTCCGATTTTTGTCCCTTTCAATATACAAACAACAAATGGAAATAGACTGATTACAAAACCTCAATAAGCAAGATGAGATCTGAAATATCTTTCCATCATGATTCAGTTGGCACAAGTCAAATATGGCAATTACAATTGGGGAAATTTTGGAAAACGGCCACAACAGAAAATCTACAAATCTATCCTTCGAATAACCCTGAGTTTCTCTCAATCAAGACCGAATTTTGAAAAAATTCTCATTATGAAACTAAATTGGTTTGTCCTGCACAAAACCCATGTTTTGGATTTTCAGGATTCTTCTCCATTTTCCCAAAATGTTCGACGCAAAAATGTCTCTTGTTATTCAAACGAATTTCTAAGTTGGAATATTTAATTATCAACTGAAGATCAAATATGCAATCTGGAAGAGATCTTGGAGGCTAAAATAGTGATTTATGTTATAAAGAATTCATTAATAAACCATCACTGGTAAAATCATGCATAATAATTTATTAAAATAAGGGAGAACAAGTATTATTTATCCAAAAGAGCATAAATAATTATGAAATGGAATTATATAATAAATTATGATAAATAATGTGATAAAATAACATTAGAAATGGATGAAATGAATGCTAATAAGTGATAATAATAATGCAAATTAGAGGCCCAACATCCACAACCTTCCAAATTTCAGAAGCAGCTCGCACCATTTTCTTGCAAGTTGGCTGGTTTCCATATCTACACAGACTACAAGGGTTGAGCACAGAGATAACAGTCGAATTCCTGCAAAACCTACGGGAGGGACATACCATACTCAGAGGAAGGATTATACTAGTCGCAGAGGATATCATCGTTGAGGTCTTCGGAATAGCAACAAAAGGAGAATCGACTGAAAAACATGTTCTTCTATAGGAAGAAATCTCAGTATACCAGGACCTAGGCGAACCATTAGAACGAAAAGGAAATGGGATTAACCCTACATCTTTATAGCAGCCCTGGAAATAATTGGCAGTGTTCATACAAAGATACATCACATCCTACGGATTCCAGGATGTGGTAAAGTCCTGCCAACTTAAACTATTAGCTATTCTCAAGCAAAACATTTCAGTTAACTTGCCCTTTTGTCTAAAATTTGTATTGCACAATACTGTTGTTTGAATTAATGAAGCCAAAAACCCCCTAGAAATTGTCAGCCACCATGGCCTGATTAAATTGATCATCATTCATGATCTAGAAAAACACTAGATAACTTGGGACAACTTCATTAATCCTGCCTTGCCTGCCCTTGAGGAAAACCCTGTCAAAACACGGATTGAACTCCCTAGAATAACCATACCCAAGAAAGCAAGAGGGAAAATGACCCATGTGTCGACCATGGAACTAGGGAAATGGAGACGGTCCAAAAGGTTGCAATTAGGGCAAGACACCTTTGAATTTCCAGGTGAGGCGGGACCATCCCATACACCACCCTCAAGCCCTCAAAATATATCCCTACAATACTATGAAGAAGAAATGTCTCAAGTTCTTAAGAGAATGAGAGCATCTTGTGAAACTAGAATCCCATCTGAATAATATGAGGGGCAGGGGAACCTTTTGAACTAGTCTTCCACTGCCAGTAGCTCTGGCCACACTGAAATATTACCTCACCAAGATGAATTTTAGGCTTCGAGGGTTTTACCCCCCTCCGGTAATGAATGGATTAGTAGGGAAGACCGAGAAAAAGGAATAAATGAATCTAGAAGCTGGTCAGGAGACATTGTTCTATTAGAAAAAAATACAAGCATTGAAATAGTCCCTGTGACACTGGAAGGAAATGCTATTTCACCCAGCCAGGATGTTAATGTTGAAATAAAATCTTGGAATCCTGAAGAAAACACCATTTCTAGAATTTGCACAACCATTTCCGAAACCAAAGCCCTTAGCCATTTCTCCTCCTTCTCTTGCCAAAACAACACCAAAAGAAAAATCAACTAATATTAAGTTCAAGAAAATGAGCTGGAAGTGTAAGAGGTTGATAAAAATGATAAAATATCTGAGGAAAAAGTTGAAAGAAGTGAACAAGGCTCAGAAGCCTGAGAAGAAATTGGCTACCATGGGAGCCCAAATAGATTTTGCTACCCAAATGGTAGAGACTGCTGAAATTTCTATACAGACTGACCTAATGGACAAAGGTAAAGCCTCTGTACAGACCAATTTAACAGATATCACTGAAGCTCTTGTACAGAGTGAGTTAATGAATAAGGTTGAAGCCTTGGTACAAACAGAGTTGGCACTCGCTGTTGAAGCCTTTGTGCAGACTAATCTAGAACTTACAAAAGATAAGGGGACTCAAACATAAGTGACACCTGCCTACACTCCCCTAGTAGAAAAGGATGCTAATCAGAAGTTTTACAACGAATTAGTTCAAGTCTAGCATGAATTGGCCCAGTGCGTAAAGGAAATAGTTCCCTTATAGGAACATCAGGCACTACTGAAGTGGTTTAAAGACCTTTCTGCAACTAAGGATGAAACATTTGCTCAACTTAGGGAAGAAAGGAAAAAAGTAAAGAAAGCACAGGAGAAACAAGAACAAGCTAAAGAGAAAACTAGTATTATTTTCTCTCTTCACTCAGATGTCTTAACTTGCAGGGCACCATCTACTAACTATGTTCTATTCTTAGTGGAACGGTATTTATTGTTGAAATTCAAGGTTGTTAGGGTAGGGAAGCCCACCCATTTTAAAACCATTGAGGAATTTTTCCAGTGTTGTGATGGGTAGGATGAGAAGGTCCAACATCTTTTGTGTGAATTATATTTACACAATTTATTTCTAGAGGAGGACATGGACAGTAATACTAGTCGCTTCATAGGGGACGTTCAGCTCCAGGCCTTCCTATAATTTTCTAAAAAACAAACTCGGTGGGCTAAGGCCTACAACAAGTTTCAGAAAAGAGAGCATGGCCTAGACCTATGGGTCAGAGGGGAACCTACTAAGCCCATGTACCTGTTTACCCAACATAAGAAATTCATGTAGCAGAAGGGAGTGATATCCAAATTGGGACCAATTCGTAGATATATTGTGCAGAATGGGCAGGAATACTTCCAAGACATTAAGGAAGAAACATTAGTAGAAGCCAAGCAGAAATGGTTAGCCTCTACAAATACGTGAAGAATAGAGAGCCATTTGGTTTCAAGAACTTCAAAGTTGCTGCCTCCAGTTTCCTTCTGTAAAAAAACCTAATTTTGAACATGGTTCCTGTTATCACTCAGGTTTTCCTAGAAGTTGTGTAAGAGGAAAGTATACCCGAGGTAACCACAAACCAACCTTCAGATGCAGAATCTAGCCAATCTGCATCCAGAGAGGGCTCTCTCTTTATAATTTATCTTTGTTCTTAGAAGGTTTTAGGCTAGTTATTGATCCAAGATGTTTTGTTTTGAAAAATGGTGGAATCCTTAAACTAAGGGCAAGGTTGAAAGTTTTCAGTCCATTGGGCTATGGAGTCAAAGGATGGCTTTACTGGATTTCTATTCTAAACACAAGATGGTATTACAGGGCAAGATAGCTAGACAGAGAAAAATCCTTAAAATTTAAAGTGGATGGGATGATCTTGAAGGGATGAAAGGCAGTTAAGAATCTTTCACCATGTTCAAAAGAAAGAAATGAGATGACTACAAACAAAGAGCAATGAAGAATTATTTATTATAGTAATCAACAATGTTTAAATTAGCAAAGCAAGAGCATTTAAGAATTCATGCTTATAACTAATTTAGAGGAAAACATTAAGAACAATCACATCTGAAATCAGAGTACAATTAAGTAAATTATGATTCAATCCTTTATGTAAATTATTCAGAAATGGATATAATGATATTATAAACTAATATAAAACTTCAGACAAAGGGTAGAAAGACTTATTGAACTGTAGTCCAACACATAAATCCTGCAACAAGTCCAGTGCTTTAAATCGTCATCCAGTAAGCCACGAATAAATTTCTCCAAAATGCTTTTATTCCGAAAATCTCAATGTTACAACAGAGTAATAG